>JAFIDM010012231.1:83599164-83687630 GCA_023159025.1 Thereuonema tuberculata
GGATTTTCACGTAGTCTATGCTTTCTTAGGCTACAAGTTATTTTTAGATGAAGCTAAGTCAACATTGAAACCTAATGGATAAACTTAAATAAATTTTAAATTGAATTAATTTATTAAATTTATATATTAACTGCAGAAGATCTTCTCCGAAATCGCTGTAACGGAAAGGAGTTCTGTAACCTTAAGGTCAGAAATGGAATCGTAAAGAAACATTCAGAATAAAAACTATTAATTAAATAATGTATATTTGGAATTTATTTTGTATAACAAATGTATTGCAGGCATCATTTGAAAAACATCGAATTGAAAAGAGAAATTAGTTGTCAGTATTATTATTATTATTATAGTTTGTAAAATATTAACTGTAGTACCGGTATGTCAAAAGTTTTACAGATAGCATTAGTTTTGAGTTCACTTAATTTTTTTTCCTTTTTAAATTTGAATATTAAATAACCTAAATCATCGATAATCACTGTAACTTCGCCTTTGAATCTTATATTTTACTTAAGCTTTCGTTTTTTTGTATTTTTTTTAAATCGAATTAAAAGCATTTTTCTTTAAAAAAGAACTGCGTTTTTTACCTAACACAAAGGTAATACAAACTTAATAAAATTGGCATTTCTGAAAAATGAGAACACTTTTGCGAAATTGTAAAATATTACAACATTTATTATAATTCAGCATATGTTTTTATTTACCACTTTCCTCATTTTGTTGCAGCTGTGGCTATTAATCATGTATTGAAGCTTACCTTCGTTTTAGATTTTTTCCTCTTAGTGGAAAATTGAATTGTAATTTTAAAGATAAAATCTATAATTCTTAATTTAATGAAAAGATACATAGGCTATTATTTCTAGGGACGTATCAAAACCGTTTAATCAAGAGTTAAACACTCGAGCAGAGGTTTATTGACAATGTGGTCAAATCAAGTTCAATTTAAGTAAATAAATAAGGGTTAAGTAAATAAATAATAATAGTTTAGTGAATATCGGTGAAAACTAAAATTGTAGTTTTATTTTTTATTTTTCGACCTAATTTACTAAATTTTGTTGTTTTGTTTTGTAATCGAAAGAATCTGTCTGAATGTTTGACAGGAGTTATAGAATGCTCACTTACTGAATTTATAAGATCGCCATGTTCTGTTTGTCACGTGATTGTTATGTAATGAATAGGTGGAGCTTTTGTTGTGAGTCCTATTAGAATCCTAGCAATAACCCTTCTCCCCCTTCACTTTACGTAACGTATCTTCACTTTCGAAGTTCGAAAAGTATTTAATAATGTCTTGTTGATCAACGGACCTGTAAAAAATCCTTCCTTAAATTTTGAAATTTAGATACATTTCCAAAACAATGCATGCTAATGTATGCCTTTTTAAAACTACATACGATTGGATAGCAGAATAAATAATAACTTGAAATCAAATAAATACTGCATACAAAATAAAGGATGAAAGTTAGATTCAAAGCCAGCCTTTTATCTTCACATATTGTAGAAGTGGGAATCTGATACCTTTAAGAATTAAAACAAACCTTACAAAGATGCCGAAAGGCCTCGATTCAATCGTTTCGCTAAATGAGGGAGAAAAAAAAAATTTGCATTAATGAAGTTTATAAATAATTATTAAAATTAAAAAATATTGTCTGACATCTTAATGGAAGTGAAAACAATTAAGAGCTTTAAACTTTTACAATAGTTACTATAAAATGTAGTCTACAAGCATATTTTGGATTGTCATATGGATTTTTTTTTTAATTTGAATATTTTAAAACATTGAAGTTATTAAATTTGCAATTGTTGTTTATTTCTCATTTTTTTTTTTATTTTCGTAATCAACTTGCAAAAAAAATATATTTCATTCTAATTATATCGTTACATTTGAAATAGACTGATTTTTTTTTCCCAACTTCTAGAGAATATTTTCTTTCCTTTTGTTTTTTAAGCTTCAGTTTTTATTAACTAAAATATTAATTTAAGATTTTTAATAAATATTGATTGTATAGTTCTTAAAATACTAATTTATGTTCAGTTATTAAAAATGCTAGTTGTAATAATTGTTACTAGAAGTACTGATTTACACCTGCTTCTAACTTCTGCTTTGGTTTCCTTCTCGAAAGGTGTGAAAGTTTGTTTGTTGTCCTTTTGAACGAGTTCATGTTTCCAGTGAGTTAATAACAACCACTGTCAATTCGTGTAAGTTACACCTCCAAAATAGCCGCTGCCAACCCCCTCCGGTCCACTAAATTAACCGCCACTGCCCCTGCGTTAAGTCGTGACCGGTGTATGCTTTACTTGTTAACATGAATGGCTGATTGCTGACCACTTAAGACGGAAGGGGTGGCTTTGTGACACCTCTCTTTCCTCTTCCTTTGCCCCCAACTGACCTCTGTCATTGGTGGGGTAGATGGTCATTGTCGAACCCCTTGCCCCGACAGTGGCCGCGGCGCGTGGCTACAGCACCTGGGGGTCGGTGCCAGAGAAGGGGGTAGCTGAGTGACCATTATGCGCGCGGAGGGGGAGACTGAACTGGATTTCAGTTGAGGGCACTCCCCCCGCTTGATGTATTGGATATCCGACAAACAGCGGCCTTTAAAGCACTGGACAACAACGGACGGGGTGCGTAGTTTATAGCCTTTGTATGGATGCGGCCAGTAGCGGGTCGGCCCTTTGTCACCAAACGGTTTATGCACGCTGCCTGCTTAAAACCAGTTGGGGCCTGCAGTGCGAGTGCCAGCAAGGAATGGAGCAGGTATGGCGAAGTTTTTGTGGCCACCACGTCTTGAGAAAAGTCAGTTCATGTTCAAGGAGTTACTTAACTCGACATCACTGTTTGTATTCGGATGCTTATAAAGGTGGGTAAACACTTTCAGGGGCAAAAAATTGTAATCTTTTAGTATTTAGTGGTTATCGATCTGAAATAATATCAATTAATGACTTACATAATCAATTACTTATTGAATTGACATAGTAGAATTGCTTGGCAGCTTTTATAGATTTTTGCATGATACAATTTGATGTTTTGGATGAAGTTGCTGTTTGCCTTTCTGAATGTAATTGTGTTGCTGACTGGAACTAAGTTTTTTGTTTCTAGAAGGTTCTAACGTAGTTTTTAAAATTGGCTTAGATCATTTACTTGGAAATCTATCGGATTAAAAATCTATCGGACTATTGAATTTCGAAAGGCCGCTTATTCGTTAGGCTTAACAAGGCACAAATTTGGATTTTGGATTTAGCTTTCCGCTGGGATGATACTAGTTTGGCTTTTTTTTTTTTATGAAAATTTAAATTTTGAGTTTTCCTTAAATTGGAAAGGCGAAAATGTTTAATATCAGGGATGACTGGCCTCTATGTTTTCTTCTACTTCTCTATTCTAGAAAACTCTATTTCTCTTCTAACCGTGTAATAACAATGGATTCATATAACAGTGATTGTAAAACAGAACTACGAAAGAAATAGCCTATATCCTTTTTAAAATTCTTATTTCTGACGTTTCACTTCTCCTATTGGCTGCATGCATGCAATGTAACTTACACTGAAAACTGATACTTATTGCAGGACACTGGCATGTTCCAAAGACAAGACCATTTCCTAACTCCTTCAGTTAATTCGGAGTTAGGCCTTTTGATCCCCTTCCTCTGTTGTGTGTGTGTTACATGGACGTGCAATTCTGAGAGTCTACCCAAAATGTGACTGTCCTGTAAGTTTTTGTTTTTTTTTATTTTGTTTATTTATTTTATTTTAATTTTGTGTAAAAAAAAAAGACAATGAGTTGATACGTATACTCTGATGCTAGAAAAAGAAATCGAATACCAGAATTTCGCATTTGACATCAAAGCCAAGAATTCAATTATTTAATTGAAAACGTAACGGAAGTTAATGGAAACTGGCTATTTTCAATTTTGTAATTTTAAACTTGCAAACTTTTGATCCAGAGGCAAAGGATTTTTACTTATTTTTAATATCCATCTTATTAGAGTAGTTTAAATAAATGCTTATTAAAGATTTTCAAAAGCTGATGCTTACTTTGATAGTATTCGTACTATTCGTAATAAGTTATTACTCGCGTATTCGTAATTAAAAATGTTAAGTAAATTCTTCACAATAAATGAAGACAATAAAAAACCAGGTCGGGAAAGCGATTAGTAAACCAATCACAATGCTGCGCAACGTCTTATGAAAAGAAAATATAATTGATATTGATTTAATTTCCTTACTATTACAAATGTGATTGTTGCGAATGCAGAAGGCGCAATTGTTGCGATTATTGTGATATTGTTGTGCTTGTTGTAGAGCTGTATTATCAATGAGATTATTGCGCATGCAAAACACGCAATTTGTTGCGATTGTTTTGATTGTCGTGCATTGCATTGTTTTGATTGTTGTGCGTTGCATTGTGGTATACATGTCCACGACAAAACGGGAATATAAGTCTTCTGATCTTATATCTGAAGAAAAAGAATTTTCACATTGAAATTAATCAAGTTTTCCGTTTGATAAAACTACATTCATCGAACGAATAGACATTAACTATTTAGAAATAACTTATGAATTCAGCCAATTTTCTACAAAACTTGTGAATTTTGCCGGACATCTTGGTTCGAAAATAATTGAATATTTTGGACCATTCTAACGATAAGAGATTTCTCAATTTCGTTACGAAAAAAATGTCAATAATAAGCTTTCGTGTAATATTCATCTCGTGTAATAGTTCTAGAATTATAATAACTACGTCTCATATCTCACTTCTCGTTTTTATTTTCGTATATTTTTTAGTGCTGTTGTACGTTGATTGCTATAAAATCTGAATTATTTTATAATTATTCCTTGCATCTGCTATAAATCTGGATGAAAGTTAACACTACTTTTTTTTTTTCCTTTTAATTAATGGTATTCTATTTCACTTCCGGAAATAATTTCTAATCTTAATTATATATTAAATATTATTTTAGTCGCGTATTTTGATCAGTTTCTGTTTTATTATAAGTTAATCAGTCAACTAAGGCACTCTGCTTTCACCTCAGGTATTTAGATTGACGATAAGTTTAATTTCTACACGTTTTCTACATTGATAGTTATTTCAGACAGTTGATTTTTTTTTTCTTTTCTGTGGTTTCATTTCCCCCATTTCTTCCCCCCTCACCCACCCACTGCACCACTTCCTTTCCCTGAAGGATGTCATTTTATCCAGGGCATAATCGAGGTTTCATAAAGACGACTTCGCCCTTTGTCACCGTATCCTTCTTCCTTCCTTGGTCGAAGCCCTGTTGCCCATTCACCAGCGTCTGCTATTTCGGCGTGGACCACGAGGAATTTTATTTGGGTTGTTCCTGTGACTAACATGTGCTTGCAACGTGTCGTCCTGTGTCCCTGTCTGGGATGTTTCTGCCATTAAAAGTGTCTGTGAGACTCACAGGAGAGTAGACATCTGTTACGACTTTTCTTTCCCAATTACGGTGTGATAATTGCAGTGCTGGTCGACCGCTCAGCCAATGACGGCCCAGCTACTCTTTAACCACGGGTAGGGGCTGGAACGAATGATAAATACTGAAGGTGATCACTGTTTTTTTCTAAACAAAACTAAACCGAAAAGCAGGTCAGCTATTGGCTCTGTGTCATTCCCTTGAGAAATTTCAATCGCTTAAACATTTTTTTGTTCCTTTCTTTTTTTCTGTATTTGTTTTTTGTTTTACTTTCTTCTTTTAGATTCTGCCGACGCTTTGAGTTTATAAATATGCCTCTTGAAATTCAGAGCCACTAAACCATAAGGCCAGCAATCCAAACTTCATTTATAAAAATAAATAAATAAATAAATAAATAAAGTAAAAAAAAAAAAAATACAGCATTATTTTAACAAATTTTAAATAGTAGACATCCATGTATATATTTTTACTTTTCAGAATACACCGGGTACCAGATTCACCAGGATATTGAATGAAAAAAATAATGAATAGTTCGCAGCTGCGAAAATAATAAATTCGAATACATTGCAAAATAATTTATTTTATATCTTAATTATTTTTCTCATTTTGATTGATTTGAATTTTACGATATATGTTCATTTATATCGATTTTAACACTGCACTGATATTTCAAATCAGATGACAAATTTGAGTTTTTTTTATAGATTTATTTAAAACGTTTACAGCTTCAATATTTAAAGAAGAAATTAATTTATTTGCATAAACTTCACTTGAATTTTAGTTCGTCTTTCAGTTTCACGAAAAAGTAGATGTTATTTCTTTTCTGAAACTCATATGCCTCTTATTTATTTATTTATTTATTTATTTATTAAAATACAGCCGTAGCTTTTATTTAAAATCTAGTTTAATATTACACATATATTTATTTCTTCCTTCATCGTCTGTGATTATTATTTTTATGAAGATACAGATTAAATCAATAATATTGCTTAAAATACTTCACTTTCCGTGTTACTTTTTTATCCTTTATTTTATTTAAATAAGCAACAGCTTCAGAAATGTTAAAATAATGATGATGTTACTATTAAAAAAATCTGGAACTTTTACAAAAAGAGCTTAATGTAATCAATTTTCTTTAAGATTAAGAATGATTTTTTTTTTTTTTTGTTAGTATTGTTGCAATTGAGATTCATTAAAATTGAATCATCAGAGAGATAATTAAATAATAATAATAATCATCAGAGAGATAATTAAATAATTGAATTTGTATAGAACAGGCAAAGATTATGTAAATAAGACGGTAAAATAAAGCTAATAATAAGAATAATTTTGTAGCTGCTTTTCAATAAAATTTTTTGAAAGAATGAATTTAATTTAAATCTAAAGAAAGAAGGAAATTTACTGGTGAAAAATTTAATTCAAAATACGTATTCAGATGAACAAGATCGTAAAAGCAGCTAAAACGACAAATTTTCTGTCCTAAATTCTAAGTTTGATTATCAACTAAGCTTATATAGTGTTAAGACTTTCACTTAACTGTTTCTTTTTCAAAATTCTCTTTTTTACTTATGACTTAATTCAGTTGCTTCTGTATTTTAAGTTAAACTATGCTATATTTATATATAAATAGCTTAAATATATAAATGTTTTGATGTTTTCTCTTAATTCTAAAATTGTAATTGTTATAAGTTTATTTGATGTGTATTTCGATACCTTTATTTGACTTTATCTTTCACTCTTTTAATTAGAAATACTGCACTTTAAAGATAAACAACAAAATTGATAGATATCTGCTGAATGAAATGATAGAATGTCCTTTTATTTATTTATTTATTTATTTATTTATTTATTTATATAGAGATATAGATAGCTATGTAGATAGATCGATAGATAGATAGATAGATAGATAGATAGATAAATCTCTTTTTTGAGCTTTTAAATTTTTAAGTTGCTTCATTTTCTTTGTTTTGCTTGTTTTTATTTTTATTTTATTAATTAAAAAAGATAAAAGAGAAGCATTATTAATATTACTATTTCTTTTTTAACAAGGAATCTGAATTCAGTTGAATACTAAAAGATTTTCTTTTTTGCTTCGATTGTGTGTGAGTGTAATGTCTCCGATTGTTTATCAAGGCGCAAGTCCTGCTAATTGTGTGTTTGTTACCAATGCAGCCAATGCACGAAAAAAAAGCCAACAAGAAGAGCGGGACGAAAGGCTGGTCTCCCCCTCGGAAAGAGGTGTAATCCAGGAGCAACTTCCCGATGACCAGCTCGCATGCAAATCACTGTCAGAAAAAAGCTATCAACTGGCTTAAAACACTGCCGCTGCTTCCAGACCCCAGTAGTTGGTTGGCATCGTTCGATTCGAACGAGGTGGTTTATGTGCCGAAAGAGTTGTTCCTGATGGCCTTGCAGCATTTTCTAATCTTCTAATCACCTTGCACTGGATGGCATTGAGTGCCTGAGGCCACAAAACGAACAACCCGGAAAGAGTTACCATCCAAGAGGTTGATTTTCAGTGATGCTTATGGATTATGGAGCTGTAGGAAGCAGCTCGGCTTCAAATTGCTTTTTCTGAAGTCGGAATAAAAAAGACAAATGAACAGTAGCAAAATGTTGTTGTTGTTTTTGTTTTAATTCAGCTTTATTTTCATTCATTCATTTTTTTTTATGTGTTCACGTAACACTAAGCATTCGCTTTGAAATATTTCCAATAAAAGACTTAAAAATTATTAACAACGATTTGTGTTTTCAAAGTATGTGTTTATTTTATTATTTTTTTTCGTTTATTGATATATTTTTTTTTGAAACATCAGTTTCAAAGAAATAATTAATTTTTGTTTAAAAAAACGATATGAAAAGTTCCATTTTTTTTATTATAAATTCTTAGGAGGCTAATGTTAATAAGTTAGTTGATTAGTTCATACAATTTTTAACAACAAAAAATCCTTTTTTTTTAATTGAAAATATCAAGCAGATTTAATCTCGGTCGGCTTTAAAGTCTATTAATTATTATCAGAATTATTATTTTTATTTTTATTTTTTGTTAAAGAAAAAAGGATATTGTTTCTCTCTGTCTTTCTCTACCTCTTTTAGTTTATTTAAATAATTTTGTAATCAAAGAATTTAACAGAAAAAAAAAATTAGACTATATATTTTTGGGCAATTTAAAGATTAAGTTTATTATGGAAAGACATTAATAAAGATAGGTAGATAGATCTACATATGCTCTCAAAGAAAAATATTAGGCTATCAAATTTTATTTGGTTTACAAAATACAATTTCATCGAATTCATTACAGAACATCGCTCCTGCTCTTTTAGGACTTTTTTTTTTTTTATCTGTTCCTTAATCGTTATCTTCATTTTTTATTTAAATAATATGTCGATTATCTCAGGTCAGTGGATTATTATTAAACTCTATTATAGTAAAGTTCTATTCCGTCAGATAATAGAATATTTAAAATTACTCAGATGAGTTGGAGTTATTAGTTTGTTTGGTTTCTTTTTTTCCTTTTACATTCTGAATTTCTTATTACATCATCTTTCCAGTTTTTAATTACAAATTCAGATGTAATTGTTCTAGACTTTTTTCCTGACTAATAATAAAAGTGCACAATTATAATGTAAATAAACAAAAGAATATCTTACTGAATTTTAAATAATAATAATAATTTAAATTGTAGAGGCTATTTTATCCAGTATAAAAAAAAATAAGCACCATATATAAAAAAGATCTAGTTCAGAACAGATAATTTTGGTTAAAACAAAAGATGGGATTGTGAAACAAACTACAATATAGTAATTTTACTTTTTTCAACGCTTTTAGTGGGTCATTGAGACTTGATTACTTTTGTTTCTTTGTGATTTTTATTCTTTTCTGAAAATTCCTGCTAGATTGGAAAAGGAATTGCGCTTGACTTAGGTGCAGTTTGTTGACCATAGTTTTTTGTTTGACTTAAGTGTTTTTTTTGTTGACCTCAGGCAGAAGAACTACTGGGAAGAAGCAGCTTCTTTTTTTCCCTACCAAAAAGAAAATCACAGATTGATTCATAGATTGCCATTCATATTAAAAAAATCGAAAAATAGTATTGAGATTGGTTTGCTTTTAAATTTGTTTGACGATTTTTTTTCCAGATTTTATAAGCAGTAAGGTACATAAACACAATGTATAAATAGAACGATTTTTTCAATCTAAAGTAAATAGAAGGTATTTATTTTTTATTTATAGTTTTTCATCAATATATTGTGCTTCACATAGTTCACATAGTTTTAAAACAGATGTTAGCTCAAAATTAATTTTTGAATTCGTAAGAATGCTTTTACAAATGTAGACAATGTTTCAATATAAGCTTAATGATTTCTATTTTATTTTTATTTATTTATTTTTTTATTGTAATTTGTAAATCCTCAGAAAAGATGAGACACAAATTAAATGACACGTATTTTTTTCTTTGTATATGTAAAAGAATCTATGCAAACAAGAATCTAAATTCATTTCTTCATGCTTTTTGCTAAAAAATTAAAATGTCCGTTTTTAGATAAAATGGATGGTTTTCAAATAAGTATAAACTAAAAAAATAAAAAGACTGTATAATAAAAACTAAAGATCGAGAAAAGAAGTAGTTAGGTAAGAATTTATTTCATTTTAAAAAGGACTTCACATTTAATTTATAAAATTCCTTGTATCTTGCTTTAATTTGTGATCAAACTGGAAAAAAAAATTGCAAAAAGGAATTTGCTAGAATAAACTTCTAATGGCGAAGGTTAGGATTTAAATAACGAAGCCAGGGCAGAGGTTTTATTAAAAATATAAATCTATATTCTAAAATTCAAACTTATATCGAAAAACTGTTGATTAGTTATAAAAAATGTGGACTCGGCAAGGAACTTACAGATTGATAGAGACTGGAAACGATAAATTTAAAACTACTTTTTTTTTAAAAATATGAGATAAAATAGATTAAATGAGGTGAATGTATCAAATAATTTCACTTCCTCAAAGATTTGTTTCAAAATTATTTCAATTCGAAAGTTTTCAATATTTGATTTCCTATCAAATTTTTTTTTTCTTTAATTTTTGTTAATTGGTAAAGTTGGAAAAAAAAAGCAAAGACATTAATAATTATTAGTCATTGTAATTTACCTTTCTAAGAAGAAGGCGTATAATAATTTTACTTAATTCATTTAGATTACATTGAAGCCATTACTTTTAATTTTTACAGGTTACAAGTTAATAGTAAGGCTTGTAATTCTTCCTACTAATTATCTTCTTATTCTAATAGTATCTTACGAATAACAAACAGAATAATTGTTCCCTTGCGGTTCAAGTAAACATTAAAAATTCATTACAGTTTTTTAATAATAAAAAAACCTAATCTAGTATCGGAAAAAAAAAATAATTCCTTATGAATTGAGAATTTCAAACATCAATTTCGAGTGGAATTCTAAAACAGTAACTCCATTTAACTTGAGTACAAAGTTACTGCAGTATAGTATTATACTGCAATACCTATGTTAAATGTGGTAATACACTATACATACATTTTTAGTTATATTTAACTATACAAGCGTTTCCTTTTTGAATTTACTTTTTTTTAAAGAAATATGATATCGTATTTTAGAAACTTAAAATTGAATTTTTATATTCTTTAAATAAATAAATAAATAAATAAATAAATAAAAATGTTTTATCGTTGGTTTTTAGAAATAAATAAATCATTCTTAGAAAAAAGAGAATTAATTAGACTAAAAACTTATTTCCAACTTAGCAATTTATTTCAAAGATAATTTGCTAGAAAATGAAGCTTTGATTCTCTTTACTTCAATGAGTTTCTATAGTGTGTAGGGAGCTAATCCTTACTCTACCTCCACAAAACTAATGTTTAGAAAAAGCGTAAGTCGATTGTATCTGTCGAATTTCAGCAAAATTACATCGGAAATAACCAAGTCCAACTGTTGACAATCTTGGTGCTGTCACGCACGCTTTGATTGCGGACTGTCCTTTGAAATGTTAGGGAAAATGGTTGTTTTTCTTCTCGGAAAAAAGGTTGACTGGAGTAGCCCTCAAACAAATGGGATTTTTGACCTTATATTGTACGTTGCTGATTATTAAGAGCCGTGGCTCAGGTGTAGGTTGTTTAAATTTTAAGTTTGATGGATTGATTCCAGTCATAAACAGCTCTAATTATTCATCTAATTTCTTACCACTAAGATGACTTAATGCTATCTAGAAGACTGCTATCTAGAAGGATTCCTTTGTATTCCTTCGCAATAAACTGCATTTTAGATTATTATCTGAAATAGTAAATAATGTACATCTTTATTCTTACTCTTCCTGAAGGCAAATATATAAATTACCGTAAAAGATAGATAAGACGTGTAGATATATATCTTATATCAACAAAATTTTCAAATAACTTTAACCAAAACAATCATCTTTAGATCCAACGAAGTTTTGAATGACTCTTAACGAGTCTCTTATTTGATTAGTAGTTTGAAATGTTCATTAGCATTAGTAAAATATTAGCTTTCTTCATCCCTCTTTTTTTATGATTAAGTCACTGTACGTTACTTGTTTGCACTATTCTTGTTAATATAAATGAAAGATAAAAGTTAAATGTGCATTAAAATAGATCTTTGAATAATGGCAACTTGATAACTTTACTACAAAAAAGATAATATAGTACAGATATCATTACAAATCCTTTTTTTTTTTCGGTAAAAATTCAGATATTCTAGTTAAAATTCAATAAATAATATTAAATCAAAATGGATGAATTTTCAGACAACAAGTAGCTACATTTTAAGCTTAATTAGTTTCGACAACTAAGTTTTTAACGAGGATAAAGAAGATGAAGTGAAACTGACAGTGTAAGACTAAATAAGTTATTGTTACAATGAATGTAAACATAAAACTGTGCAATTTCAAACTATTACCCTTTTAATGAGCATATTAACGATAAATTATATTGAATTAGTTATTTCAGTTATTACTGGTTTATTTTGTATGCTTAATATTTTTTTACAGTCCTATCTGGTAGACATCAGTAGTTTATCGAATCATCGAAATGTGCATTCCATTAATTGATTTATTTTTTGTTATAGCATAAAAAAAAAGGAAAAAAAAAAAAAAATCAATTTCTATCGTAATTGAAAGTTCGCTTTGTTTCGCTTTGGTATTATTGAAAAGTATTTTCTCCTTAAATTAGAAACTGCTAAAAACTACATAGCCTAATACTTTGAATTTAAAATGGATATTTCATGCTACATTTTTTAAAATTTTAATTTATTAATTTTTTAAATTTAACTCCTATGAATTTTCTGTTTTAAATGTCAATAGCGAATCCTAAATAAATAAAAAAGTAAAATAAAAAGAATAAGTATTAGAAACTACATTCATCTACGCCTCTTTATCACAGAAGTTTAATAAGTCAATTTTTTTTTTTAGTTGATTTAAAATTGTAGCTTCAATCTTGTCGATTTGATTTGTTTCTAAGATTGTTTTTGTTTTTGTTTGTTATTAGGTAAGTCGCAGTTTGGATTGTTACTGAGTGAATGTGGATGTCCTGCTGACCTGAACAGGACACTAATACAGAAGTGGCGGGCCGCAGACCCCCCAGGGATGGAGACAGACCAGCATATAAAAAGTATAAACACAGGTTTTTTGAGCTGCTTCCTAACTCCTTTTTTTTTTTTTAAGACTAAAAATAACAAATGTGTTTTAAAATATTGATTGAATTCTCCAAAACGACTTCGTTTCTTTTAAAAATTTCCTGTTGCATTTCTATGAAACGTTAAATGAAGAAGTTTTTTTTCTCATTTTTAAGATTGTGTTCAGAAGTTAAAAATCCATTTTGTTGAAAAAGTTTTTTAAATGAAAAAAAAGAAAAAGAAAATGCATTATATTAATAGATAAATAAAAGTGCATTACACTAATCTTAAGTATAACAACACTAAATATTAAAAAGATGTAATGAAATACTTAATGATAATTTATATCGTATTGAATGTATAAGAACGGAGAACTTTTCTATTTATTTATTTAAAATATCTCTTTGAGTAAATGCTTTCTTTTCTGAATATCTCTGTTAACTATCTGATGAAATCTGCTTTCATTCTGATTTCTTTCTTTCTCAGTACTGTCTGTTGTGTTCTGCAAATATTCGTTAATCTCACTTATTAATGCTAATAGCCAGATACACCCAGGCTTTATTGGAAATAATTGGAGTTATTTCGAGTCGTAATAATAGATCAAGTAGCTAGTAGGACAGCGCTGCCCAGCAGGGCTATAAAGCAGTCACTCACACTGGTCACACCACAACTCATAAAAGATCCTCAAGTTAAATTTTTTTTTGATTGTGTAGCCTCGCCAAACCCTTCATTACCATAACTGTGGTATGTTAGAAGGTATGGCAACACCCTGCTTAGGGACGGGCTTTTTAGTTCAACTTTTTGGGCTAGAGACACACACAAAGAATTCCACTCCGTTGTGGTCAGCCAATGACACAACTTTTTCTGCAGCAACACGCCTATTCAGGATTAGATGAGTTAAGTTGTCATTTAGGGATCCATAATGGACCCGTTCGAAACTTACGGCGGATCCGTCTCATCCCTACTCTGAGATGCTCGGACCTGGTTGGTCTAGAACGGCGCACCAGGCTAACAACGCTATTGACTTTGTGTGTCCTCAAATTGCTGGTGTGTTATTGAAATGCCTGCAGCCGGCCCTGCATACAAAAGGTGGATGTATGTACACAAACCAGGCATTGCTTTGTTTAACTCACAATGGGAGGATCTGCGGTACCACTTGTGTTTGTGTGGGTTCGCTGTGCGCAGGCGCAAAAAACGATGGCCATTCGAATTGTAATTTCCAGGTATTGTCGAAACTGGCCTCCAACGACAGTTAACGGCAGATATTGCCAATAAAAGACATGTTGAAATTGCAATGAGGAAATCCATTGATAATATGTTGAATTTTTCGCTTTTGTAATCTCCAGAACTTGAATTTCGAAATAAAATTTAAAAATATTTCGAAAAATATAAAAAAATTTAAAATTAGAGAGAGGAAAAAAAAATAAACTTTCAAAAATGTCAGTTGCTTTTAGAATATGCATCCTTGTAATGTACTTAGCTAAAGCCATTTTAAATAAACTGTTCAGGGTTTCAAATTTCGTTCCTCTTAGATAATTCTCATTTTTTTTTTTTTATTTAAAAGTTTATCAAAGTTATTTCATTGTTTAGAACAGTTAATTTCAATTTTCACATTCTTGGATTAATAAAATCCGATTCATATAATTAATATTTATGCAGATTCACTCTCATTAACATAATTTATTAAAAGTGCCAACCTTTCTTGTTTTTAACGGAAAAAAAAAATTCTTTTCGTTTTAACTTTTAATAAACCCGATATTATTAATATTGGTATGTAAATATTGTTTTTATTTTGAAATTCTTTCTCTCTGAACAAATGTAAATATTGTTTTTATTTTGAAATTCTTTCTCTCTGAACAAATATTAACACCAAACATATAAAGGTTTTCCATTCTCAGAAATTAAACATAAAAAGAAACATTAGAATGTTTTTATATAAAACCGATCTTCGACCAAGTTTTGAGAGGTGTTTTTTATGAAGTATAGAAAAAAGTAAAAAAAAAAAAAAAATAATTAATTACTAAGATAACATTGAACAACTATTTGTAATCATCAAGGTTTTTCTAAAGTTTCTCTAAGTTAGAAATGTTTTATTTTAAAAATAGATGTTTTTTTTAATTGCAATTGATGTTTTTTGTAATTACAAAAGAAAATGCTATATCATATTCTTAATTTGAATTATTTATTTAATTTAAATCTTATTTCATCTTATGACTAAGAGGCAATTAATATGAAAGTTTTAATTTATTTTATTCTTATAATCATAAGTGAAAAACTGCATAGTTCTAATATCATTTCAAATGAGAATAAATTTTTATCAATAAGAATAAAAGAATTCTCTTGTTTCGAAGAATAAAAAGACCTTTAATATGCAAACTTCTATAAAAAAATATTTGTCATATTGAACTCTTTCTTAGGTTTACATCGAAATCATGAAGGAATTTTGTATTTAGGTTACTTTTTTCATGATTAATTAATTCGTTTTGCAATAAATGGAAAACGTAATAAGTCATTTAGATTTTATTCAATTTTAACTTAATAGCTACGAAGAGTTATGTTAATTCGTTATTTAAAGAACAAACACAATAACTTAATGAATATTCAGAAAGACAATAAATAACTATAATTGACTGTAAATTTTTTTCTTAGCCTAATAAATGAGGTATCTTCCTGCGCTTAAAGGATATAAACTTATTTAAGTATAAGAGTATTTTGTTCTTTATTGAGGAAAAAAAAAATTAAGCTTGTAAAAGTTCCATAAATGCAAATGAACTCTGTGAACTGTAGCTTGGGTTGATATTCCTCCTAGCCCTCATTCAGTGCAGCTTACGGATAAAAAAGAACTGTGGTGGGGAAGCCTGGGCGTAGGGGTTGAGTTTTCATGATAAATTCCATGTCGAGACCCTCCGACATTGATGAAGGAGCAAATTCATCACCAGTCATTGAGAAATGGAATGGCCAAGTAGCAGAGAAGTTTGTTCAAATGGGCAGAAGGAATAATTGATTCCCGAAAACGTTGGCCCTAAGCCTTTGGCCGGATCTGTGTCCACCGCAAATAGCCAATAGCCTCGACACACAAATCTATCATCTTCTGCTGAGAATACGTTTACGTCGATCGAAGGGATAAGATAGAAAGCTATCAGACATTCTTCATCCTTCTTTTTCTTTTTCTTTTTTTAATACATAGAAAACAGTATGTTAGTTTCAGACAGATTTCTTTTTTTTTATTCATTCTTTAAAAAAAGCAATACAGTATATGCCTTTATTTTCGAGTGATACCATGTCGGCTTATTTTGAAATCTAGATAAATGAAGATCTCATTTTTCGCTCAATCGAACGAAAAATCTGTCTACTATTTCCTCCTATTTTTTTTTTTTTTATTATTATTATTTTTCTTTATTTGGTTGCATCATTATTTAAAAATTAGCTTTTTTTTTTACCGAATTTGTGGAAAGGGGATGAAGTTAATATTTTTGATGTACGTAATTCGTCTAAATGAAGTTCATTTTTTTTTTTTTTTTTTTGAGAATATTCAGAAAAAAAAAATAACTGCTTAGTCATTGGGGAAAAAAAATATCAATGTGTAAATATGTATTTACAGTTGAATTTAATAATGGTAATTCTTAATAGTTCTAATATAAATCTATAAAGTCTTTACATTGAATATTTTTTTAAAAAAAAAAGTATTTTTAACCTTCAACATTTTAGTATTAAGATTTATTGAACAGAGACTCTTCTTTCCAAAAATTATTATATCTTATACAATGAAAATTGACTATAAAAATACTAACATATTTTGGAGCGTAAGATAAATTTTAGAATTTTTTTTATTTCGGTCATTAACTATCGAATTCCTGTGAATTTAAAGAATGGAAATGAAAATTATAACCATTATATCAATTAGATATAATGTTACGTGTAAAAAAAAAAAAATGTTGTTATCGAAATAAAATATTGCATTTTATCTCGAGGAAGTAGAGAAAAATATTTCGGGTTTTTTCCCTTCCTGATTTCTCAATATCTCACTACATAATATTGTACGTTAGCAGGTGTGTAGTGAATTCTTTTCCAAAGCTGACGTCATAAGGGAGGGTTTAGTTAATGTTTCTTTGTAGTATCCTGTAAGGGCAAGATGATTAGATAGGCTTCCGGTGACGACATGCATTATTCTGCTATTAACTCGGCTGCAATGAAGAGCCGCCCTTGTTCTACGGCCTTTTATTGACGGTGGACCAGTGGTCATCATCCTTGGAGTGGGAAGAAGCCGGCAAGGAGTGGTGGCAGTGCTGGTGCATAAGGGCTATTGTGTTTTTGGACAGGTGAGCCAGGGTTACGAGTGGCCTTGAGGGCAGGTAGATTTCCCCTGTTTGTCTCCCACTTAAATCCGGGGGACACACACACAGAGGCTTTGCTGTTTCGTTACGTGATTAAGTAAAAGCTTTTCTAATTACCTCGAGTGAAGTCGTAGGGCTTGTTTTTCTTTCCCACATGGACGGCACACTTCTATAAGGCCAGGATTTAGAATCAATCATCCAAATGGAAGCCGACAGACCTGACCTCAGATTTAAATATCTTCCGAACAAATAAACAAAAGAAGGATCATCAAAAAAAGTAGCTTCCTTTTTTTCTTTTAACAATATTGATTTACATTATCATGATACGGTAAAGATGGCACCATGTATAACCTATCGTTATGTCTTTATTTTCTTAGGCGGAACCTGTCTACCATGGAAATAGACCAGTATTGCTCGTTCCTGCCTTAGGCTGTTTTCACTGATCCTTATTCTTGTGCAATTACAGTCTTATTTTGAGGTGCTTTCTCTTGAAAAAAATATCCACTATCTTCGTCGTGTCAGTCTATGAAAGAGATCAGTTCTTGTGTTTTCATGAATTCTTAAATGTAAGCATTTTACTGTAAAAAATTATATATATTCGATCACTTTTAATAGAATTTCTTTTAACAAAACTTTTGTATTAATTATTAGTATTAATAATTGTGAAGATAATACGAAATAACAATCTTTTGTTTAATTAAAAAAAAATAAAGATAGACCATTTTAATTAGAATAGTAAATCTTACATTAAAAATAAATTATGATTTTAAAATATAAACAGGAAATCAGATTTTTTTTTAAAAAAAAAAATAGAAAAAACAAAAAACATTTAGATTTTTAATAAACATATCTAGAAGAAATCCTAGATGCTTATCTTTCTATATTTACCTTTTCTATTTGCATTCCACTGAAATATATCAAAATACGTAAAATAGAAGTTTGTAAATAAGTACAAATATTTTTAGTCAACTATCTTCACTTATTTTATATATTTTTTCCTGCATATTCATGTATACTTCAATGTAACTGTAAATACAACAAGTTGCACATATAAAATGTATATTCTTCAATATTTACCTTTTATAGGATGTTATAATTCACTATTTGCAATGAAACTAAAATTAAATTGAGTATCGTAGATGCATTTCTCATTCTCTTTTGTTTTTTAAGTTTGTGTGAAAACAAATTCACGGGAAAAATGATAAATGATTTCGTCGGAATTGTAGAAGTGATCTTTGCCTCGGCATATCGCGTATTGCACGCCTTCTTCTGTCTCCTATAGGAACTACTTTGAAAAGAGCTTTCAAATATCTGACTTCCGGCAATTCAGGGAATTACTCCCTCTGTCGGCAGAGCGTGGAAGACGGTGTTGAGCTACGTGGTGAACATTTTATTCCAAGATTGTTATCTGTCCGATTTAGTGCCGCCAAAATGTTTAACACACCCGCTGCAAATCAAACAGAAGCGAATTAAATAATGATATAAATTACCCATTATCTGCTGAGCGGTCAGACACATTTCTTTCGTCAGGCTATAATTAGCAATAATAATAATTACTTGAGGCACGAGCTGAAATATTCACTTGAATTAACTTTAGTAGAATCTACGTAATTTTATTTATTCGTAAATCATTAAACTAATCGTTTAAGATTTTTTAAAAACAATACTTAGCAGAATTTCAGAAATATTGTTATACGCAAGTTTAATAATAAACTATAATAGTTAACTGATAAATGGCAAATCGCAAAAATAAAGCAAAAGTACTTAATTAGAAATAGATTATTAAAAAACTGCTTAGAAAATAAGCTGACTTATTATTAATAATATTTAAATAAATAAATAATAATTAATAAATAATATGTAATTAATTAAATATATTTTATTTGTTAGTTATTAGGAAAAAAATCCATTAAATCTAACGAATTATAGAATGTTCTAATACATTTCAAAGCATATAATAATTATTTAATATACATATTTAAAAAAATTATTAGTATCGTTAAGCAGTGATCATCAACAAATATGAAAAACAGACTATTAAATTATATAAGGTTTGCCTTTGACCATATATTTGCCGTCAGTGAATAACCCAAAAGATTAAAATAATAATAAAAAAAAAATATTTAAAAAAATAATAGTTTTATTTAGAAAGATTTCAGTACCGGTAATTAAATTTAATTAATTTTAATAACTATTCAAATTTATTACGTTTTCTAAATATATTACCTAATATATTAAACAAAACATTAATTTTTTCAGTAATAAATTACGACGTAAGGTATGAATATCAATTTAGATTGTTTCCAGTTTCTTAATAAGGCCACAGTCAGATGACCTATTTGCTGGTTTATTTAATAATTTTTAAATTATGCGAAAATAATTAAAATTCAGAAGATGTTTTTATTCCGTTATTCATCTCACTACCTTTTCTGGATGACGATTTCGTTTTCTTTCAGTTTCATTTGTATTCCAGTCGACTTTTCTCCTGTGAAAGCTGACTTAATTCCGGTTTTAAGTTTTTAACATTCAGTTCAAGTAAAACAACTCATTATTGCTTCAGACGTTTCGCGTAAATATGTTTTTAGAGGTTAGGTAAAAAAAAAATGTAAAAAGACTTATATATATAGTTTTGATTTTAGCATTAAAGTGGTAACATTAAATGCGTGTGGTTTTACGAATAACATTTATCACTTTTATTTTTCGTATGTGTTTACATTTCTGTTTATTGCCTTATGTATAGATGTGAACTGGAAAAACAAGAGGGATAATGATTATATTACCAAGTGCATTTTCTTCTTATTATCATTTCTTTTATGATGCGCTAGCTTGAAACAAATTCAGCAATTCCAAAGAAATATAGAATGTCAATTCGCGATGCACCAACCACGATTGTCAAAAGATATCTGTAAATTATTCGTTAAAAATTCGACGTATTCTACATGTACAGAAATGCAATTTCTTGCAAATCATTAAAATAAAATTGTCAAAATTTATTTATTTATTTATTTATTTATTCGTTCATTTTTTAATTACTCACTTTATTTATTTATTTATTTATTTATTTATTTATTTATTTATTTATAATATCAGTACAGTAAAATACAAACGTAAAATATTTTTTATTTGCTAAAATAAAAAAAGTTAGCTTGTTTTTTTCTTTTTTTGCTTGATTTTTAAATACTGCTTATTTGAAGTCAAGTTCTTCTGTCCGTTAAAACAAGTAATTTACATTCTAATACATTACTATTTGAAATTTTAAATCGTACTGAACTATATCCTTGTAATCGAAATATCATTATAAATACTTGTGATGCTGCGGCGTAAATCGTTTTTCATTCATTAATCATTATCATCGGAGAGATCTTTGGGAGGGTAGTTTTTTTTTCTATTTCAAATTTTGTTCATCGAAAAAGTGTCTCCGTTGAATACTGGAAAAAGGCGGAAAGTAGTTTTTGACAGTTTATGTTTCCGATAGCGACAGTTTAAGTGAATTTCATGAATCCTTAAATTTGTGAAATGAAACTATTAACAAAAATAGCTAAGGCTCGGTTTTCAAAAAAAAAAAAGCCACTGAAATTTTGATGACTAGATACATTGTTGCACTTAAGATTTATCATCAAGAAAAAAAAACAATATGATCTAAAATATGACTTCAAAAATCATCAACCAGCCAAAAAAAAAAAAAAAAAAAATCAAACATTCATATACATATCCCCTCCCCCAACCCAAAATAAATAAATAAATAAATAAATAAAAGAAGACATCACCTGATTTCTCTAATAATCTACACTAATTATTAAGAAAACCTGATAAAAACAATGAGTGAATAATCTGATAACAACATTTATTAAAAAAAAAAATAATAATTTTTAATGTTATTACATGGTGTGCACACATTGCTTTTATCATATTGTTATTAGGACACATTCAATTTTGAATTAAAAAGAAAATCTGCTCTTATTTAGTTAAGTATGTTCTACAACTCAAAAAATCCATTTATGGACATAATACAAGCTTTATTGTTTTAATCAGAATAACTTGAGGTGTACTTTATATCCTCTTAAAACTGAAAATAAGGCTTTGGAAAAAAGAATGACATGTCATGAAATCAATTAGAAAAGTTAATAATGAGACATATAATGTTTTTCTGCATTTAACACTGAAATTTCTTTCACCATGAAAGACGTTAAATATGGATTTCACTGTATTCTGTTTACTCAGCCTAAAGAAAAAGAAAAAAAATCCTCTCCCTTTTACTCTCCTGTAAGGAAAACATCCCGACCGACGTCTCCTCTGGGACTCTTTTATCCCCGAAAACTCCTGGAAGAACAGGAGCAGAGAGAAGAACTATTTGTCAGCCAACTCTGCCATAAACTCGGGCCGTGATTCAAAACTTAGATTTCGGAAGTAGCTTTTCACCATTGAATGTAACACCTCGGTCTTACGACTGGTGAGCAGCCCCATTACTTAACAGACAACGCCAATTCGCCAGACTTTATGACGGATATTAAAAGAAAAACCAGGCAACATACGCCTTATGTACTTTTAATGAGGGAGAATTTTCCTGTGGGGAAGGGAAAGCTTTTCCACTGAAAGAATCGGAAGATTCATGGATAAATCAATGGTGACTGAAATTTTTAAGCCTCGGTTGCTTCCCTCTGCGTTTATTTTATCATTTCACGACTAAAACGGACCCTTTTATTAAATTGCGAGCGGCCCTATTTATATCTTTTAGTGGAGTGAATAATTGAAATGATTTATTTCCGGTTGGAATCGTAATAAAAAATAAAAGAAACTCACAATAATATTGATATTGCTTTGAAATTGATCTTGTGATTGTCACTCGAAAAGCACATATAAAAAATAGGAACCAAAATGCAATTGATATTATATTCAAGCAGCACTAGAATTAAAGTATATTCATTCTAAAATAGGCTATGTTGAACTTTGCAAACTTGATGTTCCCAAAGATAACAATAAAAATTAACTCGCAATTTCAAATAATAAAAACAAAAGGGAAGAAGGAATTATGCTATTTTTAAAATATTAGTTAAAATTGCTTACAGTTAATATAATTTCCTATTCATGGTGGACCCAAGTCAGCCCTTTCTCTCTACTCGGCTGTGTACTCTATTAATCACAATATTAAAACTATAAGATGGTGTTTTTCTCTTTTTCTTTATTGATGGTACCTGAATCCATAGATTTACAACAATCTTTTCATCACTGTTGTATTCTCTTAGTTAGGCTATATGTAATATTATTACAAGGGCGAATATAAGGGCGGGGGGCGAGGCGACCCCCCCCCCCGAAATATTGAATATAAAGAAAAAAATAAGTACCATAATCTGAATTATTTTAATGAATCATGCATTTATGCAATAATGAATTCAGCATTCAGCCCAAATTACCCTCTGAATAAGAGCAGCAAATATAAAGTATCATGGGGTGTCTACTTAAAGTTACTTAACCTAACCTTACATTAATCTTGGCCCCCCAAAAAAAATATATTCTATATTCGCCACTGTATTATTAATATTCAAGAAAATACAGCTGGAATGATGAAATTTCATCTTCTCACAATGGTAAACCTTAACTCTATAACGAAACGCATGCGTATAGTGTGTAATCTATAGTCTAAAGGCTATTGTATGATTATTATAAAAAGCAAAGAAGATGAAAGAATGACGATTGAATTCTATCTTTAATGCATGGATGGAAATTAAAAAAACTATCATTTAATTTGAAAATCGTCTTATTAGTAAACATTCAAAAGATACATTAATAAAGATAACATTTCCTATTCCTCATAGAAAAAGCGTGTAAAACAAATAGCTCGCATATAATTGATATCAAATTGCAAAACGATCTTAATTCTTAAGCTGTTTTTCATTTCATTTATTTATTGAGAAATATAAGCTTGCGTTGGTCGGAAAAAAAGTTAAAAATAAAAAAATGTGCCTTATGAGGTCTCAGATTTGATTTGCTTATTCCCATTGATTTCACTCTCATGGGAAACAAAAGAGTAACATCCCTCTTGTAACTCTATAGACAAACAAAAAGCAACACAAAGTACGTTAAGTTCTCACCAAGTTCGCTCTGTTAGGACTTTCCTGTAACTATCTTAAAGGATCGAAGTAGAATAAACATGATAAATTTTACACAATGCGTAGTCTGGTCTTCAAATATATCATAGACTGACAAATACACAAACTTCTCTAATATAAAGTGTATATAAGAAAATGCTCACATGTTTTAATTTTATTCGTTTCTTAATCTAAGGAAGAAAAAAAATTTACCTGACAATGAAGTATTTACTTTATTTTCAATATGAACGTTATTGAGATCTTTTTCAAAAAAACGCACATACATATCTATCTATCTATCTATCTATCTATCTATCTATCTATCTATCTATCTATCTATCTATCTATCTATCTATCTATCTATTTATATATTTTATCGACTTATAACTACAGAATTATTATCGCTTATCGAATGACGTTGTTGATATCTTAACAAAAAGGGAGCTCAAGTTTTGTTAAGAAGATAAAGAAGTTTAATTTACTCTTCTTGTCCTTTCGAATGTAGAGGAATCGCCTGAAGAGGCGCACTCTTGCCTTCTCCCGAATTCCAGTTCCCCCCCCCCTTTTTTTTTTCTTTTTGCGGCTGTCCTTTGAGAGCTATCAAAATGCTCTTCCTCACTAAGAAAAAAATGTCATTGTTTCCAACTTTCTATTCTGAGATTCACCAACTTCAGAAGAAATGTTAATT
This sequence comes from Thereuonema tuberculata, assembly GCA_023159025.1. Lineage (NCBI taxonomy): Eukaryota > Metazoa > Arthropoda > Chilopoda > Scutigeromorpha > Scutigeridae > Thereuonema > Thereuonema tuberculata. Next base: position 83,623,342 of record JAFIDM010012231.1, read on the forward strand.
TCATTTATTTCTTAATTAATTTATTTATTTATTATTTAAAAGTATAAATAATTTGTAACACATTTTTTGGAACAGTAAATTGAATGTTTTATAAAACATTTTTTTTGAAATAACAAATTAAAATTAGAAACAACTTAATATTATCATTTTGCAATTGCAAAGTTATCATAAAAACAGTTTTATAATTTTTCATTATGGTAACAAAAATGTTAGTTTGACTTTATATAATAATTATCCAAACCAAAATTTGGCTCATAAATTTCAACATATGAATGCTTTCTAAATAACTTAAAAAAATAAAGGCAGTATAATATTGTTATAAGATTCATTACCCATCTTGTCATTAATCTGATGTAATGATCCATGTCTGCAATTGAGTAACGACGGAATTGGAGCCTTCTTTTTTGGCTCCATTAACTTGCTAAAGGTTTTTGTGAAAACGAAGCAAGCGGACTTGACAAGGCAGCGGCCATTAGTACTACTGGAGCTTTTGTTTATTTTGTAAGTGCTAAGATCCCGAGAAGCTGCGGCGTGAAAATGGCTTTAGGCAGTCCAAGCAGGATCCACTAATTTTCAAGGGGGAGCTAATGCCACTAAAGAATTCAGAGCCATAGGTAAAATCGTTTGAGATGGAAAGAATTGCATTGGTAGCAACATTGATGATTCGTCTTTGTATACATATCTTATAATAGAATCCGGAACATTTTTTTTTTCCCTCTTAGTGGAACAGTTTTGTAGGTTTACTATTGAACTATTCATACTCTGTTTCCAAAATAATGGACTTGAATACTAACCAAAATAATAATAAAAATATTTCAACATCTTTTTTTTTATTTTATTTGTTTGAATGTTTACTAATTTCACTTCTTTCCCAAGCTTATTGTCTGTTTCTATGAAATAAATAATGTCAGTTTCAGTTCGAACTTGAGACAAGTCCTTGAAGTTCCACAAAAAAATAAGACCTATCATAATCAACAACTACAAAACATGAATCTGTTTCCTTGAAATTTATGTCAATTCTCGAAATAAATAAATTCTGTGAATAAAATATAGCAGAACTAAACTTATTTTACCTAACGAAGTTTTATGTTAAGCATGTGACTACACTATAATTATTATTATTATTATGAAACAAATCAGTTAAAAAAAAAGGGGGACAGATGTAGTTTAGTAACATCATCTCTCTCATTCTCTTTTCTAAATAAATAGTTATTTTAATCAGGTCTTCCGTTCTGAAAAAACTCTAAAAGTTCCAGTTTTCATGTAAATCGACTTAATATGCGTGGGAACAATAAGAATGCGCATGAAAATGCGCAACAGTATGTCTAGATATTAAATGAAAAATGATAATCCTCTTTATTTCTTCAGAAACAATTATCGTTTTAAACAATGTACCAAGTGTTTAAGGGACATCTTGTGACTCTTCAGCGATCGTCAGCAAGGAGTACTCACCAGTAAACTGTGAGGTCTCGATACAGAGGCTAATAGAAACAATCGGTTGAGTCAACGTGGAGCCTCTAAAGTTTAAAGAAACACTAAACAACTCACCAAAAAAATATAGGTAAGAAAATTCATGTGTTGGCATTCCACTGGCCTCTTCTCGCCTACATTTTTTCTGGTGAGTTTTTTTTTATTTGGAGGCTCCACATTGACTCCGACACATCGTTTTATTTACAGAAATCAAATGGAACAGGAATTAGTTAAATGATCTCAAAGCGTTGCAAGCCGCAAAACTAGTTCTATTTTTTTTTTAATTAATTAATAAATTAAGGAACCCCACAACAGAGGGGGGTTCGAAACGTACGTCGTACTATTTTATTTTTTTATCTTTGTATATGTGCTTTTATGGTCGGCATTTAGTTAATTTTAAACTGCACGTTAAACTGTTTATAATTAATAAATTAATTAATCAATCAAATTAATTGATTGTAGTTATTTAAATTTTTATTATTATTTGTATAAGTTAGAACGATTTATAATTTAACTTTTTTTAAAAATAATATTAAAAATCATTAGCTTTTAATTTAATTTAATTTCTTCAAGTCTTATATAACGCATTTTAATTATATTTCGCGTACCAAGAGAAGTTTCCAAAGATTAACCGTAATAAAAACTATTTTACTTTCTAAATTATTAACTACAGTAATAATAGTAATAATATAACTAACCTATTTTTTTATGGTCTATATTTTTAAGCTTTTATTATTCTAAATAGATTTGAACTACATAGATAAGGAACACTTTTTATTCGTTTATTTTCTTTAAATATTTTGTTGGCTTTCTCTTCCTATGCGTCAATATTTAGTGCTCAGATGACTTTCACTATGAGGGCAAATTCCTCAGAAAAAAGGAAGGGTGTGATGTTTATGATTTGGTGATCCATAGCCATGTGGAGGAAAAGAACCAAGAGTCCCATATCAGGCATTGCAGTCTCTGAGGGCCTGTTTCCTAGTTTGTGGTTGGGAAGATACGTCACGGCCGCCATTTTTATATCGTAAATGATATATCCAAAAATGGAAAGAAACGAGCTGGTTTATTTAGAAAAATTAGTTATGATACAAGCATTGCTTAAATTTATTCTAATTATTGAGAGAAGGAAAATAAATCCAGTGAGATATTTTTTTCAGAAAGTAAAAAAAAAAAATAATTTTTCATGGATTTGTTAATATTTATGCTGTTTAGTCAATTGTTTAATCTCTTATTACAAAATTTTGCACTTTTTAAGGAAAAACATAAAAGTTCAATTAATTAAATTTTCAAAATTATCGAAATATTAGCTTACATTTCAGTTAGGTTACTTAACTTAGTTATAAAATATGAATTAACTATTCAGTCACTGTATTAATCCATTTCGAAACTTAATTAAATTTGGAAAAAAAATTGGAAACTATAAATAGGTAATTTTGCCTCAATGAAAAGAAATTCCCAAGTTAATGTTATACGATTAAGTTATATGATTTTTTTCTTTTATATTAAGAAAAAAATCATATAAATAACTAAAGAATTTTTAGGTTTGGAATACTATATGACCCAATACTCGATATTAGAATATGATTTGAAACTTTACATTCTGAGTCTGGGATAGTTCCCGCTTTCCCCGCTTCATATTTTTCATCAGCGCAATTAAATGTTATGACAATTTATGGATAATTTTATTATAGGTAGAGCTTGAAAACAGATTCAAATTTAATAGATTATAGTTATATGTAAATTATAAATAATTATTTAATTTTAATATTATGCAGTTTGCATGTACAATTATGAAATTGTATGAATTTATAGCTCTCAAAAAAATTTTCGTAACAGTGTCAAGTTAAATTCTTTACGTATTTGTACTAAATATCTCTTTTACAAGAACGTAAAGGAATTTAATATGTCCAATAATCATTCAATATAGTTTAAGCAGTTAATAATGGAGTTGTATTTTTTTTAGTTTTTGAATATACAAATTACATTTATAATTTAATATAAATATTTACAGAATAGAATCTTAGTTTTAAACCCATTATAATATTTTTTTTAATTATTAAATTGAAACATTTTACTATGTTTTGTAAAGTAAAAAAAGATTAAAATAAAAGAAAAAAAAATTCAGAATGAAATTTAAGTCGAAATAAACATGTCAGTCTCTCCTTAAGGGATTCAAATAACTTTAAATTTTTACAAAAGGAAAGTAAAGATTAGGGTAAGGCATTAAAATATAAGTGGTTCAGTAAGAACTTTAACAAATTTGAAGCCTAAAATTTACGAGGAGTTAATAACAGTTAATAACATATTGTTTAGTATAAAAAATCTGTTTCGAGTGGTTCAGAAATTAATATTAAATTTGTCTTTAAAAAGATTTCTTTAGAATTCAAACTACAATCCTTTCTCCTTATAATTCAAATTCATTGAAAGATTTATCAATGGGAAAAAGGGATGAAGAAGAAATCGATTAAATGTCACGTGATTTTTATTGCCTTTTCTTTGCAAAGGCAAATGTTTTTTTGGAAGCATCTGGTCCATTGTGGATCGAGTCTTTACGCCCATATCTCCACTACTCTAAATCCTTTTTGCTACTTTGTACATCTGTAAATAAGCAGGCATGAGGGTAGCTAAAAATATTTCGTCGTTTGGTGCACACGGGAGCAGCCTTCGTGAAACCCATCTTCTCTCTCTCTATCCCAGAGATAACAGCGACTATCTTTGGTTACCTTTTGAATTTAGCATTTTTAAAATAATTTCGTAAATTTTTTCTTATGTTTAAGCCTCAGGTATTTGGATATTTCGCAATTGAAGATAATACTGCAGACTTTTATATTTAACGAAACAAAAACATTTGACAGAAAATATTTACATATTATCGAGCTATATTAATTCGTTCCCCTTTCTTTTATCCATAGATGCAGATCTGCTTTCTTCATATTACGGTCTGATTTTATAAGACAAACGCAAGACAAATTTTCACTATCAATTATTATTTTTGTTGTAAGGAAAAGATTTCTTGAAGCAAAAAAAAAAAACAAAATCGATCTATTATGATTTAAGATTTTGGCGCCCTTTAATTGATAAGTAAGAAAGATAAGAATTAACAAATTAAAAAAAAACTGTAAATAGTACGAGATGACATCTAAGTCAATTACAGAAAATTAAGATTTTAGTTTGAAGTTGGATAATTTTTTTAGGGGAGAAAATTATTACTTTACATTTAATTTACTCTATAAATAAATTAAAAGAATTTCGTTTATTTATTTATTTATTGACTGAGAATACCATAATTGTGCTTATTTGTTTGTATGAGTATCCACTAAAATGGCTGGACAGATTTTCTTAAAATTTGGTATTTTACTTATTTATGTTCCAACATAAAACATGAGCACGATTATTTTTGGTCCCCTTACTTCTGTCCCTCTCCCCACATCCTCAAAAATAACCCCCTGCATCGCTGCTTGCTCTTTGCGATGGATACTTGAGCTCATATCAAAATTTTGGCAATACAATATACTAGGAAATATAACCCGCGTGCCCTATCGAGAAGGAAATTATTAAAGTGCTTTGTAAAATCTTAAACTTTATTTCTTTCTTCTCAGTTTAACTGATCGAGCTCGAAAAACAAAACTTTCTAAAGTGTATACAATGAGAAATATGAACGGCGGACACTTTTTTAATAAGGATTAAACATAAAAGCAATTATCCTTATTGATAAAATATGTGTCGTTTATATTTTTTAATGTATTCCATTCGTTTAACTGCTTGACTTTCTAAAATAAGTATTTTACAAATGACTGTAAATTTGATGTTGGTTGAATTTCATTGATAGAGAAAAATAATAGTATCTTAATAAATATGAGGTTTTTAATAAATAAGTCAACACTGTATATATATATCAAAATATTGCACGGAGCAAAACATGGTGGGTGGTAGTTTATGGTTATTTATATTCTTTGTATGAAACTGTACCATTGTTAGTCATGAGGGCACCGTTTTCTTTTTTTTTTTTGGTCTTGAGACTTGTTTATACTTCACCAAATTGACTGTTTGAACAGTTGAAGGATGTGAAATTGCAGCATTGCATAAGAAAGTGCGGCCCTTGTAGAGGGGTCTTCAAACAAACGGTGGTGGGTGGGGGTAGAGGATGGTTTTGACCTTGAACCGAGGTCCGTTGGCGAGTCTTCATACTGGTCAAAGGAGGTGGAAAAGAATTGTGGTTTTTGTGGGAGGGGGTGGCTGGAGATTCGGTGGGGTCTGGGAAGGCCAAGGTCATTCTGACTGTCTCCCCTAACGTCTCTTGCACCGTCTGGCTGACCAGTCATCATCAAGGTCACCTATAGCCATCACTTTTACTTTCCCTGGTGTGTTGCATTGTGATTTATTGAGCAACAAAATAAACACTTGCATTTGACATTGAAGCTGTTTACTTTACCAACATTAAATTCGGCGTAAATTCTTCTTGCATTTTAAAATCTTCAGCTATTATTGCCAGTATTTATTTTTACAAGAAACAACAGGTGGCAGAATTTAATAATAGGATCAAAAAATAAAAAAATAAAAATAGCTACACGATAAGATAACTTTCCATAGAAATTTGAACATTAGTAAAATTTCAGAATTGATCAAATTTTACATAATTTGATTACTTTATATGCTCAGGTTGACTATTTTGGGTAAAATATTTATTGGTAGGCTATTATTATTATTTAGTGATTACCAATATTTGGATATTTAATAAGATTGGATAAGTTGAATGATATGAAATACATGTTGAAATTTTAACTTAATGAGATCAATGTTAGTTGAGGCATACGATGTCTCCTTGGTGTTGATGTTTTGGGCAAATCACATTTTTTCTGTAGGAATCAGTTGCTGCTTCAAAAAAGGGCAACCGAGAAATGTATTTTATGGAATAGCATTTAAACGATCATTAATTATGAGAAGAACTTAATACAGTAAATTCAACTATTGCTAATAGAAAGATTTTTTTTTTTCCTTTTTCTGATCCGATAATTTGAGTTAGATTAGATCTTGTGAGACAGTAATAGTTAACCCCCAACAATGTTACAGGGAAGATACTAAAAAACTTATTTTGATCGATTCTATGCTCTTAAATATCTGTTTAGATGTTTCGTTCACTTTAGAAGTTACAACTTAGTAGTACTGACTTAAGTGTTAAGCGATTTCAGTTGTATCCAGTATTTCATTTAAAAAGTATTTCCAAACTTTTTGTTAACGTGCAGCATTTTATCGTCCCATTCCGATTTGATAGACGAAAAGCTTATCTTTTATATATTTTCTTTAGAGCACCATTTTGAGACATAATATAGAAATCTTAATAATAATATAATTTCGGAATGAATAATAATTACTTGTATGTAGGAAAAAAAATCCTAAGGCACAAAATAAAAACCCTGTCGTATAGCATTAACGCAATGTAATGAAGACAAACAGACAAACTGCCTTTTACTTTCACCGTTGGTTATTCCCAGTTTTAGAAACCGTCGAGAATTGCTATGGTAAAGAGCAGATTAACTGTCGCTAACTCTTATTGAATCTTCTTTACTGCAGAGTCTAGCGATAAATGTATAGGACCTAGTAACATATTGTAATATGGCTCTTAGCAAACTCTATTCAACAAAGAAACTAAACACACTTTTGCCATTCGATCTTTTACTATGTAAATTGCCCTATAAATACTCTATGTCCCTCACAATTGCTTTAGATTCTATACGGTTTTGCTTTCAAATGAAAAAAAAATAATAATAAATAAACTGCATGCCTGAAGATAACCATTTATTACGTTGGCTGACAATACATTTATAAAGTCTAAAGATTTGTCTTGGAATCTGATTTATTTTTTAAACCGTTTTAGTGTTACACAGTCAAATTCTTAAAAAATAAAACAATAAAATAAAATAAAAAAGGATCTAATTCAAGCCCTTTATTTCTTGCATTAGATATTCGTAAAGGAATATCTTAAGTTAAAGAAATGAAAATTATCGTACTTTGATCTTACAATTGGTAACACCACATTTTTTAGGAATTTCTTTTGTTTTTGTACATAAATAAAAGAAAGAAGAAAGAAAGAAAAGAGAGAAAACCGTTTGCTTACAATAACGGATTTCGACAACCATAACTTGATATATTGCAATAGGCAGGTAAAACTTTTTTTATTTTTTATTTTTTTCAACCGAATTCACAGGAAAAAAGCGATTCGGTTTTTGATTTGAATGGTTTGTGTGTGTTTTCATTGAGGCACCGTTGTACAGGGCTGATGCATTGTGTTGCACCTGCCAAAGAAAGCCAACACCTGTTATTGCACGACTGTCGAGAATTTGGAGAGGACGACAGGTCATCCCTCGTACGCTTTTGCCTTTGCATTGAAATCATACTTGACAATAATATATTTCTGTTTTTTTGAGAATTTTATAAACAGTTTAAAAAGGCTTATCAACATTTAAAATGTTTATTTATTTATTTTTCTTTAGTAATTAATGAATTAATGTATCTTTGTTTTAAATTACAATTCAAAGTATTGGCAGGATAATATCCAAAAAATAATTTTAATAAATTCAGCAAACTTATTGTCAAAAACTTTGTGGTTGAATTAAATTAAAACTCAAATAACTTATCATAGAAATATTTACGAAGAATGTGTATATATTTATTTTGGAATATATACTTTGGAATTATTAAATAGTAAACTAGACCCTATTTGAAGTTTATGCTATATTTTTAAGTTTTAATCTTTGTCAGTGCAATTTAATTCAATTTATTTTTATTAATAATAAAAATAAAATTAAATAAAATTAATAATTTAGATCTATTATATAATATAAAACTTTTCCAAAATTAATGAAGGCAGTAGTTAACGAGGACATTCAAAAAATTGTGGTTTTGCATTATAATTAATTTAGTATTAACAGTTCACAAATCAGTTTAAAATATTAAATTTTTTATTATTTTTTTTAAAAAAAGTTCATTTTTAAAAAATTTAAAAAATGAAGATTGTTGCTTTACCTGAATTTCGGAATAGGGCAATGTAAAAATATTTTCTTTAATTTTTAAATTATATAATCATTTTAATTTGATTAAAGTTTCCTGCTCCTGCCAATGTAATTTATTTAATGATGAAAATCTTAAAAAACGTATGATAAATTTTATAAATGCCTAATAAAAATCCTTTTTTTAAAACTAATAATTCATATGATTGGAATGACGAAGGCTGTAGATTTTTAATATCTTTACGAACTTTTAATTACTTTTAAGCCAAAATATTCCACAACTGTAAGTTTTTATAAAATTATAACTTTTTTTTTTGTAACGATTCAAATACGTGAAATTTAAAATTACATCATCTTTAGCATCCTTGATATTTAAACTGATAAATGATGACTATATTTTTACGAAATTCAATTTTATGCAACAAGAAACGAAAAATACAAAAACATTTTCATTTTAAAATAATAATAATAACCATAATAATAATAATTATAATAATATTTTTTCTATATGAAGACTATTATCAGTTTATAGAACATTTTTTGAATCTAAAAATTTACAAATACATTCGAAAACATTTATTTATAATCACTAAAAAAAACAAATTAAAATTGACATTTTAATAATTATAAATAAATTATGAATAAATTAAATCTTTTCTAAATGTAAAGTTAATTTATATTTTTTAATAGAAATATCAACATAGAACGCTTGTTAGAATTTTTTTTTTTTCCACATTTCTTACTCTTACGTCCCATTCCGCTAGAATTTGCTTGAAACGTGAGGCCTCCGGTGGTTGATGGTTCTTTTTTTTTCGTCCATTCGTAATCAGATACGTCCACTCAATTTGACCGATAATGTTGGCGATTAATATAAGTAGTTTTGAGTTTAATAGCGGAGGAGTACATGGGGTCAGTAGTAAATTACACAGTTCACTAAGGCTGCGTGGATGCCTGCCAATTTCTTGTACAAAGCTTGCATTAAATTAGGAGGTTTGAAATTTCTCTCTCGGCAATTAGTTCGTTTAGCTCCGACGTTTTAACTTGTTGGCATTGTATCAATGAATTCATTTGCTGGGACTCCTACGATAATTCGGGAACATATGGAACCGTAATCGTCCCCCCGTCGACTGTCTGGTGGGGGTGGAGAAGAAAAATCGATGCGCATATTAGAAACAGCCAAAGAGGTTGTTATGTAAAGACAAAGGTAGAACAACTCAACTTAAAATGACCAATGTTTTAAAGAATTTATTAAAAAAATATGAAAGAAAGAAAGAAAAAGAAATAGTTGGGGAGATCTGTTTAATAATCGATATTGATCGGATCATAAAACGATTCACCTGTTTCTCAAAGTTTTTTTTTTCTTTCTTTTTTTGTAGTTTCTGTAGCTTTGCTTGAGAGTTTATTCGGTAAAAATAAGATATATTTACAGTACCAGTAAATATATCATACGGCATCATACAAAATATTTCATTTTTATAAAAATATGCTTAAATAATCCAGAATATTACAGGACTGCATAAAACAAGTTATTGCAAAACAAATAAATAAAACATTTTTTTTCTTTACTAGTTAAATAAGAAGTAAAGAAAAAAAATCAAAGCAATACTTAATTTTTTTAGCTAAAAAAAACTAAAGGAATGCTTAAAGTAATTTTTAGCTAAAAATCAACGGAATAACTTAAAGTATTTTTTTACTTAACTGCTTATTTTTATAACATCAGTTCAAGTTAATAGGTTTAACGTAAAAATGAATATCCACTATTTATGAAAATTAGAAGAGAGTTAGTCATTTGGTTATTGATGAAAATTTTATGTTTTTTAAAAGCTAACTGATGTCTTATTTACTTTGTCTTTTAACAACATCTTTAAAACTATTTCTTTCAAAGCTTTCGTTGCACGTTTCTAAACTTTGTTTTCTTCTCCTTTTATTAATAATCTCGAGAATTTTGACTGTAAGGTTTGTATATCGAATTTATGTATTTTTTTTTTTTACAAAATTCTACTGAAATATGAAGTTGTAACATCATTAGTAATTGTGATTTTTCGTGTGTAAAATAGGCCTTTCCACGACAGTAAATCGAGTCCCTAATCACTGTCCCACGCCATCATTCGCTCTCAGAGGTAATATACTTTTATTCATTCATTTCAAATTATTTTATCTTTAAATGTATTAATAGAGAGCTTATATTAAATTGGAACATTGCCACTTTGCAATTACAAATGGTCGCATAAAATGTCCGTCTGCAAGCTGCTTCTCATTGTCCATGCGCAAACTTCCTTTTTCTGATTCTGCGCAAGAGAAACTTGGCACTCATTTTCTGAGTCAAAGCGGACATTTGTGAACGGACAGAAGTTGTGTCTCCATCTAATATAAACTCTAGAGCTACTGTATATGTTTATTCATTAATTTTATTTATTCTTTAATTTATTTATTTTTATTTATTTTTTTATTTCAGCAACTTATATTTAAAAATATTGTTTTATAACGAATCGTAAATAAGAGTAAATGAAATGTATTACAATGTTTTTTTGGGTTTTTTTGCTTTTTAATTAATAATATTAATAATAATAATATTAATAATAATGATAAAAAGAAATCCGTTGTTTTTCTTTTTGAGCCACAGATGTTGAAGAAACTCTTCTTTGTTATGTTGTAATTGTAAGAGAATGAAATATTTGTATAAAAAATGACGAAAAAATATAGACCAAACATACAATCCTGAAAATCAAGCAGTTTCTTTATGAACTCAGTAAAAAAACAAAAGAAAAATGTACTGAAAAATGTACAAATAAATTTTGAGTCAGTTTTTCACTGGGATTAAATTAAATTATTTTTTAAATAAAAACATATACATATGTTTATACATATCAGTTGTATTCACAACCACTGATGAACATACGTCTTTATTCAGAGTTCAAAAAATTCTCTGTAGATAATTACGTAGTACATCTTTGAATTCAGTGGCCAAAAACAATATTCACTGTTAGTAATGTAAGTTACTCGATCTGAAATGAATTAGAATTGAGACAAAATTAATAACAGAAAACAGTATTAGGAATCACTTAAAATTACTGTCATCAATATTAATTAAAACAGTAAATAGTATATCACATAATGGGATTGAGTGTACAGGTATTCCTCACTTTACTATCTATCTGCTTAACGACCACTCGCACTTACGACCTCCGTCCTTGAAGGTACAACTTTCTATTTCATCGTCGTCATCTCCATTACCTGGACCCTCTACAGCTCCAGATAACCAAATAAACAGATGATAATATGTACATATGCATGTCGTTTTATGCATAAATTTGAAGTTTGTTGCGTAATTTTTTTAATTTTATAATTTTACAATGATTCTATATTCTCGGCGCAAGCTCCTCGCCTATCGACCAATTCGCTTAACGGCATAGTCGTCGGAACGGAACTCGGTCGTAAAGTGTGGAGTACCTGTATAGAATTCCTTTTTTTACTTTCTTTCTGAAATTATTTAATATAAATTGTTTTTCAACCATTTTAATCCCTGCTTCTCATTTTTAAAAAATAATATCTTCTTTTACTTCAATCGTCAACTACATAAAACAAGTCTTGTAAATTAAAATAGACATCAAAACTCATAATAATAATAATAATAATAATAATAATCTGCTTTTTCTTCTTCGTAGATGTTCTTTTAGTAAATAGCATTTGCATTTGGCTATAATAGATTGAATGTATGACAGGCTAAGAACTACGAAAATATAAATCCTTTTCTTATTTAATAAGTATTAACGTGAATGATTTATATTAAAATATTCGTTAATGCTGAACTTAGTAATATATGCATGTAATCCTTTCATTGATTTTAGTAACAAAATAAACTTTCTTTTTTCTTTCTTAAAGTAATCTATTTTCTTCCTAAGTTTTGATGATTATTTTAATTTTTGATGATGAATAACGCCGAGATCATATTTTTATTGATATTTTCCATCAAAATATTTTTTGTTATTTTTAATTTTTACATTAAGTTTACATATTTGACAAATATATTTACTTACGAAACTATTTCATACAATCTTTAATTCATTGCTTTTGGAAAATAAAACCTTAAATTAAAAGTAATGACCTATGAGATATTTGACTTTTATGTTTAATTGTAGGAATTCATTTTTTCAAGATCATAAACTTGATTCATAATTTTATCTTTAATGTTATTTCCATAATTTCTAATGTTTTCTTTTATTCCAATTTTTAGGTAAGTTAACAAAAAAATTATAATAAAAAAAAATTCTGATCCAAAATTTTGGAAGACATCAAAGGTAATTCCGAATTATATTCAAAATTTCGTAATGTAAGGATTTAAGCTCACACATGTTACCTTAAATAGAGCACTGTCTCTTGAATCTATCAACAATGTTTACTGGTAACTGCTTTTTGAAATTAATATTTATGTAGTAAATTTTTAAAGAGTCGACCTCGCTTTGCATAAATAGTTTGATGACAGTCCAGAAATTTTATTCAGAAAATTATTATTTTTTTTTGAAAAATAGACCTTTTTGAAGATGTGCAAAATACGTAATCACTTAGCTTTTAATGGTATTTCTGATAAAATTGAAGTATTGCATTTTCATTTAACTGCTTCGTTTCTTTAACGTAGTCTTGCCCCACGTTCGATATCAAATCCTAAGTTAAAAGATATGAGGAAATATTCCATGTAGATTAAGATCTTTGATCTGAGCGATTTCCTATGGATTCAGGCGTACGGTTTTTAATTAAAGGCACAATAAGGAAACGTAAATTGTTTTTCAGTTTTAGGACTAGAAATTACGAAATGATTTCTCCAAACCTCGCTTATAGCAATACAAATGTAAAGAAAATGATTGATATCTCAGAAATTGTAAATAAAACATAGGAAAAAGAAAGAAAGAAAAGTCTGGCATTTATAGCAAATAGGTCAAATTACCTTTTCAATCAAAATATGTATTTCTTTTTTAATATTTTGTTTGGTTTTACTACAATTCTGATATCGCTTTTAAAAATTTTAGCTTTAAGATATCTTAGTATAATAAATATATTTACTTATTCTAAGTTGAACTCGAGAGAATTTCAATTTAAAATATCTAAGATCACTTTCTTAAAATTAATATAATCTAATGATTTTCCTAAATTTTATGAACGGTTCAGCAGATATAGTCCTATTACGCGAAAAATATAAGTTGGTCCTTTATAGTTTTAGGTTCGTTAATTTTACAAACTGAGAAAATTCAAAAGACCACTTGTTAATTAATAATTAATTATCATTTGCGTTTAGTTTCAATTAGATTTGAGCTTTAGAAAGATATTAATAAATCTCACTGAGTTTTTTAATTACATTCTTATTTATGGAACACAATTTTTATATCTTTCTTAAAATTAGGTTAAGTTGAATTTTTTTAGAATGATTTGTCAAAGATGTTAAAAATTGTGGAAGGAAGAGAAGAGGAAAAAAAAAAAAAAAATGAATATTGAAAACGGAATTGAAGGAGAAGCCCAAATAATGGAGACCTTTACCTCTAGAGTTCTCTGTCTCATTGAAATTCGAGAGGGAGAAAACTCATAAAAATTCTTATTTAAAATAGAATAAGGAAGTCCGAAAGTAATAGTCCTACGAGTAATTGTAGCTCATTCTGCAAAATCATCTTGAAATTCGATTTTTCCCATCCATCCTATTTGAGAGTAAACATTTTCTAGGAGTGGATGGAAAAAAATCTCGAGAAACAAGCAAGAATAGCGGAAATGTAAATTCTTTTTTATAAGAGGAAAGAACAACTTTTATATCGATTTAAGTGGAGTATCTTTGCCGAAGGGGGTCTTCCAATCCAGTGAGCTACTTTTGGGGCAGTCTTAATAGCAGGGGCACAGGTCATCGCCAATTGCTACCTTGTGTTGACTATTTAGCCCCGAGTCCCTTATTATCCCTGCGGGCCCAAATTTATGGAAATGCACGAGGCTTTTGCTGTACAAGTACAATTGCTAAAACAAGTATTTGTTGTCTGGTTTTCTCTTCGGGCTGGGTGTGCTTCAATCAAATGGCAAATAGCCGACTATTATTGAATAAAAACTATAGCGAATTGAGAGTAATTGTAAAATTAGGATACTATAAAGATTTTTCAAACTAACAATTTGAGATTTATCATAGTAGTAAAAGGTTTGTAACGATCTCATTTGAGTAAGTTCAACTTGTTGGTTATTGTTTCTGAAAGAGATTAGATTAATAACTTATTTTCGGTTTGTTTATTTGTGTTTTTTTTTTTTTTCCTTTATTTTTTGTTGAAGTGTATCATCTTAGCAAAATCTTTTCAAGATAAGAATTTTCGATTTCTTGTTTAAGAAAAGCGTTTGATTTAAATAATTCACATAAAAATATTCAAAATTCCACTGTTAAAAATTGAAAAGTTTTCAGAAGAATTAATTAGTTTCAAATTATATCTAATGCATATTTTTTTAAGAAAAAAAGGAAATCTTCAATTTTTAAGTTTTAATAAAAAAACTAAAGAAAAATAATGAGTAGACTAGACAATACATCATAATTTTAGAAACTGCAGATGTCTTCAAATACAGTCGTCAACTTCCTTTATTTTATAATGAGTTATTTTAAAATTTTTAAGGTCGTAAATAAATATATGGAATTCGACGTAAATATGTATATTATACAACCTCAGACTTCATTCGACAAATGCTTTATTTTTTTTTTCTTTGAAAACAGCAACAGCAGTCGGCATGTAATATTCATTTTGGCAACGTTTCAATTATTGAAAAACATTTAGATTCTAACTATTTTCAATTAATGTGAGATTTATTCCTTAATTATCTTCCTGAAGGACAAAAAAAATGGTAATTTTTTTTCGCTGTAAATGGAATATTGATTACAAATATTTCTCTTTCCATTGCAGAATTATCAAAATAACTGAGAATATAATTACAGATTAATGTAAATTTAATGTAAATTCAGTGTCATCTTTCATAGTGTTAATGATATAAACCTCAAAGAATAGTAACTTAGTAAAGCTTAATGGAAACCAAAGAAATGCTAACGATTTGGAAGAATTCTCTTTTATAGTTACAACAAAGAACATTATTTTCAGTAATTTTAGAGGAGACCGAAGTATCTTTGTAAAACTTATACGATTTCTTAATAGTTATATTGTTATTTTGTAAATTATACAGTAGTTGGACAGAAAATTGCTTGAAAAATCTGAGAACGGTTTCTACAAGAATTGTTACACGCTTATCTTGGAAGAAGTGATAGTATTTTTTGATTTTTCAAAGATTTCTTCACCTAAACCCATAAAAGGTTTAAGTTCAGATAAAGTAAATAGAATAAGATCAACGAAACGAGGAAATGATTCTAATAACACACTTCGATTTCGAAATCCTGCAATTTTGTAACAAAACGAGTCGGTATTTGTATTCGATTTCGATAAAAGTCCACTTTATTTGCTATCGTACGAATATCGATGAGAAGTGACCATGACAGGTCATGTCTGCATTTCCTTCTTGCAGTGACTTGCATTCTTGCTGCGAGAGTGGCCCAACCACTGAGTTATCAGACACCATCTAACGGTCAGATGAAGGTTTCACTACCAACATCAATATTGATCTAAAGTATTGTAATTCATTGCCTTCCTACGCTTCCTTTCCCCTCCAATAATAGCAAATTCACAGTGACGTAGGCTACGTCACATAAGTTTTCCTCTCTATTTTTTAACCCCTTCTTCTTGGGTTGCACGACCTGGTGTGATCAGAGTAGCATCGAGGTCAATAATCTGTCAGGATTCTGTCACTTTCGAAAACTGGGCTGGAAATAATAACAGCGCATTAGTATTCTGCACCTAGTGTTGGTCTAAGCTATAATCATAACAACAGTGTAAGTTTTCGGTGGACGGCTTTTGCCTAAGACCAAAGTCCAGAAGTGGAGTTTATTAATTATGCGGCACAGAAATGGAAAAAAAATATAAGTAAAGATAATAATTGTTGTAAAGGAGATTGGGCTACCTGGAGGATATTTTTGTGAGTAGTCGAGCTCCAATTAATGAAAATCAGATTTATTACGTCATCTATTTACATAGTTTTGATTACAGTCAAGAAAACAGCAAAAGTAATTATTTGTAAGATAGCGATGGTAGTAGTTCTTAACATTATGTTCATTTGAAAAATTTGTAAGTCTGAATGAAATATTAAAAGTAAATATTAAAAGAAATGATTATACGTACATTGGACAAGTTAAATACCTCAAGAACACGGAAAAAAAAGGCGGTTCTAACAATGAAATTTATTGTTATAATTTTTTAATTGAATTACATTAGTTACTTGTACCAATAGCCATTTTTTATTATTAGTTTTTTTTTTTTTTGTGCATTAAAGCTTTGCTGATATTTTATTATTATTATTGATAGTAATTGTCGATTAATAATTATTAGAAAAGAGCAAATGCAGTTAATGATGAAAATTTAACTAGAAAAGTATTACTGCCAAAAAAAAAAAGTTTAAGATAAATTAATATCATAGATTCGTGAAATATTAAAAATTACTATTTTTAGGTGTTAATATGGAAGTGCTTTTTTAAATGTGCTTTCTACAGGTTTCACTTTTGACATTAAAGATGAGTAAGGCTTTTAAAACAGCATATGCATACTAGAAAAAAAAAGGGGGGTTAATCTACTATACATTTAATTATACATATTTTCCGTTGACAAGAAGTATCTATTTGCTAGATCAAGTATAGTTAGAGTCGTTCATGTAACTAACGATTTTTGACCGCATGTTCTTTACCTATTGTTCCAATTTGCACCAAAATCAATTTGGGGAGCGTAATCTTATCATTAAAATTTCAGCAGCCATACACAGGGAAATTTTAAGTTACTGTGATTATTTGCAGACACATCAAATGCAAGCAGACGAACACACTTATTTTGATTTAAAATTAGGTCTCAGACAATTTTTGTTGTTTCTCTGCTACATAAATGTGTATTACGAATATTTAATCAGATCTATAAATACACACTGAAGCACAACGATATGAGACCATGATTGTTTCAAAAAAGGATGGTGTATTTGCACTTTTGTTTTTCTGTTGGAATAAAGATTTTTCTTCAACTCTTTCTTTTTTTGCTTAGATCGCTTGAAAAAATAAAGAACGAGAAAAGAAATTTTGATGATT
Organism: Thereuonema tuberculata; assembly: GCA_023159025.1. Lineage (NCBI taxonomy): Eukaryota > Metazoa > Arthropoda > Chilopoda > Scutigeromorpha > Scutigeridae > Thereuonema > Thereuonema tuberculata. Next base: position 83,640,997 of record JAFIDM010012231.1, read on the forward strand.
TTTGTGTTTTTTTCTCATCTATAATTCCCGTCATTTGAATACATTAAGTCACGGTCTAATTTGTCCAGTGGAACTTGTCCAATCGGGGATGTCCTAGTTCCCAGGAGATTTTGCGCCGGTCGCATGCCCGGTGAATCATCCCTCCGGATAAATGAACATAGTTTTCAGATCTCTTGTCACGTGCCCTGAGACCTTACTTACGAGGCGACTGAACCTGTCGATACGCGTAGTGACGCTCTCACGGTTCGACACTTCTGCTTTAAAAGACAAGTCGTCGCCGTCGTCGCATTTTATGGTTTTGTTCTTTGCGCCAATGACATGTAACCAATACGTGACCGTGGACTCTCGCACTCGGATTTTAGTGGATATTAACCCTCCCCCTTGTAAATGTTTTGCGAGCGGGAATCGCTTGCTAATTATAGGTTGAACCATTCGCTACCATACAATTACTCACTGTTAAAAATTAAGATTTGTTCATGCTTAGCAGACAGCGTGGTCTATTTGCTCTTCTGTTTTCTTTCTTTTTTTAACCTAACTTTTTTGTGCTGAGAAATAATAGAATTCGCTGAGAAAGCAGCCCAACGACGGTGTTGTGAGTTTTAGACATGAAAGCCTACGTTTTATAAACTCTCATGTTGTAGAACTGTCCCTACCAATCACTTTAAATATGTGTTCTCCATCAGTAATTTATTGAAACACGATAACAGTGCTAGATGTCATTTGAGAACAGAAGGCAATTTAGTGATATTAATATAGAAGATATATAAATTTATTGACACATAAAATTACAGAATTAGAGATATGTAAGCCAGCTGACTTATCAATTTTCTCGTATTGTATCCATTAATTCTTGGTATAGGCTTCATTTGCAACCATTGCTTTTAGATGCTTTCTTTGTAGGTTCATTCATCCATTTACTGTCTAAGCAGGTCAATTCCACACATCAGTGTTCTTTTGTAGGAGAATTTACTGTCAATTCATGGCTCTGAGATGCTTTCTATTACCTAAATTTATCTCACCTTCTTGAAATTTACTGCAAAGAAATCATAAGGCATATCAAAATGAAAATGGTTGAACTTTTAAGTAAATCGATTAAAAGTTCGATTAAAAACTCAATCCTTCCCCCAGCAATTACTGATACTCTCTAATTCAAACTTGCGGTAATTTCATTTTGTTTTTTATTTTTTTTCATTATTATTATGTTGTTGCTGCCGCTTGAAGGATCACTTTAAAATAAAGCTTGAAATAAAATTTAAACTTAAATTTAAATTAAATTTAGGCCTATTATTAAAAAAAAAAAGAAGTCAAATATTTATTCAATTAAAAAAAAAAAAAAAAAAACAAAACAAAGAAAATGTTAAGGATTCTAATTTTTTTTTACTATTAAGTATATATGGAAAAATAAAGAAATACACAGAAATATTTGTTATTACATTCGTGTCAGTGTTATATGAGCGTGTTTCACAAACCAAAAAAGAATTGATAATAAAATAGACAAGATAAGGTAGGAATGTCCATTTAGTCTATAAATAGAAACTTCACTTTACAAATTAATGCTGTCAGAACTATGCTTTGCTTCGACAAGAATCACGCTTTTTTATATCCCCACGGCAGTGAAACGCCTAAAGGTATTATCATTTAGCCACAATGACATCTGTGATCACGATAAATAAAATACTAGTTATCCTAACGAAGTTGGGGAATTTTAAATGGTGTTTTCAAGTAGGAACTTCTTCTTGCTTTTAGACACGTTGTTAAGAAGTATGAGAGGAAACAAAACCAAAAGACTTACACGTGAATTCTCACTTTTCAACGTAATTACCTGCCAAAAGTGTTATTTCAAGTAGCATACGCATGCTTGCTTAAAAAAAAAAAATTCTTTTTCCTTTCATTTTATCGTTGGAAAATGCAGAATGTTTTTTACTTTGCAAATTTGTTTGTTATTGTTATTACTATTGTGGCTTAAATCTTTCGTCGAAGAAAACTTATCTTTGGAATTCGCTCGCAGCCCTCAAACTGAGCTTCCTTTAAAAAAAAGAAGAGTGAAAAAAAAATAAATAAATAAAAATAAATAAAAAGCCGAAAGGTGAGGGATGAAAATTCATATATCGTCCTATTTCTTTCCTCTCCTTTTTTTTTTCCTTCTTTCTTTCGTTGTGTGTTGTTGTGTTTTTGCTGATAGTTTTCAGCTGCTCCGCGAATGACATAGTCGGGGCCTCGGAAAGATTTACCGACTGAAGGGTATATGGCCAACATATTCCAGTGGGCTGCTTTTACCCGGTCCTTCCTTCTAGGAACAAGCTGTTGGCAGACTTGTCACACTGTCTGGCCTTCTAGACTGGTCCCTAATCTGTCTGTCTGGTACCGTGAGGGTCCCAGGCCAAACAGATCTTAGTTTGTCCTCTGCCAGTAGCCTCTTCCCCTCCCCTTCATGGAACTTCTTTCTCTTTCATCTCCCCTTAACTTACAAACGATCTAGAAATAGATCTTTCGAGAAAGCATAAAACGGAGCGCTTCACTTTTTCTTTTTTAGATCGTCATATTTTTAATTTGACTTTTATCTCTGGGGATCTTTGGTAAACAAAGAAGGTGAAGAAGGAAGAAATGTAAATAATAAGATAAATAGAATGAGACAATTTCTTAATGATTTAACATCATAATTCTCACCGAGTTGTATCGGTCGAGTCCTCTCCAGAAGCACAGGAGTTACTGACATTCAAGAGAGAAAACTTTAACGCAAATCAATTAACATAGTTATTTAGAAAAATCATTACATTGAAATAGTAGGAAAAAAGTATTTATTTCCATTCATTAAAATTCAGCTTTTGAACATGAAATTGAAGTTGTTTATATACAGATACCGGTATCTAAAATGAATTAATGCACGATCAAAGCTTAGACGAAACTAACACACACACATTTTTTTTTTTTTTTTTTCTACTTTGTCTAAATATAGTAAAAACATTTGAGCATTTAAAAATAGACCTACAGTAGTCTATTAAAAAAAAATCTGATTCATTTAAATTGTAATTTCAACTTTCGTATTGACTTCATATTACCAATAATAATAATAATAAAATAGTGATTTATTGTTATTATTATTATTATTATTATTTACGATAATTCCCATTTAAAGAGAGCGTTTGAACTTGAATTCCTCTATGATGATTGTTTGTGTTTTCTCTGTGCCCAAATTTTCTTCATATGTTCACTGTCTTGTTTCTTACGCTCCGCTGTCTATTATTATTATTATTGTTATTGTTATTGTTATTCATTAAATTTCCTTTAAATTATGTAACATCATCATTACTGCTTGTGATAAAATATATAAATTAAAAAAAAAAAAACAGAATTATTTTTGGTAATTTAGCCTGTTTTTAAGATGAGAACAGAATGATCTTCTGTATTTATGAGCTCATTTGTCCTTTTAGAAATTAATTAATTAAATTATTAAGATAATTATTAATTATTATTATTATTATTTATTAATTATTAAGTTGTTAGAGACATTTCTTGATATGAATGAAGAAATTAAAAATAATATTTAAACAGAAAAAACTTCTACTTAAGTTCCATTATATTTTTTTCTACAAAAATACTCTTACTCAACTAAAAGCCTTCACATTGTTCTCCCGTCATTGTTGAAGGGGTGTATACGCTAGTATAAAGATATTCTTTGTTTTATCATTAACATACAGCAAATACGAGTTTTAATGTCACAAAGAAAAAAAAAAGATAAGTAAGATAGATAGATGATGGATACACTTGAAATATTTCAATACGAAAACAAAAAGGAAAATAAAGCATTCTTTAAAATCTCCCATTTTTTTCCCAGCATCCTTCATTGTAATTAAAATATCTTAAAACTAAAATCATTGACTGATAAAGTAATAGATTTCAACTTTTCTTCAGTTAAATCCTTAATAATAAATTTTTAAATTATTTCTCATTCTTATTATTGAGTACAAGAAAAGTTTACATTTATTTCATTATTAGCTTAACTGTAGAATCAAAATATTTTAAGCAATGTCCAAGTGTTTTTCTAAAGTAAAATGAATTTTCTGTTTTTTTGCACAAATGATTAAATATTCATTGCCAAAGCTCGATGTGGTTGAATTACGAATGTAGATTACTTTTCACAGGCTAATATTTTTGATCGTAATAAAACTCTCGAATATTAGTTTGTTGCCAAAGGAAAAATATTTTATTACTTTGAATTTAGATGGCGGTAGATACGTGAATTAATTTTTCGATTGTTTCCGTGATTACTTCAATGAGGTCACTCTCGTAATCTGGTGTCCAATCTTTGATCTCGAATGCGTGGTGTCGAAAATGCCTCACGAGATTTGTATGGAAATTAAAGAAATTGTAGCTGGTGTAAGACGGTGGGGAGAGGACACCACATCTCATGTTATCTATCATTCGACATAAAGGTATGGCGCCAGAAAAATATACGACGCAATAGAATAGAGTGAGTCAGTCTTCATCTCAACTGTCAGCAGACGAGTTATCTCCGCTGTTTGCCCATTGAATTCACACAAGTAATTGGGAAAAGGCTACGTTTAAATTAAACTGTTTATTTATTATGAATATTGATTTACATCGTAAGCAATTTAAAACCTGATCGTTCTGTTCCTTAAGGCATTTCTTTATTTTAGGAATCATATGTTTTTTTTTTTTTTTTTCTGATTCTTAAAAAAATAAAAAATAAAATTAGACAAATAAATAAACATACCAAACATCTATATACTATAGGCTAACAGATGGATGTTGACGATCGCGTTTACGCGAGAATTACGGAAAACGCGAGATCTGGCCATTAGCCTCTTCAGCAGGTCTCAAGGAATGTAGTATTTTGAATGTCTGTCACTAGGAAATTGCTACCTAATGAATTTATTGTTTGTTTATTGACTGTTTTCAATTTATGAAAACTATATTAAAATGTAGGAAAAGTCTCATGCATTTCCCCTTATTATAATTCATTTAAATATTTCAATTTACTTCGCCATTTTGTGAGAAGACATGGATATAGGCTATTCTCGCGTAAATTACGTGAAATCACGAAAATACGGGATCGTCGACATCCATCTGTCAGATAGTAAGTTAGGCTGTACAGTCGCGATTAAGAAATATTACCCTGTTCTCATAAATAATATAAATCGCTGTCCCTTAGTGATTTCGAAAGTGGTGATCCTTCAATTTGAAACAATAATGTTTAATTTCTTTCTTTATTAAAAGAAAATTCTAAAAAGTGTTTGTAAAATATATTAATTATGGTTAATGTCTAAGATTGTTCGCATTTTTTTATTTACATTTATTAATATATACATTTATTTCAATTATTATTTAATTAAATAAACTGAATTCAGATAAAGAACTGAATGGCACGAGTATTACAAGGTGTTTTTATTATGCTATCCATTATAGTAATTATTTTATAAAAAAATTCACCAATTCCAGAAAATAACCTTAAAAATATAAAACTTAAAGAGAAAAATTAGTTATAAAAATACATGATACTTTTTTATTTATTACTTTCAGTTTGTTTTTTTTATTCTGGCAATTGATTTCCTCGTATTAAATCAGTAACATTGTCAACTTCCTATTCTGATTATTTTTAAAAAATTGCTTATAAATAAATTTGAGTTTCCTTTTGACCTTTGGTGACTAAAGGTCATCTACCTTTGAAATAATATGATAGGTATCACCCACACAACCTAAGCTAACATAATGACAATTTTCAATAATTTATCATAGATCATGTTATCAATAATAAAGATGATACTTCCTAGACAGCTGTGATAAGTATTTTGTTTGAAGTTATTTTTCACATTTTAAATTAAAATTGTAAAAAAAAAAAAAAAAAAAAAAGTTTAAAATTTTTTTGTTTTCAATAGGAAATATGAAAAATATATAAAAAAAAATATTTTTAGAAAATTGTTATCCAATATTTTTATTTAAGAAATGTATTATTTAAAAATTTTTGAAAAATAGTTTTTCTGCTATATTATTGAAAGTTTTTCATTCTATTTATTTCGATTTTTTAAAAAAGATTTCTTTTCTAAATTTCCTAATATCTTTTTTTTTTTTTTTCGATAGGCAATAATAGAAATCTTATATGTATTTAGTAGGAAGTTAAATTTTTAAATAATTTTAAAAAAAAAAAGCTAATTTAAAATAAATCATCATGAATTATTTATACCTATCTATTATTCGATAGGTTCTTACGTTAAATTTATTATATAGAAAAAAGCAAATTATCGAAACAAAGGAACAACATATTAATATACTCACTTTAGGAATACATAAAATTATCAGACTTGCATAAATTATTTAATACTAGAATAAACACATTACAAAACGACGGGTAAAATCACGGAATGAAAAAAAAAATGAAACTGAAACTTCAACATTAGTCTGTAGCCCGTCCAAAGACGTGGTAATCAGGTTTACTGCTAATAAAATTTCTATTGATTTATTAACAGTACGGCAAACTTTGTTTTACAAATTAAAATCTTTCTAAATTACGTTAAAAATTAAAAAAAAAAATGATTCCGTGTCCGGCCTTTAATGTCTATCGTAGAATCTTCAAATGTCAAAATAAGAAAGGGAGTGACGTAGAAACAATTCTTTGTTAACTAGTGGACCTATAGCCTCATTATTTAATATTAACTTAAAGAATAATTTTGCTACAGTGAAATGTCATCGTCACTTAAATATATTTGAATAGAATAACTAAGAAAAATATATAATAAGATTTTAAAGGAAGGTTAAGATTTTTTGGGAAGGGGTTTAGTGTCTGATAATTTTATGTTTCGGATTGTTTGTTATTTGGTTTTTGTCAGTTAATGTTATTAAATGTGATTTCAATCGTGATTCTTTTTTCTGTTACTTTGTTTTCTAACAAATGTCAGAGAGCTTTATAACGCTGAAAGGCAAACTATAAAAGAAATTACAGTCGATTAGGAGATCCCATCTTTTCCAAAGAAATGTTGATACCATTTAGTCGTTGCTTGTTCATCAGCATTAACTATATCTGGGAGTTGGCCTATGGGATGCAGAGGATCAGGTCGGCAGCCGACCACAAATGAGCGGTGCTTGTGCAACCGAGTAGTGACACGATTTACACGTCTTGCTTGGCCCTCATCCTTAACCTGAAGGTGGCCGGACTAATCCAATCGAGATACCCGCAATTATTGCATTCATTATTTGTCTTGGGATTAATCCGCTCCGAGACGTCGCCATCGGACTGGGGATTAGGCTTACTGATGACCGGCAAGCATTCCGCCGTTAGGCCAAGCAGTTTTGTTATCATTCAGATTCCAGATCCAAACTCTGGGAAGGGCTTATGGGTGTGAGTGAGAATTTATGCCAGAGGGATTTCAGGGGTCCGTTAAAGACTGCTGGGTGGAAAGAGTAAACGTATATTTATCGTTCACTTCTGATAAGGAATGAACCAACCAATTAAAAGTTAGTTAAATAGGAATTCAGTTACTGTGATCTGCAATGCCAAATTAAAACATTTTTTTTTTTTTATTAAAAATTGCTTAGTTTTATAAATGTTATATGGAGACATCATTTCTTAATGTCAGTTATGTAGCTTTGAAGATTTTCAGCTTTTTTTTTTTTAATCAATACCTTGTACTCTGATGTACAGTGTCCTGCCAAAAATTGATGGCCATAGCAAATTTTGCGTTTATCAAGTAAACGTTTTTTAGTAACAGATAATTTTATGGCTACAACGTCTTCACCAATTTACATAGAAAAGTAACAACATACTTTTGATAGCGGAGTGTATTGCTGATCTGTTGCAGTACGAAAGAGAAAGATTTCTGAATTATTTCCAACAAGAAGTAATACACACGATAATCTAATTACCATAATATTTCTATTATATTAAAAACATACATTTTACAAAAATTAACAAATGATTAAAAAGTAATATTTTTTATTAGTATTCCAATGCTCATTTTAGACATGTTCTCGCTTACATTCTGAAACATTGTAAGAGAGAACTGTAGAGCCATGAAAATAACTAAATAGCAAAGTGAATACTAAATAAGGAAATTTACCATTAAAGTGATTAAAATAATATTCTTCTGACAACTCGATATTAAGACTATTAAAAACAGTAACTTAAATTAAAGCTGCCTGCTTGAGAAAGTTATTAAATAAGGGCACATGTTTTTTATATTGAAGATACAGTTCATTAAGATTTTAGATATTTATTTATTTATTTATATCTCTAATTCTGCACAATACAAGAAGCATCTTTCTTTATTGAACATACAATGTGAAAACAAATAATTGCTTAATACTATTAAACTGAAGTCAGATCTTTGTTAATTTGCCCAAAATATAGTAAATTAAATATTTGAAGTTTTCATAAAGCACCAGTTGATTTCATAAAGACATGGCCGTTAACAATAAAGCATTCACTTCGTATCAAATATGAAGGACACTAACTCGATTTGGAAGCTAATCCATTGATCTTTGAGTTTGTAAATTCAATTTCATTATTCAAAATACGCTTTGCGATCTACATTTCAAGATCTCTCAAATTGAGAGCCTTCGCACTAATGATGAACATCAACGATGTCTTAAAAGACCGACATAATAAATTTGATTTTACAATTTATTAAACTTTTGTACTTAATGAAATCAGACATCTATTATAATAATAAATATTAAAAAGATATCTTAAATGTAATTGGGCATAAGATGTTTTGTGCTCTTTTGTTACATTGTGTAAACTAAGCATCAAATTGAATCGAAATTAAGTCTGTAGTTTTGAAAGGTAAAATTTAAAAAGCATTTTAAAGGCATGGCAACGATTTAAAATGATATGAAAACAAACGAACACAAATGAATTCGTAACTGGTTTATTAATTTCTGTCGATCGTGTATTAAAAATATTTAAATATGTATTTATTTGTAATTATATACAAATATTCATTAAATTTAATTTATTAAATATGAATTTTAAATAAGATATTCTTGCTTTAGTTTTTATTTCAAATGATGAATAAAGCACTCCATTCATTTGTATGGATTCAAAAGCTTAAAAGAAAATAAAAATAAAATGTATTTCAAACATCAAATGTTCCGCTTTAAACAAGTTAAATGATTTTTTTTTGTTTTTTTTGTTATTACAGTTCTTATAAGCCTATTATACGTTTAAAGCCATTAAAAATATTACAATGAAAAGAAGTAACAAGTTTTATAAGTTTTAAAACAAGAAAACATTTTTTTTTATTTTTTTTTATTGTAGCAATGTGACATTCACCTGCCACTAACTCGTCATTACAACTTTCATTAACTTGTTTTATTTATTGATGTTGTCTCGTTGCCTCATCGTCTGGGAATGGTTTCGTTTGATACCTTTGATTCACTCAATTGCCAAGTCCAGATGCCAAACTCTATTCCAATTTATTTGACTGTAGATTCACCGGAATGAGCGCAATGCATTGTGGACACAAACGAACAGCTAAGCGAGTCTTACGCATGCACTGTTCTTCTTTTTATGCGCTTTTCCTCTTTCCTCCCCGCCTCTCTTCTTTCTCTCTTTTTTTTTTCCGTCGTCTTCGCGGAAGTCCCTGTTATGATCGGATCGTCGATGATGCAATTATAACTTCCCTTCGGTTTCTTCCCTTCCGAAAGAGGGGATAAAAAGCGGAAGGGGGAATTCAATCGCGTTGGCAGGCGAAGGGCCCTTTTCCTTCTTCCCCTTGCATATCTTCTGGGTGGAGAATATAAGTCAAGTCAGCTGCCAAGGGTTGACCAGTCGCCCAATATAGCGCTGACGGAGAGAACTGATCCTGGGGAGTCACTGGCCCGGTCCCCACTCCAACGTCCGTCCGATTCCTCTTGTCCATTTTTAGCCATCAGACAGGGGCTTGTGGGCACAGCCACAGTTACTCAAAATAGCAAGGTAGGATCCCCTTGCGTTTGGGCATCCACCTTCGTTCGCTGCCACGGTGGATTCCTATTAACCTTCATGGAATTCCTGTGAACCAAACCGCAGTAAAACAGAACTGGAAGGGGAAAAAAAAAAAAAGACGAGTCAAACCCACAAGAGCCTCGCTTGTTTCGAAGTCTACCTATCGAGAAGTTGCAGGAGATATATGGCAGGTCTATATATAAATAATTGCCTCTACATCACCAACTGCCTCTGTGTACTTTCGAACAGCATTAAGTCGTTCCCGAAATGTACACGGCAAGAATGAGTAACGACAGCTATTATCAAACATTGAAAAACAATACTTCAATGTTTGGTAACGTTAGTACGTTTAGTGACTCTCTTCATTATTAACTTTTTTTTTTATTATTATTCTCCTTGCTTAGGGGAATTGAAAATAGATATTTTTTTTTCTCTCTCTCCCCTCTTGCCACGTATCCTTTCCTCCAGTCCCATATTTAACCCCTCCCATCCACTCCCTTTTTTTTAACCCCCTTCCAGCTACCCATCCTTATCTTCTACCTATTAATTTTAGCAGGAGCAACGGAAGTTGATACCCCAACCCCCGTTTCCGAACACAAACAGGGACTGGGCTTTTAAAACTTACGATCACTCACTTCAGATTTTTAAAAACACCGCAATCTTATTCAAATCATGTGTTTGATGTATCATTCTTCAGAAGTTCCTGGTTTTTATAATTTAAATCTTTATTGTATCTAAAAATAAAATATTTTTGGTTGAATACTCCTAAAATTATTTTTCACTGCAATCTTTGATAAACATCCTGACGTTCTTTTTCTCTTTCTTGGGATGAATTTGTTATAATAAAGGATTTGATTACTTTTTCCATTGTTAGAGTTTATCAATTAATTTACTAAATAAAATTATCTAATTTGCCTTTCTTTAATTTTGGAATTGGTTTCGCTAAAATATCAAAAAAAAAATTACAATATGTATTTATTTATTTATTTATTTATTTATTTATCATCAAATTACTGAAATTGTTACCGTTAGAGCTTCTAATGTGCATTTACTGTTCTATTAAAAATATTCGATATTTGAATTAATAAAATGATTTAATTCATTTGTTGATCAGAAACGGAATTTAAAATATGAAATTATAAAAAGAAATCCCTGAGCATAATGAGGCGAAACATATTTTAATTTTATTGTGATTTGAAGTTATTATTATTAAGATAGACTTTTTTATTTTTTTTAGAATTGAATGTTTTTCGTTTAATATTTTAATATCAGCAATGCCTTAATTTCATCATCTGTTTACATATTATTCGACTTATCGTATTTTACACAAAATTGAAAATTGCATAAACATAAGAAATTTTCCCTATTAAGTAAAAAAATAAATAATATTTTTATGAAAGTACGAAGTAGGTAAAAAAAAAAAAATCTTTTATAAGCTACTGTAATAAGTAACAATGTAAAGGAATGTAAGTTCTCGAAGGTTTATCTACATACGTATATAAATGAAAGTTGATTTTTTTTTTCTGGCCCTATCTCCTCCGAAACCATACGAGACAGAAATACAAATAAGGTGGCAAATGTTAGATGTAGTATTGAGGATGCTCATATTTTCATTTTTATCTGTGTGGGTCAACCGGATGTCCGGTCTCCGGGACGCTCATATTTTCATCGAAAAATCATCACGTCACGTGTCTTACGATCTCCGAGACGCGCTCGTGGGTTGTGAGAGAGCAGTAGCGGTCACGGATGGTGAGAAAATTATCTCAGAATTGAAGATCATGTGATCCCAGATTTACTAATTCTAAATAAATAAATAAATAAATTCATTACTGATCACATTCAAGAGCTAATGAATGAGTCTTGTAAAATTAAAATATTGAACTGCATAATTGTCTCGGATTTTTTTTTTCTTTTTCTTTTTTTTTTTTTTTATGTTCTTCTGTTATTCAAATAAGATGTAAAATTGTCTTCAAAAACTTAAGGTTGTTTCTGGAGATGGTTGTATTTCTTTTGTGAAAAACATCTCAAGAACGATTGAGATGATTTGGATTACATGAGACCATAAGGTTATCTTTTCGTTCCGTTATAATAGAGGCAGTGGTCGCTCACACAAAACCTTATGGTAATTTTCGAAGGCAAAATGCAGCAAAAATCGTAATATTCTAGTTTTGTATTCGGACTGTTTTACAAGCAGGGTTTTATCATTGAAGTGTCTGTCCCTTGATGTTTGCGCTGAGGTCGCAAAGTTGAGCCGTAATTGAAGTATAAAGTTCATTTGTTTTATTTTCTCCTTTGTTTCAGTCGTTGGGTGTATAATTAAGTTGGATCCACACGTGGTTTTTGTGTGGTAGGCCATTTCCCCTCTCTCCAGATAAATCCAGATTTTTTTCATGCCTTCCCGCTGTACCTTTCTGCCGACCACCCCCTTCTAACCTATTTATCTCGCAAGAATATAAATCGTGGTCAAGGTTTCTTCATGTTGATGAGTCTCAACCCCAACCTGACTCCCCCGAATCGAATTTGCAGTTGCCGGGTTATCTGGGGTCGTGTGCATCGCTTTCTTGCGGTGGGACCACGTGCACATGTTTCCGTGGTGCTCGTAGACTTTGTTATCTGGCTGCAAGCTCACAGAACCTGAGCTCCATCACGGGCTGTCCAGGGACACTAGACCAACGCCCAAGGGACTGACATCGCCATTGATGCACCATTGCACTCTAAAAACTAAAGATAGCTTCACAATGGGACATTGGCAGACGCACTAAGAAGAAACTCATACGCTCTAGCACCAAACAAGCACGTGGCAACAACTAATCTCTTATAAATTACATTAACTATTAATAAGTCTTTTAAAAAGTACATAATAAACATAAATGCTTTACAAAACTTTACAAAAAAAATAAAAATAAAATTATCAGAGCATTTATATTACAACAATAAAAAGAAAAACAACGTAAACTTCGTATTTTACCGTCACTCATTATTTGTATCTATTTCATTTCATTGAAATTTGGAAGACTGAATTATTATATTATAGTCTATATAAACGTTATTTTGTCTGTCATTCTGTCATAAGACTTTATGTTTTTCCAATTTTGTGACCAAACTAGAAGAGATAGATTGGTCATGCAAATGGATAAAATGTAGATCTTTTTAAGACAAACAAAATGCTACAAAAAATTTTCGAAAAAATTTTTTGGTTTCCAAGATGGCGCCTTTTAAAGTGTCAAATTTTGACTTTTTCTGAATTTAAACGAAAGTATAAAAGTTGGAAGAGAACATTATATTGAGAAAATGTTGGTATTTGAAAGTTCTATCGAGCGATATATCAGTCATTCACAAACGTTTCGGCGTTTGCAAGATACATGCAAAATGTGAAAAATTTCATGTTGGCTATTGTGAGAAGTTTGTGAAGGCACGTAGAAATGAAACAAATGTACAATTCATGGAAATACGAAAACAAAAGTAGATCACATTTTCATAAATAAGCATGATATCGAAACATGCGGAGAAGGCTACAACGGGCTGGGAAGTCGTATATTCTCCGATCTCAATATTAATTTGCTAAATAAATAAAAAAATTTTTTAATGCTTTATATGCAAGGGTTCCGGAGCGAAGCGACGGTACCTGGCTAGTATGTTTACATTAAATTTAACGCTGATACATTAAAAATTAATCCGAGTTCATTAATTTAAACATTTAATTGTAATATAATCATAATAACCGTAACAAGCTACGGTATGTTTCAAACAACGTCACCTATAATAAGCTGCAGTTTAACATCAATTTTTAAATTGCTTAAAATGTCGTTGATAGAAGTGATATTACCTACCAGTTTACCAACCATATTAATACATAAATGACTGCGATAACAGTTAAACGATAAACTTCAAATAAAGGATAGTAATTTGATATTCAGAAGGTTGGACAAAACATAGTAGATGGCGGGAAAGGAAAATATTTCATTATTGATGTCGACCAGTTATTATGCCTTTGGGGAATAATAATAATTGCTAAAAATATTTAGGAAACATAAACTTTAAAAATAAATTTTTTTTCGCTTAATTAATCTTAAAATTTCTTTCACAAGCCTTTTACGATAAATTAATATAACAAAAATGACAGAAGATTATAAATTCAGTTTAAAAGTATGGTTTGAAGAATTTAAATAAAACACCACTAATGTAACACCACTAATAAAATAAATCTAAAAATGTTTATAGCTCTTTTATAAACTAATAATAAAAATTAGCATGTGTGACTTTATTACAATCTTATGTTCTCCTTTGATTTTGCAGATCCCTCATCAAATCAATTATGAAAAAAAAAATAATCAGTTGCGGAATGAGAGAACTAAATAAAAATGATATAAAAAAAATGAACAAATCAAAAAGTAATGATTTTATATTGAATATTGGAAGTTTACAAACGTGAGAAAAATCTCAAATTAAAAGCTATTTTTTTTATATATATTATTTTTTTTTTTCAAGCGTTTCTCTAACTTGAAAAATTGTTTTGTAATGTTTTTGGATAAATATAGTCACGAACTAGATTCCACAAAATCCATTGAAAATACGTATGGCAGCCATATGTTGTTTTGTATTTTGTTGTCGTTTAGTTCTCGCAACGCGATGACTTTCATCTCACTGCAACGATTAGGGTTTTTTTTTTCTTTTTTTTTGTTTCTCTTATATCAATTCATCTCCCATCTGCAAGCGAACTCATTTACAGCAATCATTAGCCTATTATCTCATTAAGCAAAGGTTAATTGTATCTGCGATGGTTGTAACATTCAATTTGTGTGGGAAATGGCTCTGTAAAAGTCTTGGCCTTTGCACACGTAGCGGAAAGATTTCATTTTATGAATGAATAGCTCAAAACGTTTCCAATTGGCCAACTTGGGATACGTTCTCGTTAACCTTAGCACACAACTCGTTTGGCTTGAAAACAAATGAAATTTTGGAAGAACCTTAAACAATTGGGTGTTTGTCTTTCGAGATCCATTTAAAGACATGCAGTTGCAACCTTAAGGGCAGATGTAATTAGAATTACTTTGCGACGGCTTATTTAAGGATACAACTCTCAATTTGTAATAGTACATTGGATAACAAATTCATTGCTCTTTATTTGAAATGACCCAAGGCATTTTTCTAAGAAACAGATTATGTAGGGCTTGGCGAGATTACGAAATGATGTTACATTAAAACCTTTATGTAACGTTCGCCAACGCCCTGTAAGAATTTTTAGTAAGATGTTATTTTTTTTTATTTAATTTAAACCTTAAATTTGTTAGGGTATTATTATTAGAACCGTACTATTTCTTCTTTTTCTTTGTCAATAGCTACTTTGAAAAATACTTTTTAGCAAAAGCTCTATATTTGCTTGTTTAAGATATTTGCGAATCGAATCTCAAAAAAAAAAAAAAAAATGCAACCTAAAGTATTAAATCTAAATAGAAATTCTATCAGTTCTCGATGACTAGTTGTTGATTAATTGATAACAGTATCATTGTTATGCACTTCTATTGGTATATAGTGCTTAAAGAAATAACTGGAGGATTAGGTCTGTTATACGAATAAAGATGGAAAGATTAATAATAATAATGATAAAAATTGTTAAAATAGCATCAATCTATAACTTGGCGTTACTTATAAATGGTGGCTGCATATTAATTAGCATTAAAAATCAAATACATGCTACTAATGACGAGCAATGCCAATCAAGAAGGCTGATCATATGCAACGGAACAAGTACAAAAGAGTACTGCAAGCACCAGAGATATCAATAACAGCCAGTAAGGGTCTCAATAAGGAATATTTGGAAGTTCCAAAAGGGGACGGTTATCAGATGCCAGATCAATAGTGTGTGGTATCTTGCTCCACAAATCCTTTGGAACTTCCCAACATTTCTAAATGGATATATTTTGATAGAATAGGGTAGGTACAGTGTACATAAAAGAAATACATTCAAGTTGCAAACTAATTGTTTATCGTATCTGTTTGATTTAATTCCGAGCTCATAAAATTATTTTTTTTCTCGTTTTTTTAAATTTAATTTTTGATATCTTTAAATTTAATATTCTAACAATGCATCTTAACCTAATAATTTTGTATTTTTAATTAAGAAATATCGATATTATAGAAAAATAATGAAAATGATTATTGTTGTAGAGTTTTTGATCTTATTATTTATTTATTTACTTATTTATTTATTAATTAATTTTATTACTTACGATAAACTACCAATATATAAACCATAAACCTTACCAATATATTACTTACCATAAATAATAAAATTGAATTCCGACGAGGAGATAGATTCGATGGACACATAGACCTGCTTCGCCAGATGATCTCAGAGCTTATAGTTCTACTTCAGTTTCTCCTTTAATATATAATCTGTGATATTCAAATTTCTGTGAAAAAAAAAATCGATTTTGTACAGTAAGTAGACTGATTTCATTATTCGTTTAATAGTGAATATGTTTTTTCTAATTTTTTTAACTTATGTTATCCCTCGAAGCCTGCTTTGGTTTGAGATTCTAAGATCGATCTTCGGATACTCCCACAATGAAGTTTCTTTCATACAGTTTCACGCTGCTCTGTAGGTCAGTGATGGAAAAGACGAAATGAGAAGAAAATTTCGATATTAGAATCCAGAGACTGAACTTGGATTATGTCTCTAGAGACTTACAATTCGGGTCCTATCTTTAAATAACATTTTATTGATTAATTTGAAGAAAGCAACTCCGCTTCGTTTCTTGCTGTATTTTTATATTTTAAGTGCTTGCAAATTGAAATTAAAGTAGAAAAAGTTACCATGTAACGATTGAGGCGTATCCACAATAAAGCTTTTAATTCAGCCACCTTTGACGTAAAAGTAACTTGTAACTTGTCGTAACAGTTACGACACTGAGATAAACCGATTGTTTTGTGGAAAAGTCTTAACAAAACCTGCTTAAATTTTGATGTTTTTTGCAGATTTATATAAATGTAATTAACGTTTTTGCCGGCGTATAAGACGACCTTTTTTTTCCATAAAAATTTGTCTCAAATTGGATGCGTCACATTTTTTTCTCTTAAAACTTTGTCTCAAAAAATGGATGCATCTTACAGGTCGAATGTATAATTTTCTTTTTCAATATTTCACCAAAAAATGACCCTGAAAACAGGTGGGTCTTATACGCCGGCAAATACGGTAGCTAAAAATATAAATACTTCTTATTTAAAGCGATCGAAAAAATTTTTAGCCAACATACATGAAGTTTAATATAAAACAAACAAACAAACAAACAAAAAACTAGTCTATATGTGTGCTAGAAAGTTAGATGTTTATCTGTTTGCGATACAAACTTCGTTTGCTTTTGATTTTTTTTATAGAAGAACCCAATAAAATTATTAAAAGTAAAACTTTTCTAAGTAAAAATTTTATATTCATGTTATCTGTTTATAATTTTGCAAGGTTTTTAATGAAAGTAAAAATGGAGATAACTTACCAAGGGCGTATTTTATTTTAGGAGGAAGTAGGGGCTGCAAGTTAGGGAACTGACCATCAACATTCAAAAAAAAAAGGTCGTTTCAAATTTTCGGAGACAGGACAGGATCCCTACAACTTTCTATCGAAACAAAAAAAAAAAAAAAATTGAAATAATATATACATTCTGAAATTTCGATTGAAGGGGGGGGACCCAACGATCCCCCCCTCCCTTGCATACGCGCATGTAGCGTACTAAGTTTTAGGCAATTGGTAACTGATACAATTTTAATCAAGTTTAGCAAAAATATTTTACGAAAAGTAGAGAAGTCGCTAGTGTAATTTTTTTCTTTTTTCTTATTGTAATTGAATTCGGTTTCTCTTTTTCTCCTGACTGAATAGCCACTTTTTCTCTTGTCAGTCTGTTATTGTATCTACACGAAATCGCATTTATTCGAGCAGATGGATTATCATTGCATTAAAAATTTCGTAAGTTTTTTTTGAGTAGATGCAGCTTCGGATTCGAATTTCAAGTTAAGGACATTCTGCGATGGTTGAAATATTATCCCCCATCGACATCCCGGAGCACAATTTCGCCGAGTACAATCCCCGGTGTCATTTCCCTCCCTCTCTCTCTCTCTTCCTTATCCCTCCTCAACAACGGCAACAACAACAACAACAAAATAATAAAAAAAAAGATCTCCGCTTCTAGAATAGTCTTGCATCTTGTTTCATAAAGTGACCATCCCTCCCTATTGCCTCCCCCTCCTTCCTCGATTCTTCGGAGCTCCGGAGATGTCTGATAAACTTCCGCCACCCCACCCCCTCCCCATTCCATCTATCGAAACCCCCTGTCAAGCCCTTGAAGAGACAAAGTTGCGATAACCTCATTCACAGCCTCATCTGACCAATTTTTAAACTGGACATCAGCGAGATGGTAGTGATCTGCTTGGAGGGTAGCGTCATAATCGGAGAGCTCTTTAATTAAAATAGAAGATACGTGAAACCCGCCAACACTATACACTTCCTTCAAAAATTAATTTGCCTTTGGTCGATAAGATCAAATTCGGGGAATTTTATTTTGTCAGCGAAGCTTAGAGTCGTCTAAGTGCACGCTAACCTAATCTTACAAGTCTACATTCGAAACGCTCTTATCTTCATGTTTATAAGAGGAAAGAACTACGTGATGGGTCTGTCTGTCCTTCCCGTTTAGTTGACGAAATTTAATGGAAAGAACTATAAGAATCGAGATCCTCCAAATATTTGAATACTTTAAATTATACTTTATACTTACAATACTTAAATTTGTAGAAATATCTTTGCAAATAATGTATTTGATAAGAATATGAAGCTTTGAATAATGTAATTTTAATATAGGTCTATGCAATGGGAATGCTCACATTAAATGAACAATGGTCAAGCAAACATGTTAAAAAGGTTTAAGGTTGTCGTTGATAGTTTTATTTGTTAACTTGTCTGTTCGAACAAATTTTTTTGTTTTGTTTTTTAAGGTATAGATGTGCCTATGTTTACGCCCTGTTTCAATAAATATGAAAAAAAGAAATATCGTACCAACTGAAATAGAGGAAAAAATTCTAAATAAATAAGTAAATAAAGAAATGAACTAACTTATAATATGTGGGAATGTCACGCATTGCATTTCTACGTTTGAATTTTGCATATTTTGTTTTTTTTATGTAGATAATAAACAAATTTATAGAAATTAAAAAAATATTTGATACCATTGGCTAATACGAATAAATAAGCAATACATTTTTTATAAACTATTTTAACTACGAAGGCACATTTTAAGGATCGTTGTACTTATGAGAAAAGGTAGCACACTCAATTGAAGCTTTGATTCTCTTGTAGGCTGACAGTTGCAAAGAAGTTTCATGAGCCGATTTTATTTATTCATATCCAGTGCTTTCAAGCCCCTAAATTTGATTGTGATGTTGGGCCAAGATAGATGGCATGTAATTGCACAGAGATTATACGCCGTGTCCCTGTGGACACGAGAGACCGCTTTTCCAGAAGCAATTTATGGAAACTACGTAGGTCATTTGGATAGATGAACCACCCAAACTGTATAGGAGCACATGCAAGTAGATATTACTTTAAAAAAATAATCATGCTCTTTGTGTTTGGCTACAGCAATGCTAAATGTCATTCTGTGATATTTATAGAGAATAGTAATTACTTTTTTTTTTACCTTTTTTATTAATTGTATTGAGTTATTTGCTTAATAAAGTTCAGGGCTGGACATTCCGGTGGGAACACCAGTAATTACTTGTTAGATCCTATTTTCAAAAGCATCTTCATTGTTTTTTTTTTCGTAAAACATTGTAAGTTATCATTACAGAAATAGAAGATGAAGTATATTTTTTTTGTAAAATTCACATTTTTAACAAAAAAATAAAAAAAAATACTTCTTTTACTAGCAAAATAAAAAGATTCAAAAGTGGACATTTCCAATCCTGAAATGGTAGTTTTCCGTTTCTGTGTTTCCGTAACAGCGCTCTGTTTCTGTTTCTTGGCTTCGGCTTAATATTCAATGCTTTTAGAAGCTGAGCTTTTGAGAATTTTCCCAAGGTTTCCTGAAGAAATAAACACACATTACTGAAATGTTTAGCACTGATTTCCAGTAAATGACTTTTGGATTTACAAAGTTCCTGAAGACATTATAATTCTTAATTAATAATTTATATTTTAGTTAATGAACAACACTTATTATATATATTACAGTGAATGTAAATATAAGAAACAGTAATCCTCATTAAAAAAAAAAGTTCTTAAAGGGTGTCAAAATTTTGCAGTGTCCCATATTTATTTTTTTTTATCCCAAATTATGAATATTACTAAATTTAACGAGAATGTTTAATCAAAGTAAAACTTCAGAAATTGTTATAATATTACAGTGAAAAATCCGGTTTAGTCAAGCATACTCAAAAGCCCTACCTGTTTTTATGGTTGAGTTACTAGTCAGAGTGAATAGTGTATGGCCATCATCTCTTTTGCCATAAGGAGCATGACGAGCGCATGACAAGACAAAAAATTAGCCTTACTGACTTCTAACGGGTCACTGGCTAACACGCGACCTAACCAAAAAGTGTGTCTCTTTTTTTTTTTTTTTTTTCTTGTTTTAATTATTTGTTGAATTGATTTCAAAAGTAGATTACTTATGTCTTAGGCCTACACTGATGTTCATTTGATCATTATTTATTTACTTATTTTTTATTTTCATTATCTGTAACTCATTTTCTAAGCTGAGAATCAAAATGGAAAGAGGCATTTCTTGTTTTTATGCAAGTCATACCATTCTACGTTGATTGTCAGTACTTTATCATTGGATACAAAAGAAGCTTGCAGGAAAGCTTATGCATTGATAAAGAAGTCTTGTAAAGTTTAGGCATATCAATTGTCCAGCTAAAAAGCTCTCAAAAAAGAAAATCGAGACTGAATAAGTTTCACCAGTCTTTCTTCCTTTATGAACTGACTTTCTAAATTTAAAAAAAATAGAGAATTATCACGTATTCAAGTCTGTTCAAAAAAATATTTACAAGCCACTGTTACAAGAGATGGTGAGTACTTTTTAAAGTTGTTCTATTTAATCTTCCCATTTAAAAGTGTAATATTCTTATAGAAAATGTTAAGTTCTTATAAACAATATTTAATGTGGAAGGAAAAAGTGGCTAACAAGCGAGGCTATTATTATTATTATTATTATTATTATATCATCTCAGCAACAACAGAAGTTAAATAATAATTAGTAGATTTCGTAAAATAAAAAAAAAAAATGTAAAAATAAAAATTTAGGTCTTTTTAGAAATAAATCAAGATAAAAACTATAATTAATCTTTAATCCCTAAATAGGGCATTTTAATCTTCTTCCAATGAATATATTTTGATGGATTCATAAGACAGTTTCTTCATTGATTACATAGCTAGGGGCTCTGCAATTCCAGAAAATTTCAGCAAATTGGAGAGTTCCAAATTGAAAAACAAATTCAAAGCTCTAAAACAATTATTCAGTGTGCTTGAATTCAAAAATATTTACTTTTGATTTAGAAACCACCACAAGAACAGTAGTTTTTTTTCAAAAGGCAATTTAGTTGATTAAATTTGCAAAAAAAATCATTTTGTGTAAATAAGTAGATAAACAAATCATTATTGACAAAAACAAAATAGGATGTTTCTAGTTTTCAGAAATGAGTTTTATCTTCCAGGGTTTTAAAGTTAACAGGATTCAATATTTTGCCAATATTTGCAAGATATATTAAAACAATTACAAGCAATTCCAGCTCAGCAAAGTCTTCAAACCTTAAAACCCAGATCTCTACGGACCCAAAATTTTTTGGTTTTTTTTTGTTTTATTAATTATTATTTTTATTTATATATAGTAATGGAGGGGGTTGGCAGGTGCCCCCATCTCAATTGTTAGGCCTATGTGTATTCTGAAATTACTCACAACGTTCAGAACCAATTCGAAAATTCGTGAATCTATTACGTTACATGAAAGGTTTTAACGCTAAACTCATTCAGGTTTTCGTTTTCCTTCATTTAATCGGATTATCAAAAAAAAAAAAAAATCTCTACAAAATCAAGAATAAATATGAAAGGGACAGAAGAAGCTTTACTTGTTCAGATTGTCATATCTGTCGATCTTGAATGGATAGCTAAGAAGTTCAAAAAGCTATTTTGGAATCCCATTCAAAATAAAGAAGTCGTTATTTAAATAAATAAATAAATAAATAAATAAATAAATAAAAGTTATTCGAGCTATTTCTTTTATTCTAAAGCAGTATTAATTTTATTAATTATTTCAAAATTGTAATTAAAATAATTTTGACTAATATTTCTTTAATTTAATTAAGAGATATTTATTATTATTATTATTATGTTTGTATGTTTCAAACCTTGGGTTTCCCCAGCAAAAACAATATGGCGGGTCAAGGACCAAAGCACATACTGCCAAGTGTAAAGATGTGTTATTATTATTATTATTATTATTATTATTATTATTATTATTGCTAATGAATCAGTCAGCCTCATTAAGAAATACGTTAGCCTGAAACCGATTGTTATTGAATTAAATCAGAAAGAGATTCTTGTACCTCATTTTCAGAAATACCTTTTTGGCATTGTACTTTTTGTATCTGTGTTTTCTTTAAATGAAGAGGGTGAATTGGCCCGAGTGCCAACCCGTGCACTAGTGCCTTTCACCGCTGTGCATCATCAGGCGCCCGTTCCCACTTACCAAAGGAAATGTCAGGCTTGAACGGCGTCCCAACAGCTGTTGCTTGTGTCTCCCGAACAGAGCGTGGGAGACTGGCGATGGAACCGTGTGCAGAGGCGTTGCGAATGCCCATCGCGACCGATTGGGCTTTGAACTGGAGGCAATTTGAAGACGACTTCCTCTCAAATCAAGGCTCTTCGATTCCGAGGATGTTACGGAAGAAGCCTCAGGGGTGGGGGTGGGATAGCAGAGAACGAAATAACGAAGTCATCCCGCCTGGGTCGGTGGTCGTTTGTATGGACCTCCAAGTCTCTTAACATTAGTATACAATAATTTGCCTGGTCAACTCATATCGTACAATTGTAATTTTGCTTTGACAGAAATAATTTAAAACAGTAAACACTTCTTTTCCAGAATATTCAAAGTCCAAAGCATGTAGCTGGTCAAGTTTTAGACTTCTCCATCTTCTTGAAAAGCAACCTACAGAGTAATCCCAGGCTTCTTCTTTAATATACCACAATCAGAATTTGTTTTTTAGGCGTGTATTACATTATCATTGAGAAACACACAAAAAAAAACCACTAAAAAATAGCAACAAAAATTTATGAAGTAAGCATTAATTGAAATTTTATGAACTAGTTATTAATATGAAGCTTCCGAATTAAGTTTTTATTTTATTCCGAACTAAAGTCGGAATAATATAATGCATGAACACATTAAATACAAGTAAAAGATGCTAGACAGAAGACAATAGAAAAATAAAATATTCATCAATTCCAGCTTTGAGGGGCTACAACTAGATTATTTTCTCATGAATTCATTTTGCACTTTCACTTTAATGCACTAAGCAGTTGGAATTATTAGAATGAGGTTTAATTACATATTTTTCCTGTTACACAAAGTTATCAATAGCAGTCCTAAAATATTTAGAGTTTTGGAGTAGAACATTCCTTTCAAAATGTCTCTATTACTTTGCAGATATTACTAATGTTACATATTTTTTTCCTCAATCAGTGTTATCAATTTTACCAAATCTTTATATTGAAATTCATTAGTTTTCTTTCTTCTTTATACCTATAATTTCGTGGAAAGCTCGGCCTAACTTCATCCGAATCTCCCACGGACTGTTTCTCACTGCGTTAGGATTATTAAATGCCTCTCAATGTCCTCCTGCTTCTGCGCTGAAAGAAGAAAAAAAAAAAAAGCTTCGATCTTTTGTAGATCGATTCAATACCTCCCACCTTAAATCACGGCAGGAAATTCGTGAATTTTTAAAAAACGTTCCAAACGCTCATAAA
Organism: Thereuonema tuberculata; assembly: GCA_023159025.1. Lineage (NCBI taxonomy): Eukaryota > Metazoa > Arthropoda > Chilopoda > Scutigeromorpha > Scutigeridae > Thereuonema > Thereuonema tuberculata. The sequence continues at coordinate 83,664,942 of JAFIDM010012231.1, forward strand.
ATTTGCCGTAAATTTTTTAAAGAATTCAGGGGAAAAAGTTCACGAGTGTTAGGAGGGGGCAAGGGAGAGAAAAAAAAAATCGTTGAAGACTTCTCCATCTACTCGGCAGGTCGGACCCTATACACATTTCTGGCCGTACAATGGCCGAAGACCGATACCCGATCCCCTTACGAACGGTTGTTCCCTGTTAGTTTATGGGGTCATTGCACCATCGCTGTGACTGACTGCCCTTTACACTTGTTGACACCGGTCTCACACTCTATTTGGACAGGTGTACAACGCTGTGCAGTCGTAAAAACCCTGTGACCTATGCTTATACGACAGTTGCTATTAGTAGCCATTGAGCCACAAGAATAGCACTGCTTCACCACACTCATGATTTACCCCCTCGACATGTGCTTGGCAAAGTTAAAGTTTTCTTAACACATATACTCTTGGAATATAAAATATAAAAATGCAATAAATATCAAAACGCATAATAAACCTGTTGAATTAATTACAATAATTTATATAAGATATTCGTTTTCATTAAGAAAGAATTAAGATTAATATTTGTTATTAATTTGTTGAAAAGTTCAAGATCACCTCGAACATTTTAAAATATCAAAAATATTAGCAACTAATTTAAATTTGTTTAAACTAATTATTTAAATTTAAATTTAATATTAGTCTACTATCGGACAGAGAGAGACTGTTTATCTACAGGTCTTCTTCTGAAGTAGTTACTATAATTATTATTATTTTTATTGCTGTTATTATTATACAACATATAAATAGTTTGTTAATTCTAATAATTTATTTTATGTTATTAAGTTATTTCTTCTATATTAAAAAAAAAAAAAATCTTGCTGCAGATTTACAGATGAAATTAAAAGTTTTTTTTTTTTTTTGATTGTTGAAAAATTTTGGATTTGTAACCTAAAATAGCGTTTTAGTAAGAAAAAAAAAATATGTATAAACTAATAGCCTGAATGAAAAATCCTGACGATGGAATATTTGATTCTTTCTTTTTTTGTGCAGCATTCTTCATAAAGCGTAAAATTTGTCGCATTCTTAAGTTTCCTAGACTTGTGGATAAGAATGCTGTTTTTAAGCTAATTGGCAAAAATCAAGTATTTTCGACCTCGGTGTTTTCGGTTTTTCTTTTCTTTCTTTTTTTTACAGTAACTAAGAGGCAAAATACTTGAGCCAAAAATGGGTTGTGTCAATCCAACTGCTTCCTTTGCAAAAGATCCAGACAGAAATATGGATTCTTAAATTCTTAAGAAAAGAGGCTTAAGTAGCGAGAGAGGGAGCGAGATCTTTCAGGCGTAATAACTCGTGCTCTGAATGACGGATAGATATAATTTGCTTAGAAAGATGAAACTTATTACGGGCTATTTTCTTGTGAATGGCTGATGGACTGGAGGGCGGCAAACCAGGATGGAAAAAGGAATAAAAAGAGCTGGACGATATTTCTCCCCTTTCGAATCTATTCCCGTCTCTTTTTTTTTCTTTCTGGTTCTGAGGCGGACTCTTGACCACATCTGCATGAAGGAATGGCAATGTAATCAATAAGGAGTAATGCATCGCTTCAGCTAGGAGATTGGGGGAGGAGAGACAAGACGGGTGGGACGGGGGGGTATCCTTTTCCCCCACAAGAAGAAGAAAAATTGTCGCCGCTGTCTGACCGGTGCCGTCCTCCTCGATCTCATACGAAAGAACACGAAGGAATCTCATTTGTTTTACAGTCAACCGATCTATGCAAATGATGGATCGTTAGATCGGACATAATGCATACATGATGGAGAGGGGGGAGGAAGGCATTTGGTATGCCACGAGGAGACACGAGCACAAGTCATTTGCATCGTCCTCCGAGGAACAAGACCTTCTTCATCGAAGGGAATTCCCCCTTCTCCGCGGGCAAATCAAAAGCATTTGTATGCAGTCCCCAGTGAGACGACGAGAGAGAGGAACAAAGTTACTCGTAATATCGTAAGTATCACATCCATGTCGAAACACGAAATTTATTTCCATTTTTCTTCTGGCTTCTACCAAAAAAAAAACTAAAGAAGAAAATGCAAAAAAGGGCGACGGTCAGAGATGATACAGGGAGGAAAGGAAAAAAAAATAATAAAAACACCGTAGGTTGTTGCTTCCTGTTTCTTATGCACAAGAAATTCGGAAGCTTCAAGTTAAGAAAAAAGTATGGTGGCAGCAAAGAATTCAGTGTTGGTTAAGACAAAGCAAAAGAAAAATGAAAGTTTATGCTTTACTCCTTTGAGTCAAAGTGGAATTCTTATCACTTTACATTTCGAGTAAAAAAGAAATTACAATAGATCTAATTTGAACTCGACCTTTTTTCTTCTATAACTTAATGGCGAGTTAAGTGGATCCGAGCAAGATTATGCCAAACCATATTCACATAGTATTAAGAATTTAGAAATAAAGAAATTAACAGAATAAAATAAGATGTCTTATCAAGCAAAAAAAAAAAAGCAAAACAAAAATAAATATATATATATACACTGAACTCGAATAGGATGGATTTGAGTTTGGCCATCCGATATATATATATATATATATTTTCCACTTGTGGTTTTTTTTGCATTTCTGGTAAAAGAAATTTTTTTTAGATAATAAATTTTTAAGCAATTTATACTCCTTTTTCTCAATAGGCAGCTTGATACTACCTTATCGGATTGTTGTAAAAGTTGTAAAAGTCTGTAATTTGTAAAATAAAATATCGTAAAATGTGAATTACCAGGAAGATTCGTAAAGAAAAATCATGTGTGTTTTGATTTAGAAAAGAGCTATTTTGAAAGCCTGACGTAAAGATCTTTAATTTTTATCCGATTTTGTAAAACTCGGGATTGGGACTGTTTCAGTGACCTTGCTACAAATCAAGTTTCATGAAAATCGATCCCAATAAGGTTGCTTAAGAAGAGAAACAGAAGGAACAAAAAGAAATTAAAAGCTCTTGTTAGCAAAAATCGTTTTTAAAGAATTTTTGTAAGTTTTTTTTTTTATTATTCATAAGAAAAAAAAATCTTATTAATATAAAAAAAAAAAAAACCCTTGAAAAATTCCATTCATATCCTCCTTTTGTTTTTCGTGTTTACAGTTGAAGGTATTGATTAGTTGGCGACGAAGGTAAACTATAATTGAAAAAGTACAGTAATCCAAATTATTTAACTATAACAGATTCACATTCCTACACTTCTACAAATTATTTTTTATTTTTTTTATGGATAAGTTTTTTTAGGTAATTCGCTATACGATTAATTCTTATTCCCGTGATTGGCTTTTTTCTATATTAATATCTTAGCTTTTAAGATGAAATAATTTTTTAATCTTTGTATTGTGGCTGCTTTAAGGTAATGGGGCAATTATTTTGAAATTCATTTTGCTTAAAGAAAATGTTCTGTGTAAATTTTAGAAGTTAATAAGTGGTTGTATATAGTAGTAACGAGTTCTAATATGTTTTTTTTTTTTTTTTTTTTAAATCACATCATTAAAGCTAGTTTTAAGAAATAATTTACAAAGTTATAGGCACTTACTATCAATCAATGTTAAAGTTGGCGAAAGGAAAAAGTTTATCAAGAAATCTTCAATTGTAAGTTGGAGAAAGAAAGGAAATACACTTTTTTCCCTAAGTCTTTTAAGTTAAACGGAACTTATTTCATATTTAAACTGCCTTCGAATTAGCTCAGCACTTGTGTAGGATTCAGAAAAGTGATGGCAAGCGACAAAAGGCGTTATGCAGGAAAATTTAATAAAATCTTGCCTTCTCACGTGCATAAGAATGTAAAATTACTTTCTGCCCGCGTTGTCCTGGCCCTTGTCATTTAAGGAGCCCTCTCCCACCCTCTCCCGATGGACTGTCCTTCTGGAATTTTCCATAAGCGAAGGCGCCTTAATGCAATCATAAATGGCAGTTGGAAAGAGCGGCAATACGGTTACCATGCTAATACGTGACCGCTGCAACTATTGCAATCAACTTCGTTAGGTACACAGCTGTGTTATTGGCTCAAAGGCATTCGGCGGAAGATCAGCGTTTGATTTCGCCTCTTAATTGCGTCCGCTGTCAAGTGGACACTGTTCGGACCATCGTCGCCTTGCTTCAAGTAAATACGCCGAATGCGAAAAACCAACAACGGCGATATTTCCTTCCACCCCAGCGCCGTAAAATCGCTTGTTTGCGCCCGTGATAAATCAAACAAATCTGATGCCTCCTTTTGCCGTAATTAGTTTAGAGAGTTTCGTCTGAGACAAGTTAAATTATGTTTTGTATCGATCATGTTGTCCTGCTTCTTCTTCTGTCAAGTGCTACGGAGATTGTGGCGCGCAAAGGCGATGCTCAGGTGTAGTAAACACAAGCTTTCGGGCTCAGTGATTACTAAGACGATCAAATCAATGTAGATTTAATTAATTGGTATCTTGATTTACTTAATGCTTGAAACATCCGCTAATAACCTCAGGTTTTTTGTAGAATTTTGTCAGCTTTGTTTAGAAGCTTCCATATTGTTCTTGTTCATTACTATATATTACTGAGAGGATAGAGAGATGGGGAAGGGCAGCTCTTCAATGTTTTTAATTTTATGAAAATCTATGTTTGTTTATCTCATAGCGTTTGTTTAGAAATGCAAATCGACTCGGTTAAGCCCAGACCATGCAAACTTATCGAAAAGTGTCAAAACAAAGAATATTTGGAATAATACTTTGAAATTCATTTCCAGTATAGTTTATCTAATTCGAATTATTTAAAACATGTTGAAGGCATGTAAAGTCCATTTATTAAAAAAAACATATAGATTCATTAAAATATAGATCCCTGTACGAGGGTCGATCAAAAAAAAGTTTACAGCCGCTGGAACTTAAATTAAATTAATGAATTTGCCATAATTCCGGCGGTTGCTGAAATATCGATAGAGGGCTATACTGCTCTTGCCGCGTGTTCTTTCTCGTGTATCATTGGAGGTGCGCGTTGTCATTTCAAAATGGCGATCTTCTGGGATAACTGGTATCTATTGAAATCTTAAAGAAATCTTAAGGTAGGAAAAATGTTGCGAGAAGTTACAAAAATCTGTCACTAGATGATCCTGTCTGTTGCAACGAATTAGGGTGTATCTCCACCCACTAGATTATCTCCCACTTTCTTTTTAAGTGGCCGAAGTTTAATTTGTTCTTAACTGAAGCTTAAATCCACCCTTGGGATAAAGTAATTCAAAATTAAAAAAATAAATTATCAATCCCTTACATTTCACAAGTTCGTATCTAAATTTTTAGAATTTTAGGTGCAGAAATGTACAAAAGAAATATGAGTTTGCAATCACATAAACTGATTGAGTCAGGACCTTAAAGAAATCGCGCAACAACATCAGGAAGAAAGACCTTTTAAACGAAGTGTGATCCTTCTTCATGACAATATCCGATGAAGGAGAACACACAGAACTTGCTGCACTGGGAAATTTTAGGACATCCTGACATACAGTCCTGATTTGGCTCCCAGTGATTTTCATCTCTTTCCTGCCTTTAAAGACCACATGTCAGATCGATGCTTCACAAGAAATGAAGAAATCCAACGTGATGCCAAAAAGAGTGGCTACAATATTAGGGCCCTGCTGCTGGATGGACAAACTGATCAAACGTAGTGACAAATGCCTCAATCGTCAATGTGACTTTGTAGATAGATAGTCTATATCTGTGCCACATTAAGGACACCATCTCATTTTCTTCCAATAAAGGTTTGCTTTCGTACAAAAGCTCTGTACACTTTTTTTTCTAATCGACTTACGTAAATATGTAATATTTACACTGTCCTTTGTGAAAAATGGGATTAATTTTTTTAATTAACTTTTCAAAAATTTCAACAATAAGGATTAATAAAAGTAGGCCTATGTAGCCTGAAAATGAATTATTATACTGTATAAACGATTTTTATTGAGAACATTTTTAAGATATTTTGAAATCATGAAAGATGCACTGCCCTTAACCATTGCTTTAATAACAAGTATCTTGAAAAGATGTAAATAATAATAAAAAAAAGAAGAATGTTTTTTATTAGCACTTAGGTTATAGATTATTTGTTGACTAAAATTTGTTTTATTTATCTTTTAAATATTATTAATCAGGGTTATTTAGTTTTCGACTTAAGAATTTCATTTTATCATTTCACTGTGTATCGCTTAAGCCAGTCGACTTGAGTTGGAGTTATCTGGATGTAAATCTGTATTCTTGCCTTATCAGCAGCCAATTTCATCTAAGGAAAATTTAAAAATCCTGAGTCAGGCCTTGCTTACATAAGTGGCTAGTGGACACTTCCTCCCTCCATTTCAGTTTAATTTTCTCATCCCTTACAACTATTCAAGTGGATAGATTACCATTCTTGTGACAGAGAGCCGTGATTGTGTCAACAGTCGCGTGTAGTGTTCTTCCTGACAAGAGAAACATCTTCCAAAACGCAAGGGGGGGAAAAGGAATTATTGGCCTCGTGACAGAATTTGCTGATGGCAAGGGGATGGGTTGGGTGAGGTCCGGTGCAAATTTAGTTTAAGGTAGATAAAGAAAACTTGCTAGGACGCTTGTCAAGCCAATTCCTGATGAAGATCAAACGATAGCACTTGACCACTTGAGCGGGGGAGATACCCCTCCAACCCTCCAACGCCCGACACCGGCAACAAAAGAGCGGACAGTTGATGACGCTTCTGATTGCACTCCCTGCAAGAATGATGGAAAATTCTTCCGTCGCCTCGGGTAGATTAGCTGCTTATAATAAACCAAGACAGAGTCTTTCACGAGATAACGTCAGGTGACAAATGAACAAATCTAATATCGAGCTTCTTACGTTGTTTGCTCGCATTTGGTAAGAGTAGTCTTCAAGAATGCATTATTACCTCTTTAAATGGAAATAGAAAAAACAGAATGAATGGCGGGCTGCGATTAGAATAACAAATGCGTAAACAGAACATTTTTCTTTCATTTTTACTTCGGTTGGCAGCAATTATACAATTTAAAGGATAAGTAAAAGTACAGCTTTTAAGTATTACCTCCTTTTTAGGATCCATCCGAATCCTATTAAAAGAGTTAAGATTAAACATTCAATAAGAAAGATCAATGTTTTAAACATACTACTATTATTTATTTTTTTTCTTCGGGTTCTACTCTTTTTTTTTCTTTTTTTTTATAAAAGCAACTTAAGATAAATTTTAACTGCAGGCGTAAAGATATTCTATCAATAGATATTTGATTCAAAATTAATTGTACAAACTTTAAAGGTAGATCAGGAATACAAAAACAAACCATATTCATAGTGGAATGTAGGCCGGCAAACTCCACCCAAAATACGAGAGGGTACTGTTTGGTAGCACAATAGTTGGGCAGTGTGAGCCATCGACATTTGAGATGTTGATTTTACGGATGTATCGCTTCACTAATGTTGAGAGGGCAGATATGCACCTAGCCTACGGGATACCCAACGAAAACGCAAGAGCCGCTGTACGATTATATCGTGAACGTTTCCCCAACAGATGTGTGCCCAATCATCAAAGGTTTGCGCTTTTGCACCAGAGATTGTGTGAAACTGGATCATTGGACGGAAACAGGCAAGATCGTGTACACCTTAGTGTCATATTGTAAACATATGGCTAATAAACATGTTGTCTTCCTTCCTAGTTGTTCTGAACCTTAGTGTACCCTCTGGCACGTTTGGGTAACGTTTGCGGACATACGTTCCACTATGAATACGGTTTGTGTTGGTATTCCTGACTTATCCCAAGTTTGTACAGGGAATTTTTGAATCACCCTATATATATATACATTATTAATCGTTAGTTGGACTGCGGAATGAAGGAGCTAAGTTTAATTCCCCGGTTGTTACTTCTCCAGACAGACCCTAGGATTAACCCAGCCCCTCTGTCAAATGAATACCGGGTTTCTTATTCGTGGTTTTAAAGGCGGGCGAGGGTTGGAATGACCATCCGACATCAACTATTCCCGTTGGTCAAATATCGTTGGAGCCTAAACCTCCCCACACTGAAGAACCTGCATGGCTTGTAGTGGAACACATTTATTTTTATCATATTTTATTAATCAAATAATTATTAAACGATCGAATTTTTTATCACAGAAAAGTAAGTTAATTTAACTAATTTTTTTTTTGTCAAAAAAAACTTAGGACATAACTGTTTCAAAAGGTCGAAAAAGTAAAACCCTTTTATACCGAACAATTTCAAGACGATATTTAACTATACCTTATTACTGATTTAGTTTTTTTCCTGCTTTCTTTAGAAATTTTGCCATTTTAATCTATTTACTTAAAAAAAAAGCACGCTGGGAATGCTTAAAATAACTGAAGTGGAATTCAAAACATCAGATTTTACATGGTATCTCATAAATTTGTTAGATTTCTTCAATAGAAAAGATATCAGTATAAATAGCGGTTTAAGAAGCAATGTTTACTAGTTTTGGCAATTCTATGCTTACTTGGGAAGATTTCTTGAAATCTGTTGGATCGGTTCTCCGCAAAATTCCGGGAATGATATTTTTGGTTGTGGAGAATGCTTTCCGGCTGAATAGAGAGACAGGGGAGGTGAATGACATGTCTGTCACGACTGAACGGCTACATTGATTCACAAAAGATGCTACCTAACAACACTGATCTTGGACTCGAAAAAATTTGAGGACATTACTGATGGGACATAACTGACTGGGGCTTCTTACAAGCCCGGAATTGTTTGCTGCTCGTTAAATTTGAAGAAGATTGTTGTTGGACTTTTACTACTGTCTGAAGTCTTTTTAACTGCCTGAAAATGTTTTGTTTACATTTTTAAATAAAGATTAACACGATTTATTGGTTCCCTTGGATATAATCTTACATTGCTTCTATTCTCAGTTATACTAATCTTAGTAAACGTCGTAAACAATAAGATAAAAAATTACAATCCAAATCTGTTAAGATCCTTAAAACGAGAAGTGTCAATCAGATTAAGTATAGTTAAGAGTAGTTATTAAACATGAATGAGACACTGTGATCACAGGTTCTGGGGCTGAGATAGTGAAGTCTTTAAGTATTTGAATAGTTTTGTCTGTTACTTTTATTTTTAGTGATCTTATCTTGTGATCGTGGAAGATCACCAAACTTCTTCATTGTTTGATGTTCCAGGATGGATGTTGTGTTAGTTTCGTTGCGTTCCATTAGCTGGAAAGAGGAGTAAAATTCAAGGGAAGGCTGGAGAAGACTTCTTCTTGTGATTCCCCAATACTTGAATGGGAATGAGAGTGGAAAAAAAAAAAAACTCCATACCTTAACTGGAATTCATATTCATATTCTCATGTTCAGTAGTCGAGATGGCCGATCTGCGATCCAAGACTCTCGACCATGACAAAAGATATTTTTTACAAAAAAATATTAAGAATTTTTTTTATTATATTTTAAAAATTTAAATATTGCAAATTACTTTTTAAAATTCAAGATTGAATAAAAAGATTTTGAAATAAATCTTTTGAAGATTTTTTAATATGCTTATTCAAATATTATCTTTTATTTACTTTAATTGTTTTTGTTTTTTTTTCCCCACAAAACGAAATATTTTTATTATTATTTTTTATTTTGTAAAAGGGAAATGCTATAATATTTTCTAAGTTTTCTTAACTTTCATGGTAGCTTTCTGAATGTTATAAACCCTTTCGAAAACAATCTTTTAATTTTTTTATGTCTTTAAAGTCAGTGCATAGATAAAAATAAATTTTCCATATTCGTGTTTTGAAAATTAATGGCTAGTTTTTGTATAACATTGAGTATTTTTAAAGTTTTATTGTTACATTCTTCTTCTCTTTTTCTGTTATGCAAAAAGCAAGCAAAAATTAGCACTCTGAAATTGAGTCCATTGTGATATGAGTCATCCTCTCAACGTATATCCTCCAGACAAAACTTATTTCCTTGCAGTGCAGCTGAACATGAGGACTCGTGAAGGAACTGTTGTCGTATCACTGGACACTTTTATCTTTTCTTTCTTTTTTTTTTTAATCTTTCTTCCTCTTTTATTTCTGAATCATTGTTAGTGTTGAAATAATACCTGGAAGCTATAGCAGACAAGTAGCTAGTGAAGGTAGCACTTACAAAGATGGGTTAATGCTCTTTGCCATAAGAACTACAGACTGGACCAACTGCATTCCTGGCGATAGGACTGTCTTCAGGCATATTGGTGGAGACCTGCACCTGTATCACTGAGAAGAGACTCTGTTTTGTGTTTGTGGACAGTGGGACCAGGGTCAGTCTTTCAAAAACAACAATTTTTATGGACGTGGAATATTTAATTTTCAGTGTTTACACGCTGTAACCTCTTCACCTCCTCTTCGTGTCGTTAGGTTTTTTTCCCCCCACTCTTTGTCAATCTCCGACCCGCTTTGTTTATTGTAAAAGATAATGAAGATGAGTACTTGTATGACCACACACAAGTACAAAAAAAAAAAAGTTTCCGGAATATCTGAGATGATTGTAATATTTATTGTAAATGACCTTGTGTAAACTGAATCTAAACAAGATGAAGGGGAAAAAAATTAAACATAACTTAAGCTTTTTTTCTTTAAAACATGCTCCTAAAGACCTCTAGTAATTGAATTCCAACGTAGCAGAATATTTAGTGGTAAACACTAAGGTGAATATATAACGATGCTTATTTACATTCACACTACTTAGGCGTTGTTTGCATTAATTTATTATAAAGAAAAGAAAGAAAAGCTAATAGAGAAAGAAGTGAGATTTAATAATTACTTAGTGTAAAAAAAAAAAAATCAATTTTTAAAGTATCTTTTTTCAGATAATTTAGATGTGAATTTAATTAAAAACTAATAAATATTTATTCTTTTGTTTGAATATTGGAAATACAAAGTCCTGATTGTAAAAAAGCAACTATTTTCTTGTTGAAAGACCTTAATGTCATTTTCGGATTTAAAAAACAAAAACAAAACCTATATTAACATCTACCTTGAGAATAAAATTCTAGAACATTTTTTTGTAATCCAATTTATTATGATTAAAATTTAGTGTACCTGTAAAACCTGCTGAAATATTGTTTCATTTTAACTCAATTCAAAAAAAAAAAAAAGAATAGCCAAAAGAAAAAAAGACACCAAAGGAGCCAGTCTGCCAAAACATACTTGTGCAAAAGTGTATCTATCAAGGGAATAGTTACTCGTAAGGCTACTTTGCCAATTTGATGAAAACAATTTACTAATGCAAGAGCTCTTCTTCTTTTTTTTCCCCTATGTGTCCTGGTTTAAATGGAGACTGTCCAATAAGTGTTTCTCTTACTCCTTCAATAAAACAATGCCTACGCTATTTTTCTTTCTTAATCTCCATTCTTGGGCCCGGGCCAAGGCAAGTGTGTGAACTTTTATGGCCCCGAGTACAAGCGGTGAGAGGATAAGAATCCAGTTTTGCGGAATTTACATGTTAATTCACGTACCTCCTCCTCCGTATCTTACTTATAAACCTCGCTCTGAATTGGACTACCATTAGCAGTCAGCACTTCGCCGGGCCACAAGGCTAATCTATGTGATGGGTGCCGTTAATTAATCATGCAGATTAGGGTATCAGTTTTGGTAGAGAGTACAACCAGGTGACACAAATGACAAAAATTCCATTAGCAGAATGTATGGAGCACTGATAGAAAATGGGAATCTGCAAGGGTGGGTCTCTTCTCGTGGAGAATGAAGCACCGTTGTTAAATGTTCCTTCAGATGCAGGATGTGGTGGGGGAGGAAGTGGCACCGAGAAAAGACATTCATTTCTTCGCTACACTCGAAGTTAGACATAGTTCTAGGTTAAGGTCACTGGAAACACTGACAAGCTTTGGTACATCTGAAGTATAGATTAACATTAAAAGGTATTAAAGGCCAAAATTACATTAAAGAATATTCATTTATTCATACTTTCTACTTTTTTTTCTTATTCACTGAGTTATTTTCTTTAGAATGTGAACTAGATTGTTTTGCTTTTTCATTTTCCCGCTGCTACTTCTTCCATGCATTCTGTTCTTGTTGTTTTGTTGTTAATACCCAAACCATATTTTAATACCTAATCAGCTTGCTTTCATCTGCAATTATAATTTAATCCTTCTTTCTTCTTTTTAACTCATACAATCCGACGAAAAGGAAATATTCTGAACTCATGATTGAAATTATTTTAATTGAATTTATTTATTTCAATAATTGTTATGTAATTGTGAACTTAATCTGTAAGAAATTTAATTGAGACTTTAAATAAAAGTAATACGATTTATTATCAAATGGAATTTATTAAAAAAAGGAATTTAGAAATAGAAATTACTTATATACATAATTTTTTATACATAATTTTAATTTAATTTTTAACAGTATTTAAAATTGCTTAATTATATTTTTTAAATATTAATGCTAGTATGTTGATCTTTTTTTACCGTCAATTTTTATATATAACATTTCTTTTTTTTAAAAAAAGAATACTTTAAATAGTGGTATTTTAATTAATGGCTCGGGTATACATTAACTTCACAAAATAGATAATTTCACTGGATTACAATATAGTGACAATTTTTAAATTTTAATTTCAGTTAATCCTTAAGCACATAAAACATAATCACTGATATAACAATATTTTTTAACAATATATTGCCGGACTCATCACTGAATATATTCAAATTTTTATGTGTGTGTATTTTTGTAAAAGATAAGCCACATTTTTTAAGAAATTTCAAGTAAAGAAAAATCTCTTTAGATTCACAGTCTAAAATTTCGAAATATTTTTACTTTAATATCTATTACCAATACTGAAAAAGATTTATAAGTTTATATTTAAAATTAATAATAGAATAATAATAGAACTTTTTTCTTGCTTTGACTGTGAATGGGATTTTCTTAATGCTTAAACATTCAATACTTGATGTATTTATTTATTTTTTTCGTAATTAATTAATGACGGAATATAGATTGAAGGGTTCCAAGGTTACCATTTTCATTGATAAAGGTTGCGTAAAAGTATATAATGAGCGTCACAACAGATTTGCGGAACTCCGCGGCATAAATCGACATGTCTCTTCTTCCGTTCTTTCGTTTTTTCTTTTCTTTTTGCTTCTTCGCTCCTCCTTTTCTCTTGTGAGGGACGATCCGCTATCTTTCTGTAGACACGACGACACTTTTCCTATTGTGTCGACTGGTTTTTAATTTGATGCTCAACTTCTCGGCGATAGTTTCCTTAATTATGTGTCAGTTCATCACTGGAAATTATAGATATCGTCTCAAAAAGGTATAAGTGTAGGCTTAATTATGTGGCACGATCCTTTGTTTTCTTGTGTGTAACGGAGGCGTAACTGAAACGGCTCCTAAACACCCACAAAAACAAATGCGTACTCGCTTGAGGACCCCAATTTTCTATTTGACAGGAATTTTTTTTCTTTTTCATCAAGCTATCTAGATCGTACATGTAATGCTCATCGCAATAAACAAGCACTGCATAATGAAGTCACAAATTAGGAGCGTAATTGGTGAGTTAAGAACCGTCGAAAGCCATCCATTTAACATTTATTTACATATTGTCAACAAGTCTAGTAAGGTTTAGTTAATCAACCCATAATCGTATAAGCCTAAACGAGAATCCCTTGACTGGAAATTATTATTATTACTATTTATTTTTATGAAATGAAAAATAAAGTAGATAAAAAATCAAAGATATAGGCCTATTTGAGGATGCTGGGAAGATACAACATTTACTTAACTAGCCTGCCAAAATTCAGACTAATTAAATAACAGGCTGCTTAATAGCATTTCTGTTAAAGTTTACTATTTCTAATCATCAATTAGCATTTTTCTTTCTCTCTTTTTTTGCTTGCTGTATGTCTTGCTACCAATTCCTTACTATATTACCAGAATCTTGCTAAACACAAAATTATTTTTTTTTTTTTTTTGAAGGATATGTTAGATGTACAGTTCGGATAGTAGTGTAAAGAAATTTATCAAATTGAGGAAAAGATGTCCTAGGAAAACTAAGGTTTCATTGTCAGAACGGGCTTCCAAAGAACTGTCTGCATATTTTCTAGTCGTGCTTTGATAAAAAGCCCCTCCTAAATGTCCTTCCTACCACTGCCTTTTTCTTCTCCGAGGCCGGCATATGTATCTTGTTTATTTTCTCTTTGTGTTGGCTGCAGTATCATCCCAATTGCAGGTCATCCGCGTATAAATAAATCATAAAGTTTTTGTCTCTTCATTGTCGAACCATTAAGCAGTCCATGTCCGATGGCAAAGTCATCTGGGATGTTAGGACCTGTCCACTGATACAGAGAAAGATAAAGCCAAATAATAATAAAAAAAAAGACCAAAAAGGCCTCGCCTGCTGATTATAGGGTTGGAAAGGATTTCTCATTATGTCTGCCAGGGGAGCGCCTCTTCCTAAAAGCACATAAAAAACAAGGAAGACACATCGTCTCGCAGGTGGCGCTACCATCGCGGAAGTGATCGCAACTTCCATTTTGTTTCATTTTTCCTGAAACTCTTCGCAAGCAATGACTCCGCCCTTTTTCCCTCGCTTTTTTCGTGTCGGTTTGCATGTTGTGGGTGGCTTCCTTTCTCGGAGAACCAAGAGGAGGATCTCTAATACAAGGAAGAATGTTAGGCAGTTGTAAATATTATCATTCACCGGCTCTGGAGAAGTTTGGACCGGAAGAATACTTGGCCATAGTCAGTTCCTCCTTCCCACTCTGTACAGCTCCTGTTTCCCCATTGAGGGCGCTTTTTTTATCTCTCCTCCCTCTGTATTTCGTTCTGTGAATCTCGGAAAGAAACAGCATAGAATACGATTTGGAATTACAGGCTATAAACTCCTTTATTGTTCCGGTAATTTCGGTTCTGCGAGCGAATAATTGAAAAACATCGATGTGCTTTCGATGATTGTTTCTAATGATATTATTTACCGCATTGATATATTTTTTTCGAATCAACCAAACTAGTACTTCATTTTTTTCCTTTCCTAAACACGTGTAATGTCGATGTACCGCATTGCTTTTTAGCTCATTCTTCCTGCACAGACAGAGAGCAGTCATGCCCGTCCGTACAGTGCGGACTACTTTTAAGCTTGAGATCTTTCTACTAATCTTCAACTCATGCATGAAAGCTTGAGCTTTGAAAAATAACCAAAAACTGCTACCACCTTTTTTTTATTGCAATCAGGAATAAAAACAATATGGCCTACCTCTTAAACTAGAATTGTGCGTTCTGTTGTTTTATTCCTACATTGTAATTCCATATAAGAATTTTTTGTTAAGCTGATACAGTTTCAATCATTATGCAAATTCGCTTGAAATTACCTTCTCATTCTGCTTTTTATTTTACTTAAAATCAATATTTTCTTTAAAAAAATATAAAGTTTTGTCATTTCAGTGCAATTTATCTTCGGAAAAATTTCCTTATCTATAAGCACAGCCTCTCGACCTATTTAGATTTATTGGACACCATTTTGAATTTGGATTTCTCTAAAATATCCAAAGTTAAAAATAAACCTGCTTCTTGATTTCCCGATTCCGCGAACAAAATTCGATTATAATCGTTTAAAAAAATGTTCAGTTGTTTTGTAAAGCTGATAGGCATCTACACAAAATGCCGTTCGTTACATTTTTGCGATATAAAATAAATAGACAAATAAACTTAAAACATTCCTAGGATTGTTAAGAATATTTTCGGCATTTCTACCTTAGGTGACTTACATCTTTTGCATTATAACTCGAATTATTTTTACAAAAAGGTCTAGTATCATTTTTTAACTACCTACACCATATTAAAAAAAAAAAAAAAAAAAACTGATATCAGATATCGACATAAACATGTAATATCTTACGTTTCAATGCAGTGAATGAAAATGAAAACCCAAACTTAATTCAAATTATAATATAATATATGATTCCAATTGAAATGTGGAACCTGTAAATTTGCAGAAAAAAAATTAGAACGTGGGGAGAGGAAATGGCAAAGATTTGAATTAATATTAATAATAGCAATGAAGATTTTTTTTGTTTAATTATTTGCCCCAAAGAGAAAAAAAATGCTCTGAAACGATGCAGGTGCTCTATCCAATCGGGCTAGTAATATTTTTTTTATTTCTAAATGTTTTACATTATTAGTTAATTTTGATTAATTTTGGCTTGAATTAACTTTAGAACCTTGCATTTTTCTGAAAAAAAAAATACGATCAACTATTAACAACAATTAGATAATTGAATTCTAGATTGTTTGTAATTATTATTTTTTTAATTTACATTTTGACATTAATCAAAGAAAATATATGATCAAGACTTATTCATTAGCAAAACTCTCTTTAACATTAATAACAATTATTGATTAGAGCTAGACCTTTTGTACTTTTTTTTTCATCTTATATTAAATAGATGATTAATAGATGTTGCTATTAAGTAAATCTCTGGTCTTGGAAGGGCGGGAGTGGCTGTTCTACTCCTACTTCATGATTAAAAGTAATTTATGATCTGATTCAATCAAAGCGATGGGTTAATCGTCCTAAAAATCAGATAAATCTTTAAGCCGATGATATCGCGTTCATCAAGAAACAAATATTGAACCTCTTAAAGGCTGGTCTATTGAAAGTTCATAGAATGTAATAGAAATGCTATCACAACCCCTAGGCTTCTATAGAAGGTGTTGCTGGGAATAAATATAAGGCGCAATTTCTCTGAACTAATCGGGAGAAATTTCAAGAAAAAAAAAATGATTCTTTTTAATAGTAAATTGATTGATTGATTGATTGAGGGTTTTTTTTTTTTTTTCCAATTTTGAAAAAATTTCAGAATGACTTTTACTTATGTAAAGATGGGTTTATTAAAAGACAGAATTAATATGTAAGTTTCTTGAAAGTATTAGGCTCTAAAAAGAAACACTATACAGTATAGAGAATTGTTTTATTATTAGTTATACAAGGTTTATGGAATAATTACGCGTAAGTTAATTATTCCATAATTTTTTACCCAGCCTCGATGAAACTTAAAGTCGTCTGATCTTGTTAGATCACTAATGTCAGGAATATTACTAGTTGAGCTATACATGCGTAAGAACGACGCGCGACGGACAGACAGAAATACAATAAGCGGTATCTAATTTCGTATCTTTCTGGTTGATTGTTAAAGATTATTAAAGGAAAAAAAGCAGTCTTTATCTATTTAAATAAAAGATCTGACATCAATAAAATAATGAATTTAGTTACATTTAGTAAAAATTAGATTGATTACTATGATTGTATTTTTAAATACTGAAATAAGAATGTCCTTTAAAAGGACCAATTCTGTTTGTTTCTGCTCATTTGCTTGGCCACAAACTGTTAACTTTTATTTGCAGTTTCTAAGAAAGCTACTTGTCTCAACTTCAGCAAAGGACAG
Source organism: Thereuonema tuberculata (assembly GCA_023159025.1). NCBI lineage: Eukaryota > Metazoa > Arthropoda > Chilopoda > Scutigeromorpha > Scutigeridae > Thereuonema > Thereuonema tuberculata. The sequence continues at coordinate 83,682,332 of JAFIDM010012231.1, forward strand.
TCGTTTAGTTGCCCTCGTGTTTAGTAATTCTAACCGCATAGGCAAATCGAATTTGGCCGTCGTTGTCGATATGATCAACCGAGAACATATGCCGTAAACGTCCACCTAGATTATTCTTGCCAGATTATTTCTTTTCCTGATATCGCGCAAAACTTGGCGGCGCTATTGATGGACACGTTGATACGTACTTGGGCTGCCTGACGCCTCATTTTATTTTGCAAGATTTTGAGTCAAGGGAAGAAGGGTGGATGCGTGACTGAGACAGCAACTCGTTCAGAAATTGTCTCCGATAAGATCGGACAACGCTCCACCTGATAAAATATCATCCGCTGTTGAACATCAGCACCACTCGACCATAACTGTCTTGAAGACATGTCTTTGTTTATTGTTTTATATTACATGCGATTCAATAATAGTGAGAAAATGCTCGTCGTGAGGATTTCCTTAAGTAGGGAATTATCACTGGAAGAAGTTGCTAACTTTGATTTCTTTGTAAAAGTAAAGCTATTCTTATTCTAGTTGTAATTAAGGAATCAACTTCAAATTCGTAATCAGTTACTGAGAGCGGAAATTTTCAGTAATTTCTAAATACTTTTAAATTGTCTATATGCAATATTTTTAGAAATTGCTTACAAGCAAATTGAAATAAATGTAATTTCGAAACAGCTATTGTGAAGTTGAATGTTGTGTTTTGATGATTTTACATAAAAATCGATTTTTTTTGTTTTTGTTTTGTTTTGTTGTTGTTGTGGTAGTAGTTCAATTTTTTAACTGCTATGATTACATTTCATCGATTTTTATTACTTTATTTATTTATTTATTTATTTATTTATTTAATTGTTGTTTAATCTTTACAATCTAATAATTATTAATAGGTAAAACAGTTAAAACGGAAAAATAGAAATGCACAAATTCGTTTGCTTTCACGCCTTTGAGCCATCATCGACGGCAATCTGATACAGCTGTTTCGTCCTTATTAGGACTCCTCAGCCAGATTTAGTCTCGATGATCAAGCTCAGAACACGTGTTTTCATGTTACCCTTGATGCACGTTAAACCTTCTTAAACAGGTAAAACAGTGGTTCTTTGTTTTATAAACCTCTAGTGATCTTACATCGAATTTCTCGGGACTCTAAGCATAAGAAAGAACCCAAGTATGAAAGAAATAACGTAAGGATATTATAAATAAAATAAAAATCCTGTTCCTCGTATTTCGCACTCGGGACAAATAAAGTAAATAAATTTTTCGAGTTTACATAATTTTATCTTTAAATACTGAAATGTTGGGCAATAGCCAGAAACAGTCTCCTCAAGATTCCAAAATAATTAAATATTATTGAAATCGAAAAAAAATATAAGGATAATTGTTTATTAATGATCGAAATTACAATGATCGCTGATTAATTTTCGTCATGTTTTGTATTGCTGTATTTATTTGATCGATATATGTTAGATTATTGTTGTTTTATTTTATAATTTGTTATTTTTTAATATTTGTTATTTTTAATATTGTTATTTTATTTTATAATAGTTGTTTTATTTGACAAATCTTTGTCTTAGTGTGATTAATTATCTTTTATTCTATTGTTTTTTGATCATTCAAAAATATTTTGATCTTAAAATATATCGACTGCTAAATATGTGATACTACTAAGATATCTGAAAGGATAAAATTGTATTATAAATTAAACGTGATCATAAACAATTTCAAGAAAAAAAATAGTAAAATAAATAAAAAGTTGAAAATTTTGAAATCCAAAGGTTTATTTCGTCCTTAGTAAGTGAAAATCTATTATCATTTGTAGCAAATCAGCCATTAAATCTGGAGATGATTGGGAAACAATGGAATTTCATTAAAATATTACAGTACCAATAATGTGAGGCTTCTTTACATTACTTGCCTGTCGTGCAGTAAAGCATTTAAAAATTGAAATTGAAATAATAAAAAAAATGGGATTTATTTAACTTTATACCGTTGTATCTTTTACTAATCAAAAATAACATATACACACACACACAATATTATTATACTCATGTTGATCGACTAAATCGATTTTTAATCGATTATTAACTAATCGTTAAGTTTTCTAATAATAATCAGAAGCTGAAAAATGATGTCTTATATTTTTAAATTTGGCTTTTTAGATTATACTTACTATCTTGACTATTCATCTATCCATCGCAGACTACTAGTTAATTAATTACTAATTAATAAAAATTTTTTAGTGATTCATTAATATGTAGTTCGATTAATCAAAGTTAAAAATTTAGATTGGATTTTTTTTATTTAATTTAATTTTTTATTTATTTTCCTATCATTAAAGAAAATTAGTCTACAATTAATGAATTACAAATTTAAAGTACCGATAACTTGAATTCGTTACAATAGAGTTTTGATAAAAAAAAGTATTAATAGCAAAAATTTAACGTCCATAATAATTTATAAATCAAGGAAAAAAAAAAAAAAACGAAAATGGACAGTAAATATGCCTTCGCACACTGAGCCAACATCAACGGGAATCCTGGACAGCTGTTTCATCCTTATTAGGAATCATCAGCAGAATTTATCCTTTTGCGCAGTCTGAGCCTAACATCAAGGGTAAACCCTGCTGATGATTTCTAATAAGGATGAAACAGCTGTCCAGGATTTCTATTGATGATGGCTCAGCGTGTGAAGGCATTATCCATCTATGGTTTTTTTTCTTGATTTAAAATATTAATAGTATTCATGTCTCTTAAAAATGAAGAATATTGATCTACAAATTACTTAAAATATATACATTTTGAAATTGCGCCTTTATGCAACACATATTTCAGCTCTTATTAGTATACTGTAATTTGATGTAGACTACATATATTTTATTTTAAATTAAATTAATAACTAAAACATCTTTTAGTTTACAATACTTTACAGGTAATTTTTTTTTTTTTATTTAAAAAAAAAAGTTAATTAAAAAGTCATTGTGATGCTTTGATAATGTTTTCAAAAATAGTTGTGATTTCATACATAACATTTTTAACACGAGTATTGAATCTATGTAAGTTGCTTTTCTGATATTAGGGTATTATATAGTTTTATAGAAAGATTCCTGCATTACATTCCCCATTTATTGATTTGTTTTATTGCTGCTCTTCATCGTTGTTTTATAGGGGTGGTGTCAATCATATCCGTTCTTCTATTATTTCTCAATATCTGCTGCAACCGTGGGGACGCAGGCTCTGGACGGACCGTGTTGGCAAACAACGCCGGCGATTGGCGGTAGCGTCGTTAGAGTCCGATCGACTTCCGCGGAGTGGACAATGGGGATGGCTACGGCAGCCAAAGTCCTCTAAAGTCCTAAGACCCCGGGGAGAAGGAATAAAAACGTGGCGGTGTAAACAAGTGTGTCACTCATAGTGCGGAAGCTCTGACAACGACTGGAACGGTGATTGATACCAAATCGGCACAGCTATAAAAACGACGTCTTCCTGAAGCATTCCAAATTTACGAGAGCTTCTTTTGAGGGCCACAGAAGATGGCTCCAAATCAGAGCTTGTGCGAGTAGTATCATATAAACCAACGCCTTCTGCCATTACTATCTCTTTGCTTTGACAGTCATCGGACAACAACAAAAATTAAGCTTTCTATTAGATGCACTAATATGCACTACATTAATATATGTCCAATTGCTGTACAATAGAAATTATTATTGTAGGTTAATTTGAATACATTAACGTATATTTGAGTACATTAATTCCCAAAAATGTAGAACACAGAGACAAAATGTGATATGAAGTAGATCTCGCTGTAGCTCTATATATCGTAATCCAAATAATTTTTTTTTTTTTTTTTTTTTTTTTAATATCTTGTTGTTATTATGCGAAGTGATTTTTCAATACATATTAAATCATTCAGCTTATTATAAATTAAGAAAAATAGAATTTATAGTTAACGTTTATTCAAACGTTAAGCTTCAATATCAATAATGCCTTCAATGATTGAGAAAAACTGAGAACGGTGCAACGCTTGGAAATTTTGATTGAATTTTAGAAAGTTTTGCAAATTATTTTAATTTGTTATTGTTTATTGATGATAGCATTTAAGAATAAATTCTAAGATAACCTAAGGAAATACTTACTGTCAAATTTTCAAATTCAAATATAAAAAAAATCACAAAGAATTTACAAAGCTAAAATAAAATGCTTTGTCTTGTAAGTGACTGCATTAATTAAACTGTCTCTGTCTACAAATGACAACGAAATCAAAGCAATTATCCGTAACAAAGTAAATATAAATTCTGTTGAACACATTACTGCAGTAATGATTTGTAAATTAACTACTCTTATTCCAACATTTAACCCTACACAATCACGTGACTTGAGTTCTGATGAATTGGTTTTGAGTGATTTAGCAATCAGAGAATTCAAATCTCAACCACAATTCCTAATTTTCCGTTTTTTCTATTTTTGTTTTTTGTTTTTGTTTTTCGGATAAATGAATAGAAATTATATAAGTTAAAGATTATTAGGACGCCCATTAAGGTACAGATAAAGTATAAATATTTCAATGAATATTCCGATCTCTGTATCGATCTCCTTATAATGTTCTACTGTATTATAATAAAACCTCAATGACAGATTTAAAAGAATGAAACATAGTGAAATTGAAGTCGATTATATTAAATTCTTGCAAACTAATTATTGACTACTATAATGACGTAAGCAAATAGTGAGAGGGGAGTCTGATGGTTAAATTTCCACTGGATTCTCAATATAACTGGTTATTTAAAAAATGAACAGGTACATAGGTACATGGATTTAATCCCCTCTCAGATCCCGGGTACATCAACTGCTTAATGATTTGAGAGTTGTAAGATCATCTTTGCCATAGTAGAAAAGTACCGTATAGATCTTTCATTGCATTACATTTTGACCTTTTTTTCTTTTTTTTTTTTTTAGCTTTTATCAAAACAAATATGTTTTTTTTTCTTTTAATACTATATTATGACATACTAACTTACATGCTGAGTATGGAACGTTTTCTTCTTGATTTCATTGAAGTGATTCGTATGTTTACACTGGCCTTTGGCTTTTGAATCCCGTTACCTGTAGAATCCCCTTCTTATAACACTGATTTCACTATTTGTTTTTCCAGTTTTAGATAATATAGTGATTTCTATATATTCAAAATACACTATTAAAATGATAGTAGTAAAATAGTTATAAAAGCTTTACACTTTTGCTTTCAACTTATCTGCTAATAAATTTAGTTTCAATTTTTTTAGTTTTTTTTTTTTTTTTTTTTTTTTTTTTTTTTTTTT
>JAFIDM010012231.1:83687730-83910899 GCA_023159025.1 Thereuonema tuberculata
TTTTTTTTTTTTTTTTTTTTTTTTTTTTTTATCCTTTATCAAAAAATAAATTATCAGAAAAATGAGTTCCCTTGGCGCCAATGAAGTGTTATGATCCGGTCTATGAGCATTCTACCTTACACATCCTGCTTGGGTCGATGAGAGAGACCTAAATCTAACTGTGCAAATAATTGGAAGAAAAAAAAATTTGCAAGTTCGACGACAAATGGAGAATGATCCGACATTATAGGGTCAGTCTACTGGGATTCGGGAGAAGGGGTGGAGAGTTTCGTAAGATTTAATGATGTCTGGTCGACATGTGAGAAAGTCCGCAAAAGACCTGTCTCTGGTTTCAGGTTCATATTGCAAAACCATATGCAGGAAAGACTATAGCTCCCTCACTTACCCACTCTACATCCATCAGTGGGAAACCCTTGGATCGAAAAAAAAAAAAAAATTCTCAACTGTTTCCTGTGCCTGGAGTCCAGTAAATTTTACGACCTTGCTCATTGAAGGCAGAGATTAGGCAGTTGCGATTACCCAAAGACATATCACTTGTCACTACTCATCTTTACAAGGAATCTACTGAAACAGCTCTTGGACTTGAGCTATTTTTGTAGGCATTTCTGCTACAAAACTCTGCAAAATTCACTAGCTGAAAACTTCAAAAAATAATGCCAATAATGACTGAAAGATAATATATCCATTAAAACGATGTTATGTACTGTTGTTTGTTGGGTTTTTTTTCCCCTCTCTTTTATTGGCTATTTTTTATTTGTTTTTGGAATGGACTCAACGATAAATGAGCATGTCTTCATGTTACTTTCTTTCTGGGATTTTTACAATTTGAAGACAGGAGAAAATCGAACTACTTTAATAAGTTGCAAAATATATTAATTATTACTTTTAGAATTGGTTTGCTTTAGTGTTAGAATTTCAGTATGAATTTTATCGGTTTTCAGTTTATTTAAATTTAATTAAATCACGCAGATTCTTATGAAATAATATTAATAAGAAGATTCAAAATCTTTTTTGTTTACAGTTTCTTTTAAATTTCTTGAGACAATATCAGAAATTTGATATGTACTGTAATCGTTTTATTTAATGAGTACAATCTCACATCAGCAGATATTTGAAGTAATGCTTAAGGTAGTCTTGACAATAACCTATTCTTAAAGCTCTAAAATCTATAGCAATTGAAGTTTTAACATTAACGGGAAAATTAATAAGAACATAAATTACGAATTACTGAAGACCAAAAAGTTTTTGAAGACCACATTACCTACGGAAGTTGAAGAATGTTTAAGACTTTATATATGATTTACATATCTATGCAAAACGCTATCTAGTTTCATGTTAAGTTGTTCATTTTCCGAATTTTTTTTTCTTTTTTAAAAAGTTATTTTTATTCTTTAAAAGCAATAATTAAATTGTAGTCAATTATAGTAAAATTATTATTATTATTATTATTATTATTATTATTATTATTATTGAATGTCCATAAGCGAGGATTTTTGTTTTTCTATCGTTGTGAAGTTCATTCCCTAGTAATCCTCTATTTGACTGGAAACCAACTTCGATATTCCGCTGTTTCGAGAAACTTTATACTATCTTACAAAATTCAAGATATCTTAAAGAGCAGCCATACAAAAATGTCTTCCAAATTAAGATCCCGTGATTAAACTATCAATTTTGTAAGCCTTATCTTCTCCACTGCTACCAATCCACTTCCTTGTGTCGTTTGAGGTTGGGTCTTGACCGTGTCTTGATCGATACCTGCATTGCTCGTGCTGGTGCCTCCCCCTTGTTGGTCAGTGGCTGCCCAAAGAGGGGTCCCTTTCCCAGCAAGCCAGACAGTGGGGGTGTGGTCCAGACTGCCTGTTGGCCATCTTCACTAATCACCTTAATGAGGCCCCCCTGTTGTGGCTAGCTAAGGAGCTGCACTTGTCTCACCTCGTTGGGAGACAAGACAAGAGTTCCATTTCACTCGCCGCCGCCTTCACACGGCCTTTCTGGGAAGTAAAACCATAGGGGAAAAGAAAATCTCAGATTTTTCGTAGTTCTCTTGTAAGTTAAAAAAAAAATTGTAAAAATAGAAGGGCTTTTCTTTCTGTTTACAATTTAACAAATAAATCAAGGAACTTAAGCTTTTTTTTTTTTTTTTTTTTTTTTTTTTTTTTTTTTTGTCTAAAGAAAAGGAATTTTGATATCAGTTTACATAACACAGATCGAATGACATTCATGTTTGCTTTCTTCTTTCTTTCAACTTTTTTTTATTCCAAAACTTAATTTGTACACTTCAAACTTTCATTTTTCTTCTTTCAATCATCCCTCTCGTTTTCTTAATGCACATGAATTTAATGTAATGACTTATTAATTTTTATAATTTAGATTTTAATTTGTTTTGCAAATCAGCAGAAACTACAAGTATATTACACTTATGCCCAAGTGCACCAAACTTCAGTTAACTTTGATGGCTGCATTGTGGACATACATTATGTGAAAGGAAACAAACATGTATAAAAAGAAATTTATCAGGTTTCTGAATAAATTTTCTTTTTATACATGTTTGTTTCCCTACACACAATTTTAAAACAAAAGCTAAAATTTTTCTGCAGCAGCACCCCCCACTAATTTTAGCTACGTCCACAATGCATCCGTAAAAGTTAATTGAAGTTTGGTGCACTTGGGCATTAGCAGCAAAAAGATAAATATATAAATAAATAAAAATAAATGACTAATAAATAAGTAAATAAATAAATAAAATTAAAATTAATTTGCAAAAAGTTATTGAAACTTTAATCTCTTGAAAGTGCCGTTTCTTCTTCAAATGATCGAAAATGTTCAAAAAAAGTTTAAAAAAATTAAAAAAATAGAAAAATAAAAAAGCTTGTAGGCCTGTTTAAAAAAATTCGCCCAATAATTTTTTTAACAATATTACATATTATTAAAATTAGCCTACAATGTTATACTTTTATGAAAATAATTTTATATAAAAGATTATATATAAGCAGTTTTATGTAAAAGGTATCTAAGAAGTTAACAGATTTTAATTATTTTAAATTAAATTAAATTAAACTAGCTAACAATTTAAGTAATCATGTTAGTTAAACTTCTTATTAGATATCTTTTGAAAGTTAAGTATTAACAAAAAAAAAATATTAATTTCTAACCAAAGCAAACTTCGAAACTCCTTGTGTTATAACTCCATTCTTAATTTCGTGGAAGTTAAAAAACACAAAACCTCACACGTAACATAACATATAAGAAAGAGTGGTCAAGCTTTCGATCAGGATTCTCAGAAAAAAAGTATCATATTGTTGGGTGATTGGCGACTGTTTAACTTATGTGTTTGGCTGAGTCACTGTATCTGCCGAGGGCAACATTTTCACTTGTAGAAGCAGCTGTCATTAATATAACATGGGGGCAGCGAATCTTCCTCCAAGGGCTATCTTTGGAGCCTCCAACGGGCAACTGAAAATAAAAGAGCATAACTTGGCCGTGAGTCAGGGCTGTAGTTTTTCCACCAGTAATAGTCGAATTTTCTTTTTTCTTTTCTTTTTCCTAATGTTTTTCCTTCCTTCATTCCATAGTGAACGAAGAGAGAAGGACAATTGTAAGCAATGATTGAGTTTCAAAGGACGCCGAATTGAACCTGTAATTGAGTAGTTTTTGTCTTTGAAAGTGTTCCAAAGATAGAATTGCCTCTCGAGGATCTTTAAAAAAAAAAAAAAATACTTAATGTTTAAATACGACTCAGTAGGTTTAAATCACAAAAACTGTTTCGATTGGTCACTCATTGAGTGGTAATTACTTATTTCACAGATATTTCTCTAGAGGAACTCGCTCTATTTATCAGATAAAGAATCATTCGTGTATTTCACTTCTTCAAGAGTGCAAAGAAGCCTCCATATCTTATCTGCGTGTTCGAACCATTGACCTTCAGTCTGAGTTCGTAATAGGAGAATGACTTTTAGGCTCGAAGAATTGACAGGCCAGGAATAGTCACTTTGATTTTTGTCTTTGTCATCTTCTTGTTCAGAGCAAAGTTGTACCCAACATAGGTTAAATGATAAGTCAATTGTAAAGAGGCTTCTTCGTGAAGCTTCTTTGCACGCTTTTTGGTGATCATCAGGTAGAACAAGCCATTTGATGAAGCTTGAAAATTCCTTTAGTTTTATTGGCATCAATTATGGCAAGAAAAGTGTCATTTCTTAAGTGATTAAATGGATACTTAGGGTTTTCCTCAACTAAGATGGTGAAACAAAGCTGTAAATTAAAAAGTACTTTGATAAAGTTTTATTTAATGCTGTTTTAATTTTGATTTTCCTCAATTTTCAATTATTATTTTTTTTAATATTGAATATTATTAAACTCGGTAATTAATATCATTTGGAATAAATAAAAAAAAAGTAATTTAGTTAAGCAATTTTCTTAAAAAGTTATTGTGTTAAGTTATAAATTGTAAAATACAAATTATATACCATTATTCCGTTATCTCATCTTCGCGAAAGCTTATTTATTTGTGAATAATTAATTATTTTACTAAGTTAAGAAAATAGGGCTAATAAAAACATTTACACAGCTTTTAAAACAAAGTTAAAATGCTTATTGTACTGAATAATAATACGTCAGAATTCATGTATAGCTACGCTGTCTAACTTCTCCAACTCTCCGCCAGATGGCATTCCAAATTTATATTTTTTTGCTATATTCTCTTTATGCTATCTTCATGTTCACATTATATTCCTCACAAAAATAAAAGTTTGGTACTCATTTCTTTGTAAATATTAAAATTTTATTATAATTTCTTAACAATTAGAGAGTAAAGGAGAAAAATATTTCGTTTTCTCAATTACAACTCTTTCTTAATGTTGAATGAATTATCATTTGAGACACAATAGAGTTTAAGGGTTGCGGCATAACATTCGCAAACCGTTATGCGTGAAAGTCGATAAAAATCATGACGACTTAGAGAAGAAACTCTATCATTGTTTTAGTTTTTGTTTTTGTTTTGTTTTTTTATATTTCTATTTCTCTCATTTCTTTTCTTTAATAAAAACGTAAGTTTTTTGGGAAGGTAACTTAAGGTTCTAACGTATTAATGTTTGTAATAGTCCTAAATAAAAATAATAAAGTTTAGAATATAATTTTAAATTGAAGATACAGGTTTCTCAAAAAAAGATTAGATTAAGAAAAAGCGAAAAGAAAAAATATATTTTTGCCAATATATCAGCAAACGTATATGTTATCAGTATTTTCACTCCTACATGTATGTTATATCTACTCTGTATTATCGTTAGTATTAATAAGATCCCGGGATACCCCTCTGCCTTCTGAGCATAAACCATTCATTTTTATCTCCTATTCAAAAACTAAGACTAATAACAATTATTGATAATTATTGATATGTCTGAGCTATTGAATAACTGCATAACTCTGACTGACATTAAGAGCGCGAAAAGTTATACTGTATTTAATTCGTCTGAGCCCATTTAAAGTAGTTTATGGCGTCGAAAAGCGAGTTTGTTTCCACTTCGTAATTCCCAAGTGAAGTTTTTATTGATTTTAGTTCTTAGTTTTTGTCTATGTAGATCGTATATGATTAAGAGAAAAAAAAAACCACCAATAGTCTACAGCAGATTCCATGTGTTAAAATAATCCAGTCCTTATAGTTTTGCGTGTTGAGACTCGGATGCCCTTCTAGTTTTCCGCCTTGCCATCGTAAAGACGGTAAACTTCTTTTATGCATTTTCTTTAATGAAAAAAATAGAGCCGAACTTTGTATCCCGAAGAACAAAAGGCTTAAGGCAGATGCACAGCAATTGAGGAGTGTTCAGGCCAGAGTCAGTGGAGATCACCACTGCTTCTTTTGACTCCGTTTCTTGAGGGAGATTATAGCGGAGACCCCGGCAGTGCCCCCTCTCGCCGCCCGGGTAATGTACAGCGAGTAATCAAGACGGCCAGGGGGTCTGTGTCTTTGCTGCCAAGGCTAACCCCGGCTATCTGTCTTGGAGACCTCAGGTGCACGGTAGCCCGAATTGTGCTGAGGGTGCAACGCGCAGGCTAATTAACAAATTCTTTCGCCCGTCCTTGGTCAAAAAAAGTTTATTTACAGTGTACATTGAGATAAATGTTCTTCATTACTTTCTAGCCCTAAAACACGCATATGCCCGTTTTACTTGCCGGAGTGTAATTATTTATAGGGTAGTTTATTATATTATTCACTTTTAATTTGCATCAAATAACGACTTGCAGGACCCACGCTTGAGTTGAAAAAGTGCCGGCGACAAAAATCCATTCACACACTGTAATGGCTTTAATCGTACTTGTGAGGGAACAATTTTTTTTCCTTCGTTCTCTACTCTTCTTTCTCTCATCGTCTTTTCTCGAGATTCCTGTTGTCTCTGAATCTTTTCGACACAAGGAAGTAGTCTTTGTTATGCAGTCAGGGAAGTGTCACAATTTATAGAATTTGGCACCTTCACAAATCTTTACGAACTTGACTTATTTTAAAGCAGAAGTTTTAATAGCAATTTAATTGACTACATAAACTACGAATTCTCTAAAATGTAATACAGTATACTATAAAAGTTGCTAATATCATTTTTGTTATTTTCACACTTTCAATTTTAACCAAAGAAAAAATAAATAAATAAACAAATAAAGAACAAAGTAAGTTTAAGTTTTGTTTTCTAATACATTTTCTTCTATACATTAACATCTCTTACTACTGTAACTTTGTAAAATTACAGACCTACCTCTGCAACCAAACTGAAGCATTATGGCTACAAATCATTTTTTTCTTTTGGACTAATAATCATTTAGGCTTAATAATAGTCTTTTTGAATTAAAGCTTTGCTTTCTAATAACAGTTGAATTATGTCTTTTCCTTCTTTGTAATAATTGTACCAAATATTTTCGTAGATATCAAAATGAATCAAATCTTTTTACTATTTACTGTTATTAATTCACTTCCTTACCTTAATAAAAATGTGAAAATACATTAAGTTTCTCTACAATACTGTTTGGTAATACTCTGCACATAATTGTTACAAAGAAGGTAACATGTAATCTAACTGTTAGAAAACACATTGTTTTAATTCAAAAACTGAATTTTTCGTTTTGTATTCCTAGTTGCTTATGAGTCTGAAAAAGCCTAAATAAGTCGTTATATTATTCAATGAAGAATAAAAGGAGAATTGAGATGTTGTTCTGTATTCTTTGGTAAGTGTCGACTTTATAAATTATAAACAAAGGCAAATCAAAAAGTATGAATCAGTTAGTCCTTATATTGTGAGCGAATTTTCGTCCTTGTATATTGGATGTTTTGTTTCCCTTACTTAGGCCTAAAACAAGCTTAAAATAAAGTTTTAGTTTATTGTCCTTTAGAGATTAAGTTCACTATTATATTCACAAACTCGATTATTTAAAAAAAAAAAAAAAAAAAAAATTGTTTAGAACACTCATTTTTTTTAATCCATCACGTTCTTAACAGTAGGAGATTAAAGGTTCTAGGCCTAACTTCAAAGAATGGGATTTATCTCATCAACAGAATTACAATTTTCTTGATATTGTGATTTGTCTTTATATACATATGCAAACAGATTAGTAGACCCAATAACTGTATTATCATCCTTAGGTTTAGCATCTTGAATTTTACGACTGCTGTCACACCAACTGTAAAGACAATAGGCCTAACTATTATTATTATTTTTTATTGAATGGATATTTCTGGATAGAGAATCTGTGTCTTTCCTATTTCATAAAACACTCATAAAAAAATATTTGCATCTGGCTTATGATTATAATTTCGTGTATTTATTACAGAAAGATGCATTCTAGCATTAATTAACAAATTTAATTGTTATGAAATATTTCTTCAGGCTTCATATTACTTAGTATAAAAAAATACTGAAGGCAATTTTAAGGTTTGTTAATTTAATGCCGGAATAAGGTTATTCAATTAAAATTTATAAATAAAGAAAGTCACTATAAAACACTTGTAGTGATTTGTAAGTTAATAATTTCTAAGTTTTCGGTTATTTTTTTTAAAGAACATTACTTTCAACAGTACTTAAACGAAAGAATCAAATTGAATCAAAGTAATTGGGTTTATAAATAAACTTGATTCTTGTTTTAGTTAATTCAATTTATGACAATCTGATTTTGCTATCGGAGAATTTTCGTAATTTTATTTAGAACTTTAATTTATAGGCTAACATTTATAGACTTTCAAGTCAGTATTGATTTAAATTGAGCGAAATTCCAAAGTGAAAATAACAAAGCTTGTATGTGACAAATGAGCAATAGAATTTGCTTAGGCCTACTTTGTAGGATGTACACTATATAATGATGAAATTGTTGTTATCCTATGTATTCTTCCCTATTGATCTAAATGGTCTATCCTCTTTGATGGTTAAATTGCTTATCATTCAGCAATTCATTATCAAACAACTTCAAAACAGAAAAAAAAGGAAAGGGAAGGGGGAGGGGGGGGGGGTAAGGAACTCTTTATTTTTACTAATTTGCATCAAATTTGTTTATTTCGCGATATATTTTTTTCTTTTTTTTTCTTTAAGAATAATCAGAATTAACTTTTAAAGCAAGAATAGTTTGAAGACTCGTTTACCTTGAGATCTCTTTGATATTAATCTTGTTTATTCTGATAAATAGTTTTGTACATGAATGTAGCTAACTTTTCGCAGTTCTTATTCATTCCTAGTGCGAGACGTTTGGCAAAGTTATTCGTGAAATTCTTCCCTTAGGTTAAGAGGAAAAACTTTCTCGTATATATAACGACATGCTGAAAGCAGGAAGGAATTCCTCACTCTACATAAAGTTGCTGCCGAGGATTTATTTGCTTTGCCATTCAACACGGCTGGTGACAATTAAAACTATTCAGACGACAGTGAATTATGCCCATTCCTCCACCTCTCTCTTCTTGCACTTTAGACTTCCTGAATTTTCTCTTCTAGTTCTTTGAACTGGTTTGCCAACGCAAATTAGGAAATACAAAGAAGAAGAAAAAAATAGAACTCGTAGGTGGTTTTACTGTTATGATATTCCTTACTTACAATCTAACATCTAAAATAATATATTGTTTATGTAATTAGTGCTGTACTATAAGTTAATTCAAATTAAGTTGTTTATAAAATGTCCATAGTCATATTAGGAATATCTAAAAACTGAGTATTTCACCCTTACTGGCTTTTTATATCCCACTTTTTATTATCTCCTTTTCCGCAATTCTTACCATTTCTTTATATATTTGATAATCCAATGGAATATAGTATTTTGACGGACTTATGCTTATTAAATATTGAAGTTGAATCGAGACTTCCATTAGTTTAAGAAAACTGAATAACATTAGCTTATCATTTTAGCCTGGATAACATTAGACTAACATTTTCTGGTTTTGGTGTAGTAGTGCTAAATCATTATGATTTTACTTTTTACTGGCATTTTTATAATGATTTCCGCATGAACTACATTTCAAAAAGTAAATGAACAATGCAAATGCAGTTGACGTAATTAATTTGAATGGCCACTTGATATACATTCAATTAAGAATAACTAATGAAAAGCAATTTTCCCCTACTAAATTATTGTAGCCTATCTTTAGAATCAGACAGAAGGAAAAAAGTGTACAATAAATGATAAGTCATATTGATGTAGAAAGATAAATCATATAAACGTAGTTTTTTTTTTTTTTTTAATTTTTGTTTTTTTATGTTCTTAACAGCTTGCTAAATATACATTCAAAAACTTTCAAGATTTCTTTCAAGCAAAGAACGAAGGAGAAATTGAAGGTTTAATTCTCTATTTTATTGAATGTCTAAATTCAGTAGACTACTTTTAATTCCATGCACATATCAATTCTTTCAATTAAGACTTTATATAACTGCTTTTTTTTCTCTTTAATTTTGAAACTTCTGGAATAAAACAAGTTCTGCCTTTTTTTGTGTAGATAGAAAGGGACAGAAATATTTTACTTATCTGAAATATATTTAGAAAAAATAAAAGAAAATACATGATTATTTTTTCTTTTAGGTTCAGTTTTGGAAATACCCTGTGTAATATGTATATTTATATTTCTGATTGTATAGGGATCTCGGGAAAAAAAGAACAAAAAACGGCAAAATCCTGGCAGTTCTCTGGTTCGTCTGACCCTAGACAAACAATGTCCCCACAAATTTCTATAAGGTCCCCTAGGGGGCGATGGCGCCTTCATTGTAAGCCACTGTTAAAGAATATTCCTATTAAACCAAGTTATAAGCATTTATCCTTGTTTCTTTAATAACAATCATTTCACAGGAATTAAAGATAAATATTATATTGCATATTAATTATTAGTTGACAATATATTTTTCATAAGTAAATCATTTAATTATTGTTGTATGGCTTGTAAGTAAATAATTGATGATAGCTAAAAATGCCTCGCGCTCCAATTGGCTTTTCCTCCCAAAATATAAGGGATCATATTTTCCTTCCACATCAAAATTTTTTCTTGCTGTTTGCAATGTGTCTGATTGTTCACGTGATACATGAAATGATGTGTTAGATGAATAAGACAGCATTAGAAGTGAAAGCTTGCTTTTTTTTTTTTTTTAGAAAATTATTATAAAACATTTTTATTATTTATTTATTTATTTATTAAAAAAACTTTTCTATTATTAAAAATAGCCTAATTATGTATCACGTCTTTGCTTGATTTTGATTCTCAAAATGTTGCAATGAATACCTTCTCATCAGAAAGTTATTTTACGAAAAAAAATCCACTAACTAATTATCATCCTTTGCTAATATTCATTGAAACAATCTCTTTTCATACCACTTTCATGGTATTTTGTGCAATTATCGGTCCTACACGATAAGTTTATATATGTTATGTATTTTCGGATAGGCCTAATTATTCCAAACAAAAAAAAAGAAATTATAATTAATACAGAGAAAAAAAAAACGCTGACTTACGAATTAAAATAAAAAACAAGGTGATTGAGATGATTTTTTTTTGTTTTCTACCAAGGTCGCTGCTGATGCTGGGACCTTATTTCCTGAAGGCTGTCGTCTTTGTGATATAATATTACTTCTTAGCGTCTACCGCGGGAGGGCGGCACTTTAGCATTCAGGCTGTAAAAATGTAAATGACATCATTACTTTCTCTGGTTATATCATCTGGAATCCCGGCTTTCCTTGATAGAGACTTCTATCCTTTTAGAAGGAAAATGGGTTTAAAAATTCAGAGTGGGAAGCGAAGAAAAAAAAGAAAGAACAGGAAGAACGAACGCCTCCGTCTTCTTTTTTTTTTTTTTAACGGTTAAACTTCGTAATAATTTGATTCACTGTTTCAGATAATTTTTTATTAAGAAGAACAAAAAGAAAATCATATACATCAAAATCAATTGACTTATAATTTTGTTGGACAGAGTAATAAATCTGATATAATAACTGATTATTCATCTCCTCGTAGTAGTAATTGCAGATAAACAGTCATTTAAAATGATGTTTCATTTCCTTATTCCTGTATTTCTATAATAGGACTGAACACCGTTTATCAATACCTTACAGATATCTTCTTAAGACCTTTAGAGAATTTTTTCTCTAAATATTGCTTATTGAATTTACATTTAAATAAATATACCGGTTAAGATACAAAAATTTAGCTAATTATTAAAACATAATTCTTAAAATTAAGACAGAATGGATCCAAAATTCGCTTAGAATAACCTTAAAATTGTTTCTATATAATATCAATTTAAAAATTGAAGTTCTCAGTTTGGATATCGTTCAATAATAAAATAACTGAATAACAAACATGCCTCACTGTGGGTGGTGTATATGGGATTTGAATCCACAAAGACCTGAATTCAAATCCCACGTAAGACACGGATGATGTTTCTTTCAAAGTCTTTATTCGTCCGCTGATTTTGTCGTATCTTTCCTTGAAATACATCTCCATTTGCAGTTATCTATGAACTGCGGAAAGCAACGGGAAACCACCTTAACAAACTCTATGGCAGTAGAAGTAATTAAAAGGAAGAATTACAAAGTTCTTCATTTTAATTTCAAAAGGAAATTAAAATTTTAAAGGAATTCAGACGAATTTTAAAAAGTAACAAAAATAAGCAATCATTTTTTGGGGGTTTGCATTGCATTATTGCAAGCATTTGAATTATTATTTTGAATTGCAAATATTAAGAACTTGAATTACAGAGTTTTATGACGAGATATAAAAAAATTATAACACTGTTATTTCACCTGTTAAGTATTTCCTAACATTTCATTATAAGAGAGGAAGTATTTTTTTTTAATTGTTTTTTTTTTTTTAATATAAGATTCTTGAAAACCAGTAACATTCAAATTACACATTTTACACATTACATAATTATATAAATAAGAACAAAGATTCTAATTAGTTCAATTATAATTACAGCATTTCTAATAACTTACACATTTTACTCAATTATTTATTAAAATTATTATTTTTATTCAGTTGTAAATTGAATTGGAAAAAAAAATTAAGTAAAATATCATTTCGTAAAAAGAAGTGATGAAATGACCAGATTAGTTGAAGAATTTGTTATGAAGATCTTTATTTTTATTTTATTTTTTAAATAATTATCAGATGTAAAAAAGATAAAGTTAATTAAAAATTCATAGTTCAAAAATTCATAATTCATCAAAAATATGGATCGGTTTATTGATTTATGTTGAAATTGCTATTTAGTATAAAAAAAAAGACTTAAAATTTATAGTTAAAATGAAATTCTTCTACCTTCGTAATTGTTATTTACTTAGATGCTTTTGCAGAAATTCCTTGAATACATCTCTTCTATTTCTCAACATCTTTTCTAACTGTATGATTCCATTCCACTAAAGATGCTGATTTCAATAAAGCTACTGGATTGTAATGATTGGTTAAATCTCTTGATACTTTTACGCTACTTTGGATCTTATAGTATCTATATAATATATTAGTTCTCAGGTATTCTTTACCAGCATCAGGGGTTTGCTTTTTAAGGTTGTCTTTTTGAATGTTGTATTTCAGAAGACCTTCCTTCTCTACGTTGTCCCTTTTGAAAGCTGCAGTCATTTCAGTGATCTACAATATTGACGTCCAGTGCATGCAAGATTCCAAATGTGAGTCACTGCCTGACCAGAACTTTAACTTTTCACAGTCCACTTCACCCCAGGACAACCAGTCTTCTTCGTGAACCGTCCTGTGTGTCTTTTTGTTTGGTACTTGTCATTACAATTCGTGAGTTGTGAACACACGTTTTATTTTTCTTATTTTTTTTTTCTGTTTTTGTAATAAAAAATAAAGAAGAAGAAGGAAAAAAAAAAACCTGTTTCAACCATGATTACGTTACTTTTTTCCGGAAGACCGTTTGACTCCCTGCGAAGCAATATAACTTAGTAGAATGGTGACTCCTCTAATTATCTTTCTAAATTCGTTAAGTTACTTTGAAAGCAGTGTCGAGGATGTGTCCTGTACTGAGTGCAAAGCCCAATATTTAATTACTGTTCAATTTCCCATAATTTTGTCGTGGGCAATGGCCTGACCCCTAGGGACTGGTTCGAATGCAGCTGCATGGAGGGCCCTTTGACTCCCTCCCCCACCAGGCAAGGTCATTTCAGGGTCACGTTCTTCTCTGAACGTCGACAGCATTTATTAAAAACGATGGGTAGGGGAGAGTGACCAGTCGAGGAGGACGGGGAGGTGAAATGAAGTAGAGGGAAGAGAGGGAATATTGGATGGAAAACGAAAAAAAGCCTGTGTGAGGTGGGGGAACTTTTTTTGAAAGTGAATGGGACACCTTATTATAACGCTTGATTGCATCTCCCACTTGTTGGTTCTGACAGATTTGTTTCCCATCCCTTCTTTATTTTGGAATTTCCCCGTTTGATCCAGTCGCTTTGCTCTCCTGGTTTGGGGAAACTGAGCATTCAGGTTACTTCCGGAACAATTAATGATCTTAAAAATCTTTATTTCCATAATTGGACTTATTTTCAGAAGCTGGTTAATCATGTCATACGCTTAATCAGGCAACCAAAGAAGAACGTGAATGATTACATGACTCGTTAAGTGACGAAACATATCACTTCCTAATGACATATTGATTAAGGTTCCAGAAAAAAACAAAACAGTGAGTGAAAAAATAGATTGGTATTAAAGTTAAAAGCAATAAGGATTAACTGCTGTTGAAATTGAGGGTAGATTGAATTTCGAAATATTGGATTATTTGTTTCGTAAGATTTGTAAGCAGAGTCTACAATACATCAGAGCACTATTTGGTATTATGAATTCAGTGGGTTTTTTTAAGATTGATTAAAATCTTTGATATAATTGTTCATTTTTATTAGAATTTTAAATATTACTTTAGAATTGTAAATATTATTTCTATACCCATTGTCAGAAGATAGAAATAATTAATTAGAATGGATTTGTATCAGGTTTCGTTTTTGTGGGTTCTTAATTTTGAATTTGAGAATTTATTTTCATTTTGTTAATAGTGGAATCTGTGTTATTTGATTCTTTTAAACTTTAATATTTATTTTCGTTTAACTCATAAAACATTTTTTAATTAAATAATTATTAGAAAAAATATTAGAAAAATATCGGATTGAAAATCGGTTTCTGTAGTGGATTGAGATATGGGGAGGGGGAAGCGACGAAGCTGTTGGGGGTGGGGGAGGAAGTGAGTTGAGGGTATTTGAAGTGGATTGCTTTCGGTGTTTGGGTGGCATTGAAGAGGAATGGGGTGGATAATCTCATTATTTAATTTTCATTTTATTACACTTCTCGTAATTCGTATGGGAATTCCTACAAAACTCTGGAAAATACAGCTATTTATATAAATATGGAGCTTCACATTTTTATAGTAACAGCAAGATACTAAGACTGTTCTTGTGCAAGTAAAAGCATTTATCCAACTTACAAATTGTTGCAGAAAAGAACTCAACACGTCAATTATTAATTGTAAGACAGATAAATGTCACAACACATGAAATATCACACTAGTGTGATATTATACCAGTATATTACATAATGGACTCTGTGAAACCATATGAGAAAGAATATACACCGAGTGATCATAAGACATCTGCAAAACAACTGTAGCATATAAAGCTCTATCGTTTACTGTATTTTCTTAGCAAAATTAATTTATCTTAAGTACTAATTTAATAATGAATTTAATATTTTCACACTTTATTGTAGCTTATATTTTCCTTTGTAAGTTACTTTTAATCATTGAATTAACATTAATAATTTATTTGCCTATGAAATATAAGCTATGTTTATATTAACTATATTCGTAAGCCTGAAGTTTTATATAAATGTGATTTGTTAACTGACAATTTATTAACATTTAAATTTAATGATAATTGAAAAATATGAAATAAGCAATCTTAAAATTTTTTGTAACGTTGTTAGTTAGAATGATTTTTTTTTTTTGTTAAAGACGAAGCCTGATTCAGTTTTGGGTTTCAGTTGTTGAATAAGCAAATAATGAAAGATTATAGTTTTTTGCATGAAAATAACAGCAATCAGTTGATTTGAATTCGATGACTGCTATTACTTACTTTAAATGGAAGCTTTAAATAGAAGGGTGTCAACTCAAAATTACCTATCATTAAAGGAGGAACTGAGTGGAATGCGCTGGCCTTGATTCCTTTAGAGTCACTCTCGCTGTATTGATTCCTAATAACTCGTGTATGTTTGTAAACAAAGCTGAATGGAAGATCCTCGTGTTAAGACATAGCGAAAATAGAATGCATTTATAGTTTATAATGTTCTGGATGCTACAGAAATATCACATAGAAAATAATATTTTTATTATTATTTTCTTATATTATAGTAAAAAGAAAAAAAGAATTACAGTAAAGATTTGTTAACAAATCAAACAAATTATATTTTAAGATAAAAAAAGACAGAAAACAAAATAAGGCTTTTGACTGATAATGATTGTTAATTGACATTTTCATTCGATTGCTAATAAAGCTGAGTTTGTCTTTTTAAAAATTCAGGAGAAATAGCGTTGAACACTTTACTGACGTTATTATTTATTCTTTATTTAAATTTTACTTAATCTAAGTAAATGAAGTGGTTCAAAGGGATATCCTTGTATGCTGTTCACCTTTATTGATGACAACCAGGATTCGTGAATTCTTCGTCAAGTTTAAGTGAACATAAAGTCTTAGGAGCTATTGCATTTCTTTGTTCCTTCTAATAGTATTCTCTAATAAAAATTGCTCTAGTTTTTAGGTGATTTTATTGAGGGCTTATCATTGGCTACATCTGTCTGTCTCATCTAAGTTACTTTAGAATTGAAGCTAAAATCTACAACCGATTTAAGGTATTTAAGAATAAAATGTAAAAAGTTATTGAAAGCAGTTTTCCAGTAGGAAGAAAACAACGACTCGACTCAGGATATAATTAACATCATAATATTATGTTAAATTGTTATGAAATTCAGTCATTTGAAATTTAAGTGATTAAGCCTTATGCGATCTTTTATGACAAGTTGATTAACCTAAATAATAAAAGCTAAAAACTTGAAAAAGTTTGTATTAAGAAGTTAGGACAGATGAAAAAAAAAAAATCCAGATTCACTAATATTCAGTTTCGTACAAACAAAGTAATTTGATGTCCTCTGAGTTTATCTCTACAAGAATGTGTTCCAAATGCCTTGCATTCTGTATCTTGGACTGGAATCTTGATGGTTATTTATGTTTTCTGTTAGTCTTCTTGGTATTGATAGTTAGGAAACAGGTGGATTTTTTTTTTCTTTTCCCCCTCTTTTTTTTTTTTTTTTTAGCATTCCTTGTTGTTGGTCATGGTTATTCCTGTGGCATTTATTATATTGCCGTCTGATGGAAAGCATCGGTCAAGTGACGCCATCTTTTATGAGGGATAGTGGTTGCCCCTTACCTTGGTGGTTACCTGTCACTGGTGGGGAAAAGATATGACCACTGCCGTACATACTGGTCAAAGGCCGTCATTTTATTCTCCTTGGGGGCTGATGTGCCCTAAAAAAAAGCTTTGTTCGGCTTTTATTTATTTACTCTGGCTTTTCAGAACTTGCGTCAATAAACTCAAGAACATTTATTGGTAAACAGATATAATTTTAATGATCTGTTGTTTTTTAGTTTTTATAAACTTTAATGATCGATTGATGGGATTTTTTTTCTTTGATTTTTTTTCCAGATATCGCTTTTAAGACATATGTTCATAATTATGACCCAAGTATCTCAAATATTCTAAACTTGGTAATCCTTTGTTTTTATCGATATATTTGCTGAAAGTAAAGCTTCTTTCTTGTTTAAAAAGAAAAAAGAATACCTTGCTTTCATAAATAATCGTTGAGAAGATAAAATCCTATTCATAATTACCAAACATCAGAAGTCCATTATGTGAAATATGTAACTGCCATCTAATTGACATCCTAAATTGGTTCACATAAGAATAAAAGTTTTGGAAATTTATAGGTGACTACTATCACATCAGCGAAAATATATTTTAAATATGTAACTTTACAATAAGGAAACATTAAAGCATTAGATTTTAAGGATGTACTAAATGTTAAGGACCCTGAAATGTAAATATAAATTGTTTTTACTATGAGGTGAAGCTATTTTTGATATCAATTATTTTCAAAAAACGTCTTCTATATTTCAGAATACTTGATAAAACTATAATAATATTTGTAATGTTAATTTGCTATTAAATTGAAAATGAAATTTTATTACATTACTATATTGATGTTTAGACCTTGAGTGAAGGAAGAAAAAAAAAATACATACACGCGCGCGCGCACACAAAATGAATGAATGAATGAATAAATAAATAAATAAATAAATGAAAAGACTATTTTGTACTGACATCTTCATAAAATTGTTCAAGTAATAATAACAATTTAAACCACAATCTAAAAATCTAAAAAACAGTCTTTAAAAATAACAATCTAAACAACTCTATGAGCGATATCCATTTGTATAATTTAAATTATTTAAATTTTTAATTTTTAAATTTTCTTTTTTTTTTTTTACGGAATTTTTATTTTCAGTTAATTTTTTTTTAAGTTAATTCCAACTCAACTTTTTTTTTTTGGTTAGAATGCAAACTTTTTTTTTAATATTAAACAAATATTTTTCTTTAATTGACTAATTATTTTGAAAACTGCAGTATTTGTAAAAAAAAACGAGCTATTTTCGGGCATTGTTGTTTATTCTAAGTTAAATTTTATTTTTGGCTAATTGAAATATTTTAATGATAGGAGGAAAAATTATACCTATAAACTTTCTTCTTTTTCTTTAATCGTCGCATTTTGTTAGCTTCTAAAAATTCTATTTTCAAGAGGAATTGGTTTTTTTTTTTTATTTATTTATTTTTTTTGTTTTGTTTTATTTTTTTCACTTTTAAGATTTTTTTCTATTTTCTTTCTTCTAAATTAATTTAGAAAAGTTTTTATTTATAAGTGAAACATCTAATTTTTTTGTCAGTAATCTGGTCAAGAATTAATAGTCAATGTTCCAAAATCCTTTCTAAATTGCACAGATGTCTGATTAATTGGGGGAGGGTAGAATTTATTACCCCACTTATCTAATCGTAAAACTTTTGATGGAGGAGATGAACGGAGGAGGAAAAAGAGGGAAGTGAATAGAATGTAGAAGAAAAGCATCTTGAATTCGTAAGAATTGATTATAACTTCGTTGATTGCACTTTTTTTTTCTTGATATTGCGTCACCAGATAAGACGAGCGATTAGGAGTCGTCTGAAGCGTGATACGTGACCGATGTGTAGAGTGTCCCGTCGTCGGATGAGTTGGGATGAATCGATTATACCTGTTTGCAAGATAGGTTTTATGGTTGCAGGTGAAGTTCGCTTAAGGCTGTGCTCCCGTTTTGCTCAGGTGTCCGGCCTGATCCCCTCATTGGTGGGAGCTCAGACGACTTTGCATAGTTGGACCTATCCATGCAGAACAGGTCGTGGTTGTCAGATGTGTGTGTGTGATGGAGTGTGCATGTGTGTGACTCTTCGGTTTGTCAGTCAGGGCTACGGCTGCTAACGAGATGAATGCCTTAGCTGTTACACTGGGGCCCCCATAGCTTCGACTGGCTCAGATTATGCGTGGCCTCGGATGGTGGGGGAACACGTCAGCCACCCAGAGCCCGCCTGGTCTAGAGGGCAGGGCCTTTGTGAGCAAATCTGTCTGGACGCAGCGACCTGTCTGGTTGTAAGGCTTGGCCAGAAGGCAAACTAATAGTGGCCATGTTCGGATCACAATACAAGCGGCCCCGGAATAGACTGGTCACTGTTATACCTTCCCTCCGTGTTTCGAGCTGCATCATTCCCCCTCTCTCAGCCTATCGTGGAACATCTTAAATTGACCCATTGATATTAAGCAGAGGATTACGAGGCCATCATCTCCTTCCCCTCACCCACCGAAGAGGATAGTTCTTCTCCCTACGGATAGTTTCTCAGTGGCGATTGCTAGAACCGACCGCCTCTTATCAGGGGAGCGCCGAACCGCTCGGGGACCATAAGGTAATGCCTGGGATTTCGCCCTGCAGACAAATTGCTCGGCTTCACCGATTGCTGCATGGAAGTATAACCTCACCGACAGTCGTCTTCTCACCGTCGTGCTTCACTGGTTCGTGACATAGAAGCCGTCGCTTTGTGGGCACAGACCGCATTCGGCGATGCCTCCGATGTGAAGCTGTATGGAGGAGGTAAGACCGAGAGGTCACACAACACTGCTCCGTTCGACAACTCTCCCCGGAGGCCAGCGCAATGGTCCCGCGGACGAGCCCTCTGCAGCCGCCGACATCGAGCACGATGTGACGGCATCCCTTGAACCGATCGCCGCTACCACATGGGTGTGCGCCCATTTACGTGAAACAGAATATTCATATGTTGTGCAAAAGGATAGTGGTACTGGTGGTGCCATCATGAGGATTGTAGGTTGACCTCGATTCCTACCTGCTAATGGATGAGCCTTAGAACCTCAATCATGAAAGGTAAGAGTTTGTCATTCAGGAAGAAACTTCGGCTGACAATTATTATAGTTCCAGTTCTACAATGTCACTGACATTCCACTTAATACTTCAGCATTTCATTATCACGTCCACTTTCTCATAGTATTGTAATTATAAATTTGTTTTGATTATTACTTTACTGTTAAAAAAGAAATAGGCCTACTCGGTTAATTTTTAATTTCTTTAAATATTAAAAAAAATATTCTATATATTATTTTTTTTAACAAGCATTGAATGAGAGCAAAATATTTGTTAGGATATAACAATATGATATCTAAATCACACGTATATAAATTTGTATTTATATAATTATAGTCCTCTAAAAATTGCACTGAATATATATGATATAATTAAATATTTACTTATAATTATTTATATCATACTTAATGCAAAATTCCAGATTACTAAATGTATATTCAAAACAATTAACTTAAATTTTAGCCTTAAAATTAACTTTTTTTTTAAAATTTTTTCTTTAGTTTTTTTTTTTTTATTTTAAAGTTGATGCATTTTCATTTATTATTTTCAAATTTAAAAAAATAAAATATCCATTAAAAAAATACAGAAATAAACATAAATATTTTTTTACTTGTGCTAATTGTAATCATGGCTGTGGTTCTTTTATTTCTAATCAACTTGATTTGTTGGGTTCATTTGCGCATCGTATGAAAAGATAAACAAAGCCCTCGAAACTGCAATAAATCATTTGTTATTGGATTAAGAATTACTTGTAAGTCGAATACCAAAAAGCTTGTTTCTTGATGTTCATTAATGTTATATAGCGAGTCTTTACAGCATAATTTACGGCGTAATAACTCTCAATCTCTACTTCCCACAGTATCGAGCACGTTTTGTTGTAAAAAAAAAATATATAGAAAAGTATTCTTCCAAAAGCAAGAATTTCGTGTTGATTACAATTTGTCGAGTGGCAGGTTATAGCCAATGAATCAAGACTTTAATAGTTCATTTCCTTAAGACTAATTTACTAGAGCGTTTTTATTTCCTCCATTTAATAAACGGAAAATCAATTGATTCCATACAGGAATGTGGAACACTTTCGATTTCCCAGAAAACCAGAATTCAGATGTGATTTACAAATTAATAAAAATTTACAGTAGGAAGATAATTTATAAAGATATCCTCCCCCACCCTACCCAAGACTATAAAAATCAATCGATCTGCAAGATTTTGTGGTGAAATCTGGAGGTGTTCCGGAATGTTTTGAAAATATTTTTTAAACTGTTAATGGGAAAAATCATGTTAACAAAATATTTACTTAGTAATTTACTTAGTTGTTATTTAGTTTACTTATTTTTGTTTTCCTATTTTTTTTTATCTGTAAGTGGGAAAAAGCCTTTACAAAAAGCTTATAAAAATTAAAAAAAAATCTTAACTAAAACAGTTATATTTATTTATTTTTTATTTTTATTTTTTTTTAAATGAGTTTTTTGTAAAGGGTTACATTTTTACTGTTTGCAGACACATATAAACAAAAAAAAAAAGTAAAAAAAAAAACCAAACCCAACCTTATTCCTCATTTAATCAGCGAAAAAAAATTTAAATAAAACGAGCAGAATAAAACTAATAGTGTAATTTGCACTTGTTATGCCTTTTGTTTCATCGACCATTCTATTTTTATAGCACAAAGGTCAAATAGTTTACAAATAGTCAAAAATCGATAGAAATGTTTTTGTTTTTTTTCCCGCGTTGTTCTTTTGATGCGAAATAAAACGAAGAGAGATTGTTTGTTGAAGGTTGTAAAAGAAGGGAAGAGGGAATTAACATTTTACAACAGGTCTTGGTTTTCGGATCACAGATGCGACAAGAAGATAATGAAAATCAAGGGGAAATAAAAATGGGAGGGAAAGGGGATGGGAATACTAGGTGTAAAGGACGTCGAGCTCCAGGGTAGATCAGACAGAGTATTGCCATTACAAATCGTAAAAAAAAAATAGGCCTAACTACTGGATTTATATTGTAGCACTAGAGTTTACTGACGAGGATGCCTTGCCAAGTATTTTTTTTTTCCTTTCCTTTTTTTTTTTTTTCTCTTTTTTTTTTTTTTTTTTTTTTTTCAGAACGATTTTTGTTGTTGTCAGTTTATTTAGGACTATTTTTTTTTCTTCTACTTAATTGGTTGTTTACTTAATTGGTAGCAAGATTAATTAGATTTAAAATAAAGATTATAGCTAACTCATTTCGATAGCTAATTCAAATGATCTACATTTGTAAAATGTGAATGTAATTGGCTTTCACTTTAAAAAACAAAATTTCATGATTTTAGGCAATTAGTTTTTACAGTTGAATAAAAATTATACATTGCTAACAATAACGATTTACTGTTTACAAAATATTTTAATTTTTCTTAATATAATCATAGTCATATTAGGTGATTTAATTAATTGATTTTATAATTATTTGACTTTAATGTAAGTCAACTATATTAATTTTAGCTTTTTAGTTTATTTGCCTATTAAATTAATTAAATTGCATTTGTGTTCCTAATACCTGTAAAATGTTAGTATTTTTAGTCAAACTATTTGCAAAAAATGTTTGTGGTTTTTCAATATTACGAAGAATGAATGTATTTTAATTAAAAAAATTTTTTTTAATGATTTTTATTTTTTGATTTATTTTTGGAAGTTAACCTTCATTTGATTGGCCTACTTGATTCCAATTTCTTTTTTTTTTCTTTGTCTTCAAGTTGTTCTCCTGACTTCTCGTTTGTTTTCTCCCTTCCTTCTTTCCTGACATTGTTTTCCGTTTCCCGACCCTGACTGCTTTTTTTTTCTTTTCTTCTCATCACCAATTCCCCCCTCCGATGGTTATCAAATAACATCAAAGCCGTTTCGAATTTACACATACTGAGTCTGTGTTGTCATTACCTGTAGCAAAGAAGCTCCCTCTTGCACCAGTTTAATTTCCTTCAACCTAATAGTAGCTTCCCGACTCGGCCAGACAACAATTGACTGGTCAGCGTTGTGGTGTGGTCAATTGGCTGAGAGCCAGGCCACCGTGAATGTAGTCAATTTGGGCGAGCCCGGCAAAGAAATAAGGTTTTTTTTTTTTTCCTTTCTTTCTTTCTTTCTCTGTGTACCGTGCGTGTTTTGACAGATGGTCAGCTAAGAGCAGTAGAACAATTAAGCCATTGTAGAGGATGTAAAACCAGGAGTTGGCCTGCCTAGAGTACTACCACCATCATCTCTCCCCGTTGGACCCCTCGAGTGTCTCTGTGGGACCATGTCGCCCCCGCGTCCTGGTCTCAGGGGTCTCCCCACCCGACATTTTGGCAGGTCTCCATGAATCCTAATTGACACTTTTAATTTCAATCCAGTTGATTATGAAGGGTAAAAAAAAATTATAGCCTATAAGAAATAAAACCGTCCAAATGGAAGACAAAAATAAAGTTAATTGGGCTTCAAAATATTAACAGCGGAAGAAACACGATTTTTTTAAAAATGGGTTTAACGTTAAAGCAATAAAAAAAAGTGAAACAATTCTGTAACAGAAATAACAGAAAACAGTAATATATGAGATTTTTTGTTTTAAAAGTTTCGATAAAATCCTAGACATAAGTTAATGTTGTTTTTTTTTTTTTTCTTTTTTTATAACTGAATGCCAGTTATGATAATTTTTCCTTAAACATTACTTAAGCTTATTGGATTTTTTTTTTATCATTCAGTATTCAAAAGCCTCATAATATACATTTAATGTACATGTATTGCTAAAAATTACGCTTTTCATTTGAATTAAAAACAAGTCACACGTTCTTTACATATATATCCTGGATTTAATTCTTAAAATAATACCATACTTGCCAGAAATTATTATGTAAGTCCTTCAAAGTACAAATTCTTGCTTGATTAGTTTAATTTTAAGGTTTTGATTGAAATAAACATTGTCGAAGTTTGATTTTAAATTTTGAATTTAAATCTATATATATATATATATATAGATCAAATTCTTCCTTATATAATTTTAACTCTGAAATATTTTCAGTTGATGTATAAGTGGTTTAATTCAAATAATATATTTCTCCGCCTCTTTAAGGGATGTTGTTTTGAAAACCAACTCGTGTTTTGCTGTTCATTAATGAGTATAATTCTAATATATAAACAGAGTTGCTTTGCCAAGAGAAACAGAATATTAAATGTTTTAATGAAGTTTTAACGAATGCCTAACTATAAATTAAGCTGAACTGCTACAATAAGGAAAACATTTACTAAGCTTATAAAAACTATTAACTTTATTAAATATTAAGTTTATAATTTATTAGAATAATACGTAAATTAACCTAATGAAGACTAGGTAAAATTTATCAAAACAAATTACATTTTAAAACGCTATAAACTTCTTCAAAATTTTTGTCTTTTGTTTTAAATGATTTTAAAGCTGTAAAAAAATGAAAATATCTTGACTGCAACAACTGTTATTTTTACTTACTAGAAAATCATCATCATCATATAATTTTTCAGCTTTTTTTTCTAGTAGAAGATCTTAAACATTATTTCCCGTTGGCTATTTTTTTTTCTTTTGATTTAATCAAAACAAATGTTAACATTTTTTACTGGTATCTCTGCTAAATCAAAGATATTTATTTAATGTTGTCAATTTATTCACACAAAATATCTCGGTACATTTCTGTTTCTTAGAAGTCTACACTGTTCATTCTTGTATTTTTTTTTTTTTTTTTTTTTTTTTTTTTGAGTTTTAGTATAAAGTGTCATTCTCTTTTCCTGTGATCTTGGTTTGACTCAGTGAAGCTGAGCATTTTTGAGTTGCTGGGATCTACCAACGAATTTTTATGGCATCCCTGAGTTTATGGTCGTAACATTAGTTGCAGGGATAATGTGGATGGACAGACAGGTCAGGGTCAGAGCAGAACCACCCTCGTATCTTTTTCTCAGTTATAAAGATATTAGAAAGCACTCACTCCATAATTACCTGTTAAATAATGGTAATCATAAAAGGAACTTGAACATATGTGGAACGTCAAAAGGATTATCACTGCACCTACTATTTTACCTGATGTGGTTATTATTATTATCTCTAGAATTACACAATATCTAGAATCACTAGGCCTATATAACTACAGCTAGGTGGAGCAGCTGAAAACTATGATTAAATATATGTAACGTATTTACAAAGTTTCTAAGCAATCACATTCAACAAGATAATTTACACGTTTTTATAGTTAGGAAGGAAAACAAAAGAGAAAATTGTAAGTTGGAAATTTCAGTTTTCAAATGATGAAGAGTGTAAACAGTGTATTTTTATCACAAGCAGTGGTTAAATTTGAACTTAAATCAGTTGATCCTTACTTGCAGGACCAGTTTGTATCAAAATCAATAGAGATACGGGGGTTTTAAACCCGTAAAGTTTCCACTATCAGTAGACGTGAGAGAAAATGTTTTAACAGACTCCGCGGTGGTTTGTGTTTCCTGTAGTTTCTTTATCAGCTATGATAATCCTTGGCAATTGCACAGCTATCAATGTGAATAGCAGTAGAGGAATGAAACATAATTAAATGACCTGTCAAATTAACACATTCAGAAGCAAAAATTGTAGACAGTGTTTTGTTCGACTTAGGAAATACTCATGATCAGATCAAACTTAAGCTTTCCTCTAACTTGATAATTTTCCCCGAGTGATGTATCTATTTATTTCAAATTATCAGAAACTGGCCTTAGGTGTTTGGGCGGTGGGAGGGGGTGGAAGTAACTTATAACTTAGTCACATATTGAACTCATCTAATTAGTCAAGTGATAAACAACTCAGTGCCAGAGTACTCTTATCTTTAGAAGAGGATATTGGAAATGTCAGTCTCCCGCCCTGAAACAATGTTCGATGAGTTTCTCAGAATTTTAGAAATCTTTAGACAGTGGCCCTAAAACTTACCCAGCCTTATATCGAAAAAGCTCCGAAATTTTTTAACAGTACTTTTAGACCTCGATATTGATTGGAATCTTTTTGATATTATCGCTTTAAGTTGAATTAGCAAAAAAACAAAACAAAACAGCCAGACTTAATGAATGCAGGGGCTGTTTCGTTTCTTTTATCAATTTTGTTTTTCTTTTTCCAGTTTTGAAAATAATCTTATTTATCTTTGGCTACACCTCGTATTATTTCAGTATTAAATAATTTAACGAAGTTGACACACAATTCTTTTAAAAACAAATATTTTTTTTTAATGACATTTTTCGGACAGGAGTCAAATTTTTCCTCAGACAAAATTTAAGAAAAAAAACCCGATAGATCATCTTCATCAAATTATATAAAGACCTTTATAAATATAATATATTTTTTATAAATAAACCTCCTTTAAAGGTATTTCAAGTTAAAATTTATTACTTTAACATTAAGAAATTAGCTTTTAAAATAAACTTTCAAGCTTTAAAATTGTATTTTTTTTTTACAAAAGTGTTCGAATTTTGTTTGAAGCGCGAAAATGATGTAGAAAGGAATTGTTAATGCTGTCCACTTGTTCTGTACCTGGTTTCCCCGAAATGGAGCCAGCAACATCTCTAGGTTGGGTAACAAAGGCACCTCTTGTGAGCCCCCATAACGAATCCCTCCTCCCCCGCCGCTGACCCGCTCTCCTCTTGGCGTTCATGTCGCCGCATTAATGGACGGAGAAGTATTTGCCATTCCTCTCCTTGGTACCTGGGTCAAGACGCGAACCTCCTTGACATCAACGCCTCCTACGAGGAAGTGGATGGTCATCTCCAACGACCAAAGAGGCCCTTCTGTGACAAGCCGATGCTCATCACCCACGCCCACGCAAACTGTTGCCCCGAGGGAGAGGATGCTTTGCTTTATTCATATCCACTCACCTTAAGATAGAATCTGCCATTTACTCATAGTTGCAGAAATGGCTTCTAATAAGTAATGAAGCACTTTAAAATTGTAATTTAAAATCCTTTTTACGGAACAATCATTCATTTCATTCGCGGATTATGCTAATTGGTTTAAAGTAGTTATCCGGTAGTTTTATAATATTTAAGAACTAACTAAAAATTATGAGATTCTTTTTACTACAAACTACATTTCGAGCTAAATTTTTTTGTTTTGTTCTATTTGTTCAGGCAATTTTTTTATAAGTACCTAAAAATAACTTTAAATTCAATCCTTATTTTGTTAGAATATAAACCATTAGGCCTCTCTCTTAGCATATTTCCTCTTATGAGGATGTAAAAAAAACAAAACAAAAACAGATAGGCCTAAATGATTAAAAGAATATTAAAATGTATAACATAGAATGGTTTTAATCATTTATCTGAGTTTTTTTTTATTTAATAAATCTTTTATTTCTCTGTCTGTCTGTCCTGCGCAATTGTTAATTATTGTTTCCTTCGCTGAGAAAGTCAGATTATAATTTTTTTTTCTTTTCGCCTTGCATGGGATTCGAACTGAGGTCCTCGCAGTCAGGAACGCTAACCATTGGACTACTGTTGGTCCCCCAATATCCAATCCTACTTTTATTGTATTTGTTCGCGCGCTATCAAATAATGAGTTCATTCAAAAAGGAATAAAATATCACTTTTTGGCCATAACCGCTTGGAATCGATTCTTCTTGGATTATCTCATACTTACCAGGGGGAGACAGGGGGATGGGCTAGATATAGATAAAATGAATGGGTTTTTCTTCTTTGTTTTGTTTGTAACATGGTTTGTTTCTATCACTCAATTTGTTTGCAGTAAATCAACTACATCAAAATGCATCATTGGAAGTTTTTATTTGTAAAGTTTTGAAGATAAACTAACATACAAATATCCATTTAGGATTTTTAAATTTTGCAATGAACCATCCTGAGTTCACATATTAATCAATAAAAGCTAATGTCACTATGTTAGTTTTAAAACACATTATTTATTTCTAAGTGAACTTTCGTTTATGTCTATTAATTCTGAAAGTAATGTATTTTAAAGTTCGTTGACTGAAGTTTTACTAACTGAGAAATTTTTTAATATTAATTTAATGATTTAGAATAATTTAATGATTCATAGAACAAACATTGTATAATGTAATTTTTTTCCAGCACTATTGAATTCACTAGGTGCGATTTAAATGATGTACATACGTCCTTGCATTTGAATCTAAGTGAATGCGGCTTATTACGGCTTAATATTTCAAGCTGCTCCCATTTGTGAATCACACAAGGGACGGTCTCTTCCTACCATGGCCACCACTGACCAGATTTCTTTTTTCTCTCTGCTCGTCTTTCTTTATACTGTAGTTTGTCATTGTAGTAGAGGCTCTGTTATCTCCAGTGGTGATGCGCTCGGCTGGGGTCCGTGGGGTCGATAGAGGACCCGAAGAGGCACTGATTTTATGGGACAGTTCCCAGTCTCGTCTTTTCACTGGACAATGTTGTTCTCATCCCCTCCATCTCTCAGAGAACGAGAAGTAAAAAAAAAAATACAGATCGGCGCTTTTCCTGTTATTCGTTCTGTTCTGTTCAGTTTTATGCGTTTCAGTCGATTATTAGCGTTTGTTCGGGCAATCGATCGGACACTGGTACACGACCGTGGGGATAACATTAGAAATAGAACATGTCTACGACAGAAAAGCACAGTGGCTTCAATTCGTAACTAACAGAATGTGTTACGAATTTCTTAGAGTTTAATTATGTAAACATGAGTTCGTTATTTTATTGTGTGATTTTCGAGGATTAAGAAGGGCCACAGTTCGGGTCGGCAGCCTTCGTTTTAATAAGAAATGAATCATAGTTAGATTGTAAGGTTTTCTAATTGCTTAAATTGTAATAAAGCGTGCAGAGATATATATTAATAGTATTCAACTTTATTAATAAGATAATATATAATGTATAATATATATAAATAATACTTATTATGAAAATGATCTTACATAGATAAAAGTTTTCCATTACAAGCCATGTAGATTGGCTTTGGGTGTGCGAGAGGTTTAGGCTCCAACGATACTTGATCCACGTGACTAGTTTGAGTTCGGTCACAGCCGCCTTCCTTTAATCCCGGAGTAAGAAACTGGTACCCATTTGACAGAGAGCTGGATGAACCTAGGGTCTGTCTGGAGGAATAATAATCGTGGAATTGAACCCACAGTCCACAGCCTAAACCATTGGCTATTTAGCCCATAAGACACTTAAATAGTAATTTTTATATTCCCAGTCTCTTTACTCTATAAGTTCAATTTGTTCCGATTAGAAAACTCACATTTGATAGCCTAAGAATTTCATCTTCCTAGGATAACTAGTTACCAAGCTAGTGCTAAAAGCAAACTGCAATGGTAACTATGACAACAATCTTCTTAAGTTACTAGTCTAACTTATACCAGATCAATAACAAACTCAAATTGATAATCTAGCCCTAAGTTTCAACTACGTAAGATAATTAAGTTACCATTAATAAAGAGACGAGAAGAAGAATGAATAAAAGGACTTATTTCTATTAAAAATGCATACTAAAGCCATTTGACTCTAATCCTTTTAACCATACTTTGTCGATTAAGAGAAATTAAAAATATACGTCGAACATCCGACCAGAGAAGAAAACAAATGATGAGTCATTTTAAGAATTTAATGTTGATAATTAAAATAAACAATTAAAGGTTTCGTTATATTAGGAGTTTCGATTATTTTTTATTTTAGCATAAATATCAAAATTGTACAATAACTAAGAGTGGATATGTTAGATCACGTACTTCTTAACTATGGAAAACAAGTTTATTTATAATTATAGATATCTTTTTATCTAATGATGCAGATATTACATAAATTGATCAAAAGATTTATAGCGATATTAATTTGTTTTAAAATGTAAGAACTTAAGAAACAAGTAAAATCATAACAATTCATACTTATCCATACTTTTACAGAAAACATGTACCTTGTGGTCTTCTATGTTATTATCTGCTTACGAACTCATTAATTTAACAACAGCAATTATGTCAAATTTTATATTATAAGCGTATGAATGTATAAAAATATCGAAGAAACAGACATCAAACTTTTGATGTGAAATAATAAAATTTAGTAATTGGTTGATAGTTTTTCTTCTTCACATTGAAATTTCCTCATCTCCCCGTCAGTTTGGGAACTAGTGATTAAAGGATTCGTAGAAACTAGTTTGAAATTTTAGTTAATGAATTAGCACTAAATAGATTAGAAAGAACTGTTATACTAGTTAATGGTTGTTTATGGAAGTTTTCCTTTTTTTAAAAAAAAAAAAAAAAAAAATTACAGTTGAATTATCAAAAATTCAGGAAAAAGAAAAAAAAATCAATATAAAAGTTTGACAACTAGTTCTTGTCCCAACCTTTCATAACGAAACATTTGGAAAACAGTGTCTGTTTAAAAGTAAGGTTTCAGACGTCCAGTAGATTCTAATGCTTCTTGCACTACAGTTAAAATAGAATAAATAAGAAGTGGAGTGAACGTCAATTTGCCTTAACCCTGCTGATGATGATGTTAAGGCTAAAATTTCGGAAGAATCTTTTTATGAGTGGGGTGGGGGGATAGGAGGTACGTCTAGGCTTTTTTTAAAAGGTGTGTAGGCATTCGGTGATGTCATTTGAGTTGCAGTAAGGGTGGGGACCTTTTGGAGGAGGAGAGGAGGTTGTCTATTAATTGTCCTTTAGTACAGGAGCACGGAGTGTGTTCCTATTTTTGGACCACTTCCTTTTAAGTGCTTCTCCCTACAGACTCGGACAAATAATGACCTCAATTTTAAAAAAGAGAAAAAGAAAGACAGAGACAGAGAAGAAAAAAAAAAAGCGTTTGTGCTGGCGGGCCCCAAGAGTTTCACACGCCACCACTGTTGAACCCCAGATGGTTGGGTCATCCTCTCCGATCTGGACAGATGCCTGTGACAGTATACGGCAACGAGAGATGGTCCCTCGGCGAAGCTTAGGTTACAGAAGGGGAGACCTAAAAAATGACAGAAGAATTCATAGGTTGCGGAGACAGACCTTCACCCTCCGCCTCCTTCTTCCTTATCGAAGATTTTTTTCTTCTTAACCAAGACAATGAAAGAAGTAAATCAATAACTTGGAAAGGCAAATCAACAGTCGGTTTTTTTAATAATATAATTCCCCGTAGTTTTTTTTTTTACATTCCACTGTTTTTGTATATTTCACGTCAACATAAATTTTAATTTTGTGCAAAAGTTTATAATGTCCTTTCTTGAAATTTTGTTTGGGATGTCATTTAATGTATCAGTTTTATCGAACGCCGGTTTGGATGCTCAAATATAGCATCAAATTCGGAAAAAAGAAAAAAGCCGGTTTCTATTTTTTTTTTTCTGTACATTTTAAATTTATATGAAACTTATTAATTATAATAAATTAAACATTCAAAGTAAAGATTAGTTAAAAATATTAATTTTGTTTTAAAGTAGTTCAATTTGTTTATTATTATCCGAACCAATTCAATCTATATTATTTTTGTGAATTATTAGGGTATGGGTCACTCCTTACCCATTTCACTTGCCATCCCTTTACCACTTTTGGTCTCAAATTCGAACCGTGTTCAAATTCAAGTTCATTATCCACTAAATTATTATGGCCCTATTAGGCTTCTTTTTTTTTTTCTTTTTTTTAATGCAACAATTCATTCAAGTCCATTCTTCTCTAAAATAAAACTAAAAGTGATTCGGTCGTAAATATATATATTTAATTTTTTTCCTCCTAATTGAATTGTAGAATTTGATAATTGTAGTGTTGTTTGATGTGTCCAGTCTTGAAAAGCCTTGGATGTTATATGATCGCAAGTAAGCGCCACTTTACAACAGAAAATAAAGAAATAATTTATTATATACAAGTTGACATTCAAAAATTCGGCCATCGAAAATCCGGTTCCTTCCGATTTCCGCCATTGATTTCGGAGCGCAAATTCTGTAGAACTATTTTATTCAGTTGTTGAACATTAAAATGTCATTTGCCTTTTCATTTAGTGTTTAATTTTCTTTCTTTAAAGGCTATACAGGTTAAATTTTATATTTTCTGTTAAATATATACATCGTATATAACCATAAAAAAATCCGATACTCCTCAGGTCTGGAGGTCGCCGGATTTTCGAATGCCAGCATATATATATATTATTGAATAACTATTATTAATATTTTTAAAATATGTTTGAAATGTTATATTTACTACATATTAAAATAATGTTAAGCAGAGATCAGATCTATCAATCAATAAGGGATGATTCGAATTGAGTCCTACTAATGAGTTCGAAACAGCTGAACTAAAGTATATAAAAAAAATAATAATTTCAGAAGTAATGTACATGTTTATTTATACTATTCCTTGTTTTACCGTAATGTAAAGGCAACCATAATATTTAAAATTAATAGGCACATTGTATATTCATTAGACGTTTTATTAAGAAACATTATTTTATTCTTTTATTAATAAAAGCTTTTTATTTTTACTTAAGCTTTTTAATTTGAGCTTACGAAGATCTGTTTTATTAATTATAATAATAATTGAGCCACAATAGAAAGAGCAAAACAAAAGGAACAAAGTAGAACTCCTCGTTAAGTTGGTTTTGATTAGCTTATTGGCTTGGGAGCTTTATTGCCATAGTCCCGTTGTCGTGAACTCTTCAGAACGATTCCTTCGATAAATATGGAAATGCTTATGTCTCGTCGCAAGCAAAAGGGCTTTCCCTTTTGAAAAAGACGAAGGGAAAAAAAGAAAGAAAGGAAAAAAAATCTCTGTTGAAATCGATTTTGCCGAGTCATTATCCTATTACTATTTATGCTCTGTGGTTATGCACCTTCTTGAGCTGTGAAAATCGATAGCAATTCCTGAAACATTTCTTGTCGACGGGAAGTTCCGTGGATTGAGAGCCGGTGGTTGGCTAGATTGCTTCACTCAACAATACAGTGGCTCCCCAGATGGGCAAACAGCGAACTGCTCCAATGACGCTCACATTACAGACTTCGTATGTTTGAATTTTTTTTAAGAAAGTAAAAAAAAACAAAAATCTATGAATAAGTAAACAAATATAAATAGCCAAAAAAGATAGCTTAAGAATTTTAGAAGAAGAATTACGAGAATAAAAAGATATATAAAAATGAAAAGAATTTGGGAACGTGAAAAACATTTATTTTTTTTTTTTTTTCAATTTTAAGTAAGACTCTCCTTATTCAAATAAAGATATGGCTTTTTTTCCCATTGTTATTTTTTAAATGTTTAATTCAGTTATTTTTTTTTTTATTTTTTTTTTTTTTTTTTTTTATTTCTTAATTTTATTTCTGTTTTCATTTAATTATCCGAATTAAAAAACAAAAAAACACTTAATTGTATGGTTTTTTTTTTGGTTTTTTTTTACAATTTTAATATTTTATTTTAATTGAACGTGAGGAAAAAAATTATTAAGAAATGTTTTTCAGACTTAGAATATTTTAGTTTCTTTTCAGTGAATATATTAGAATTTAAACAACGTACTCCAAACAATATGAAAAACCATTTGAAATTAAATGGATTGGAAATTAAATTAAAGAATAGATTTTGAATTTTAAAAGACAAGATTAAGATTGTGTCTTTAATACAGAAATTTGATTAGCCTTTTTCTGATTAGATTTTGCTTTGATTTTCTTGAGATTTTTGGGTTATGTTTGAATGTAATGTTAGCTTAAAATTAATTAAAAAAATATTCTCTATAAGAATTTAATTATCCTTATTGTAAAAGTCAATTAGTAATAAATTATACTTTACTGACCATAACGAAATTCTTGTTTTTTCTGGGGAAGTTTTTTTTTTTTTTTTTTTATCCTTAAGCAAATTAAAATGTCTACACATTGTTATATTTATCTTTGCCTATATAAATACACAGGCAAAGACAATTCATCACCATATATTTCTATTTCCTTTTAGCTGAACGAAACAGTAATTTTTTTTTTTTTTAATGTGAAGAATAAAACGAATCTTACAAAGCCGCTTTAGCTTGATCTCTTATCTGATTAGTAATGGTGAGTCACGTGACTAAGTTGTGCAGTATTTATGAAACCTTAGATATATATTGAATCAATTTATACGGTACTTTTTCATATCTCAGCTTTTGACTAATACTTCAAGAAAGTTGGTTCGAAACTTCATATCCTAGCAATTGCGAATGTCTACGAATTCCCCTTCAGTCTCTGTTGGAAGGCAGCAAACCAATTCATGAATCCCAGTACCTTTTTATTTTAAGGCACCTAAACCTAGCCAAAGAAATATCTGGCTAATGGTGTCAGAAAAAGTAATTAAACCCATAATTGACCAACCTCAGCTTGAAGTGGGTGGAGTGAATGTGATGCAAGCCTCCACCCTTGTAGCGTTACCGAATGACTTGTGTTAATGTGATCTCCGTCACTTTATGGCATGTTTAAAGCGGCTTAATTATGTTATAGTCGGACGCTCGGTTTCTATTTCTTCTCTTTTTTTTTTTATCTTCAACTCTCTGGAGGAGTTTGGCTTTTCTTTCTTCTTCTTCTTTTATTCTTGATTTTATCAGTCGAGCCAAGTTTTAATTCTATCTCTTTATTTTGACTAGTCATTTTTTTTATCTTACAATTAATGGCTACAGTCATTAACTGTTTATTGATTAATTCACATTATTAAAAAAACCATAATGCATATTTGCTTTTCGCAATTTATACATGAAATAAATAAGTTTATCTTTTCAGGACTTCAATTTATCATTTTTATTTGTACAAAAACGATTTACCAATTTAATCAACATGAATACATAAAATCCGATAATTAAAATTTTAGCTTTCAACCGTGTTACTAATTTGACTTTTGTACTCAGAATTACATTATTGATTTTCGATGTTTTTATGTATTCCAGACTGTAAATATATTCAGTTAAAAAAGTTGATTTTTTTTTTTTTTCAAATTTCATAACTTTTTCATAAATACTAAGAAGAAAATGAAGTATTAAACAGTGAACTTCAGCTAAACGGAAATCAAAGGGAATATATAAATATTAAGGTTTTCTATTTTTTGAGTTAGATTGAATTTATCAGGATTAATATTACATCAAACAGTGTTAATTTTTTTCTTTCAGACGGATTGAACTTCACTGTAAGGCATCAAATTAATGAAGTACCGGTACATTTCTCCTGATTGTTTTGAAAGTCCAAAAAGGTCTTTTGTTTCTCAAGTTCTGAAATCTTCTATTGAGAAGTCTGTTTTTTTTTCTATACAGTGACTAACAAGTTCAAAAATGAATGATCTTTGATTTCGGATAATTAATAGATCAGAGTTTCGTTAATTACCATAGGCATTCATTTAGTTCTATTGATTAAACTGAAGACATTTCGGAGGGAATATTTTTTTCGTCTTTATAATTGAAAAACTCAATTTGTTTCTCCAGTTGAATTATATAGTCTTAACTTCTTAGATATATCATTATTTACCCTTCTAATAGAAAAAACAAAACATTAAAATATTCAAAATCTTTATGTTGATTTCGTATTATTTCTTCGCTAGCTTATTGTATAGAAATGCTATTGGCCTATTTGAAACATTTGGGAATATAATATTTGATAGTTAATTTAAAATTAAAAAAAATATCTTAAATTTTTGAATTACTTTATTAAGAAAGAATAACCTTTAAATTGCACCATTTTTATTTAAAGATGTGAACAGGCCAATATACTGTAAATCAATATTAGCTTTTAATATAATTGAATCGTAACCATATGAAATAAACCTGCAAAATCTTAAATATTTAAAGTAGGATATTGATATTTTCAAAGTTAGGTATATTTTTTCTTATCAGAACTGATAAAAACAACAAAAAAGCAAACAGAAAAAGTTGCTTCCTTTCCTACATGAGTTCGCTTCAATGGATGGCGTTTTTGTTTTTAATTTTTCTCTACACTGTGTTTTGTCATTTACAATTTATATGAATAAAGTTTAATGAAATTAACAATTTTTTTCAATTGTATGTTTAATAAGGCTGCTGGTCTCAACAAATCTTTAGCAGTAATGTCTTTTCTTATGATCTGATACTTCATTATCTGATTTCTCAAAGAAAAAAAAAGCTATTTTCAATTGTCTGCCGTATCCTCAGTTCGATACTTTGTATTATTGATTCAGTTATGGGTAAAATGTTTCATTATTCTATTATTTGGGAGTTCCATTTTAACCCATTTAAAGTTTTAATACTTTAAATATTAGATAGTCAGTTGATAGATGTTTTGGAATATTGAGTTATCTAGTATTGATTTCTTTTTCTGTTTTTTCTTTTATATTTTTCAGCGGAACCCGAGGTCTTACAGGACATTCTGACGTGTGGTGTCTGTCAGAAGGATTTTGCCTTATCGGACATAGTGAAATTTATTCAG
Organism: Thereuonema tuberculata; assembly: GCA_023159025.1. Lineage (NCBI taxonomy): Eukaryota > Metazoa > Arthropoda > Chilopoda > Scutigeromorpha > Scutigeridae > Thereuonema > Thereuonema tuberculata. Next base: position 83,724,073 of record JAFIDM010012231.1, read on the forward strand.
CACAAGGTGCACAGTTGTAACAAAGAAAACTATTTCTTATACGATGAACGTGATTACGATAGTGAAAACGAAAATGACACTAGTATACCAATTGTTAATTCTCGGCGGCCGAGTATATCGGCGCCGATCGCCAAAAAGGAGCGGCCGGCGCCCCCTCCTCCGCCGCCGCCGGCCATCAACTCGTCGACGGTCGACAGGGAGAGCAACTCCTCCCGGCCGCCGTCCGTGTCATCGGTGGCATCGACGACGACCACGACGATCACCATGACGACGGCCACCACGACCACCACGTCGACCACCTCCCCCCCGAGCTCGAACTGTGATCGCGTGGTGAGTTGTACACCCCCAACAAGTGATGAGAGCTCGGCGGGGAAAAGGGGGAATGACGCCGCCGGGCATTGCAACATGCACATCCCCCGACCAAAACAGGTGGACTCGGAAACAAATACTACAAATACAGGTAAGATATATATATATTGTTATATAAAACTCTATAACTTTAATAAAAATCCATCAAGGGTAGTTCTAAAAACAAACCCTGACATCTCAACGAAACTGATGGAATACAAATTTGTATAAATGTTGTGGGCCTACAGATATTACAATTATAAATCAAACATTTGTCTGAGTAAATAAAACAACAAAAAAAGTCGATTTCAGTATTTGAGGGAAATCTTTACAACTATTATTATTATTTTTATTTAACTTACATATCAAGAACTTAATATATTTGTCTTTTTTTTTATGGTATAGTCTTGATTACGTCTTTAATAACCTTTATAATTTCCTTACTAAATTATCAAATTGAACAATTTTTTTAATTATACTATGTCTAGGAATTGAGATTAGAATTTTCGCCATTAAATTAAATCTGTCAAAGGATTCTAATGTTGTAAATCTTATTGATCAAAAGTTATTTCCAGTAAATACTTCAACAGAAAGCAAACAAAATACAGTTAGACTTAAATTTAAGATTGAAGTTAGACTGAAGTGTTTTCCGGGTAATTTGCAAGAGATTGGAGAATGAAGTTTTTTCAAACAAAAGTTGAAGTTGGAATGATGGATATGACAGAAGATTAACATAAATAAACAAATCGTTGTTGTTTTGTTTTGTTTTTTGCCAATAAGATTTTTTTTTCTGTTATTTTTTTTTTCTTTGAACAGTTAAGGTTAAAAGCGTGACAAAAATCATTGTTTAATATACATATAACTAGAAAGAAAAATTGGGCGAATCCTAAGTATTTTCTTAATATTCATTGACATGAATGAAACTTTCTTCTAATGTTCTTACTATTGCCTTCATCATTTCTAATCAAAAAGTAATGTTTTATTGTTAATTTAGCTTGTCTCATAATGTTTTACAAAAATATTTAATAAGTCGATACTTTTAAGCTTTATATACAAAATATTTTTTTACAAATAAATATTAAACTTTAACGCAAAATATATAGTTGATTTGTAACTTTCTCGAATTTACCTCATATTTTTCGTCATCTTCATCCCGACCTCCAATGGGAATCGAATTGGACTCTTACAACCCAAAGCACTTAATAGAGATTCTAACTGGAAAACAAAGACAAAATTATGAAAAAAAATTTTTAGTTGTTTCTCAGTTAATTTAGTTGTGTTCATATAATATCCTTTTAAAACGAAAAGTTCCTTTAAAAAAAGAAAGTAACTCAATTTAGTTGGGAATAAACTGACATTGATACATGAGTCAAATTTAATCACCTCTTACAATAATTAATAGTTTATTAATTAAAATGATTGGAGGAACCAAAAATTTCAGAAATTTGTAAATTGCTTCTGTGTACAGGCATTAATTTGCAAATCTGTTACGAGATTGACAGATTTGTAATTGTAGCGTTGAAGTGAAAAGCAGCTAAAGTGGATTTTCCATTATTATTTGGATAATTTGCTGAGAAAGAGGTAACAAAAAGAAAAAGGAAGACTGAGGTCTAGTGATCGAGAAATCGAAATGTAATTAGAAACTACGTTGAAATGAATCCTAAATCAGTTTTTGTTAGCATCGGGATACATGGAAACAATTCTTTTGTTTTTATCTTGAGTTCTTTTTTTTTTATTTACTGATATAATTATAAGGATAATTTTCATTCTAAAAATACTTTGAATTCCTTGTAAACAAACTTTGAAAAAATAAGAAGAAAGAAAGCAACTAATTGCATTAACAAAATAAAAATACCTAATTAGGTAAAAACCTTTATTGATGTTTGCGCACTAGGGTAATTAAAGTTAATTAGAATTTTTTTTAATTAACGACGGTGAATATTGGACAGCGGCCATGAGGCCAAAAAAAAAGAATTTATGTAATGAGTCAAAGATCGGGTATAGCATTTGTTTAATGCAACGTATCTACAGTCCACATATTGAAATAATTTGCAGAGCATTATTTTTTTTTTCGCTCAGAACAATCATGAGACATAATTCAATGCATTGTAAAATACAGTCTTTCCTCTTATAGTTTATAAATATTTTTTTTTTCGCTTTTCCCTGCCTTCATTTAGGATGATAAAATGAGAAGCGGAATATGAAAAAAAAAAAAAAAGGCTAATTGGACAGGTTGAACAGCTATCAAGTCCAATGTGCAATAAAAGTTGATACACGACTGTTTATGACCCTGACTATCTACAGCACGTGCCGAAATAATTGAAAAGATACTTTTAGAAGCCGCTGTTCTCCAATAAAATGATGAGGATTCTTTCTCCTCCCCCCCCCCCTTTGTTTTCGTATATGTTTCCGTTTTTACACCCTTTTTTTTTTTTTTTTTTTGTATTAAATTTGTTCAATTAATAGACACAGAGACTTATTTAGATCTATCAGATAAATGCTATTCTATTTTTTTTTTATTGCAAGTGAAATCAAGTTTAGAACTAGTCTCTAAATGTTTTGACACATTTGTAACTCTTTTCAATTACAGCTTTACTTTATTAATTCATAGAAAAAAAAGTAGAAACACAGCCCTGCAAAAAGTTCATTGAAATTCTGGTGAATAGTGTTCCACTAGCAAGTCTGCTTTTAAAAGCTGTAGTAGCTCTTTGAAATATTACCGGTAAAATTGATTTATAACGTTATCAAATGGAAGAAATATAAACTTTTTATATTCTAAACTAACATAGTACCCTCAAAAGTGACGGGTAATAACATGGCGGCATTTTTATCCGATGTCATGTCACAGATTTTTATAGAATCGGACTGTATTGAGTCATGAAAGCAGAATACTAATTTGATGCAAGATACACGAACGCAGTATGTGCTCAGTTATTTTCCATATCTCCCGAACAGTGTGCTTCGATAATTGGACCTACAACGAGATTATTTGATTCTATTGGGCGGTGCTACTTATAGCCGATGATAGGAAATTATATTACTTACTTAGCATTTGTATTTAAGTGTTAAATTAGACATTGTAATGAAATACGAAATATTTTTAGTTTCTGGATATTAAAAATTTCAATTGCATTTTTCATTATTTTTTTAGGAATTTCGTGAAAAAGAAAGGAAATCTTGAAATCAGTAATAGACATACTATTCGGGTAGCTGCAAATATGCAGTATTTCAAAATTGCAGTTTAAAGTTATTTTCAATGTGGCGATTGAGAATAAAAGGCACACCTTCTTAATTTAAATCTGTAATATAACTGTCTTAAAATAAGTGCAAAGATTCTCTGGGCTGCAATTTCTACACTTCCTAATGTCACTTGAACATAGGATAAATTTTTTTATTGACTTTCGACGATTTTTTGATAAAAAAAGTTAGCAATGTTACGTTCAGGATAGAGTAGAAGAAAATGAAAATGTAAAGAAAGTATTTTCTCATGGGCAGCTATATTTTCAGTGAAGATTTTATTAGAAAACAGACTTTAAAAATGTCCATTTGCAATTTTTGGTTAACAAGAGTTGGCATATTTACAATTCCTTTCAGAAATAAGAACGTGATATAGAGCTTTTTTTGTGGTTTTTCCATTAACTTTTAACTCAAATGTTGATAAGATTCTTTTTCCTATTTCTGATAAGTTATTATTTGATAATTATTTAGAAACATTGTAACAATAACTAATTTCTACTAAATCAAAGAATTGTTTAATGTGTCAAAGTCAATTCTTAAGCTATCCACGTATCTTCTCCACTTACGTGACTCACAACTCACTTGTTCTTAAGTCTCTTTACTTCACAAGCATCTATTGGCAAGATAAACATCACTAACATGGTAAGAAGATTCTGTTGGTGTCTTAATGCGAGCCGCAGAAGTTAAAACAGTCCTTGGAATATGGTAATGCATTAGACTCTTTCAGTTTATTAAAAATAAAATGTATCTGATAGTAAAAAAAATGGAACTGATTTGGATAGGGAGTATATCAAGTACATTAATATTTCATGTAAATTAAAATTCTTTTAAATACGTGCCTATCGACAAATTATCTTTCATTCTTTGACTGATATTTCTAAGATTTCTAATAAACTAAAGAAATCGTCTTAAAAACTGTTTTCGGTGTTATTTTTCAATATAACTCCGCTGTAGCTCCAATTACATTGAAATAATGTTTTTTTTTTAATGTACTTAAGGTATTCTTTTGTATAAAGTTGAATAAATCTGCAGTTTACAGAACGAAAACGAGAGCAGTGGCTCATTTTTCATTTTTCTTTATTACTAGATTAACTATGGAAACAGTTTTCTTTCTAATTCTTTGTTTTGGTAATTAAAACAATCATAGGATTTATGACAGAGAGAAGTAGAATAGTCATTATATTGCAGTAAAGACATAGGCCTATCAAAGAGGTAACTGAAATTTTTAAAAAATTATTATAAAAAGTACAGTTTGATTTTGAATTTAGAAGCAATTATAAATTCAATTTATTTTTTTTTTGTGTGAAGAAACATTATAGTTTGCTATTATAATAATAAAACAATAACAAATATTTAACGTAGTACCGGATTTTATTAATGTTAGTAAATATTTCCCTATTGTTCTACTCTTTTATTGTAAAAGGAGAAATACTTCGAAGTTCTGTGATTAGTCGTAATCTATGATGCGACCTTCGTAATTGTTCTTGTTATGAAAATAATTTGCCAGACGTGGTCTGTCATTTAAAAAAACAAACAAAAAAAAAGCTCTTGAAGATTATTATCCTTTTTATTTTATTTTGTTTGTTTGATACTGGTTAAAAAGCTGCAGAAACGTTAAACGCTTTGGAATTTCGGCATTATAAATCTTTCCATTGCACAAGAATCACAATAGTTGAAGCCTTGTCTGTTATTGCTTTCTATTTCTTAATCGCTTAGTTGTGGCTGCACTGGTTGTTATTCATTCGGTCTGGCTCCACTACAGCACGGACAGGACCTCATAAACGGCTGCCCATTCTTCTTGCAAAATATTTTGGCGGCCGAGGGGTCATCAGCCATCAGTTTGAATGAATTTCAATTTGCTACGTTCAAAGAGCATTGCCTCAGCGGGAAAAACCACACCTGTGGGCACACACCACCATTGATTTTGCTTCTTCTAGTTTTGCGTACAAAATGAAGGGATTTTCTTTTTTTATGTATATACTTTTGATTCCACTTACCTTTCCCATCCATCCTTCTTCTTTTCTTATAACGCTTGTGATTTTTCTCTTCTTAAAAGACTCGTGATGCAAAGGTGGTAGAGGGTGGAGAACTGTCATCAGTTGTAAACTGAATTCTTGTCAGTTGGATGGCAGAGGCCTCTCTTTTTTTATTATTTTTCTTTTGAGGCTGACCCAATTTGTTAATTGGACGCCACAACCTTTTCATGCCTTTTTTTTCTGTTTTGTTTTGAAATATTGTTCTTCATATAATCATATTTCGATGCTTGAAATATCACTAGGTTGGCGGGTTTTTTTCTATTATAAATTCTGCTAAATACTACTTTTAGAATTTTCAAATGAATTTTAAAAATAAAGTACATCTTAGAATTTAAAATTCGCCATATACATGTTTTTGAATATATGATCTACCTTTATAAAGATTTCGCCTATAACTGTTACGTAACATATATAATTCTATTCTGTATAAATGAAACAGTGTTTTTTTTTTTTTACAATATTCGTACAATATATTTAAAAGTATATAATGAAGAAGTCAGGATATCTGGTGAACCCCTTTTGTGACAGTCTGCTTATAAAGGACATAGAGAGTTCAGCTTTATGAAGATCCTACATTTTAATGTTTGGTGGTTATAAAATCTATAGAAATATTGCACACTAGAAATATAACATGGCGGAGCCCGGTCAAAAAATTACAGCAACAAAAGAGTTTTACGCTGTTTTTGATATGATTTGATTTTTTTTTCTATTGATTTAAGTTCTATCTAATCATTGTGTAAAAGCTCTCTTGGTAACATGCAGGTAAATTATCTATATTAGCTCTACTGCAAATAAACAAAAAACAAACAAGCGAACTTTTCTTCAGCCAACATCAGATCATAGTTCAAGTCACCAAAGCATATTAAATTGCAAAATGTCTTATTAACAAACTGTTGGATACTAGGACTGTAAAACAGTTCCATGATCGACACTTTTAGTGTTGAAATGCTTCGAAGAACGATAACAGACAGTTTGCTAAGTATACTTTAGATTAAACCTGTATGTGAAAGTTTTATTTAAAGCGTTTTTTTTTTTCTTTTTTAAGTTATTTTTAATTGCACATGTATTCCATAGATTATTATTAGTATTTGGTCTGTCTACGTATATTTTCTAGTTGGGATTTTGGTGTCACAAACAAATGTAACTTATTTATTTAAAAGCTTAGTGCTTTGACCTATAAACAGGATCCAACTCGATTTAACCTTTAAAAACAGGTGAACCGGAGTAGGGGTTTAAAATCCTTAGCTAGAAAATAAATTATAAAATCCACCAAATAAACTAATTCTTAAGTTACCGGTATTGAATTTCTATGATTTTTTTTTAATTCGTTATTATAGCAATAAAAACAAACTATTCTTTTGATTAGAGTAGAATAATTAATTGCTTCAAAAACTTACACAAAAATATACAAAAAATGAAGAGTATATAATTGTGTCGTAAGACTGTTTTAGTTGTACATTAAAGTCTTTTGATAACTTCTGACTGAACTTATTGGTTCTTTTATGTATGTTTAGTTTTAGTAAGACATAACTTTCGTTTTTGCATAGGATTCTCCCTTGGAACTTATTGATTAAATCGGGAATAAAACTGGAACCAATTTCTTCTTGGGAGGGTTGTCAGCTTTGCATAATATGTAATACGACCTTGGCTGATTTTCGTTCAATGGGTCGATATGGAAATGGCAAGGACGTCTCTCGCCCACAGAACTAAACAGATTTATTGAGAAGTGGATTAAGACTCTTGAAAAATCCTAAAGACATACATTTTTCTTTTCAAACGAAGTGAAATTAAAGAGAAAAAGAGCAATCCCTTTCATTTCATTCACATATTTCTTAATAACTTGAAAGAAATACACTAAATGAGAATTTACCATTGCACGAAAATTATAACAAAAGTTACATTAAAAGTATTTAATGTGTTCATTTTGTACCTTTTTCGTAACACGTTTGAGCAGAGATTCATTTTATTTTTTATTATCTAAATAGAAGTAATGACTAACGGAAGTTAATAGTTAAATTAATCTCTTAATAGCGATGAAGCATCTCAGTGACAAGTATAGAGAGTTAAAGTGAAAAAACTAGAAAGTTTTTTTGAAAACTGACTCATGTAATGTATCTAAGAATAAGCCTTAATCTTGCTGAGTAATTTTTGGCTTAACTAATTTTTTTGATTTTATTAATCATTTTCGTTAGATCAAAAAAAAAAAAAAGAGAGAGAAAAGATTTCAATGCCACTGTGACATTCTTAATTTTCAAAACTTAGACCATGCACTGAATTATGAAAAGAAAACTAATTTAAAATTGTTGCTGATGATTAGATCTTAAATAAATTGGAAACTTCAGTTCAAATCCAAGCCTTCGAAGATAAATATGAGATTTCTTAAGAAGTTGATTTTTTTTCTTTTTTCTCTTTTTTTTATCAGAATGTTATTTCCAAAACTTCTTCAGAGAAAGTTTTTCCAGCCCTTTAATATTATTACTTTTTTATTTAGTTGTTTTCTGCTATATTTTTATATTTATTGAGAGTCATTGTTTGTGGCGAGATTTCTTTTTCCTATGTTTGTATCTAAACTTTGAGTGTGACTAAGGTCAATCTGTAGTGTTGAAGGCACATCAGTATATTCTTTTCCCGAAGGCTTTCGATCGAGGTAGAAGAGATGAGGCGACGAGTGCGAGTTGTCCAGCGGCGAAGTGGCGGCCTCTCTCCGCTGACACAATCCATCACCCTGCGGGTCGCGGGCGGCCGAGTCAGCGGTCGAATCAGAAAAAGACGGAGGAGAGAGAATTAAAAATCACCGAGTGTTTCTCGGCCTCGAGACGGAGGGAGAAAGAGAAGAAGAAGAAAAAAAAAATGGAGAGACCCAAACTTGAGCTATCCTTAATCCTTGATGAGCATTAGCGGCTTGTCCCGTGTCTGTGGCATTAGGAGCTGACCAGCGGTAACAAAAGGATCTAATGGATGTCAGTGGATGGTATTTGCTGAGTTAGTGAACATTCATGAACTCTGGGGCTCAGGCGGCTGTAGCCACGGGGACGGAGATGCAGCCGACCTTTGACCGACGCCCATCCATTTCGGAGCTGTCAGACCAGCAGCAAGATGGGGAACCAGTTTTGAAATAATGGCCAGCGAGGGATGGCAGGGAGAGACCGAGAACCCAGCGCCTGCCTCTCCCCCGAGTCAGACCAACAGGGAGGGTGGGAGGCAAGCAGGCCCTGGGTGCGCTTATATACCATCTTTCATAACTGTCACTAAAAATTTCTCCATTCGAAGCCGCAATCCATATCTTACGTGTTGAAGTCTATAGAGGGTATAAGGCGTACAATATGTATGTCGTGGTACGGAAGGATAGGATGGAAGAGAGATGATGATCATCAACCTCGGTCATCGCGAGGTTTACTCATTAAAGAGAGTAGGAAATCGGGATAGGGTGGGGGGAGATAGAGAGAATAGAGCGGAATAAAAAAAAAAATCTCCCTTCCACTGATGGACAGCCAAAAGAATTTCTTTAGGAATTTCTAATTTATATATGGAAATCCTCTGACGGAAGATATCTATCATTGCCATCGATGCACGTATGCATGGACAGAAATTTTTGCGTGGTTTGCATTTTTTTTTTCTTCTTCTCTGAAATGGAGAAGAGCCTTTCTACGTTTGCTCTGCTTCGTGTCCAGAAGATTCTTATATCATCCATTTCAGAAAATTGATGCGATTATTTCGAAGATTTCAAAGTCAGCATGGGGAACTAATGGAAAGTTTGGATAAGATTATTTCATTGTAATTTAAATTTTGTTTAAACTAAAAACAAAAACAAAAAAACCTGTGCGGATTTTGGATGTTTAGTAATTCAAGATTAATTTTCAAATTCAGATATGCTGAACTACTAACACCGTAGCAATAAGAATAAATATTTATTTTTATTTAGGCTTATTTGTAATACACTCTCAAAAAGAACTATTTTTTTGTAATATAGTAGAAGCAAAGAAAGAAAATTAGCATATTTCGAACTCTACGGTTCCAAATTCATGATTATTTCATTAGCTTATATTTTTACATATTATTTAAGATCTTTGAATGAATATCCTGAGACACGAAAGATACTTTGTTTTTAATAAAATTGTTGGTTTCTGTGCTAATATTTTACAATAATATTCAATATTCTTCTTCACCGAAAGAAAAAAAAAAGATAAAGACAATTTAACGATAGATATTTTAGCAAGTGCATAATTGTAAATAACTACAGTTCAGTATTTCTCCAAATGTCGTTATGGAGATAAAGATAAATAAATAAAACTTCCCGTTAGATAAAAACAATATTTCTAAATTAAAAAAGATTTTTTTTTGGTATTTAATCATTAAATTCGATTATACATTTTTCAAGAATATGCTGCTAATAAAGTAAAACTGTTTTAACAGAGAATGAAACTGAATAAAAAGACATTTTCTTAAATTCTGGAACAATCAAGAAGACAGTGTGGAGGTGAAGTCTTCTTTTTTTCGTGGGAGGGGGAGAGCAAGAATAATGAATAACACTGTAATGTTGGACATCTATTGTAAGCATGTTCTTCCATTTTTCCATATTGTATGCCGACTGAGGGAAAGAAGGGAGGATAAATGGGTGTGGGCGAGGAACCGAGGAAGAGACACATGGAGAAAAAGTGTCAATATGGCCATTGGTGTTAATGTTGGTCCCTCGCTAATGCGTTGCCTTGGCTGAACTGGGCTTCTAAGTAAAGTAAACACTTTCTGACAAAATGGCCACCTTGGATGAGATCCAGAAGCCCCATGTTTGTTTTACTAGTTCCGAAGGACCGACCTGAATCGTAATGAATTCAGGATATTTGTGTTTGAACCATGAATATTGCTGCACACATCTCCAAGCATGTGTTGGTCTGACCTCTCTCTGCCAAGTGGCGCGCACTCTATTGTTTGGTACAAGACAGACAGAAAAAAAACTTTTTAAAAAGCAGTTTTAAAAAATGAACTTTTATTTTTTGTCCTCTTGAACTTCCGTGTCTTTTAAAAAGTGTCAACCAATATCAGAGCTACTTTTTATTTTTAATAATACTGGTATTTTTATTTTAAATAGCTGATATGTTTTTATTATATTTTTTACTTACTTTATTTATTAAATTTATTTATTTATGTATAATTTGCAATATTTAAAACTTTTTATTTTCCATCTTTATTTCTAAATTTCAGTAACTTCCTCTGTTTCATTTTAACGATTTCTTGTTAATTCTGTATTATTAAATAAAAAAAAGAGAATAATTTTTTTTTTATTTTTTTTTTTTTTTATTTTCTTATAATTTTTTTTTTTAGTTAAAACTTTTTTTTACAATGATTGTTACGTGGATCAAGTCTGTCAGTTACAGAATTAATTTAATGTAATATATTTCAGTATATTGAGATTAGTGTAGCATTGTTGTTGGTTCATTAAAATTAATAAATTAACAATAAAAATAAAAAGACGAACTGCTAATAACAATCAAAGTCAAGTGTAATTAAAATTGACAGAATTTTCCAGTGTAATTCCCGCTTGATTTTAGTTAATGTTATTACCACGATCGATCACTGAAAACTTATTAGTAAATTTAGTACAAAATTTTGCCCTTTTTTTTTAATCTATTTTTTTACAACTTTCAAAAAAACAAAAAACAAAGATGATGATCTTAATAATCCATATCATTGAATTCCCATCGTTTTATTATTATTATTATTATTATTATTTTGCAGTTTTACTTAGAACTAAATTTAAAGAATATTAGTTGAGTATATGTTGTTAAAGCAATAATATTGTTAATTTAACAATTAATATAATATTAAAATTTGAGATTAGATTAATTTTGTTAAGATTTCTCAAAATTTTCCGTTTTCATTTAAATTAAATTAATTAAATTCATTTGATTAGTTTACATCTAGTTAAACGGAATATTAAAAGCAGGGCAAATTCATTCAAAAATAAATTATCATTTAATAGTAAATCGCAAGAAACAATTTCATTTTAAATCTTATTTATTGATGCTGTAATTTCATCTATTAAGAAATATTGAATATGCAAGATTGATTCCTTGCTAATAAAAAATAATAATAGTAATAACAAAAAAAAAAAGCCAACTCGATTGAACGAGAGCAAATAGAGCTCACTCCCCCCCTCAACCAAAGGGAAAGATTATATAAATGCCTTTTCCCGTAAACAAATTATCGAGATCCTTTTGATTGCCTTTGATTTATTAGCATTTGGTCCACAATTTGTTTAATGCATTTTTTATGTTTCGGCAGACGAAGCCGAGATCGCGATGGGTCCAATCTTGCCATTCCCATTGAGTTTATTTGATAAATGCGAGGCATAATTGCTTCCCCTGGACCCTGCATCCCAGGATATCTAGTCCAGTGCCGCCCAAATCGTCCTTCGCCGACGTTTCTCTCTCCCCTATCACAAAATCCAGTCAGTCACACGTCCTCCTCCTCCTCGCGTCACTTAACGATTTGAAAGTTACAGAAAGTGAAGGAAATATTATTGGATCTTATTGCTTAAGATCTTACTGCTTACAGTAGTTTCAAAATTTCTTATTGCTTACAAGCTGTTTCATTCTTGTAGTTGTTTCAAATAATTGTTTTAATTTCTTTCTTTTTTTTAATTTTTAATAACGGAAAATTAGAACACGAATAGGGTGAAGCACTGTTTGGGATGTAGCCTCAAACCAACACAACTTTGTTTAGGGAAAGATGGGATTTCATTTATATTTATTTATTCCTTAACCTTTTAAAATAATTTTGGTATTTTACAACATTTTCTAAGTAATAAGTTGTACCTTGCCCTCTTCTTTTTTCTCTTTCTTACTTTTCTTTTTTAATTTTTATTCTTCTTCTTTGGTTTTTTAATATTCGATATTTTTATAATCTTTCAAAGATTTTAATTTCTGCGAACCATCCAATAATAATAATAATAATAATAATAATAATAATAATCAAATAGCAGTTAAATAACTGCTTAAAAGAAAAAACATATTTCTAAAGGACAAAAGGGCCTTCATTTTCACTAGATCTCAGTGAATTTGAGACTGTTCAAATAAAAATTGTAGTTAACTTATTTCATATCAACTTAAATGAGAATTGGTCAAATAGGAGTCGAATGGAAACACTAGACTGAAACAGACTGAAATAATAGTAACAAAAGTGGTCTTGAGAAACGTGCCTAATAACAATGTAGATAGCTAGATAGATAGATATTGGAATAAAAAAAAAATAAGTACCATCATCATTTAATATTAATAATTTCAAATATTTAGAAAAAAACAAAACAATGAAAGACAGTTTCAAGGTCTGATTGTTTTTTACCCTGAAATGTATATGATGCACTGTGTATTATTTATGATATGTTACAATTAACATATTTTAGCTATTTTTTTGACAGAGTTACCGACTTAAACAATAACCCAAGGCCCATTAAATGTCAATATTAAAAAAATACAGTAAAACCCCGTTATTACGCTCCCGCTTATAGCACTATCCCGTTCTTTACGCTCCTTTCGTGCGGTCCCTGGAATTTTCTATATAACTCTGTATACTTTTACCCTCTTATAACGCTTCAAATCCCGCTTGTAGCGCTTTTTTATATCGGAAATTTTGTATCGAAAAGAAATGTAACACTGTAACGATTCTTTTCTTTCCCTGGTAGGAGGGAATCTTCGAACTCTTTGAAGTGCGGGTCTGTGATACAGTAAGTTAGTGCAAAATGTCGAAGCGGAAATCTCTTTCTATAAGTGAAAAATTGCAAATTCTTCGTAAGTACGACGAGAATTCTACACTAAATCAGAAGGTTTTCGCAGAATCTAAGAATTCCCTGATCCAGTCTAAGAACAATAACAAAAAATAAGAATGGAATTATCAATGCAGCGAAGAGTGGTTGCAAACGTAAAAAAGTAAAGTGTGGAAAATGTGAAGATGCCGAGGAAATTCTAATTGAATGGATTCATCAGTCCCGTGATGCATCAGTGCCATTAAGTGACCCAATCATTCAAGAAAAGGCGCGTGAAATAGCGGGCAGTGCACTAAATCTGCTCCGAAAATATATTTGTATTGCTCCTAGTGGAGTATCAATTGATGTTAATAATTACTTGAACCGCATTGAAAATGTCATAATTTATAACAGTAGCATACACACACGGCAAACCACAATCAAAGATTTTTTTAATAGGAAATAAGCTCACATTTGCACTATATCTATTTCAGAATCAAGTATCTTTCCTGTAAAATGGTGTCTAAATGTTTCCCCATCATATAAATCATTCCCCGTTTATAGCGCTATCCCGCTTATTACGCTTGTAGGTCACGGTCCCTTGACGAGCGTAATAACGGGGTTTTACTGTATATGCTAATTTGATATGATAATATCAATAAATACGTAAAAAAAAAGGTATTTATTTTAAAAGTATATGATAATATCAATAAACAAGTAAAAAAAAAAGTATTTAAATTAAAAGAAATAGAAAATAATCTCAGTAAAATTTCTCAAACAAATTTCAGAATCTTACAATTCAATTTCAGACTTGAAGCCTTTACCTGAGTAACAGTTTTCATCAAATTTAAATTAAAATAATTCAATCAATTTACGCCCTTCCTCTTAAAACAAAAAAGGGTCAAAAAGTACCTAGGGAGGGTCGCATTATTGATAGTAATGTAGATGTCCATCCAAGACACTCCTATTCTATGGAGAAAGCCTGACTACCCCCATCTGCGTTTCAATTTTGAATGAGTATGTAGCAGTGTTTTTTTTTACTTATCCGAAGGCCGGTAAATTGGTTATCTCCGGTAAGTTATTTACAAGAATATATTATTAACGATAATGAGAGATATTTCGCTCACATAGCCATAGTAGGACTCCCTTCACCTTCTCGTTCGGAAGTAAACATTTGCAAGAAACGCTAGTGAACACTGTTAAATTATGCACTCGGGTTTTTATTCACGCGGCGGTCATATTCCTCACGCATACACTTATTTTAAATCTCCTCGACGCCTGCAAATTTCACAGCAATTTTCAACTTGCAAGCACAGACCTTCTCGTTGATGGGAAAATTTAGATGTTCATTTTCCTCACCTCCACCCTCTCCCTTCCTCATCGTACTCGTTCCCCTTCCCCACCTACACTTCTTGTACCGTTCGTTTCGTTCGTTCTTTCTTTTTTTGTCAAAATTATCTAGATTAAAAGGAAAAAAAATCCCAAGGCAATATTTTGATTTTTTTTTTTTTTTTTTTTTTTTTTGTGGGGACAAAATAAATGTTTGACAAGAATATTTTGAGCAAATTATATGAAAATTTTCTTTTTAAAAAATGCACTTATTTACAATGAAGATATTCCATATTTATTAATACAACAATTTTTTTGTAAAGATAAATTAAAAATGCCATCTGTATGTATGCATGTATATTTTAACTCCTTTTAGCAAATTAGCCCTTTAGGGAAAAAAAAAAAAAATATTTAGTAGTGCAAATGTATTTAACAACGTTTATTCAGAATCAATATAAGTAATGAAATTTATAAGCGTATTTACAGTGTGTGTCTTCCAGATTTTATTACATTTCAGCTTGTTCGTTTCCAGTTTTTTTTTTTTTCTTATAGGCTATTTTATTTTGAAAAAAATAATTTACATTTTTTAAGAAAACCTAAGGAAGTGTTGGTCTTCATTTACAATTACGTTTTCACTCTCATTTAGAAAATATTGGTTGAGTGTATTTAATCATCAACATATTTCCTTTGTTTTGATTTTCGGAATTATATAATATAAAAAAAATAATTTGTTTTTTCCAAAATTCTTCTGAATGTTGTTGAACGCAAAAATATTGACGTTTTACATTTCTTGAAAACTTATTGAGGAGGACCATCAATATATATGGCAGATTATAATTTCACAAGAGTGAAATCATAATAGTAACCATATTCGCCATTGTTCAGACCGGAAGGGGCACGGAGCGAAGAGGGGGCGAACGATTACACCCTAACCACTAACCAATGAATTTCAACGTAATAACGTTTTTATATATAACATTCTTGTTTAATATATATATATATATTAATTTATGACATATGGAAGATAATGTGATTTGCTAGTATTAATTTAAATTTAAAATAAAAATAAAAGATTGAAGTTTTTTGATGAATTTCTTCAACAAGTAGAGAAAGTAAATGAACTATGAAACTGCTTAAACAAGTCAAGTAAATATTAAATATTATTTGTTTATTAATGTTAATAAGATGTCAAATTCTCAAGTAAATCTAGGAAATTTCCTTCACAATTAACATTTAATAAATATGTGAAGTTAGTTTATTCGTGCATCATGACTTTTTCCATATGAAATACAAAGTAAGAATAATAAGAGTTTTTCTTTTATTTATGTCGCAAGTTATAGGATTTTGTGATGAACCATTGAAATATAAGGCAATATCTTCCAGCAATATAGAACACACACACACAAAAGGATAGCGAAAGATTAAAATGATGAACGTATTTTTTTGCTAACAGTTTTGCTTCTTTTTTTGTAAATACATATTTCACAAGGTATCCACTTTATCAAGTATCATTTATAGCACTTAAAGCTAAAACTTTCTGATGAAATTATGTCTTCAAACTAATTTAATTGCCCTTAAGTCCAAGTTAATCTGACAGTTACTGAGACTTAATTCCATAAACTGTATTTTATGGGAAATTCCATTTGATTTCACTGTTGACACAGTTTTTCTTTTAATAAAAGTCGGTGCCTTCTTTCGAATCAATGTAATTTGACATTTATTTCACGTGAAAGATACACATTAATTAAAGATGCTTTGATAAGGCATTTAAGTCTAAAAGTCTACTTCGGCTTTAGTTAAAAACTGATGTCATTATCTTAAAACATTTTACTGTCTAAATTATCTTAGATTTAACACATATTCCATGTTATTAGTTCTTGTTTAAATTCACGTTCTACGGTTTACAATGAAGCTTCTTTTAAAGTTCTTGGAAGGGAGCAATAAATGTAAGAGATAGTTTAAATCTTTTGTGCTTTAATTTGTTCAGTAATACGTTAATCATTAAATTAGATTTGTAAATTCAAATTCTTAACTTTACCAAAGTTTACTTTCCCTAATGTATTAACCAAACATCAAAAATTCATATATTTTCACTTGAATTAAGTGTAGCCAATGTCCTACCTCGATAATCTTAGGGTTCGAAAGCAAAGAATAAAAAAAAAAGAAATAGAAAATAAAAAAAAAGTCACTCATTTTTTTACTTAGAACAAAAAAAAAAATGCAATTTACAATCTTGATTTCATCATTGACTAGACGACTGCCGCTTAATGCCATCAATTTCATCATTTGCAGAAATATTGATTGCGAATATAGATGTATATACTTTTTTTTTTTTAGTACCTTGTCTGTTCCAGCGAGTCCTTTTATTGAATTTTAATCCTTCCAATTTGAAAACCTCCATTCTTCAGCGACTGCTTTGACCTTGTTCTTGCAGATAGAATTTCATAGGGCTATTGGCAGTGGAGTTTCAATCCGTCCGTCTCTTGACCGCGTAAGGGCCCTCCTCTCGTTGGCGATCATTCCGTGGATTAAAAATCTCGCACCGTCGACAAAGGCCGTCTTTTGTGTGGGTGGCTCTTCATTTGAATAGCGGCGTCCGTGACGATCGGAGTGTCGGTCCGAGAGATCGATATCCTCTCTTTCATTAGGCCCCAAATGGACACTCCTTGTTTGAATATTCATCAGTCGCACCTCTTCAATGCAAATGTGGGTCACCCAAAATTCGAACGGGTGCATTTCTTTCAGCAGGGCCTTCACTCCACGCACCGATCAATCAAAAACTGTCTTCTTCGTTCATTTCTTAGAAACTCAAGGCTTACCTTAACACCCTCCATTTTCACAAGAGAGAAAAAAATATGTAATTACGAAAAAAAATGTCAATTTTTTTTCCTTAATTGATGAACTCATATTTTGTGCAGTCATTGGAAAATAAATTTAAAAAAAAAAAATTACCAAACATAGTTTATTTGGAGATTAAATCTAAATTTATTTACTATTTTAATTAGAGCTGATCTTCAGTAGTTTAGTTATTGGAAATGATCTTAAATAGTGAAGCCTAATCTTAGTTTTTCTATTCTTTATCATTTTCTCTTCACTGGGACTTTCATGATGGTCGTTTCTAGGTTTTAACCAATGCAATGAGAGCTAGTTTTATTACTTAGCAAAGTCTAAGGCACAAATAAATAGATTCCTTAGGAAAATACAAATTTTATATTTTATTTTTATAAACTTGCTTAATTTACATACTGTAAAATAAAAACGAGAAAGAAAAGAGAAATTGTATAACATCATGTTGAGTCCATAGTCACAGTTTGAAGGGCAGACTATTGTTCATAGTCACAAGTTGTGGATTGAAATCGAATCTCGTGAATTTTTGAAAATGCTTGTCTGCGTTTATGGATGAGTTCATCACAGTGATTACAATAGTTTAAAATAGTTCGAAACATCACACAAGGAGCTTCATCACCTTAATTCCGCAATAATAAGAATCTATCATCTTAAATAATGTTGTCTCAAAAAAAAAAAAAAAAAAAAATATTTTTTTTTTTTTTTTTCCCTAAAAAAAAAAAAAAATAGCCAACTTCGCTCGTTTAAAAATGTATGCAAAGATAAGATAATGGGGGAGGGGATAACGAAAAGTAAAAAATAAACAAGAATAAAATAAACTAGTTATAAATGAGTTTCGCATATAAGGAAATAAATATGGCCGTTGGAAAACTTCTGTTCTAATTGGAGCAATATTTCGTACCATTGCGGAAGTGAATAATAGAAAACATAAAGTAACTAACAAGGAAGAAATTTCCATCATCTTGAGAGATAATGATCTTTGAGAAATGTAGTTTCCGTATTTATTACTTTTGATAATTCAACCATTAATCTCACAATATAAAATTAATTACAGTGCTTTTTGTTATTGATGAGAATTTTTGTTTTAAAGTAATTTTTTTTATTAGAATTTCTTTTTTGAGAAACTGTATATTTAAATTTGGTCTTTATTTTGGTAGTGAAGACAATTTACGTTTCTTTTAGTTTTGATAGAGAAATAATTTCTGTATGCTAACATGATGAAAGACAGATTCTGTCTTATCCCTAAAGAAAACGATTCTGTTCTTATTTTCTACTGTTATCTGAGGAAGTTTTCTTCCATCAGTATACAAGAAAATTGGTAGTCAATTTATGTTATTCCTTATATTGTACTTTGAAGTGGAATAATCCATACAAATATAATTTCAGAATTTCAATGAAAATTTCATGAATACAGTTTAACTATTGGTCAAATGTTGTTTCTGTGCAACAATACTGGTTTGTTTGTTTTTTTTTCCAGTTTATGATAAATTCTTGTAGGTACGGAAATAGTTACGAAATGAAAGTGAATATTTTTATTGATGAACATAAAGATTCATATTTAATAGAGTGGCTACGATGTCTTTACCTGATTACTTTTGCCTTACGAAGGTTAGTTAACTATATCTTACATAGGGACCTAAACTTTCTAAATAATAACCCAAATATTGTGTTGTTTCGTGTGGGCCATTGTTGCTGCCTGAAGCCATAGACATATTGAAAGTAAGTCAATTCCATAAAAATGACGGATAAAAATGTCAATTCCATAAGAATAGATGAATCTGATCAAGAAGGAGCGTGGATGAATCAAGGAATATTACTGGAAAACAAGCATAGTTTGTCTAGGTTATACTTATATTCAATATATTTTATAATGATTTAGATTATCGCATAAATAATTTTTAGTTTTTATATTCCGTATTTTTCTTAAGTAATCCATTGCATTAGCGTTCTAAATAAGCAGTCCTGAAACACAGTTTTATGAAAAATTTACTTGCAATAAAACAAAAATAAAAAATGGGAAACACTTCCTTTTACCACGAAGAATCAGAATTTTATCATTCTTCCTAAATATCGAAAAGAGACTTATGTTCTTAGAATTGATTAAATTCTCTCTAACTAGAGAAATAGATTCAGTTTTGGTGCTACGAGATTGAAAATTTTCTTTTTTATTACTTTCTTGTAATTTTAACACATTTCGTCGTGATTTGTATCGAAAAATCTTGAAGGGAGGGAAAAAAAATTGAAGCCCCTTCCACCCTCACAGCACTTCAGATTAGGTGAAGAATCGTGTTAATTGTTCCTTGGACTGAAGACACGAAATGAAAGTGAATTATTGATTTTTTTTTTTTTTTTTTTCCCCTCTGCACGACTTTATCAGTAGGAGTTCACTGACAAAGACCTTTTCTAAGCCTCAAAGCACAATTGCTATTATTAAATTTTTGTGAAATGTACAACGAGGGAAAAGCCTTTAGCAACCGCGGAAAAAGTGACATTATTTTTACTGTTGTGAAAGTTATCTTCTATAATAATACTAATGCCTGGGGAGAAGCGTATTCTTTAGCAAAAATTCCTATAGCAAACTTGTATCTTCTGGTTCTTTTTTTAAATAGCACATGACCGTTCTCTTTACATTGCTTATGGATTAAGCTTTCGAAAAAAACTCCAAACTGTTGTGGTTTTTACAGATGGTTAATTCGGGCATATCCAGTGTAAGTTCGTATACAGGATGTCTTTAAATTCATGATCACCTTCTGTGAGTTAATAACTTTGATTTTCCATGGGGCCACTTTAATAGATAACTTAATAATAGATAACTTAAACTATTATTATATAGAAAAACTTAATATCTAGACTCATAAATTTTGCTATCCTAACTACTGACTCAGCCATTGAAGCTTAAGAACGGAAAATCTTTGCTTGGATATATCCTCTTTGGCAAACAATGGTGTGTGTGCTTGCAGCATCTATGTTGTATGTTGAGAAATGTTTGGTAAGATTTCAGAGCTCTTTTGCTACCAGTAACAGAACCACTAGACAATAATGTATTTTAAAAAAAAGTCTTTGCTCGTAACCATGGTTTAATACTTAAATGTAGTCTGAACTTCCATCCAATTAACCCCTTCACTTTTAGTTTTTGGATAAGAAGAAAAGGGTTCATTGTCTTGGAGCAATTCCTGTGAAGTATTCAGTCAGTGCATCTCGTCGCCTGCCTCTCCGTTTCCTGACGTGATTGGGATTTTTGTTGTCCCCTCCTGAGCTGCTCAGAATGCGAGTCAATCGCCTCAATCAGGCTGTCCATTCGGATCGGGGCTCATCCCCGTGCATTGGGGCAGCAAATAAAGCCGATTACCTTCATTAGACTAGCAAGTAGTAACCCTTGATCTGATTTGTATGTGATACACTGCTCGAGGGAGGGAGGGGTCTCCAGTGGACATTTGAATGCCTTTGTCCCTGTGGCCAGTGCGGGGGCAGTCGACGGCAGCAGATTGCCTCGATCCGAGAGGCTCATCTAGGTATGCATGCAAAGGGTCATTTGCTGATTTGGCCTCTGTTTATGCAACGCTGATAGAGTTGCAGGGGGGAGACAGCACCGCATCGACTTCCAAGAAGTTTTCCATTGGTTTTTCGTCGAATTGCAGTTTCCCTGACTGACTCATAACCTCAGAATGACTCGGACGTCATTTCTTACATCTAGCATTCAGAGTATTTTGTAGGAACAGGTTTCAATAAGGAAGCATAATTTCATATAAAAAAACTATTGGTTATAAAGAAATCACTGCAGGCTAAGAAGAAACTATTAACAATTACATAAATAAATAAATAAATAAATAAATAAATAAATAAATAAAATAAAAGGAACCTAAGCCATCTATTTATGTGTTGTAAGATAGTGACATTATTCCCAGTTGTTTTTGAAAGATTATAATACGATACTGCTATAATAATAATAATAATAATGATGATGATAATAATAATAATAATAATACAAATTGCTGTTGGTTCTTTTGATATAAAGTAATGATTTAAATTCGTTACTTTCAGAATGAATGCAAGAAATCTTCAAAACCGTTATCTTAATTGATGATATTTTTGCATCATTTTTGCCATTGGCTTACTTAACATTAAGCAACTAACTTAATAAACTTGAACTGTAAAAATCTTCGAATTAATCAAGGTTTAAAAGAAGGGTTCGGGTCAAAGTCAGATTCTCTTAAAAGAGTTAACAAAAAAAAGAAAAACAAATAGAATTTTGGTTGTTTAAATATTTGGGTAAACTAGAAAATGGAAGTTTTCTTAATCAGAAAGGTTAGGAGTAAAAAAAAAATTATGGAATTTTAAAAAATATATGTTATTGAAAAGCCGACTTTTTTAGAAAAAAATTGTATTTTTCAGGAATTCTTTTTACTTTATTTTTCCAAGTATAGAAAGTACAATATCAATAGTCTGTAATTTATCTCTTTCGGAAGATTATCAGTGTATGATTCACATTGCTTTACTTTGTTGTTAAGTCCTTTTATTTAAGTTTGTTCTACGCTGATTTGATCTTTTTTTTCTCAAACTTTTTAACCCAAACTTTGATTGGTGAATTACGAAAAAATTATGTAATATAGCTTAAACTATCCGGCGTTGCTCGGGGAGGAGGTGGGTTAGGAGTGGTTTCTCCTCTTCTCCACAGTCTTCCCCAATTGTTCCAATTGTTGCTGAATAATAATTATGTAGTTCCCATTGTCGCCATCAGGTCCATATGTGGCGCTATTTCAAAGATTTCTTCCCTTTCATACCCTTGGGGGGGGGGGGGGTTAACCGGGTTTCAAGTTAGCCTGTATTTTCCGCAGGGTGGTAAAGAGTAATCTATGCAAAATTTGGTTCCGATCAGTCAAACGGTGTAAAATTGTAGAGAACAAACAAACATGCAAATTTTAACTCACATATAAATATGTATAAATATATATATAGATAGATGGATAAAGCTAAATCCTTAACTGAGTACAGGAATGTAAAGTTATACATAAGGAAAAAAATATATAAAGCAAAATATTAAAATATAGCATGCCATTAACTTAAAATCAATTGAAGTAAAGTTTGAGAAAGAAAATATTTCTAACATTTTCATTTAAACTCTGCAACTAAGTTCATCAGCTCGTGATACATGAAAAAATAAACTGTTGAAATAACAGGGATTTCTTGACTCAAAATCTGTGACACTATGAATAAAATCTCTATTTTTATGAAAATTCGGTTGTCGATCTCATTTGAAACATGAAGTAGCTTGTTAAGTGTCTCTCTAACTCGAAAAATGTTTTGAAAATCTTTCCAAAAAATAAATCAATATTTCATTTTGTTTATTTATTTTCATTTTATTTACTTACTTTTTTTTTTTTTAGCGAACTCCTGTATCCTTGCTGAAAATAATTCTTTCTACTAATAGAAATCGTTTTGAATTTTTAACTGAAAAAAAAAAAAAAAAAAAAAAAAATTTTTTTTTCTTAATAAATGCAATGATACTAGAAAGAAATGCAATTAAAAAATGTTGTCTACATACGATCTGATTCTTTAATTTTTATATGTTGCTTATATTATTATCAGTTTCTTCTTTTCTTGAAACCAAAAATGTTTTGATTAAAATCGAATGATTTTAAAAAATAATAATTTCAATTTCAATTTATTGCCAATAATATTGTAGAAAACAGATGTATATATGAGATCTTGACAACCCAATCAAATGGGTCCAGTCAATAATATTAATAATAATAATTTCCATTTTGTCTTATTTTTAAATATCTTGTTTGATACGGAAAGTCGTATTGCTTCCTGATTTTCCAGTTTCTGGTAAAGCTTTGATACTTTGAAATCGGATTAGGATCATTACAAACCAAACCGAGGCTGCATCCTCGAACGCAGATTGCCTCTTGGGGTCTTACCTACATTAGGGCTTCGCCTCTAGAGTGCACTGTCCAGAGAATATGTCAGTCCCTTCTCGTATACCAAATGGAAACAGAAAAGCCTTAAATTTTCCGGAAAACTAAGCGACTTAAAGCATTTTGAAACAGGGCAGCATTGATATTTTGCCGAAACTTTTGAAAACAAAAATTCTGGAAATATGACATTATAGAATTAAAGTCTACATAAAGAACGGAAGTTGAAGTAAAAAAACTAAAAAAAAAATAAAGGAATGTCATTTAAAATGATTTGATTGGAAATAAATCAGTTTAATTAAACTTTTTTTTAATTTTTAAGTATCTTGAAGATTAAAAACATATTTTCAATTTACTATATAGATCTTTTTTTTTTTTTTTTTTTTGGAGGGATTTTCCCACTCCGGGATGAGATATTTTCTCGATATTTCGGCCCGGTACCTCGGGCCTTCTTCGGGAGATGTAAATATATCAATTACATCAAGGTGGGCGCAAATCTAACAACTTCCGTTGTTAGTTTCTCGGTAAGTTTCTCTTGTTGTTCATTCCGAGCAATGGGGAGTGGGAAAAATACCTCAATAAAAAAAATAAAAAAAAGGATTTATATAGTATCATGTCCCATTCCTCCTTCAGAACCAAACTATTTTCAATTTATTTAAATTTTTATTGTACTAAGTTTGAAAAGCAAAACTGTATCATTTCCTTTAGGATTTTTGTTTAAATATCTTTAATTAAGAAAGATAATTTTCAGTTCTTTTACCGTTCACTACATTAATAGAGGATTCGTTCAGAATCGTTTTTTCTTATAATATTTTTTGATTATATGGGTCCTTCAAAAAACTCCTCCAGAAGCCCGAATTGTGATTAATGGCTATTGGGTGCTCAATATGATAAGATCTGTGGAACCGGGTTTCAAATCCCTCGCTGGGTCACGAAATGAAATTTGCTTCCAGCGAATCGAATGGTACAGAAGATAGAACATGGATTTGGCATTTTGGTAAACATTGGTGCAGACTCCTCTGCAAATGCATTGTGTTTTATCAATGACAGATTTCCTTTCTGCTGCCGTCGTCTTCTTTTTTTTTTCTCTCCCCATTTTATTGATGGATATATAAATGAGTGATACATGGCAAGAATACACTTTGCAAAATTAATGTTCTCATCAAATATGCTGTACTAATTTCAATGCAAGCCTAAGTCCTTGTTATTATTTTTTAATTTATGTGACAAGTAGGATATGGCAAATGTACAATGTCTCGAAGGCAAACTTTAAAGAATTTAACATATTATTTTAATTAAAAAGATGAAACTAGTTTGGCACATAGGCATATTTAGGGGAGGGCCGAGAGGGTTACGCGTCCACTCATCCTAAATCTCGAAATGTATAGAGTAGATCCTATTTTCTTTCGTTTCTTTTTTTGGTTGGATGATTGGCTCGGGGACCTTGCTCCCCCCCCCCCCCCCCCAATTTTTATAATTACCTTTTTTTTTTTTTTGGTTGTTGTTGAATAACTCCCTAACTACGCCCAACTCGAAATAAAATTTCTTCTTTGTATTGCTCGTCTAAAACGAGAGCTATTCCAATAAAAATGAACTAGTTGTATTAAAAAAAAAAAAATCGAAGCCATTTTTTTCGATAATTTTGAAGATATCTCTTGTCATAATTGGACGAAATGTTCTTTCTTTAAAGTAGCGTCAACCGTCACAGCTACCAAACTTCGTTTAATTTCACTTATAAAAAAAAAAAAAATCCATGGAATTAATTTTTATTTATTCATTTGCACTTTGGGATAAAGATGAATTAAGTAAATTAATAAGTATAGTTATGATCAATTAAGAAATTCTGAGTTCACAAGTGGCTCAGCTTGTTTCACACTGATTGGCGAACATCAGCCTTACGATCCTACGAACCTATGATCTTATAATTTCCATATTAATTCTTATATTCTAAGCCTTTCTTAATGGAATCAACCATTTTCTTAAGTTTAAGAGAATCTTATGCCAATTCAAGAGATTTAATCTGATTAGGCCTATTTAACAACAGTAACAAAACAGTAACAAAAAAGAAAAAAAAATGTTAATCCATCGATTTATACAATTAAACGTTTAGTTATGAAGAATTGCGTGCATAATTCTTTTAAAAGTGCCCTCCCATAATGGTAGGTAATATATATTAGTCTGACCCTTAGGTGGAATCCTAATTTCTAGTTCATGCTTCTTCCGTATCCTCGTTATTCTTGTTGCTTCCTTAAAACGCTGGCTAATTTGCCATATCTGTCACTGAGCAGTTGAAGTAGGCTGTCGTCTTTTTTTCTAAATGAGTTACAGTTCATCATTGCCAGTTGTAAAACTACACGACATTCCATTTCATCGTCCGGGAGATGAATGCAAATGAAAAACTTTAGCTTTAACCTTATCTTTCGGAATAAGGAGTGATTTCTGTGTGTGTGTGTCTGTCTCTGGCGAATTAAGGCGGAGAACAGATGTCGATGAGGCCGCATCCGTGGCTAATAAAGCAGCGGGGAGCCACGCACGGTGTGTTTTTTTTGTTTCTCTCTCCTGAGTTTATGTTACGCGATTTAATGAAGAAAAATGCTAATAGTATTCAGGACAACTTCTCACTTGTTGATTCTTGTGATGACGCACTGCCTTCCAGTTCTATAACCGACCGCTTTTAAATATCCGATGAAACTACGTTTACTTTTAGCTCAAAACATTACATTATGCACTTTTTTTGTTATTGAAGTAATGCTTATTACAATTTTTTTTTTTTTTTCAAACCATTTATATACGTTTTGAATTGAAATATTGCATTTTTTGAAACCGAATGCCTTGTAGGTGCTTCACTTCAAAATTACAACATAAAGATGTGATTTCTGGTTAGCACAACGCTCGCACTGCATTATATAAACGCAGTAATTATATCAGAAAACGAACATTAAGCTAACAGCCATTTACTTCATTGACTATTTATTTATTTAATTTACATTTAATTATTAATTAATAACTTATTTTAATTACTTCAGTCCATTTCAGATTTGCTAGTATTATGGCATACTTTGTTACATCTCTACAACAATTAATTTTAATATTATCACTATTCATCCCTATATTTCATGCGGCGATCTAATAGAAAGAAAGCATCTGTCACTCAGTAAGATTGTTAGTAGCTAAACAATCGTCCACAGAAATCTGAAAGGGACGATTGTAGTAGTAATTTTTATATAATCTAATATATATTTTGGAAACGTTTGTTTCATTTCTCAGTATATTTCAAAACTTTAAAAACCACGACGATAAAACTTCTTAATAATGGACAATGAGTTTAAAGTCTCTTTCCAATATTAATGCAAGTTATATTAACATGAGTTACATTTCCATCACACAGAGATTGTAATGTTTCCATCATCTCTCGAGATTCATTGCTATTAATACATTATCAGTAAACAATATCAGTTTTGATCAACTCTGAACTTATTGTCATCTTGGATTCCTAGAGTTCTATGCAATCTGCACTTTGGATTAATCCTGTTGGCATTATCATAACAATTCGATGCAGACATTTTTTACGAAAAGGCCGAGCGATATTTATTGCACAATTTTTTCCTACAAGTTTTTTAAAACTGCCTTTTTGATTAAAATTCTCAATCTTCCTAAAATAAATATAGTTTTCTTTTCTTTTTTTAAATTGTCTTTCAAGTTTATTAGAATATGATTGACATGATAGGAACTTCAATATCATAAAAGATATTTATTTTAAAGTTTTATTATATGAAGTAGGAATCATTTAGGAGAATTGCACTTGCCAGCGACAAAGACAGCTTTTAAGCCTTCGATATTCGCCTTCATTTGATTCTATTATGTTCTTCCCTCTCTGTTCCTTTATCGGGCATCGTAACCAACCTTTCCGATCGACACGCAATAAAGGAATACGTTGTTTCTCTCATTTCGCTGTAGTATCGTCTTTGGCAGCAGCTGTTGTGCAGCAGATGGTTTGTTTACCATCGGTTTCACAATGCACGGGGTCCCGATGTGGGATCTCCTTAATTCTCCGTCGATCAGCGGACCAGGTGACGAAGCGCCGACCTTCAGCTTCTGCACTGCTTTCTTAAGCGAAAATTACTTCATAATTTGTTTGGAAATGCGAGTGCAGTCGTCGTTGTGAATATCTTGCTGAGACTGTCGCCGTCGGTCGAGAACATCCGCATTTCCATCGAATTGTCCGGCAGATTTTCAAGTGTAATGAAAAAGAGACTTATAAGTGTCTTAAGATTTTGATAATTTTTATGCGGTTTTATTGGAAATTATATTAAGATCATAAGATCAAGAGTTCTTTTTAACTACGCTGTAAATCGTAGGTGAATGTTTTTTGTCAGTTTTAGCAAATTTGAAACCTTCTAATTTGTGCCAAGAAAAAAACATTCATTTCTGTAGTTTGATTTCTGTGAAAGTTTCTCTCTCATAAAATGCTTCGTATTCGCGGATACTGTTCCATTTCTAAAACTTCTCTTTAAATGGGGCTTGCTTAAGGCAGCGATTATCATGACTACTGTATTTCAGATGTGGCTGCCCTGAACAGGTCTTTCAAAGTGCAATTATTAGGCTATAGTTCTCTTAAATCGTGAAGGAACTATGCATTCTTTCTTTTAAAGCACTAAAGTAAAATCGGTCGCTTTTCCTTCCAAAATATGCTAATAACATGTCCAAATACTTCACAAGTTTTCTCTCTTTATTAGTTCAAAATCGTTTTACAATCTTTTTTTGATGACAGTGACTGTCATCAAGTTCCAAATACTCATAAATATGAGTATAAGCTATACTCATGCTTCGAATATTTTAAATTTCTTTCTAACTTAAATATCCATCCACACAAAAGAATAAGGTAAATCAACATATTTAAATTGCTATTCTCAAATCATGCATTAGATTTCAAGGAAAAAAAGGAATGCGTAATGGAATGAGTAAAGCTAACAGTGATTGTGAAGTAAAAAAATATTGTAGACTATTATACTTAAAACAATATAAAAAAACAAAATCTATGTTATTCTATATTTTGTGATCTATAAGTTAATCAAAATAGTTCTTAAATTTTTTTTTCGAAAACGTAACCATAATTATTCATAACTAACATGTCTAAAAAACAGGTTATAGAATGGCTTCTTGCTTGCAGTGAAAAGTTAGTTTGTTTACGCTAGTCTGGCCCTTTTAGATCCGGCTAAACATCTTTTTAACAGGTTTTATTTTTTATAGTTTAGTCTAAAGTAATTTTCCCTTCTAAGGAGGACTAGTTGTCTGATTCATTACGAGTAATCGCAGTATCTTAAGGACCCTTTAGGAGCTCGTCTTGCAAATGACCAGTGTCAGAGGGTGAAAGAATCATGCTGGACCAGATGGAGGGAAGGTGTTATTGGGTAAATTAGATCCTCTGGAAGCATTAAAACTTGACGGCCATCACATGGGTCCAAGGCCTATAATTTGGCTCGGCAATTATTCATAGGGTGCAATTGATACTGCCCCGATAAAACCAACGTGGCCCTTAGCCATTTGGTCCCTAGGTAAGTCCAAAAAGGGATGTGAAGATAAAAAATAAATAAATAAATAAAAATAGGGGAGCATGGAAAGGAAGAGGGAGCGGTTGTTATTTATTCTGCTACACTACCCGAGCGAGGAAACTACGTTATAGAGTACACAGGCAGAAACGACAGCTGAAGCTTCATCCGTTATTGAAATGTGGGTTACAGTTCTTGTGTGTCTATTTATACCCGACCTTCTGCATTGATTTGAGCCAATTAGATGTCATCACCGTGACATTCTGAATGGCAGTCGTGAATCAGAGTAAACACTCGTGAATAGCAGTGGTTCATACATTTTGCAAACATTTTTTTTTTTCAAGTAATCAGGACATCCTGATGTTTCCCACAAAAATTAGTGTAATTTAATGGCACGTGCGTCGTTGCGGTGCGACCAGGTGAAGTTTAATTCAACGGTTCTCGCAGCTTCTCGGATGAGCTGATCTTCAGTGGCCAGTTCAATTCGTTTGCAGGAAGCAGAAAATGTTAACTGTAGAAGAAAAAAAAAATTAAATTTATTTATTCATTGAAAGATTCTAGAGCCTTCCATAATTATCTTCCTGACGTAAGAGATTTAGGCTAATTCAGATACTGGTTAAAATATTATTTGATATTTCCATCTGTTTCATGGTCTCCTCTTACATTTAGGTATTTTTGTTATTTGCAGCCCTCTTATGATTGATCCTTTTCTTTCTATTATATATATTTTAAATTCGCTAGTAATTTTAAAATAATAGCCTTAAAATTAAATCATTCTAAGAGTCGACGAAGTCCACAACAACATGAAGCCAGACAGCAAACCAGCAAACAGTTGAAATAATTTTATTATTATTATTATTATTATTATTATTATTTTAATTGCGGTTTCAATATTATTTAACTGTAATGAGACAAAGGCCACACTTTATTAAGATAAGGAGATATTTCATCTCTCGAACAAATATAACAAATTTGAAACCTCACGAATAATATCTTAATAAAGCAATGAAAAAAGTACACAACTAACTCAAAATGATAGGTGTAAAGAACTTTACACAGTTGAAGTATAACTGAAAGAAGCCTTAGAAGAGAATTGTTTAACAAAACGAAATTAAAACATCATTAAATCTTTCACTAAATGCTTTTTAGAACAGATGTTAACAAAAAAACTTAATCAAAAATTAAAGAAAAGACAATTTTTAAATAAACATAAATTAAAATATTTATTCTGTGAATTCCTTTAAACAAACATATTTATCGATTAAGCTCAAATTGAAAGCTAATTGAAATATGGATTAAACAATAAAGAAAAACTAAAGAAAGAAACAATCAACTAGATATTAGTTGTAAGTTTTTTTTTTCTTTAGTATTTTTTTTTGGGGGGGGGTGATTTTTTTTTAAGTAATAAAAAATATTTTCTTATAGGTGTAATTAAATTCTTTTTCCTTTTTCCTGGTAAGTGGAAAAAAAAAACCAAAACCTAAATATAAATTTTGTAGGCGCATGTCGTACCTTGTAAGTTCATGGTATTTCCCTTTTTTTTTTCTTCTCCTTTTTTTCTTGTATCTCCTCATATATTCATTTTTTCATTCGCCCTGTCCCTCGTCACAAAATCCATTTTTTTTTGTCTCTGCTCCACATGCAAAAAAAAAAAAAAAAAGTGTGACCGCAAGAAAGCATTTAGTTGGCAAGTCGCCCACATATGTCTCCAGACACCCATTCTTTCATTGATGGCACGAGACGAGCATTGGAAAACACATCAGCTGACAGCCAAAGATTGATAGAACTAATGAACTGAAACATGTGCGCATTTCATTAAATGCAAATCGCAACAATTCTTCCCTCCTTTCTCCCTTTTTCTTTTGATATTTTTTAAGGCAAATGTTTTCCTTTTGGGAAAATACGAAAAAGGCGGTTTGTATCAGATTGACAAAAAACCTATTAGGCAAACATTCGCTGAAGATTCGAAAATATAGATCAATGGGGCTTCGATTTCCCAAAGCAACCAATATTGAGAGGTGGGGAAAGTTTTTTTTTCCTCTAAACTTTCTCCCATTTTTGATACAGCAATTAGACATGGCTCATTCTGAAATTTAATTTCATTATTGAATTGGAAGAATCTTCTAGTAAGTATCCCTTCTTCATTATCAGCTTCATTTCATTCTCACTTTTTCATCAGTTTGGATCAGTTGCTGTTTCACTCTGTTTTGAGCTCTTGAAATGAAATAATGAAAAGCTTAGGTTGGTTTGAATCCATAACAACAGGTTTCACAATTCAAAATTTTAAATCTTGAAGAATAATTGCTGATTATTTGTAAGGAGAAATTTCCGAATTAGATATACAGTTAAAATTAGGTTTTATGTTTCTTAATATTTATTGATGACAGCAATAAAAGACGAGCTTACTTTTATTTATAACAAAAAAAAAAAAAAAATTAGAAGAAATTTAAAGTGAAAAGCAAACTTACTTTCTATTAAACCTTTTTTAATTAGTAGTCTATTATTTTTCTGCGAATAATGGAAAGGTTGGATATCATTACATAGAATTATAAAAAAAAATATATCAAGGAATAAATTCTTCGTTTACATAAATGATAGAAAGAAATAATATAACCACAGAAATTTACTTTGTTCATCTGAATGCCAAATTAAAAATAAATATCCCTAAAAGAAACATACGAAACGTTGTTGAGAAATGTAAGAGTCTTTTAACTAATTACTTAGTTTTTCAGTTCTTTTCCTTGAATTAAAAAGATCTATAGCAGGAAGTTAACTGATAATAGCCTAATATGTTTCGATGGAAATGTGTATTAAGAAAAACATTAGAGCCATTCACCACTGTCAGAAATCCTGCAGCATTAGGCCTACTTGGAGTTTTTAATAATTAATTAATAATCAAAATCAGTTCTTCTAAGCTTTTCAGCATGTTATCAACAAAAAAAAAATAATGTATCAAGAGAAACTTCTCTTGATTAACATACAGCTATAATTAGTCATAAAGAGTAATAAAATAATAATATACTTGATTTTACAAAATAAAAAAATGCGTACTTGCTACATCTAAAAGAGAAAACAAAAAAAAAATCAATAAACCTTTTTAAATTACAGAAAGTAACCTATTTCTTTACAATAAAAGAATTCTCCTTCACATTAAACGTAGTGAGTTTAATGGAACCTGACTGATTAAAAATACGCTTCCTTGAATTGTACGAGTTATCATTTATATTTTAACACTGTAGGGAAGTATTGATTTTCGTTATTTTCAAAAGTTTTCTTTAATCGAAGCTTTGAATTTTCATAAGCAATCAAATGTGGAAAGTTTAGGACTCTGGATGCTGCATTTTTGAAAAACAAATGCTTTGGCACTTTCTAAACTGAAGGATTTCGCAGACAAAGGAATTTCCTTATAGTAAATTATTCACGCTTCGGCTTTTCAGTGTCTCCGAGATGGTGCCAGGTGAGTTGGCCAACAAACATTTCATTTTTTTGGATTGCACTGTCACCGTAATGGTCGTCTCTCTGTGGTGTAGGAGAGGGATTTGTAAACAGTGCTGGTGTTCCCGACAAAGGTGGCTTGTCGTGGACTATGAAATAGTATTCAGTGGACCCACCCTTCGACTGTTGTCATAGTATTTATGACCACGCAAGCAAATTCATGGTCACTCCTTACCCCGTGTTTGCCGTCAGTTTTTCAGCTGAAAACAGAAAATAATTCCCAGTGGAAAATAAAGTAAAAACATGGTTAGCAACTTCATTTTCTTTTTTGAGCCAATTATAAATTCAATATTTTCTTAAGAGATGCTAGATTTTTAATGCAAAAATGTAAGTCTTCATTAAATAGTACCAGAATCAAAAAACAATATTTTGAGGTAGGAGTTATCTACCTTTTTCTTTCTTATCTTTCTTTTTAATTAGTTTTTACCTTTTATTATTCTTTTGGATGCCTAGAAAGTGCTCTATTTATAAAAAAAGATTATATTTGATTAATGTTATTTCTTTATCAGTCAGAAGACTATAAATAAAAATAATTCGGCATCCAACAAACAAAAAATATAAAGTTTTACTTTAAAAAAAAAAAATCAAAAAAAAAAAAAATCAGCGAATAAAAATTAGAAAAAAAATAATAATACGAAAATAACTCAATATTGCATTATATGTGAAACTTAAAACTTGAGATTAATGTATATATTTACTAGTAACAAAATATGCCGATACTCGACCATAATTCTTAAATGCATTTGATTTCAAGATACACAATTGGATTTAATTAGTAAATTAACTCTTTAATTTGTAGCAGTGATTTAAATAAGGCACAGACTTCATAAACGGAATTAACATCCATTAATTAACACTTTTGCTTTTCATTATCTTTCGTTTAAACTTCATGTTCATCATTCTGCTATTTCTGCTGTATTCAGTAATGTTTCCTTTTATAAGTTTTCTTATTCTGGCGGATGGGGGGGGGGGGCGATCGAGAATAATCGAGAATCTTAGAATCTTGCGAGAATTTCTCCAATACAATCTGGAATTATAAAAAAAAAAAAATATCTTTTTTTGTCTTTAATTTTTGGGAAACTAAAAAAAAAATTCCTTAAATATTTTATTGCAAAAGTTTTTAAATACAGATCTAAAAATGGGTTCTGTTAAATAAAAGTATAAAAAATATGCTCCAAAGTATGCTTATTAACTGCGGTATGAAATGTTGGCTTTTCTTGATTATACTTGTTTTCCGAAATATTTTCCTAGTTGACTTTTTTTTTTTTTTCATATTTCACCACAAGTTTCTTTTTGTGATCGATATTGGATGTGGCAATTTTCCCCCCTTTCTAATTGACAGATTCATTGCAGGATCAAATTTTGTGTTCGTTTTGAGCCAACATAAAAGGGCGAGTGTTTGACCAGATGCACCAAACCGACCATCTTAATGATACACTAGAGGATACGGAAAAAAAAAAAAACACCGTTGTCCATATTCATTGGTTGGTGAGAGGGAATGAGGATAAAAAATAAAGAGGTGGGGGGGGGTGAAGGAAATTACCCTTCGATGATGCAACTATTGTCTATTCAGTTTACATTTAATTGACGCCTATACAAACTGATGCTCTTTGGGAAGAAGATGATGCGCTTGTAGCACAAAATAAACAGATTAGGATATGGAGGTTGCAGCTGCCTTTCTTTTGTCTCCATTCATACAACTGACACTTAACGGCTATTCATGGCTCGCAACCTGTACAAGTGGTCAGAGGATAGTTGTAACTGGTCTCAGTTCAATATACAGTATTTTCTTTATTGGTTACGTAGCCAATGGGCTATTATGCTGTTTGCACGCGAAGAATTTCTTCAATGGACTTCCTTTTCCACTATCGCTACATACATTGAACGCGTGTGTGGTGCCAAAGTTACAATATCTTTTATTGAACATCCACCAGATGTTATTCTTTATTTTGGCGATTTCGCTAAAATTCTTCTCTACAGTTGTAGATGAGGTCATATATTTATTTGCTTCGTTATCATATTTTCCTTCTAGGTTTTGGAGCCTAATCTTTATGTATACATATATTAAAGATACATTAATAAATATTAATATTTGTTACTTGGGCCATCGCAATAATCTGTGAACTAATTTGCATATTGTCCATTTTGATTTTTAAAATTATACATTTCAATTACATATTCTTTCTTTCTTAATTTAGATGTTTCCTTTTTTTTGTTAATATTTCTCTATGTTATATTTTTTATATTTTTATTGTGAACCTTTACATTCAATAACATGTACGTAATAAAACGACATTTATAAGAAGAATTTTTACTGAGAAATCTTTTCGAATCCCTAGAAGTTCGCGAAACCTCCTATTAGAAGCGCTGACTTATAATAATACTAAATCAGCTGATGGAGCCTTACTTAATTTCTTATTAAATTTCTCTCATTTCTAAGCTTTTGGCTAAAGCTTCTAATTAAAAATAATTTAATTTTATAATTTAAAAATAAAGAATTAATAATAAGAAAAATAAATACAGTAACTGTTTCGAAATAACCATTAATAACAATTCTATAGAATCTTGAGTTTTTTTATCAAGTTTTACTAAATTGCATTATTGGTTAAAATAATAACAAAATCATGTATTAACCTGCATCTCAAAGGAAATACTGTTTAACCTCTGATATTAAATTCACATTATTTTATTAAGACGAAACTAGCCTCTAGTCAAATTCATCAATTCAAAGAAAATTACATTTGGAAGGTGAAAAAGTTCCTTGAAATTTTTAACCTAGTTTCGAAAAAGGGTTTTCAGCGTTGATGATATAATCAACTTAAATAACATCAGCTTGGAACGGTATTAAACTTTGTGCATTGTAGCTAGGGTAAATATCTTGTATCCCATCCGCAATAATAGAATATTGTTTCAGCACTGTCGGTTCTCTTGTCATCTTTCCTTCTTCATCTGCTCTTACTCGGAGTCAGGAAATTGTTTCTCCGGGACCGGACCTGCCTCGAGATATTTTGCATTAGATAACAAACTAGATGGGCTCAGCTTCGATTACATTCTCTTTAACGGGGTCCCTTTGAACGGGAATTTTTGAATCAAATTTTTGACAAAAGATGAAGCTAAGAAGTTACGGTTCCTCTGTGCGCCTACATAAGAGTAGACATAAGGTAGAGTTTGGTTTATCTGAAAAATCAATTGCATTGGCTGATTGTTTAATCATTTACGAAAATCATGCATTTCTTTTGTAGTTATTAACATTCAGTGGTTCCTGCAAAACGCGATTTATGGAAGCTTCAAACAATATATCTGAAGACGACTAGAGGGCGTTACTGGACCGAAATATCATCAGAGATTCCTCAATAAGAAATATTACATTATATTAAATAATATTGATAATTTAAAAATAATACAGAACGTTCTCTTGTTTGGTTCAAGGATATTTTTTTTCGCTATTCATCATCTGTTTCTATTGTCATTCTAGCAAACTAGTTATTCTAGTTTTTTTTTTTTTATTGAGTCACCATTTTTATTGTCTATATTTAAGTAGATTTAATAAAAAAGTTGCTGGGTTTTATTTTCTTTATTTTTTTTTTTATTTTTAATTCACAAGAATAAATATTGAATTCCACTTATTATTTTACAGTAATAGAGTAACATTAAAAATTACGTACTTAAAAATTTATATCGAGTTGGATAAAAGCCTAAAAAAAAATATGTCTATACCAATGTACTTTACTAATATTTCTGAGTTAAATTTTACAATGTGCTATACTACTTGCATTGCCATTTGAAAGTGTGGCATTTGTCAAAGTGTTAAACCAGAATAATTAAATATAAAAATATTGAAGAGTTTTAAAAATGATTTTTTTATTAAGTTATGTTTCTCTTGCCATGGTTCAGATTTCGGAATAAATCGAAAAATATAGCTTGTCGAAAAACTTATATAAAGCACATAATAAACGTTTGATTTCATTAAAAATATTTATTAGAATTCCATGTTTTATCCGCGAAATAAAAAACGAAATATCGGTAGTTAATTTACAGTATAGTTTGAATTGGGTATCTTTCATATCTCAGTAAAACGGTCCCTTTTTTTTAAAAAAGAAAGGTTTACTGAGGGTAAATATAATCGAAATGGGTCGTATTTCATAGGAAATAATCTGATTTGACCTAAAGTGACTGATTTAGTTGAAGAACTGGATCTAATTGATCTTCTTAATGAGTGAACATTCTGATTAAGGTCCTTTGTTAGGGGCCGCAGAGGTGGAATCAGGACTCCTGTGGTGGGTGATATTGGTTCAGAGCATCACTAGATTAATTTTGCTGTCACACTTTCCTTGTAATAAGTCTGTTTGCCCAGCTGCAAGCTAAACAACAGAATAAAACAAACACTTCGACATCATTTTTTTTTTCTTTCAATTTCTAATCACACAAGGCAGTCTATTGGAAATATAGATAACATCCTGTTTTATTATTATTATTTTTATTATTTTTTAATAATGAAATTGTTGATGAAAAAGAAAAGAAAATCTCGAAAGTCTACAAATAAGGAATCTGTGGAGAAATGTAAAGAAAAACATTAGAAAAGTTGATATACATTTTAATAGACGGACTTAGCAAACTGCTGTCAATTCCTTTAGCATTAAATCAGATCTATAGGAATTTAAATTGAACTATAAGCTTCACTACAAATGCAAATGTTATCCTCTGAATACATTATAGTTCTTTTCAAATTCTGAGTTGATATTACAAAAATTCCTTTAATATTGACCAAAAACCATTGAACCTTTGTTGAATTACCACTTTTGAAATTAGAATTACTTTAATTAAATAAAGATGTGGTCAAAACTTCAATGTTAGCAAAATAAAGCTAATGATTTTGAATTTATTTAATTAAATAGCATCTTTAAGGCCAATAATTTTAATGAATTCCTTTTCATTAAATTCGACTTAGAAAATATAAGATTAGAAAAAAGTATAATGGAATTATGTGAACATGTAAAGTAATTCTGTTAGGTAGGCATCCCTACTTTATGCTTAAAATATATATTTGAAATAGTGAGAAAAACTTTGCTTGCTTAAAAGTCAAAAACGAATAAAAAAAAGTATAAGTTACAATTGATGGTTTTCTTGATAGTTAATTTAGTCTACAATAACTGTAATTGTGGTTCTTTCTTGTGATCTTGAGTACCACTTAGCAAATTACCTGAATTGTTGTTGGGTTAGGAGAGGGGTTTCATTATTTTCTGCGCGTGTTTTCACCAATGTCAACAGTGTCCATTTTCTTTACATAATGCCTGTTTACCAGATCAACTAGTGCGAGATCGTGCTCTCTTCTGTGTACGGCTAATAAAACCTGAATGGTACTTTTGTTCGGGCCTCTGCAGTAATGGCCAATGGTCAACAAAGGCTGCAAACAGGAACGGAGAAGGACTCGTGGTCGGGGACCCTGCCTTCCTTTGTGGACGGCATGGGGTGCTGAGAATCGCCGGGGAAAAAGAGTGGCTGACCACGCCGAACAAGGGTGGCCTTTGACGGCGAGGTTAACGGCTAAGCCCCTCTCCATTCGATCACCATCGACTTATCGGAAGCAATGCACTCAATTCAATGGGTCCAAACTTGTTTCCCCTTTCGGCATTGACATTGTCCATTCAGCAAAGAAACGGAAATCACAAATCCTCTTACAAGCAGACTCGTAATATCTTCATCCTTAGGAGTCACTCCAACAGTCTAGGATAGAAAAAAAAATCGTTTACGAATTTAAAAAAAAATCTGCAGAATAATGTACAAAGAATGATATTATTTCAAATCAAATGTTTTTTGTTTTTTTATTATTATTTCTTTTTTATTAACATACTCCTTTTAATTACAATTTTATTTATTGGTAATTTTTCAAATGCATATATATTTAATTTTATTTTAAAAATATTGGTAGCTTGATAATGACTATAGATGAATAATTTCAGACTTTGAATGAAATTAATTTTAAAAAACGAATCACTAAACCACCGAAGTTCACAGTTATTCATGTATTCTGAATAATTTAATATTCTCTTTGTACTTCTTTGCTCTCTGTGATGCAGCAAAGTTGTTTAAACATTTGTGACCGTATTTAACAAACGCAATCTTTGGAAAATATTGGGAAGTGTTAATTCTTTTAGGATAAGCTAATTGATGAGCACATAGTGAAACGATAAATAGGAAGACAGACAAATAACATTCTCAAATATTGATGATAAGTATTTCTCCGGACAGTGGTTTTTATAAAATACTAATACATATATATCTGAAAAAAAAAAAAAAAAAACCCAGTGTTATTTGAATGCATCATATTAGAAAGTTGATTTCATATTAAAGCAAAAAATAATGCCTTAATCACTTAACTTAATGATTCTTAAGTGATTCTTTTTGAATTTTGAAGTGAATTTTGACTAAAATATCTATAACCTTAAGTCACTAAAAGTTTCACTCTGTCTCGGAATAATCATTGCACTGAATAACGGTATCATTTTATCGACCGTAATTAGATATTTTCAGTTAGAATTTACAGCATTAATTATTTAAAAAAAAACAAAACGAAATAATTCGAAGCACATATATATTTAAGTTTTGATTAAAAAAAAAAATCTGTACGGCGTTCCAGGGATAATAAATAAAATCCTCACGCAAGAACTGTATTACTTTCTTCTATAGTTTGTGCTTTAGTTTTTTTGATATTTTCAAATTAAAAAAAAATAATAAGATGAGCCTGTCTCTGTCAATTGTATGATTGTGGCAATGCCGAGGGGGGGGGGTCTTCCCTGGGGGTGGGAATTAATGTCTTGGGCAACTTGAACGTGCAGGAATGCAGCAGTGGGGTATTAAATGATAGGCCGTAGGACCCAAAAAGTTCCAAGTCCACCAGTCTCCCAGCAGGTCATCGTAGCGCTGGCCCTAGCAGATGGTCAGTGATGACGGATAGAAAGCTCTGGGCAGGTGATGAATATACCCACTCCATCCAACGCAGGAGGGGAAGAAATAACATAAGGGGAAATTAGCAAAAAAATATAGCACAACTTGAAAGATAATATCTTTCATCTATTTGTTTTTGGTTCACGGAGAACAAATGTCTGCAGTGAAGTGCAGAGATAAAACTAATGGAGGGAGAAGTAAGGGATCAGGGTCTGATTATCAATCAGGGGAAAGATTAGCAATAAAACAACTCATAGCAGAGCTTTGTTAATAAAGAGATGGTTTGGCTGCTTTAGTTGTTCTTTTAAAAAAAAAAGATGGAGGGATTAAATCTAAAATTCTATTGTTTTAATTCATATTGAAGAAGTTGAATATAACCGTTATTATATATTTACTCTGCAAAATTATGTTCGGTTAGGGGGAGGGCAGCAGGAAACTGACCAGCAACCCAAAAGACAAAACAATAACAAAAAACGCTTTCAAGGGGGTTGGGGGCAAGATTGCTTTAACTTGCTATCGTGTTACCAAATAAATACGAAAGGAAATAGGGCTAATCTATTAATCTAAAAAAATCATTTTAAGATTTCGATGAGGGATGCCAGGGGGATCCTAGGCTCTCCTCTATGGAATATTCATGTTTTACTTATTATTTTTTTTTGAATAATTTTATATTTATAAATATACTTTAAAATTCTATATAGAAATTTAGGAAATATTTCGATATTGTACAGGACATTTCATCAAATTATGAATAAAATTAAGAAAATAAATTATTCTCTTTTAAGTAGTTGATGGATTTTTATATATAGTAGCTATAAATATTTTTTGTATTACTTTATTCTTTAATTATCAAAAAGAAGCTTGAAAAAACTATAATTATAATGAAAATTTACGAATTAAGTTTTGAAGTAAGTTTTTGAAATATGGTAATTGCTTTTCATAGCAGATCATTTAAAATAGATTATTTTCGTTTATTGTCAATAAATAAATTATGAAGGTAATATTGTTCATGAAGTGGAAAGTTCAGTTATTTGCAAATTTAGTTGTTCTTACAAAGAAAAGAAGGGAGAAAAGAAATCAGTTGATAATAAACATTTTAAGGGCAATTACAGTGTTGTTACGATCGCTAATGTATCTCCGGAAAAACAATTAAAATTATCATTCGTTTTACGGTACTTTAACTTTACTCACAAGCGGAAGTCATTCATAAAGAAAAGGGAAATTAATTCTGACAAAATAGCGAAGAAAGAGTTCATAATCAAATGAAAGTTTTTCAGTTTTTTTCAATTTTTTGATTCTTTTTGTACAATGACGTTTATAAATGGATCTTATTCGGCATTCAATTTGTTTGCTTTCCAACTATTTTGTTTAAATAAATTTGAATTTGAAAATTATTACCATTGTCTTATGATCGTTGTTTTTTCATAATTCAGTCTTAAAATAAATAAAAAGTTAAGATGAATCTTTTTTTTTATTTTTAAGAATACGGTAACAGTAGGGTTATGAAAAAATGAAAAAAAAAAAAAAAAAAAAATAGAAAAAAAACCTCTATAAGTCATTTAATAATAAAGATAAAAAAAAGTTAATGACAAGAATAAATAGTATAAGCTGGCTTGAAACTGACTCAATTTCACTCTGCAATAATTGTTTATTTATTATTATTTTTTTCTGTTTTTTGATTAAAAATTTGTTAATGTTTTTGGAGATAATTTTAAATTTTTTCGAAACGAAACTGATTTATTCAGATACACAACATTGAATTTTAACTTACTATGAAATTATAAAGTGAAAGGTTTCTTGTAATTAAAATATTTTTAACGTATGCCTAAAAAAATTCATTACTGAAACTAAACAAACCTATATCTTTATTTTCTTTTTAATCAAGTTTATATTGTGATAAAAATATAATTTCGAATTGTTCCACCAAGTCGTCTTCAATATGGCTGCTTTACAAAACTGTTGCCAAATATATTTTTAAAAAAAATGAATTAAAAATGAAATCGATTGATCCTGATTACCAGATATTATAATGATTATCATCATCAGTCGATTTCATTTTAATTCATTTTTTTTAAATAAAAAAAATAATTAAAAAATATGAAATAACTGTGAATATTATCAATCAGAAACAAAGACTTAAATGTTTTGCATTAAAAAGAAGATAGGAAATTGACTTAGAGAATGCATTAAGCAAAATACAAAAACTTTATTTAAAATTATTTAAAATTCTGTTTATATTGAATTTATCAGAAATATCGATTAGAGAATAATTAAAATTATAATTCAGTTGTACAAAGATTTGGAAATCCTAAATTCTTCAATTTCTAATCTCAATTTAGTATGACTAAAACAAAATATATTTAAATACCATTATCATTATTATTATTATCATTACTATTATATTATTATTAATTTTGTTAGTAGATCATTTGAGATATTGTCTCATGAAATTCTACCGACTAAACTAAATGTAAAAATATTATATTCTTCAGAAAAAGAAAAAAAAACTTGAATTTATTTCATACTATTATAATAGTTAATCATAATCAATAGCTTGACATACAATTATAATATAAATTTATAATTGAAAATGTAAAGTTTATTTTTCAGAAGATTGTATCACAATGTCTCCTTAAATTATTATTAATCTGAAGATGATAAAAATTTGTAAATTTGACTGAGCTTAAAATATTCATTAATTTTATAATATACTTGTAAGGAATACACTCATTTCCTGAAAGTTCACAAATATCACAAAAAAGTTTTATGTATTTCTTAAACAAAAACTATTCCCAAAAAAGAACAGAAATTTAGTTAAGGTCTAATCTTTGATTCAGTGTCTCCCAATAAAACAAATAAAAATATCTTTTTACATAAAATATAAATTTTAATAAGATTTTAAAAAAAAATTGCATTTACAAAATGACAGATAATTGAAGAAAAAGTACACAATTCTATTTCCTCTACCATCCGTAAAGAGTTCCACAGAAGCACTGCTTTATTCAAGGTAATCATTTGATAAGAAGAAAAAAAAATCCTTGCAAAGCAAATATCTTTTAGATTTTCTCAGACACTAAATAAAAAAAAAGAAGACAGAAATAGTGTTTTTGAAGTTTCCTCAAAGTTACAAGTGCTTCCCTCCCTCTTCTTTAAGTGGATGTCTGAAGATGTATATAACTGAGGACGACCTTAGCTGACCACTACATTTCCAAGAATTATGTCGACTTACTTCCAGAATAGATAGAAGAGAATGCTATGGGAAATACGTGCACTTGTATAAATAATCTCGTCTCGCTGTCTACCTCCAAAAGGAGAATATAAACTTTGTCTTCGAAATTAAAGATACCCTAAGTTTAATAAAACTTCTGTGCTTTTTTTTTCTTCCTTCGTCTTTGCTGTCGCCTTCCCCTCCGCCTCTTTGATGATGGCCTGGCTTATCTTGTTACGTGACCACTGCCGTGGAATGTGGCGTGATAGCCCATTCAGGCATGTCCTACCCGACAGCCATTGTCTGGACAGCCTCGGAGTGACCAGTCTCCAT
This sequence comes from Thereuonema tuberculata, assembly GCA_023159025.1. NCBI lineage: Eukaryota > Metazoa > Arthropoda > Chilopoda > Scutigeromorpha > Scutigeridae > Thereuonema > Thereuonema tuberculata. Next base: position 83,767,053 of record JAFIDM010012231.1, read on the forward strand.
TGTTACTCCGGTTGATCGCTTGCTTTCGCCAGGAGGGTCAGAGGCCAACTACTAAGACTTTCCATTTTTTAAGGCCAGGGGGTAAGGGGGAGAACGAAAAAAAAAACGGTCACAAGAAAGGGAGAAGAAGAGGAGGAAAGAAAAAAAAAACGGCAAGGGGGGGTAGGAGGGTGAGAATAGCCATTTGCCCATCCGTTTGCAACTAGTGGTGGCCGGTGAGGGGAGAACCACCAAAGTCTGACTTTCTCAAACTCTTGACAAAATTTTCATAAAAAAAAAAAGGGGGGAACGTGGTAGTTTTCTGAATTTTTAACAAGCTTTCACTTTTAACCTAGATTTACATTTCTTTTTCTTCGAAATTCGTCGTAATTTGGGAAATGGTTTACAATGAAAAAAAAAAAAAATCTTGATAAGTTTGCAAACAACTTTGTAGGTGACATATACTAGTAGTTGTTCATTTGTTTTACTGAATTATAGAAAGCATAGAACTTAACGATGGTAAGTCCTTACGAATGTCGTTAAAGAAATGTATTTTTTTCCGATTTAATATTCATTATTTTTTTTATTTTTATTTTTGCCAGTTGAACATGAATCTATACCGAATATATGACATTTCGAGAGTCACCTTCAGAAACGATAAAATTCTCTAATTTTAGTAGGTGACGAAGAGACAATATACGGACAAAAATTCGCATTCGTATCGTGCGGGCAAATGCGCAGAATTATAGACAGAACTGAAATCTGCTTAAGCATCCCAACCGCAAACATGCTTAGGAAACTTGGCTATAAAGCTTCTCTATATTAGGCAACTGTTTTTAATTAAAGAATGAAAATTTTCCATATTAGAAGTCTAGAAATAAGAAACGAATAAATGTGCTTTTCTTTTTAATTAGAAAAGCAATTTTAAAATTTAGTCATTAAGATGCTACTCATTACTAGTTGAATTTATGTAATTGGGATAAATAACAAAACATTTTTTTTTTTCCTACACAATAACGATTTTCAGGAAAGTAGAAGGGAATGCTTTAAAGTTTGCTATAAGAAGCATTTTAATTAAAAACCATTAAGGATTCATAAAAATAAACAGCAAGAAATTCTGCAAAAAACTGAAAGTTAAGTGGAACCCTAAAAAGCTAACGAGACCTGGTTGTGTACTGATGACTGCTGATGATCGCATATTAGCGTGAAATAGCTGTTGTAGGATGTCATTTAGTATATAATTTGGTCTCACCCTTTATTAACTTATAACTTACTTCCGTAAAATCTTTTTAACAAATCATTGGTAGAATCATAAGCAATACCAACGTAAAAACTAAACTGATTTCATCTTGCCTCCATTCCCTCTATTTCAGTTTTTGAAATATAAAAAACTTGTTTCAAAAAGATTGAACATTGGGGGAGGGGGAGTGACAGGCGGAGAAAGACACTCAGAAACTGTGTTGAAGTCCGAAACGTTATTTCGGCGTATAATTCTGATTATCAGGAGGACCAAGTGATATTCATGGTCTCATTCAATACCATATCAAACTATTTCCCGACACTGGCTGAAAATATTTATGGAGATGATGATTACAGCCATGAACCCGTCTCATATGGGCAAAACCGTGGATCGATCACCTCTGGACTAAAATCGTGTGTCCATAATCTGTAGACCGTAAAGGGATTTAATTTGATGAGGCCTAAAAATGGAGCAAGTTTTTTGAGCTCCAACTACTTTTGGTTCTAAGGACGCGAACGGATTCGCTATTCAAATAAAATAAGTAACAAATTTTTATTATTATTATTATTATTATTATTATTATTATTATTATTATCATTAACTACAATTAAAACCATCTTAAGCAAATCCGATATGAAAATGTTGGTCTCTTTCTTGAGTGTGTTTATTACACAAAGACGTTTTAGAAAGCAATAAAAAAGCTTTTACTGGATTATTTATTCTTTATATATTTTTTTTTAATTTTCTTTTTCTTGGTAGGGTTGTTTCCCTTTGAATTAAACTAGTTTTGCTCATTTTCTTTTCGTGTTTCTTATAAGGAAATGACATTTACTTCTTCCGAATCTATTTTAAAAAATATAAAACAGTTTTTGCAAATATTTTCAAAAATTTAAACTATTGTTGCCCTAATTCATCATTATTATCAACTATCTGAAACTTTTCCTCAAGTTTTGCAAACTCTTAAATTAAAAATTTCATTTAAAATAAATAAATAAAAAGCTTCATTTCAAAATATCTGATTTTCTTATAAAAAATATTTTATAAAAATGCAATTGAAAAATGGGATTTTTTTTTTCTTTTGCAAAAATAAAAGTTCTTTATTAAATTCATTTTAACAAAAAGATTAATCTCTTTCTAGTAATGCCGTTTCCTTTTGTAATGCTAAAATTCTCAGTCCTTTGAAGTCAATTGCAAGAAACAGGTATTTCATTTGAAAATGACCATTCGGGAATAAGCAAAGCTTACTTGCAGGCTTAGTTGTTATGGTAACAGCAAACAAGGAGAGACAGACGTTGTTAAGCATTTGTTGCCATACAAGTGGGTCTGTTGGCTGTGGAATGCACCATTATTGAAATGTAGTCATTGTTACCTGTAGGGGAGGCCAAAGGGCACTAAAGGACCTAGACCGTTTGATCAGAATCTATTGATAGCACATAAGGGGGAAAAAAATACAGGTCCCTTTTTTGATCTACTACAAGAAAAATTAGAAGGAAAATGAGATTTTTTTATATATATATATATATATATATATATAACTTATTTATTTTTCCTTTTTTTAAATTAATTATTTTTTAAAAATCCTTTTGCCAAAGAGATTTATTTCTTATCAAATATCTTTTTTTTTCGATAATTTTTTTTGAGAACTAAAAACTTTACAGAAGTGGATACATAGAGATTACACTTAAATACATAAAAGCCAAACAGCTTGATTATCTATAGCTTAATAGCTATGATGACTGAAAGTAATAAGTACTTAAATAAATACTATTTAAATCATGAAATAAAAGCAGCTTATTTATATTATTTTTAAAAGTTCTTACATCAGTAATTTTATCTAGTCAGAAGAATTAAGCAGAATTTATATTTTCAATTATTATTCTACGTTGTAAATAATATGTTTCGTATTTAAAATATTATATCAAGAACAAAAATAATGATAAAGTTAATTAAAATTTTTCTTATTAAATACCTTCTTACTTTTTAACTGCCATCCTCTTCTGTTTCAGTAAGTCTCCTCATGCTGTTATAAAATTAGTTTTTCTTAATTTATAAGAATTAATGAATGAACTATAACAGAAAATGAACAATATTTAACGTGAATAGCAGATTAGAAATTATACTAAATTTGTCTCAGCTATTTCAAATAGCTGCTATTGCTGGAGTCGAAGTTTTTTTGAATTGAGTGGATTACTGATAGATAGATAGATAAAATTATCATCTAATCATCTAATCTTAAGAGATGTGGGAAACGGTTGGGATAGTTTTGAATGAACATGAATAGTCTTTAAACAACGTTACAGAGACGAATTGTCTTCGATTATCTTGTACGTATATAGCCTATAGGCCTATACGTATACGATAAAGTATATACAGTATATGTACTTTTAATACATAATACTAATATAGTAATATTAAGCCCCAGTAATTTAATGTTACATATTAAATCCTATTATATACTTATTAATACTTTTTATAATTCAGGAAAACTAACTTACCAGTGAAAATTGAGGGTTTCCCTTGCAGTGCGTTGTGGGAGGAGGTTGGGGCCCTCTTGTTCTCTTTTCCCCCTACCCCCTCTACCTCTCCACCCTGAGACCGAGTTGGTGGTGAGCAGACAATACTGATCGAGAGGCACTGTGAGATTTTATGAGGTGATAAAAATTTGCACAGACAAACCAGACCCAAGGGTTCTAATTCAGCCACCCACTATTGCACTGATTTATGGTTATTTTTATCCATTTTGTGGTTTGACGCCTTCATTCTTGAGAATTCTTTTTTGTTGCTTTTCACAAAATTTGTGATCCCAGTTTAGAGACTCTTCATTAGTCACAAGTTAAATTCTGTAATCGTTTCTCCTCAATCATCAGATCCCTATTGCCCTCAGCTCCCTATTGGAAACCTCCCCTTTTCTTTCCAAATAAAGCCAGCATCTGAAAATGTAACGATCATTGCGAATTCCAAACATTAAAAAAATCATTCATTTCATTATTAATGCCATTCTGTGAAGCATTTTACTTATTTTATTATCTATATTTTAATACTATTTTAATTTTACTTTCTAATTTCAATTATTAAAAATACTGCAAAACGTCATTGCTAACAAGCTTTAAGCAGTAAACGTTTTTTTTTTTTATTAGTAAAAGCTGTTTTTTTTATTAGTTTAAAAGTTTTAAAAATTAAAATGCAGTACATATGTTAAATTATAAATTTTACTAATAAATTCAACTGGCAGTTAATGAGATAAAACATTAACTTGTGTGATACTACATAGGTATAACTCGTTGTTATATACTGTGTATACCGTAATTGTGTATTTAATTAGAAATAGAAATAATACATTTAGTAAGTTTAAAAGGAAATTGAAAACTTATTAATGATTTAGGAAAGTCCTAGCGAGGGTCAGGAATTTGTCTTATGATGCTTCAATAGCATGTGATTTCGCTATTTATTTTATTTTATAAGCAAAAGTTCCGAAAATCAAACTTTGGCAAAACTTTCCTCTATATTATTATATGGAAATATAATTTAAGATAGAAGACTTTTTATTTGAATTGCATATTGAACAAGAAATTATTCAGTTACTCCTTTGATTGTTGTTTATTATTTATGTTTTTTATCTGAATAAAATCAGAGAAACACAAATTTCTTTGAAAGTTGTATGAGTTAATGAAAACCAGTAAGGGTTGTTGGAAATTTTAGGTTTCTGTTATTACTTCAACAGAATATATTAATATCTACTTGCTTAAATGAAAAAAAAAAAAAAAGCAACATAAAATCACTATTTTTTTTTTGAACGTGAAATATATTGATTCTAATATATTTTTTTTTTCTTTTTTTTTCAGAGCCCAATAATTATGTGTGCTCAACGTGCAAGCACACATTTAACTCCGCCTGGTACTTGCTGCAGCACGTGCAGAATCTACATGGAATGAAGATCTATGTGGAAGGTCCTGTGACACCAACAGTGCCCACAGTGCCACCTTTACCGGAACAGCCTCCACCCCCTCATCTTCCACTGGAGCCTCCCCATCCTTTCACATTATTGCGCATGCCTCTGGCAGAACGACAGTTCGCGCCTGCGCTCAACACTCATAATCCTTTTGCCCGTCCATCTAGTCATGACTTCCGCATGGAGCTCATTAATGAACAGTTCCGGCTAAACCACCCCGGGTTGGGTCTTCCTCCTTTCGACCATCACCCTTTCGAACGACCGCACTTCGAGAGGCCTAGGTCTCTGGGTTTGGGCTTGGAACCCTCACTGGATTTCTATTCCCAAAGATTGCGTCAGTTGGCTGGTACCACAAGCCCAACGACCTCTCCCTCTCCTAGAAAACTAACGCCCCCTTTTTCCAGCCCTCAACCTCCTTCCTCTCAGTCCTCCACTCCCCAACCTTCTCAAACCCCGACAGTGAAACCTGCGGAGGCTTCCACTCCGAAACTGAAGGCCTGTGAGTTTTGTGGCAAGGCCTTCCGCTTCCAGAGTAACCTGATTGTGCACCGGAGGTCTCACACCGGTGAAAAACCGTACAAATGCCACATCTGCAATCATGCATGCACCCAGGCGAGTAAACTAAAGAGGCATATGAAGACACATATGAACAAATCACCAGGGTCCACAGTGTCAGAGAACACCAGTATTGAGTCCACCAGCTCCACGCCAGACTCCAACACTGCCAAGCAGGGAGATGGCAAGTACAACAACGCCGAAGAGGAATGCTCAGATGCTCCTGCTTCGGTGGAAACGGGAGAGAATGATGAAGAGGAAGATCCCGAAGAGGATGAAGAGGAGGAAGAAGAAGAGGAGATGGAAGAGGATGAAGTGGAAGAGATTGGCAGTGAGACGGCAGAGGATCTGACAACCAAGTCATTGTCAGCCTCTGTTACGCCAACTCCACAACAGAACTCCGGGTCCAACAACCCTGAGAAACAGTCCCTGCTTGGGGAAGTGATGGAGAAAATCGGGCTAAGCAATATTCAAGAATATAATCAGGCATACAAGCAAGCTTTAGAGGAAAGCAATGCTGCTCGGGGTTGCATCAAGGAAGAGCGCCCTGGGTGTCATCTGCCTGAAACAAACGCGGTTATCACCGAAAATGGCCTAGAACGGACTTTACGGATGAGGGACGACTTTGGCAAAGGAATCATAGGACAGCCTCCCCTAGATTTAGGGCATGGTCTGTTAGGTGCCTTTGATAATCCCTTTGATGCAAACAAGAGGATCAAGCTTGAGCTGGGTGATCACTCCCGCGAGAGGGAGAGTCTGTATGCAGGCCTGTGGCTACCAGCTATGCCTACGCCCAGAGATATCTTTGTGGGGGTTCCAAGCAGTGAACCTGATCTCAGCCGCCCCAAACCATCCAATGAAAGTGCCTTGAAGTCCGTGGGCCTCGCGGACCCTAACCCAAAACCAGGCACCAGTGGAGCCCCTGGCTTAGCAGTTGGGGTCCTGCCTCCTGGAAATGGCAAGCCAAAGGAGCAGCGCCGAAACGACACATGTGAATATTGTGGGAAAGTGTTTAAGAACTGCAGCAATTTAACTGTGCATCGTCGAAGCCATACGGGCGAAAAACCGTATAAGTGTGAGCTATGCAGTTATGCCTGTGCTCAGAGCTCCAAGCTGACGAGACATATGAAGACACATGGGCGGGTTGGTAAGGATGTGTACCGGTGCCGCTTCTGTGACATGCCCTTTTCTGTGCCCAGCACACTCGAGAAGCACATGCGCAAGTGTGTAGTTAACCAAAACAGTAACAGCAAAACTAGTGAAACGGACACGGACTCCAAGGAGGCCACGTGAGGCCCTCAGATAAGAGTAGCTTGCTCTTGGTAGAGGGGTCTGACTTCTTCTGTATCCATCTGGCTAATCCAGCCGGCAGAGGTAGGCTACAGCAACAAGATGGGAGTTTTTTTCAAATTCAATTCAAATCATTTGCTAATTGTATTGGTTTATTCCCATCGTCACTGCTCGATGTAAAACAAAAGCTATTATGAAGCCATAAAAAATGGATTTGTTTTATTAGATATTTGTAGTATATTTTGGCCACCAGAAAAAAAGTCTAGTATTTGAACACATGCAAAAGCATGGGAAATCTATTGTTGGAACAGTGTAATCATAAGAAAAATCTTAGAACCATGAATAATACCCTTCAAGGTAATCTATTTTACATTTTTAATTGTTAGATCCTTTTCTGAAATAATAAGCATTTTTTGGTCATTTTGTCAACCTAACCCTGGCCAAGCCAGTGGAATACGAAGATTTAGAAAAAAAAAATGTAAAAAAATACCAGAAACTTCTATCGCTGCATAATATGTGACAATCACAATGTAACAAATAACAGTTTTAGAAGTAAATTAATGATTACATTTCTATCAACTGTTATCCAAAGAAAAATTATAAAAAGTAAAATTACGAAAGAAATAAAAAGAAAAAAAGAAAAATGCCCACCGCTCCTCGCGATGAAGTCAGAGTTGGGTACTTTCAGTATTCAGATTGTTATTGTTACAGGCAGACTGTTTTGTTTGGGTGCCACATTAACCAAAGCGCCCTGTTATTCCAAAATGGCGGTGGAGGTGATGCATAATGGACCAGTGTGATACCCTTTTTTTTTCCCTCTCTTTCTTTCTTTATCAGCCACCCATTCGAATCATGCATTGCAGATGAAGCAGGAGGGCTGGCCTAGGTGCCTGGGCGAGCTAAGGAGAGCTCACCGTTATACCACAAGAACAAAGAAGTGCACTTTTGAACTAATGCACTTATTTTGTTGGTGCGTGGTAACTACTCCCTAAGGTGGGGATCACCGGCGGGAGGCATCGCTATCTCTGCCACTTTGGAATCGGTACAGGTTAGGCGTCCCTTGTTGTCTGTAGTTGTAACGTGGTTTCCCTGTATTTTCTTGTGTAATCGTAAAAAGTTAGACCCCCCCAATTGTTGTATCTGTACAGTTCACACAGAATCATGTAGATATGTACAATGAGACACAACAAGAAACAAATTTAAGCAAGGCAGGAAGTAAAAAAAAAAAAAAAGCCCACTTTAAGAGGAATTAAACTTATTTACAGACGTAAATATTTATTGCCCCGGTGCAGCCCACTTTTAGTCTTTTTGTAGCGGTAAATTCGACGAGTTGCAAAATAAAATCCAAAGTACTTACAGAACCCAAAGAGGCATTCTCCCAACAGAAATAATGAGATGTTTCAGTCTGTTGGTCTATGTCTTTAACAATGACAAAAATTGCAAGAGGGAGCGAAAGCAAAAGGAAAGTTGTCTGTTGTATTACATTCTAGTTATGTAGTTTTGTTGGCATTTCTTTTAAAAAAAAATTTTCTGTTTCTATTTTTTTTTTATTAATTTTTAATTTTGTTTTTGTTAATACATATCAACTCATCTGACTTCTTCAATAATTTCTTCGTTGATGTCTGCCGCTTTTTGGGTTTTTAAAGGGGCAAGCCCTACATTTTATTCATTCAAATAGACGTTTCTGCGCCAATTTGCTACTAAAAATATTCCTCTGTATAGTACTTCAATTCGAACTGCCGCTTAATTTTTGTAGAATATTTTTTATCCTCAGAAATGAATTCTTTTCCTTTTTTAAGAAAAGAAAACTGAAGTTAAAAAAAAAAAGTAATGGAGTTGCAGGGTCGTGGGCAAACTCAGTCACTTTTCCTCTACGCCCTCTCCCTCGCTCTGTCCGTGCAATAGAGGCTGTAAATATAGATGTCTTGGCATTTGCTACAGCCGGACCTCGCCCTTTGGAGGCATTTATAGATTAAATTTTACAGAATGGAACCGTGTCCCTAAGTTCACCTCGCTTCCTTCCACAAACTTCCTGTGGACAAATTTTACTATAATTATGTAACATATTGTAGTCATCTCATAGTCAATTAAGTTTCGTTTTATCAGCAATTGCTATTTTTTCAGTGTTTGTCTGTTAGGCATGGAAGCCTTTGCTACACCAAAACTTTTTTCGTCTTCCCAGTGGTTAAAAAAAAAGATTTGATTTCTCTGTGTTTATATTCAACAAATTTATATTAAAAGAGTATTTTATTTTGAGTCTTATAATACAAGATTTGCACAGTCAGCTTCCTCCATGTAATTGTTAGGTAATAATTTCTCAACAAATTGGAATGTTATTAATATTAATTATGAAACAGTCTCAGACTTCTAAAAATAAAACTGCCTTGTTAACTTCAGTAAATTTTGAATTTGCAGTGTTTTATTATCACCATCACTATTATTGTTATCAGATTTGTGTAGTTATCGTTAATAACTAATAATTAAGAAATTCCAATTTATTTGTTTTTTTTTATATTCAAATTATGATTTATTTTTTCCCATTTAATGTTATTGTTAGTTGAAGCATTTCTTTTAATCACAGTTCCTGTCATTTATTATTTCCACATTATATGGAGTTGAGAAGCTGAACTCAGTAAATCTGGGTTGGTATATAATTTTATTGTCTTCTGCCAGACAAATATATAATATTTAATAAAAGTAGCAGAAATAAAATATTTTTTCGATTTTTGATCTTTCATTAAAATGAAATTTTGCTGGTTAAAGGAGAAAAAATATCACAAATGTGCACACCCACGTAATAAAAAAAATAATAATAAAAATCATTTTAAAGCATCAATGCAGTGATTCACCAATTCAATTGTTTTATGTATATACATGTATAATAATTATGATACCATCAACAATTCATTATAATACCGATGTATAGTCATCATCCCGGACATGCCTAGACTTGTTAAAGGAAAACCAAAATAAATAAAAAAAAAAGAACTTAAGAGATTGGATGCCATGCATTTTTAACTATTTTATAAGAGGTTTTGACTACAATCGGATCACTCCACGGGAAGTGTCTATATTTTAGATTTTTTAAATATAACCTCATCACAGAAACATCCAAAACCTTTTTTCCGTAATAATTTTATCTAAAAACAGAACCTCCTTTAGAAATGGAAAATAATAATAAAAAACTAAGCATTGTTGTAACTGTCTTCATAATTTAATATTTGCCATAATAAGGTTGAAGAGTTCTTGATTATTTTTAAATTTCTTTGTCTCAGTGTTATTGTTGCCCTTGAGTTGACTAAGAATGTACATAATATAGGCACTTGAGTGTCTAAACTGTAATTGTATATTTTTTTCTCCTCAACTGTTTTTCACTGTACTTGGTTTGTCAAATTTAGTTCCTTTTCGTGATTTTATTTTCTTCGAATGATTAAAATGTTATAAGTAATGGAAGAAGAGGGGTCATTTTTTTTTTAGTCAGTATTTAACGAAGGATTAACCCAAATACCCTATTAACGATAGAAATCCACCAACATTAAGTTTTTGTTCTTGCTTCTAGTACTTTAAAAAGTGTGCGGATATCTTATAAAGATGATTTTGTAGGATTTATAAACAAAAAATTGTTTTGTATTCAATGAAGTTATGTAATCTCTTCATTAATTAATTTATTTTCATGGTTTGTTGTTCAGTTATCATTTTCTCCTACAGCTTTTAGTATTCAGATCTAAGATGTTTTGTAATAATTCATTCCTTAAAGGCCTTCAGTAAGAATACTCTTAGGTAAGTTTAGGCTTTTAACTGCTCGGTTATGTTCCTTAAGATACGTTTTTTCGGCAGAGTTATAATATCATTCCCGAATGCGGAAAAAGAATTGAGTTAAAAGAAATGTCTATTGACTTCCTTGAATATATCTTTCGCAACTAACATTTTCAAAACCTAGTGGTAATGGTATCTTTGTGACTTCCTATTTAAGAATCGATTTCCCAGCTGAAATATTTATGGTGGTAAATTAATCCTATAAATAATGTCTGTTCTATATAATTATTGTATCATACTTTCTCAGGTATAATCGTGAGACCACCACAACCTTGTAAAGTGAATGTGATCGATTTTGCTGGGTTACATCGATATCTTTTCCCTATGTTCCTTTTCCTTAGGTGTTTGTAGCAAATTAGTGGAGTCTCTGTAAGTATTTCTCCACTCTCCTTGAGCTTAACAATTTGTTTCCTATAAATATCATATTATAGAATATTAATATATTGACATCCTGTCTTCTCAAGAATGTATCTGCAATTAGATACTAGTTCCAATTTTCTGGGGCCAAGTTTTGCATTTGTTGTACAACCTTTCTTTTTTTAGGGATGGGGAAGAGTTGCAAATTCTGACGTATTGTTTCTCTTACGTTTTAATATTTTTATTAGTATTACTTTAGATGGACTGAAAAAATAAAGACTTCTGATTTTCTTGTAAAGAAGCTTCAACGAAAGTTTCTTTCAAATTTTCGTTAATATTTAGGCATCTTCAGTTATTGAAAAATAATAAGCGGTCAAAAATATATATGCGAAGTCCATTGAATTATTTATAAAATCTATCTCAGTTAAATTATAAAAATTTTGACAATAATTGAATCAATTTTGCAACGGATTCATATACAAAGTATTCATGCATAATATTTACTGTAATAGTTTTATTTTGCTACACATACTATCAACAAATATACTTGTCGGACCTCATCTTTACTCTTTTGATATTAGCCTAGAAATATGTTCTATTGTAATATAAGTTAATATATATTTGTTTGAATTAGCAGTTTTACTTTCTTAAACTGATGAAATTTAACCCGTGATATGAAATTATTGTTTAGAATTTTGTTATATTAATTTATAGTATTATGAATATTATTCAGTTTTTTATGAAGTTATCTTAATTCGAAGATATCTTTGTAAATTACATATATAACATTATAAATAGTTTATATAAATGGCTGTATAGAGAATATATAAATATTTTACAAAAAAAAGTAACTAAACTAATGTTTAAGAAAATAACTATAGATATTATATTTAGTGCATTTTTATATCTTCCTGCTATTTATTAGTGCAAATGCAATTTATTACAAATCATTGGTTCCTTAAAATTTTGCTCCGACTTAATCCTAGCTGAACATTTCTCAGATATATTAAATTCTAAGTTCCTCTTTTAAATCAAAGTCTAAAAAGTCCTTGCAATTTCTATAAAAAAAATCTGTGTCAAATGGAGCAATGTTTTGATTATTGTAATTTATTACTTTTCCTCTAATGCATTACTTTCAATGAGTTAAGAAGAAACATAATATTTTGTTTTTTTAATTTATAATCAGAATGGTAAAGAATAGAGTTATAAAGTAGAATAACAGTGAAGTTGCGAATGTATAAATTTTTTTCATAATCTTGTAAATTCATTATAAATTTACTATTTATAATTTGAAGCTATCTTATCATATGTAAATTCTCTCTTATATCACAATGTTAACTAGTTCATTTATTATTAATAAATGTAAGGAAGATATCTGTAGATTACTGGATAATTTACATGCAGATAATATTTTTTTCCTGATATGTGATCCCGAATAAACTAAATTGTAAATGCAGGTGGCAACTTCACTGAAATTAGCTTAGCAAAACTAAACAATAGAAAGAGATCAATATAGATTATATATTTATTTATAATTATTACAAACTAATGCTGTAATTACTACAGGAAATTATTCTGACGATCCGTCGTTTGTAGCATTATTCTTTCTGTAAAAAGTATATAAAAGTGCAATTAGATGCAGTATTACAAAACCAAATGATTTGGGCATTATAATAATAAGAGAGTTTTCTCATTTAGTTCCTATCAGCTATTTCGACGGAGTCTTAGCTTTGTTACATCAGCCAGTTTCTATACTTGAGTTTGCTTCTAAGATAATATTTCTATTCACTTCATAAAACTAATAATTGTGAAAAAGAGCTGTTTTACTAAACTAAAGCTTTCAGAAAAAATGACATTAATAAGTTCTTCTTTGCCTACGTACACATTTTTGTTTTGTTTAACTAATTGCAATTGATTCAATTATTTTAATCTTTGAGAAATGATGGCCTATAAAAATAAAAATTATACATTGATCAATTAGATCAGTTGTAGAATAAAAGAAGCAATGAGATAATATAAACAAAAAATACAATTTCTATGACTATTGAGATAAATGGACTTGTAAAGAATGTTAGGAAGTCAAATTCTTTTTAGCAAACCGAAACCAAATAAGAAAGTTCTCAACTATCCTTCATAAGGGCATTACTGTATATTTGGAGATTTTCTCATTTAGTTTGTAAGAATAGATGTGGATAGGGTGATAGGGTGAAGTACTAGTTCATTCAAATTTAAACTGAATTTATTTATGTAATAACTGTCTTACAATCTCTTATCTTGAAAATCAGAAGTCTGCAGATTATTCATCACATGATGACATTCTGTTTACATTCTTTAAGTTATATGTAAAATGAACGTATTGCTGATATTTTTTTTTTTAACTGCTTGTTGATTCTTCTTTTTTTTTCTGCAGTGATGTTCTGTTTTGAAGTCGTTTATTTTCTCTGAATCAATGTAATAATCGTATTAGGGATACCCCATCTTGTCAGTGCTGTGATAGTTTGCTTATGTAGATGTCTGTGAAGAAAACCAATGGTTTTTCAGGGTTGCCCTTAAAACAACAATCATTCTTAATCGTAATTTATGAAAGAAAACCTCCTGAAGTGGAGTGATCCCTCTTCTACCATTACCAATTAAAAAAATACAAAAATAGCAAAAAACAACAACATGTATTTCAAATAAACATGTAATGATATCAGTGTTTTTTCCTCTTTGAAAAGATCTCTGTAAAATTATTAGATTAACCATTGACAGGTATTTTTTTTTTGTCCCTAACCTTTAATTACTTTACTGTTCTTACCGGATTTGTTAAAAAAAAATTGCAAATGCATTTTATTATGTTATCACTTAGATTTTTTCTAAGGTTACGGTAAATTTGAAATTTTTCCTTAATTCTGTGTTTTGTTTTGTTAAAAAAAAATGATTATTTTTGTTTTTCTATTTAAGCTTGATCCTTGTTATTTTTTTATTTTTTTTTTATTTATGAGTTTTGAAACTGTCCACTGGTTTTCATAATAGTGAGGGAAAAAAAGGGCTCTATTTTTTGATTGGCTGATAGAAGGAAAAAAAAAACAAATATATTTCACAGTTGGTTCGCTCCAAGCTTTTTCTGTTGGCTTTGAACACACACTAGGTAAAGATGATAGACAATGATAAAGTTCGAAGGAAAATAAATAAAGAAGAAAAAATTAAAATACCGTACACAAAGTAAATGAAGGGGAGGATTGCGAGCTAACTTATTGCTGAACTCGTTCGTGTTTGTCCCTGTTTATTTATTTGATATTTGTACATGTAATGTACCAAATATGAGTAGAGCTTAATAATGTATTTATGATGTCAATATTTGTCAGATTGTACCAAGTACTGTCAACTCAATAAATATATTGTCATGGTTTTAATTAATGGTCTTCTTTTGTGAATTTTTATCCTTAATAGTCTGATTTCTTTTGAAAGTATCACTGTAAGGATTATTTATGATTAGTAACAAACGTCGATACTGAATTTGCTTCATTTTCTTAAGTTTTCTGAAGTTTGGAAGACTTTTCTATCTTTGTAATTTTACTGATTGCTGATAATTTCCTTCAAAGGAACAAGATACTTTCTAGATAAATCAGACCATTAACTTGATCTAATACACTAATAAGTGAGAATTAATCTAAAAAAGTAAACACTTTTATTATCAGTTAAATAGCTTATTGATTACTAATTTAATACCGATTAAAACTGAAATAAAAACATTACAAATCTTTATTAAAAAACTAAAGTTATTAAAAAATTAATAATTCATAAAATGATTTTTAGTTTATTTAGTTGCAAATAAACAAATAATTAGCATATAAGAGAACTTTGATATACTAAAATCATACTGGACTATGTATTAGGAATGAATGGCTCAAAGAAGTTGTAGATGAAAGCTCCACCAGAGAGAAATGATGTAATCCAAACATCAACAGAAGTTTTTTTTATTTCATCTACGAAACTTTTACATTTGCCAAATAACCAAAGGAGAAACAAATAAAATTTAAAAAATGACTTTCAAATGTAGTAGCATAGGCTGCTGAATATTAAGCAATGAAAAAAGAAAAAAATACACAAACAAACAAACAGTTAATTAAACAAAATAAATCGAAAAGACATTCTTAAAAGAATGAAGATGTGCAGATAATGTGATTTGAACGCTTTCTGCAGAATCTTAAACTGAATCTTCTCTATTCTACTTACATATAATCGAGAACTAATATTAAAAACACCAACTATGAACATACTATAGGCTTTTTTAATGTTCCATCAATATAAAAATTCTTAGCAACAGCTACTTCTAATAGTATGATGTAACGAAATGTATAAATTTTAAATACATTAAATAGATGAATTAAACCAAGTCTATTAAGAAAAACAATTAAAATAATGTTTTTTTTTTACCAAATATTTGCGAATTGAAATGTCTTCAACAAAGACTTGTAAAAAGAAGCAGTGTCAACGTATTTTAATGCATTCTAAAAATCTTAAAATACTAGAGATAAGTTTTGAACATGATTATTAGAAAAAAAAATGTACATAATTGTAGATTGTAGATTTTGCGGATATTTGAAGGGCTGTGGATACATTCCACTAGCACTGCGATCTTTTTAGGCCTACTGTACAAACACTATTAATTGTTAAAGAAAATGAAACATACACTGAAGATAGTAAAAGTTTGTAAGTAGAAAAATTCATAATTTAGTTTAAAATTCTCATAAATTACTTTTCAGTGCCTTTGTTTTATACTCAAATTTGGATAACAAAACATATCAAAATTAAAATGTTTGGATTTTTCTCAAAATTAAGAATTTTTGTATTATGGGTATTTTGAGAAGTTTCTATTTGTTGTAGATGGCACAGAAGGTTTGATCCTGGAGTATTCATTAATATTGCTACATTTAGAAATCATTTTAGATGAAAAAGAATTAATCTTAAAAATTAAGAGAAGACTTGATAAGAAAGATTAATGAAAACGCATTAATAATTAATCTGTAATAATAAGAAGATATTATAAGTATAACGAAAGTATTAGAATTTCTCTATGTAGTTATCTCGTTCTTAGATAGTTACCTAGAGAAATTAACTCCCTCCATTCAACTATCTGATGTCTGTCTAAAAGTTAACCGTAATTTTATAATAAAGTTGAAGATATATTTTAAAAGAATATGATTGTCCTTCCGAAATCCAATCGTTCATTTTTTTCAGAAAAAAAATAGGACATTGCAAAATAATAATAATAATAATAATAATAAAAAGCGTAAACATTTAATCAAACCTATTTACAACATTTATAAAAATGGAATTGTTTTGTCTTTACAAAATAGATCTTAATATGTTCTTGGAGACATGAAGCTTAGATACATGATGTGGTTAAACAAATAATCCGCATAACCATATTAGGGAATTAATATTTGAATGACGAATCTCCAATTAACTTAATTAAAGATGGTTTCAAGTCATATTTCGCATTTTCTTTACTTACTTTTTGATATATCTTCCAATCAAGGCAACAAATTCGCTGAATTTCTAGACAAATGAAATCGAAGAAATATTAATCAGATCTAATACGACTTAAACTAGTTGAAGCAATTCTTGGAAGCTCGTATGATCAACAAAATCCTTTTCCTCTTGTGTCACGCAACAGAAAATGTTTTTTCGGGAAGAATTTGTGAAAAAAAAATGCATCAATAATGCGGAAACAAATGAATGAGAATAACTTAGCTAAGCCGTTGCTACCATTGTAATACTTTGTTGTATTCAATTTTCAAGAAATGTCAAATGATGCGTTAAAGCCTATCATGAAACAATGAGAGACATTTTTTGCACCAAAAATTTCAAATTTCAAATGAAAGGAAAATGGTAAAATTACGTATCAATTTCTACATTTTATAAAGGTTTACATAAATGTTTATATAAAAAAAAAAAACTTGATTACTTTTATTGTTTGATACTCTGCAGTTACTATTCCAAAGGGAGAAAAAAATCATCTTGACTAGGTAAGTATTTTTGTAGTTCATAGTTTTCACTTTGAATTTTATTCTTATTAATAAGAATTGTAAATTTAATTAGCGACATTTTCACTATTAATAAAAAAAAAATGTGTTAAGTATTATTTCTCTTATAATTAATTATGCTTTATTTAATGATTATTTGTATTCGAGCAGAATTTATTACTTATTTAATAGTTTTTAATTATTTATTTTTATGTTTTAATTTTTGTTTTGTTTTTCCAATTTTTCCATAATCAATTTTAAGAACCAGCTCATCATATTTTTCGATCCAAAATCATTTTTGTTTTGCTGTAGATAAAAAGTCCAGTTAATGAAAATTTAAATTAATATTCTTCAAGATAAAAAGAACATTAACCTAAGCAAGAAACGAGTTTAAAGATTTTGTCTAAATATTAAACTGCAGCTTAGCTTTCCTTTTTAAAAAAATAGGTTTACGTTGTTTAAAGAAAAACTCTTAAACATTGTTATTAAGAGGTAAGTACTAGATCTAATCATAATAAGGTGTTTTTACTTCTGACAATTTCAAATTAAATTTAATGAAAAATTGTTAAATTTTCGGAAAACGACAGTTTTTTGTTACAAACACATTTGCTTAAAAAAATATTTTTTTAATATATAATAGTTAAGAAGGATTTGATTTATTACATTCTCTAATTATTATATATTTTGTTACTGTAGTATTTTGGATTTCCGAGATGATCTTACGAAAGGCAAATGATTTTAGTTATGAAAAAAAAAAATTCTGATTAAAATTTTAATTTTTGCCAATCAGTTGTATTGCCAATCAGTGTAATCTTTTTAGATCATTATTGAAAGAGATGTAAGTTTAACATTAATTAATAGATCTTCCTTTGTTATTTTTAAAATCACATTCAAAATGAAAAATTAACAACATTTATTTTGTTCTTTTTTTTTTTCCTAAAAAAACAAATAAACAAACAGCAAAACACTGTCTGCAAATATCGTTTCTATCAGAGAGATTACCGTAATTAGTAGACTGCCTAAAACAAAATCAGAGACCATGAAGAGGAGAACTTGGTCATTCAGTTTTAGTAATTGATTTTTAAGTGACAGTGTATGAATCAGACTCGATGCAAATAATTATTACTAAAGCACTTTTCCTTAACTAAATTTTAAGAATGTACATTAAATAATTTATTTTACTGCCTAAGGTTTTTTTTTTTTTTTCAAAATATCTGAACGCCATATAACTTTGTTTTGATGTTGTTTCTGTAAGCTGCTGTATTGCAATACTCGAATCAAATTTAACTTTTGTTTCCATGAATGTGGCTTTATCTCAGGGAAGCGTCATTGTTTGCTAGTGAGGGGTTTCCAAAAGAAAGAAAAATTATATGTAAACAGTAGAAGGGACCTGATTCCAGATATTTATTTAGCAAAGGAAATGCCACTGAAATTTCATATATGAGATTAGAGTATTGTCGAGTATATCGAGGAAAACCTTTGGTGTGTAATAAAAATGTAGTGTGCGATCTTAGCAAGAAGTTATGTTTCATAGTAACGTTTAATTAAATTATGACATCTAAGTAATTATTTAATACGGATATATTCGCTGAGAAGAATATTTGTTCAACAATCAATTCATAATGTCACCTTGCTCAGTTGCAGTAAATAGTTTAATATGAGCTGTCAATAAAATTTATATTTGGTGTATTTAACGTGTGTGGTAAAACTAGGAATTGAAAGAAATAAACACACTAAAAAACATTTTAAGTTATATATTTAAGAAATAATAAACAACATACATTACATAATTAAAAGGGGATCCTTGGACAGTTTCAGAGGCGTCAAATCCTCCATCGTCAGAGAATCCCATTTTAATTACGTAATGTATGTTTTTTATTATTTCTTAAATATATAACTTAAAATATTTTTTAGTGTGTTTATTGAGTATTTCTTTCAATAAAATTTATAGAAACTGATAACATTTAAATTCTTTGTGATTTTTTGATTCGTTTAGTTTGAAAAAAATCACCATGAAAATTAAGAGGCTGAGCTACAGAATCTTAATTAATAATTATCCTTTTTAATGTTTGTTTGTTTGCTTTTTTTTTCAATCCATAAAAATCGAGCTTAAACTTCTTTTCATTGAATTTCGTTTAAAAAACTTTGTTCAAAGAATTTTCAAATTATTAGAAAAAAAGATTCAAAGCAGTTTTGAATAACTTAATTACTCCATTTTAGATTAAAATGTAAAAGAAAAAAAATTACAAACGTTTATAAGGAAACGAAATGAACATGGCTATTAACTTTCTTTTTAATCTTTAAATATATTTTAATCTTCATATTTAGTATATTCATATAGTTAAAACGAATTGTAACATATCGTTATAATACAATTGTATTTTCTGCTTGAGTGCAAATTGTTGTTCTATTCGATATATGATATAGAAATGCCAATAATTTAATTTAACAGTGTTTACTTGAAAAAAGAACTAAAAGCCTATTTGGTAGTTAATTCACTACATAAACGCTCTAGAATTTTTTTCTTTTTTTAGGAGCTAAATGTTTACAAAAAATTGAACAGTACATGGAATAAAACCTTATCCCTTTACGGTTGCCCAAGCTTTATTGTATGAGTTATGAAAATCCTTACATAAAGCAGTGAACTATCAGGACATACTTCATAGCAAATGAATCCTTGTAGTGAATGAGAATGCTGCATCATTAACATTAGAATTTGAATATTGTTGTTTGTTTGTTTTGTTGAGAGATGGGGCTATCAAAATAAAGATACAGTAATTACATTTTTAGTTGGTCTGCAAAAAAGTATTTACCTAATGTAAAGTTTTCGGATGAGTACCGTATAAACTGACAAGAAATGTCAAAAGTTCCTTCTCGTGTGCAGTCAATTGCGACCAATAATCAAATTATTGCTTTTAATAAAAGTAAAAATGGAAATAATTATAAACCCTTCATTAAAATATGTAGAATGATATTTTATACAGCTTTGCATGTTTAATTATAATAACAACTTATGCATTTTGGTATAAAATATAATAGTCTGTATTAAATATGAAATATTAGGACAGTCGTGTTTGCAGTAGATATGATATTTAATTATTTTCATATAACTTTTTTTTAAAATGCCTAGTAAACAATATGCTAACCATTCATTTTTTTAATGTACATTTGTTTGATAATGGTTTTATGGTTGAAATCTGACAGTAATCTCCATTTGTATGTTTCCAGATGAACAGTCGTATTTTGCATCTGAAAAACATGTCAACACTTTGCTTCTGGAACTCGTAAGTGAACGCAGCAATGGGCAGCCTAATAGGACCATTCGAATTCCGGGCAGCAGATGTAGCAGCCCAAGGCAAGGTGGTCAACTCCGATTGAAAATCATTATGTCTTGAAACAGCGCAAGCGCCCATAAATGTTTGCTGTAATGTGATATCAGAACCAGCTGTGAGTAGAATTGTTTCTTTCTATTTTTTATTTCCTTAAAAAGAAATAATATTTTGTGCTGCAAAGCGAATAGGGGTTCTGGTTTCAATGAAAACCATTGGATTCCAAACATCACCTGCTTCTTGTGTAATTACATTCGGGCTAATAAAATATCAGTAATCAGGTTTTAAGGAAATCTATTAATATCACTATTATTATAGATTTTAATTTTTTAAAGAATTAATGTCTATAATTAGATTTATTTATTTTCGCTTTATTATTCTCATTTTTTATTAGTGTAATTTATATATTACGATAAAGTATATTAGAAAATAAAAAGAAATTTTTTTTTCAAAGAAATTCTGATAGTGAGGAATATATCAGGCCAGAAATATTGGTTTTTATTTTAAACAGTAATTTTTGTAGACAGTTCATAGAATCTAGCTCTAGATAAAAATTTGTCCTTTCTCTATGAATCTAATCTTTTCTTCTTTTTATTTTTTATTTTGATCGTTTAAGTTTGAATTTTTATGCTTTAACAAAATTCATTGAGGCCTGCGCACTGCTGGCACATGAATTTTCTCACTAATTTTTCATTGGTGAGTTTTACATTGTGCATTTTTTCGTTTGAGGCACCATTACGCTTCCGATGTATCATTTAAGTTATTAGATCGCACTTCAATCAAAATTAAAAATGAGATTACACTTTACATCAACTTCTATTAATACTATTTGACTTACTGTTATTAAATAATAATATTTCAGCTTTCTATACCTGTTCATTATAATCGTATCAATCAAGAATAAAGACAGACATGTTAAAAAAAACCTTATTAAGGATACTTAAAAAATAAAATCAGTGAGTTTCTATTTTTAAAAATAAGTTCTAAAAAAACCTTCTAAAAAGAATTTTATTACTAAAAAAAACAACATAAAACAGACATTCAATAGTAAAAAACAATTCCATAAATTTTTTGTGATTTTTAATCGTTTTGCATACTGAATATCTCATATTCCATATTATAATGTTAGTTATATAATTAGCATGTGTTCCTTTAAGAACTTAAGAAATTAAAATTACGAATTTATAATAATTTAAAGGAATCATTATAGTACTTACATTTCCTTAACATAAAATCTTCTAATAAACGAATTTTCAGATAAATATTTGAGACATAACTTAGAAAATATAATAGGTAATGTTTGGATCTGATTCAATCATACACGAATCATACAGACGATTGGACGTAAGGAATTCATTGAATAGATGGGTGATTTTTTAATTACCTGAAACAATATAAAAGTAATATTGGAAAGGAAGATAAGAGCCTATCTTAAAGTAAATGTTAATAATGTTTAAAACCTTATTATCTAACAATATTTATGTATTTAACTGAAGCATTTTGATCAAGATAAATAACCAAAAGGCTATTTGAAAGTTCACGATTCAAAGTCACGTGATTGTTTTACTTGATTGTCAAACCTAATCTTCGAATTTCAAAGAAATCTCATCAGAATCCTCAGATTACACCTAGATTTATAAATATCGGTAACGCAAACAGCTCTCGTGTAACGAATCGAATTAAAAAAAAAAAAAATGTTCGAAAAATTACATACATTAAGAATTAATTTATCTTCTGCCAATTTGCTTTTTTTTACTTCATTGATTTTTCTATGTGAATAGTAAACCTTTTCTTTTTATTATTAGTATTATTTTATTTTTTGTAAGTGAACTGAAAGCCATTTAAGATTCTCCTCTCTCTCTCTCTCTCTCTCTCTTTGCCTTTT
The DNA here is from genome assembly GCA_023159025.1 of Thereuonema tuberculata. NCBI lineage: Eukaryota > Metazoa > Arthropoda > Chilopoda > Scutigeromorpha > Scutigeridae > Thereuonema > Thereuonema tuberculata. The sequence goes on from JAFIDM010012231.1 coordinate 83,789,464, forward strand.
CTTGAGAATCGTTTATCTTAGATAACATTTTCTTTGGACGCCATTTCTCTTTTTCTTCCCTCCTCTCCTTTTCCATTTTGATAACAAGAACCGGATAGGCTGTCAGATCTCTTGTAGGTCAAGTATGTCGTTCGATGAAGCCACTCTGGCCAATAACCTTATGACCACTTGACCAATCGAATGGACACTGGCCACCGTCGCCATGGCTTCAAGCGGTGACGCAACAACTGCGCTGTTAAATTTGGATGAGAACTGAAGCTTGTAATGAAATTTATTGCTTTCTACAATAAAAATAAACAATGAATCATAAAAATAAGAATTTCTCTGCCAAAATACAATTTATAAATAGCAAAGTTTATAAATTTTTATAAACTGATTTTTTTTCTTCTCTTATTTGATATCTTTACTGCTCTTGTTAACTTCTGGCCTCCTGAAAGCTGTTTTACATATATTTCCAGAAAGATGTTTTACATATTTTCCTATTCATTGATTTCTGATAAGCTTAAATTTGTCAAGGTTATATAATTATAGTTTGGCATTATTTTTTCGGTCACTGGAGCAAAGTTACCACTCAATACTTCGATATACGACGCCATAGCATCTATTAAATCAACATAGTATGATTATTTTAAATTTCTGCAATCGTTATTAAGATAACTTAACAATGACTCATGTTTTCTTTCTAAAAAATTACTATGTTAATTAACTTTATGTGCATGTGATTATTCGCCATTGCTGTGACGTAGTTAATGTATTTAGATCACTAAAAATGCAATGGTCAGTATACGATATGGGTAAGTAAATGATATTTACGTAGTTTTCATTTTGAATTTATTACTTATAATGTCTGCTATTTACTGTAATAATCCAAGATAGATTATTCAAGATAAATAAAGGACAAAGGATAGGAGAATTATAAACAGATCCGTTAATGAATATGAAAATCTAGAATCACCTGAAGAATTTATAAATTTCACTAGGTCCTTTATTATTATTAAGAAAACATGACTTTTTTTTAAACTTAAACAATCTAGAATTAAGTTGTTTGCTGTTAATTCTTGTTCCTAACACAGGAATTAAGGCAAATAATATTATTTAATTTCTTTTTTAGGTTAGAGGAAAGTCTATTTGAATTTTTAATGTTTAAGTTAAAATAAATTGATTATTTTTTTAAGTAATTTTTTCCATAATTTAAAAAAAAAAAAAAAAAACATTAAAAATAGGCAACAAAACTTTAAGTTCCTTATATAAGCTACAATTTCTTTACTGCCTGAATATTGAAATTTGAATTTTTTAAATTAAATTTTTGTAAATATAAATTTTTATAGATATAATGTGTTAAGATTTATTAAAATATAACTCATTCAGAAGATAAGCACCAGTCGTAAAACACGTTTGTTGTAAAATTATGAAATCACAGTTAAATACCGAAACAAATAGATTTTTTATATTGTTGCTTGACAGTTTTATTCTCACTAAAAATGTTCAGAAAGTGGTTGGGTGGCCGAGACCATCACTATAGTCTCTTTTCACGGACGTACGAAGTGACTGTCCTCGGTTACTGCTAACGTCTATTTCGCCGTAGACTCACCTCGAGTCTGGCGGGCTTTCTCGTCTCAATTGCGGGGAAGCGAAGTGACTGTCCTCGGTTACTCCTAACGTCTATTTCGCCAACAAAATAAGTAATTATGCAGGTTTTGAGAGGTGGGGTATGACTTCTGCAACCAAAGAAAACAGTTTACAAGACAGTTTAAAAAGAACTACGACCAAAGAAGATTTGAGTATCCATCCAGAAAAACTGCCAAAAACAGTTCCTAATAAAAAAAAAATCATCATTTACAATGAACTCTCTCCTACTTCTGTAAGAAGTAGCTATCTTTGATTACTGCTTCTTCTGGGCTCCTGTCCCACTCTCTCTAATTCCACAGATCCTTCACCATTTATTACTGATCGACGCCTCTCTTTCGGCTATGGAGTGCCCAACTGTCTCCAGAGGTAGGTGGGCATGAACCAATGACTCGTGTAAAGGTGAAGGCCGCTCGATATGGTCCTGGGGGGGAGACGATGATGAAAATACCCCAGTTAACAAAATTCCTAAATACTTTTTATAAATTTATTTATAAATGCTTCCAATCACTGAAAAAGCTTCAATTCAATTCTCCCTGAATTTTAACGATTTGTGTGATGCCCTATTTCCCCCCCTCTTTCTTTTCTTCTCTTTTCGTGTGATAGGGAATAGCGTGTGATTTCATTTTGATTTCATCCAGGTGAGAATTTGATAAAGGGTGGAGTTGGCCCCCCATAGACATAGGTCTGTCAATCGCAAGAGTGGAACGACACGACAGACCAAATTGCAGGTAATTTGCAGAGAAAAAGCCTTCAGAAGTGGTTCTTTCTCCACCTTGAACTTGAGAGTGGAACGTTTTAGTCCCATTAACTGATGGCAGATTTCAGAAACAGGGGAAGGGAAAGAAAACAAAAAAACCTTATCTTCATTTACACTTAATTTTTTTTATCTCATTATTTGTTTCTTTAACTGAAATTATTTGATTATTAAAATGATAACTAATTCAATATGAAAATGGGATTAAGATAAAATATGAATTAAATCTTCATAATACATCTTAGCAGTTTAATTTTTAATGGCAAGTTTAGTTACGGACACATAAATACTAATTTCATCAATTTTATTTTCATGGGTTTTGTTAAGAAAAGACTTTGACGGAAAAACGTTTATTTTACCTTTCGTCTGTGAATGTCTGTTAAAATCAAATAATTTCACTCATTTAGTAAGATTTTGATGAAATTTCATATTTAAGGGCTTTTCAAAAATCATTCCAAAATAAGTTTTTAATTGATTAATTGTATTGTTCACTTTATGTAATGATTTTGATGCATGTTGGACACATTTTTTGAAATAATATTGATGTTTCTGCAAACTTGAAAAATAATAGTAATAATGAAGAAAACCGAACAAAAATTACTTAAAGATAAAGTAACTTTGGTTCCGTTTCTTTATTCTTATTATTTTTCAAGTTTAGTTTAATTGAAAAATGATACTACAATTATAAAGAAAGACACCTTATTTGTTAACATATATGAAGTTCTAACTTTATTTTAAAAATGTTTTGTAAGAATTCAATAAATTAATGAAATTATATTTGAACTAAATATTTAAGATTATAGTTAGCACCTTTATAAAAGGAATGGATTTAGGAATGACTTTTATTATATCCCATTCCCTTAGTAAGGATAAAAATCGTTATTACGGTAACTTAGGTATTTTGAGAGACTGGCTTCTTTGCAATACAATAAACGAAAGTTTGCTTCTAGTTTATCACTATTACAATAAACAACGGCTTATAGGGTTTAAAGCTAAGTTCTAAATACAAACAAATGCTGAAAGATGGAAGTGAAAAAAAAAAACAACCCAACATTCTTAATGCTTTCAGACATTGTCAAAGGCAAAGAGGCCCCATAATATGCACAATTTTATAAACAAAAGTAGAGTGAACCTAACCAGCGTTTACAATGAACCTAATGGACGCTTACAGCAAACCGGAAGTTGGAGGGTCAAAAGTGGTCGCTTCCGATAAAGAGGAAAACGGCGATAGACGTTCCCCCAATATCGACCCTTCTGAACACATTGGTGGTGGTCACGTTTTTGCCAGTCAAACGGTTGCTGAGATGTGATAAAAGAGAAACGTAATGAAGCACTGACATTTGACCCCTCTACCCCACATCCGGTCAGGGAGTGGTCTTAAAGTCTGATTTTTTGGATGTGGTCACCTACCTTTTGATGCTGAACACAATGGTGAAGGTTTCATTCTAATATCTCTAACCGTTTGGCCACTACAGAATGTGACATCCAGCAAGCATAAAAGCAAGAGCGGTCCTCTACGTTTTACAGGCAAGCTGTAACCTAGGGGCCGCTAACAAAACAAACTCCATCTTTTGTAAAGAATGGTCGTAAATGGATCATCTTTCACAGAGATTACAGCGTTCCTAACGGCAAATTAAGGAAATTATTAAAATTTTCCACAATAAATAGAGATATTAGGGAATAAAAAGTAAATTAGAAAGATTTCAAGAAAGAGATGTCGCAGGAAGAATATACAAGATATATTAAATAATTAGGAAGTGTACAGATGAAAGTCTCCGATAATAGACTGCTCCAGTGATCATCTGCGAGATGGTGGATGCTATTTGTAAGTGCAATGCATTGTTCGTAGTAGTTCTGGTGACCCTTCATGACTCTGGTGACCCTTTGTTCGTTGTTGTAATTGTTGCGAAGATTCTTATATTTTTCTTAATGAAGAAGTAAGTATCCAGCACCGATTTCTGATTGGCACAGTCTTCCATGTCCTTATTCATTTACATTTTCAACAATAGAGTACATGAAATGTCTGTTGCTGCCACTTTTATTTGATTTAAAGAAAACATTGAATTTGAATCTATCAATTCAAATAAACTTAGGATAGAAAATAATTCCGATAATGATAAGATTTTTTTAATGAAAATAATGATTGTCGTTGGATTCAAAATGAAGTAGATAAACTTGATATTTCAATTTCTATTTCAAATGCAGCATCTGCTCCAGTTAATGAATGAATTCTTAACTCATTACAAAACATGCTGCCCATTCTTATGAATATGAATCGCCTGAATGAAGTCGTCTCTTCGAGAATGCAACTAGTACCTCATTTAAGACCGCTTCAAATTCTTTCTAACTAATCAAATAAATGATTCCGTTTTTTCTAACATCTTTATTCGTTAAAATAATGCAACTTTTCTTCACTAAAATGTATCTTAACAATTTTCCTCTCTATGTAACTTTTTTTGAAGCAGTTTCGTCTTAATTTTTTTAGAAAAGAGGAGCCATTGAGTTTCCCGTGTGTGTGTATGTGTGTTGTAAAACGCATTCCACAGCCCGAACCGGGAATCGGAGGACCATGAGTCATACCTCGTTCAACTCCCCATGGTCTGGAGGTTTGGGGAAAACATTTAACTACTTATCCAGGTCCCTTCCGGTTTTAGGTGGCCATTCATCGAGTTAGTGGTAATTAGACAAAATTTAGGTTTATGTATACTGACTGGACTACGAAAAATGCCCAACAAAAATGATAGCCTCTACCCACCGTGGCCACTTCCGGTTCAAGAAGGTCACTGTGACTTACTCAGAGTTGCCTGAATGGTGCTGAAATTAGGACGTAGACATACTAAATGAAATGCGGGCATTGCTTCAAGTTGCACTTGCATTAAAACTGCTTGAAAAAAAAAAAGAGTTTTGCGCTCAATCAATAGCAGTGTCACTTTTAACAATGAAGCGTTTGATAGATTACAAATTGTACTGGATTGTTTAGTTTTCTGTTTACTACCAAACTGTTAATGGACTTGATATTGTTGTAACCCATGTTGTTGTATCACATTAAATTCCTTAATTTTTTGTGAAATATTGTTACACACTCTTCAATTTAATTTGACCTAACGGCTAATTAAGCAAAATCTTCTATATAATTTTTTAAGTGCAATTCTACAAAAAAAAAAAATTAAAAAAAATGGATGCATTCATGTAAATAGGGTTTTTAGCTATGGACTCAATTAAACCAAAATGAATTGGGAAAAGAAAGTCAATTTTGAGCTACTATTACTTTAGAGTACTAAACAATAGTTGAGCTATTTGTATTTGTTTATTCGTATCTCCATTACGGAGCTTCCGTAATAGAGTATAGTGGATTTTTTTGGCCTCTAACTTCTTAACTATGGGCTCAATTTCACAGGTATATGTAGGGGAAGAGCTGATGGGTCCTGGCATCCATCGTCTTAAATCTTGAAATACGTAGAGTAAGTTTCGTTTTATTTTGATTGGATAGTTGATTGTGTACTCTTGTGCCCGAACCCCTCCCGCCCTCACTACCAGAATAAAATCCTAGATACATTCCTGACCCAATTTACATGAAAATCAAAAGGTAACTTTTGCGAAATAGTACAGATCAGCTGTTAAAGGTTAGCTTTTAAAGGCTGTAGATTTCTTATCTGATTGTAAAGCTTAAAATAGAAAATGTAATGTGGTTTCTGGTCCATAATTCGTCGACAATGGCTCAATAAGTATCAAAATCAATATCAACGTATTTTGTGAAAATCTTAATGAAGTATATAAATGGATCATGTGGTGTGAGATAGGACCAACAACAAGCTTGCTTCGTTTAAAATTATATTTTAAGATTTATTTGTTCAAGCCTATATTTCTGTAGATACATGTTAAAGGCTATTATTACAATTGTAATAAATTGTAATAATCTTTGGAAGCAGGTTTCGCTTATTATTATAGGCCTACACACGACACAGACTGTGCCATTAAATTCCCTTACGTATTTAATAATTTAAACCTTATATTATCCAGAATAAAATCATGATTAAACGGACACGAAGTAATGACTGACTGCATCGTAATATTGAGTATTTTGTTGTTTTCTGACCCCGTTATCAGTTAAATGCTGAGTGAACTCGAAACATGATGTGATACAATAGTCAGGTCCTGATTTTAAGTTCTGACAAAACAGACTGAAGGACTTTTAATTTATCAACTTGTTTGACAGCTTTTTTTCTTATCTCTTTCTTTCTGCCAAGGGCTTTCTTATATTCATTTCCTTATCCGCCTGTCTATCTTGCTCAGAGGATTACTTAATTAGTAAGGATCTGATAATATGGTGAACAATCTTATTACACAGTCTATTAAAACAAATTCATTTGCTTTTCAATGGAAACAACAAGCAACGAAGTAAAATAATACTTGGAATTAATTTTAAATTTATTAATCTGCTTTCCTAAGAAAGCGAGGCTTATAAAATCAAACTGTCTGTATGTGTGTGTGTCTTTTCCTCATAGCTTTTTAACCGGCAAATGGATCTCCTTGTAACATGACTTGCACGTTTAGGGCAAGAGATAATTTACCTTTCATATAATGAAATTTTTTTTTTGTTTGGATCACAATCTATAAATTTAGTAATCCATTAAACCGCTTAATAATCCATTCTAATTTCCGCGTCGGTCTACTTTTCAAAGAAAAGAAAATTTGAAAAATTCTTCTTATATCCTACAGGTATTAAATTTACAAATATCATGGAGACTTTTCTTTCATTTGTTTTCACGACTTAGAAAAACAGAAAAAAAAGTAATTACGAATGTAGGCTTCAAATTCTTTGAGAAACTTTTCCTCTACTTTCTCACTTTATTTCTAAAGATCTAACTGAGTTTTTGAACATTGGATAGCCTTGAATGATCGGAGCCTAATAAACTGCAAGCAGTTGTTTACAGTTGAAAGCCTTCTGTTACTACTTTCATATAAAGAAATAAACCGATTTATTCTAAATAATTAGAATACTACAGAATAGCACTACGTAAATTATATTCAATCTTTTATTGATGCATTATACAATAAAGTATAATAAGGTCGCCAATAATTTCAAAGTGATCACAAATACGATAAATATAAGTTTCGTCGACACATAAAACAAATAGATATACAACACTGTTTCGGTGCATAGAGATAGATAGATAGATAGATAAAGAGAGAGAGAGAGAGAGAGAGAGAGAGAGAAAACGAACTTATCAAAATTCTCCATACATATTTTAATGGGAAAAAGGGAGCACCAACATAAACCTTTTTCGTTTAAGAATATACATCCGCTGACGGCAACCTTCGGTGCTGGAGGGCTGCTATTTAGTGGCGCTGCAATCGGCTAGAGAGGCGAAATGGGAGCGAAATTATGACTAAAAACACATTTCAGCTTAGGAAAACTGGAAGCCAAGCTTGCATCGCCTTATAAGCGCATTTGAGTTGTAACGAATCGCATTATAACGGGTTGAGCTATACTGAATATGAAAGCAAAACAAACAAAAAAAAAGTTAAGTTTTATGAATTAACAAGTTTTAAATTCATAACTTAACTTTTTTTTAACTGATGATCTTGAACCATCAACAACTGTATCATGGTCCTAGTTGTAAGCGCTAAAACAGAATCAGACTATTCTAACTACTGAATGGTCTATCTGATGAATGATTACTTTCAAAAAACACAAAAACGAATAAGCAGTCATCTTAGCTGCCATTGCCAGTCTGAAATTACTAAATAAGTCTATTCCATACATAGAAGGGATGATTCTCTATCATCAGACAAACATTAATAGATACTGTCTCTAAAGTTAAATTTCAGGAGGAAATTTCAGAGCCATTTCAGATTAAGACAGGAGTTAGGCAGGGGGATGGACTTTCACCAATTCTGTTTAATATCGTACTGGAAAAAATTATGAGAACATGGAAGAATGCCATGGGGGAAAGCGGAATTGAAGGAATCTGTTTAGGTGTGAAGAAGAAGGGTTTAAAAGTTGAGTGTCTAGCATTCGCTGATGATTTGGCGTTGTTAACAGATAAGAGGGAAAATGCCAAGATAATGCTTGAAAAACTGCACGAGATCGCAGAAAAAACAGGACTCAAGATCTCATATGAGAAAACTGAATATATGGAATACAAACATAACAGAGAAACGCATCTGAATACAAGATATGGAAAGGTTTAAAGAACTGACAAATTTAAATATCTAGGAGAATGGATCCAGCCAAATGGTCTTGATAAAGAGGCAATCACAGGACACATCAGTAAGTTGGAACTGGCATACAGGTTAGTGCAGAATCTATATTACTAAAATCTTTTATTTCTGTGTCTGTCTGTGTGTCTGTCCGGCGCAATTTTCTGAGAGAATGGAAAATAGAAATAATTTTTACAATGAAACATCCGCGACAGGAATCGAACCTGCAACCTTCTGATCCGAAGTCAGATGCCTTATCCATTAGGCCATAGGGACTACAACTCTCTTCATATGTTTTTTGACTTATATCTCCTTTCCTTTCCCCCATCAATAAGGAATGTATTCAATCTTTTTTTTGAATCTCAAGATTGTTTATTTATTTCACATCAGTCAGTTTATTTGTAATTCGAAACTGACAATTAGAACGATAATTGCTGAAACGTTGCAATATTTTAAATATTCTTACTTAACCAAATCCTATGTGATATTGAAAAATATGTGGGTGTACACGCCAGATGTTGGAGTAAAGAAAACAGAGTCAAGAAAGAGAGAAGCACTCTTTTTTTGAGGTTGAATAATGAAAAAATCACTATTTGCAACTCAAAAAAAATCAATAAATGTAACTCAAACGTCACTGAAAAGTGACAATTATAATTAAAATGAGAGTCAAAAAAGAATGAAGCGATACTTCTATTAGATAGAATACTGAAAAATCACTATCTGTAACTCAGAAACCATCAATATTTGGAACACAAAAGCCACCGAAAAGTGCCACTTAGAATAAAAAAAGAGACTCAAAAAAGAAAGAAGCAGTATTTCTATTAGATAGAATACTGAACACTATTGTAACTCAGAAACCATTGAAAAGTATCATTTGGAATAAAAAAAAAAAAAAGAGTCAAGAAATAAGAAGCAGTATTTCATTAGGTAGAATACTGACAAATCACTATATGTAACTCAAAAACCGTCACTATTTCTAACTCGAAAACCACTGAAAACTATCAATAGGAATAAAAAAAAAAAGATAGTCAAGAAAGAAAGATACACTATTTCTATTAGGTAGAATACTGCTCAGAAGTTAGACGTCTTAGCCATTAGACCACTAGGCCTACATTCTAATCTCTGTAAAAAATAAAAATATATCATAGATATATGATTTACAAGGTGGTTCTAAAAGCAGTCGTAGATTGAGAGACTACAGACATCAAAAATTAAATTTAAAAAAAAGCTATTAAAAAATTTTAGTTTTAGTTTCCTTGATGTAATTTGTGTGTGTATGTGTGTGTGAGTGTGTTTTTTTTTTTTTTTATAAATAAATTTTTTTTTTCCATTACATAAGGGAGGCTTCCGGAGCGAAGCGACGGGTAGCCGACTAGTATATATAACAAAAAAGCTCTCTCCTACAATGCAAAATTCAGACACTATACCACAGTTGTCAAGCCGGAAGGGATCTACAGTTCAGAATGCCTAATTTTAAACAAAGAAGGGGAAATAGAGGAACTTGAAAAGAGAGAAAGAAAAATTTTAAGGAAGATACTCGGACCGGAAAAAAGAAAGGATGGTACATGGAGGAAGAGGAAAAATATGGATTTATACAAACGGGTGGAAAAGATTACAGACACGATACGTAAGAGAAGACTGATTTTTTATTGTCACCTCATAAGAATGAGCGAATCTAGATTGACTAAGAAGATCTTCAACTATATCACCAACTTAAAGTCGACGACTAAATGGGTTGAGGAAACTAGAAGAGACAAGGAACAAGTTGGGATTAATTCAGAAGAGCTCTGGAAGAGAAAAGTGTTTAGAATGAGAGTTAATGCATTCAGGGGGTTCCAGGATAAACAAACTACGAGGACCAAAGTAATCTGGTCAGATGATAGAAGGCGGAAGCAGAGTGAGAGAATGAAGAAATACTGGGAGGAGAGGAAAAGACTATTCATCTAGTCACTTGTTTCCCGCGGTCCATAGTAGGCCAAACTCGAAAGAAGAAGAAGAAGGGATGATTCATGAGGGAAATATGAAGGTGTTCCTGAGGTCCGATTTAACCCAAAATACCTACATAGAAAACGCAATACTGGAAGATTTTCTTAGGAGAAGTATGAAGAGCAAGTCAATTTCACCACTTTTGCAGTAAATACAAAAATCAAGCTACTTTCTAACAATTCGGGGATTCTGATTAAGTGGCCAGTGGCCCCATTAGGTGAGAGTATCAAATTCGTTCTCAGCATAATCGATTCAGAATAGACAGACCCAAATTTTGTCCAATTGCTACTATTTCCTGACCATGTCAGTGGTTAGCTAAACTCGAAATGGCCTGAACGAGAAGCCGGATTTTTCTCCAAATTTCCAGGCCTTCTCTCGTGTTGGAAACGCATCTTACATCCAAGGGAACGTCTTCTAATAACTACATCATTTCCCAAAAAATAACTCGCATCTGGCTCCCGTTTAATGATGTTTGAAAATGAATGGTATTACTAATAGCTTGTATAGTAAAGCAAAGCAGATATTTCTTGAAACATTTTTCCTCTCTTGTGGTATGAGCGTTTGCGATGACCAAGTATGAGAATTGCGTAGGTTATTTATCCCATCCTGAATAAATTTGTCACTCTGCTTTGTATCTATGATTTGAAAATGCCTGGTGAAGGTTGTTTCGTCGATGAATAAAATACGGCACACGGGATGTTCTGCTATCATTTCAGAATAGCTAAACGGTGACTATGATCCATAGTTTCAAGATGTTTGATCATGGTATCCACATGGCATTCTCTCCACATAAAATTCGACAAACATTTGAGGAATGTCAGCATTAAACGACGATTTTTAATAAAGGTCATGACATTTTATCGATCTCCTGGTTCTGATGCTCTTTTTGAATTAATAACAGAATTTGATAGCGTATTCATTTCAGAAAGTTACTTAAAGTGTTTGTAAACATCTTTGAAGATGGAGGTCTGCAGTTCTGAAAATGCCTTCGATATTCTGCTCTGCTACTTCAGCTCTGCTGTTACAACATCCATATTAAAACTTTATATCAGCAAGTATTCGCGATGTGAATGAAAGAATGGCATTTTCACAAGTCATAGGTATAAAGCAGAGTGACAAATTGGTGTCGCAGTTAACTTCTAGAATTTCGTTCAGCTACGTAATCACGTGTGTCGAAAAGCGTGTTTCGTGCTCGCGCAGGCAGAGAAGGGCCTGCGAGATGTTCTAATTATGCTTAATACAAAAATTTAGTACTAAACTGTAATGCTTTTCACACTTCGTTTGACGAATAATAAAGAAGACAATCACTGATTAAATTACGCGAATTTTCTTCGTCCTACTTATCCCTCGAATATACTATCTCCTTTCATTTGAGCTAAAGTGGTCGAAATCACTCAAGATGGACCTCAGGAATATCTTTCTAAATAGCGGACCTTCATCATGAAACATTCTCTAGATCATTATACCTATATATATGAAATTGTCTTTAACAATAGTAGGAAATTAAATGCTTTGCATTTTAGTATTCTGATAATAAAAAACGAATATTTCAACCAACCCAAATGTTAATTTCTTCCTTAAATAACTGAATTTTGATTTTAATTTTTTTAAATATCTGGGAGACCAAAATTTTTAAACAAATTTACGTAAATATCAGTTAATTTTCTTTGTACAGTGGAACTTGGATAATTCGAAGCTGAAGGGACCACTATAAAACTTCGAATTATCCGAAACTTCAAATTAAAAAAATTATATTTTTTAACTTTAATTTCAGGTCCACTGAATGCTTGAAAAGATTATGCTGTCAATAAGTAAATACTTATTCAGAAAGATCATGGTATGAAAGACTTAAACACTATATGTATGTAAACAAAATAAGATTTATATTACGTAAGCTACAGTACTTATTGCATTCAATACAGAAAATTATAGTTTTTCAAAAAGTTATGCAATGTCTGATTGTTTTGTAAAATTCAGTCGCTTAAGGTTAGCAAAATCATCAAGCATGTTTAGTGAATGGAAAACAGCTTTACTTACGTTGGTTTGTTCTTCAATGTACCGACGAAATTCGGCGCTATCCTATACTAGTTGGCGATTTGGCATTTCTTCTTCACGCCCTTCTCCATCTCGCGAATGACGGCGACCTTTTCAGCGAACGTTAAATTCCTGTACACGCGTGGTTTACTGAAAGACATAGTGACACTGACAGCAGGAAGCTCGAATAGCGTCTGAAGCGTCACGTGTCGAACGGTGGCGGGAAGGGGATTTCAGTTGTCACGTGTCGAATTTCTTAACGATGAAATGCCGAAAAGTCGTTATGGTTGGAAATTTTTTAATGAAAAACTTCGAATTATCCACGATTTTTTAACATTGATTTAATAAGAAGTTCAAGGGACTAAGAGAAATCTTCGAATTAACCACGATTTCGAATTAAAGACGTTCGAATTATCCAAGTTGCACTGTATCTGAAAAGATTAGTTAAAGAATAAAGTGGTGGATACAAGATAACTTGTAACCATGGGAATCAATGTGGAGCTTCCAAACTAAAATCAGCAATAATAAATTCACAATAAAAGATTCTTGTGCCAGCATTTCAAAGGTCACAAATGAATTTTCGTATCGCATTAAGATTTTTCATAAAAAGAAATGATAAAACTATTCATAAAAATCAATGGGTGAGACCAAGTGTTTATTAAGTGACAGCAGTTTCACGCTCATCGATGATCATGCCATCCATTGATGTTTATAGATAATTTGTATCCTAACAAGCAAAACAATATTTGTAGCTGTAAATTTGTTACAGTAAATTAATTGCTGCCTATATCTCACTAATGCAGCTAATTATATTTTTTTTTCACGGATTACAACCATATATTACCCAATACATTGCTAATATAATCATGAAAGTGATAAGTCCTGCTTATTCAATATTATTGTAGAAAATTTATAATAGGCTAGGGTTGTTAACATTAGAATTCCTCTAGATAGAGGGCTCTGGAGCGCGCTCTAAGGCTCCAAATGAAAAGAAATTTGGGCAACAGGTACTTCAAACGATTCGCTCGCATTTATTGAAAAAAAAAGTATCAAAAATGGCCAATAGATGACGCTGTAGCAATAGCTAACCTTAACTAACGTAAGAACAATAACACATGGTTAGTTACTCTAACTTAAATAATGCAGATACTATACTAAAAAGTAACACAAAAACGAAAGACAAGAAGCAATTCTGTCAAATTCTACTAGTTTAAAGTTCCGCTTCATGTGCCGAGGGCAGAGCGATGAGTTGCCACATATCGCTCTCTTATTGGAGATCACATCACGGAAGTTCATAATGTTATTTGCGTAATGTTTCTTTCCTTTTATAGACTCTCAGCACCTATAAAAGGAAAGAAAAATCTTCAAAAGCATTAGATGCTTACCGGAAGTTCACGAGCAATGCCAACGTTGCAGAAAAAGCGCTATTGGTGAAGTTGTTGTGTTAGAACAATAACAATGCAGCTGTAGCTGTCAGAGAATTCCGGCGTCAGAAGCATGTATGATATGGGCCGTGTCTGCTCGCGCTGTTCACAAAATGATCTTGGCGTTCTACCAGGTAGAGGTCGAAAATCACTGGACTCTTCTCGCGTTGAAGATGTGACTATGGCTGTCGTGGATTTGTCACATCAATCTCCATGTGGTAGTGTAAGAGTGCCAGCTGTTTCCCGTGCAATGGACGTGTTGTATGCCACTTTAAGGGTAGTGATGCATCAGATATTGCTGTCCTATCCGTACAAGATAAGGAATCTACAGTAACTATAGCACGGTAATGCAGAAATTCGTGTAACATTTGCGCTTCAGTTCCTGGCGCAAATGACATCACTTGGGCGTGGAACATTCTTTGGAGTCAAGAAGCCCACTTCGCTTAAATGGGCAAGTTGACCCACAACTGTTGCATATGTAAAACAAGAAAACTCTCATGTTATCCAAGAGTTCCCGTTGCTTTCTCCAAAACTGACTGTGGGACATCATTAGGCCAAATTTGTTTGAAGAGGTAACTTCAACTGGGCCCTGCACCTGTTTCATAACTGTACAGCGGTATTACGACTTATTGGCGAATTTCGGGATACCAGAGCTTCAACAACGAGGGAAAAACCTTCAGGAAATCATATTCATGCAAGACAGTGCATCACCCCACATTACCCGTTGTATTCAAAATTTGTTAAAGCAGCACTTCACAAATGAACGGGTTATCAGCCGTTATTTCCTGACAACTTGGCCTCCCCGATCATCCAACCTCACCCCATGTGACTACTGGTTATGGGTTTTTGAAGAACCAGGTGTATCGTGAAAGATGTCAAACTTTATCAGATCTGGAGGACAGCATTAGACGTCATGCTCTAGCAATTCCAGCAGACGTATTGCGTTAAGGGGTAGAAAATGTCATTTTGCAAATGGAAAACATTGTTGACAATAATGGTGGACACATTGAACATTTGTAATGTTGCGCTGTTCAAGTGATTTGTATTGCTACAGCGCCATCTTTTGGCCATTTTTTCTATAATTTTTTTTTTTTTTTTTCAATAAACGGCGAGTGCATCATTTGGAGTACCTGTTGTCTAAATTTCTTTCCATTTGGAGCCTTAGAACGCGCTCCCAGAGCCCTCTACGTAGAGAAACTTTAATTTTAGCAACCCGGTGTGTAAGATGCCCTGATTTACTGCATATGTAGTTTATTTACAGTACCTCATCACAGTGAAAAAAATATAAATCCTTAACTGTTTATAAAGAAAGTTCAATATGAACTAATAAATTATTTGCGAAGCTGTCTTAGAGCGCAGAGATAGGATTGGCGACGTCGAAAGGATTTTTGTGTCGACGGAAGACGTAAAAATATTTCATTGGCTACTCAATGAAAGAATGAGAATTATGAGCCAAGAATTAAAATTTAAACGTACTTATCTAGAATCTTGTATCTGACTTGTTCAAAATAACCCGATTCACAGATAGATAGATAGATAGATACAGATAGATCCCGATTTACGACCATCTTAAATACGATCCTTTCTACTTGCTAAGGCACAGAGCTTTCAAAGCACTTTCGAGTGAGCATAAATCAGCAAACACGACACCCGCTCTCTAAGGCTAGGCGAACATGGAGCAATTTGAGGCAATATTATTGGGACAAGATGGCCCAATTTGATTGCTGACAACCGGTAACAAGCGCGAACACAGAGTTTTTCCTGAACCAATATTGCCCTGAATATGTATAGTTATGGCGCTTCTCACTAGGGAGAGCTAAAGAGGGAGCGTGTTTTCGTACAGAATTGCTACAGTATTAAACGCCGTCCCTCTGCAGAAATCAATTACGATTCTTTCATTATCAATTGACAAAATGTTGTTGTTGAAATTATCTGTTTTGGGCCGACCCATTTTGCTGATTTTAAGCCTTGTTTCTCAAAGAAAATGGCCGGCGTGAGTGACTGAATTTCCGATGTTCAAAGTCCCGCCTCCTTCGACGTCAGCATTGTCACGTGATTTCATCCGTTCATTTGATTCGCTTTCGTACCAGCAATATTTTGCGACAACTAAAATTGGGGCAATATTGTTCCTTTGGTATCGACAATAAAATTGGGGCAATATTGTTCAGTTTGGGACAATCAAATTGGGGCAAACGGTTGCCAGCAATCAAATTGGGCATGATTGTCCCAAAATATCGCCTCGTGTTCGCCCAGTATTACACAACAAAGCTTATCGGTCTAATTAACTTTTCCAACTGTTTGGGCGTATGTGTGACGTTTGGAAGTTCTAACATACTATATAATGTTCAGAATATGACTTTCGACTTATTATCAAATCGACTTACTTAACTCGACCCTCGGAACGTAACTCCGTTTTAAATCGAGGACTATCTGAACTATTTGAGGTTTTAAAAACTAAATGCAATTCAACTTTTATATGTTATTTACTTTTTTTTATTAAATTAAAAAAGCAATTTTTTTTTTTTATTTAAATTAAAAAAGTCCAAAGCAATTTTTTTTTCTTTTTTTAAATATGACTCGGAGTAGTGGGCGTTAAATTTTACAATATCGAAATGAAGGTTCATTAGGTCAAAACAATTGGATAATCAATGACCCAATGCAAGGTTTTTAATATAGTTGAGAGAAAAATAAAAATCAGAATACTTAAAGCGAGAGTAGGAGATATTTGAAGGTAATCTATTTTGGATAAAAGAATAACAGCATATTACATTTCATATGTACATATGTATACGAGTATATATAATGATAATTAGACTCTAGTATAAGATTAATTGATTGTAGAATCAAGCTGTATTTCATTTCTGAAATACCGTCTCTAATATTTTTTTTAATACTTAATTAGATGTGGCTTATGTTTTATTAATGGAGATTAATTTAGTTTTCTGTTACCTATTTCCATTCACTTTGGCCTGTGCGTTTCTCTTCTTCTTAATTTATTTCTTCTCATTTGACAAAGAATCAATGAATAAAACAGGCGATGCTTGATGTTTCCAAAGCATCAAATATTTAACGCTTGAAGACTGAAAAAAAAACCCAAAAAATTCTTCACTCGCTGCAGAATTATTACTTACATATCACTTTATAAATTGCTACAATGCCATGAATAAATCAGGCCTCTATTCATTAAACAAGGAAATTTATTTTCCATTGAAAGATAGAGTATTTAATTATTGCATCAAATGAAGGTGTAATTAGTGAAAAGGTTATCACGAGACAACATTTAGATAGATTCATAGTCTTAAAAAAAAATAGAGTATGAGTTATATGACAGTCATTGAGATGATCTGAAATTTGCTGGTAATGGTTGAAAGAGCGAGAGCTGTAATAATCTGATATGGTAGAAAACAAACAATTATTACCTCAATTTCTTCAAGAAAAATTATGATGTGTTGGATGTTAGACATATCAACACATATATGTTATGGGCTTTATTATGTTATGGACATTTATTTGTCATAAATGTCCAAAATGTTTCACTTCTAAAATACAATTCAAGGTCAGATTTTGACACTCAAATTAAAGTAAATAATCTATGAGAAAGAAATGTATGATAAGTAGAACCAGATTATTACGATTATTAGTAGAATCAGATCTTAGATTTTTGCATGCATTTCTTACTTTAAAAAATGTAAATCTATTCCCCAAAAATTAGTCATCTAAATAACTTTGAAATGTGAAAGAGAATTATTTTACCATCCAACCAAAAAAATATATTTATTTTTTCGAGAGTCACTTCTATAAACAAAAACTTATAGAAACATATATCCCTAAATATTCGTGTAACGAATAGGCTCTAAAATACTACTTAAAATGTGCATAAAGAAAACACTATTATTAAAATAAATGAAAACGTATTTACAGTAAATTAAAAATAAAAATATAGATCTGGGAAAAATAATACATCATGAAATCGGAACCTAGTAATAAGATATTGAATTATTTAACTATCAGTTTTTTTTTTTTAATACATATTATTGCTGATTTTCGTAAATGTTACCAAGAGATGCTATTAAACGATATTAGATCTAATATTAGCAAAAGCGAGTTAAAAAAAATACTCACTACTTTTCCTATTTAGATTAAGTGGTTTTAAAAAATAAAATGTTCAATCTTTGAGTTGTTTTCCTTTGGCAATCAATTAAACTCTGATGCTTTTAAAATTTATTTATTAGAATTTTCTAAATGTTGAGCAGTATATCAGATCGTTATAATTCAATAACAATCTATAAAATAAATTTGATCAAAAGGAACCGAACCGAAATATCGAACGAATTTTACTCGGAGTAGGAAATCATATTCACTTAATATGGCCTATTTCTCTTTCAGATCAAAATTATATTAACATCATTGGTTAGAATTGTTTTTTTATTATTCGTACTCGTATGTTACATATGCAAATATTCATCTTTCTATCTGCTTAGTACACAAATACACTTTATCATTTTTACGATATTTCGCAGGCTTTTTATTATCCTGCTTCTTCAGGCTACCCATCCTCAAACTACCGTCAATGAATTAATTTGAATACAATTTATGTTTTTTTAAATTAATTCATTAACGGTAGTTTGAAGATGTGTAGCCTGAAGAAGCAGGATAATAAAAAGCCTGCGAAATATCGTAAGAATGATAAGGTGTGTTTCTATACTAGGAAGAAGAAAAGATGAAGATATGTATATGTAAGAATTTCTTAAAGGTTTTTTTTTAAGATTACTCTTATCTGTGATTATCAAAACTGTTGAAATTTATAAGGAAATGTATATTTTACTATCGAACTATAAATTCTTAAATAATTCAAATCTCTTAAAGAACGCTGGTCAAACAATTAGATCACAGAAATTCAACATAAACGAAATTGGATCTTTAGTGATGAGTTCCGTTTTGAACAGAGCTCCGAGACCAGCGCAGATGTGTCCGAAGACGGCCAGATATCGTCAGGATCTCGCTCTTTTACTGTTGCACGCCACACGATCCGACAACAGGATGTTATGGTCTGGGGTGCTATTTCTTTTGATAGCCGGAACCCCTATTCGTGGCATAGGGGTACGTTGACGAAATTCTACGACCCTCTGTGTTGCCGTTCCTTTCGCCGTACCCTGGACTTACTTTTCAGCAAGATAACGACCTGCCACACACGGCACCCCATTGATTATTTTCGTGATTGCGACACACTTCCTTGGCCAGCCAGATTGCCAGATCTCTCTCCTATTGAGCACATTTGAAGTGGGATGGAGGCATCGACTGCGACCATCCCAGAATGTCGACGAATTAGCCCGGCATTTGAAGGCCGTTTGGCAAGATATCCCGCAGAACACCATCCGCCAACCGTATCAATGAATGCTAAGTCGGGTAACAGCTTGTATCCAGACCAGAGGCGACCTGCTCACTTTACGTAGCTCTTTCTGTCCAATAAATCATCCAATTGTTCTGAAATTCTAATCATTTCGTTTTCTGTAAATGTACTTTAAATGTACGAAATTTTGTCTCAATTGGATAATTCCTTCTTGGAGCGTCGATTTTTTTTGTCAAAGAGTGTATGTTTCAAAACTCTCGGATCCTTTGGATTCACTATTAATTCTGGAACCGGGGCACGCACTGCAGATGTGGGGATCCTGCTTCAGAGCCGAGAACTAAATTGTATTCACTTGAGATCTAATAATCCTCTGTGATCACTGACACTGGAAACTGAGTGATATCGAATACTGCTGTAAACCATAAAAGAAACATTTCTTTTTTCATTTGATTTCATTTAGAACTTGTTAGACTGTCCTGAAAATACTACAATGAATCCATAACCAATGAATTTCCTGAGAAAAATTCCTCATAGAATTCCTTTGGATTCTGTTTCTTGAAGTCTTATTTAAGGTTCAGTGCTCTAACATAATTTAATTAAAGTTGTTTTTGCATTCTTACCACTGCAACCTGATGTAGAAATTGATGCTAAAGAGACTCTTATACATCGAAGTAGAAGATTAGCACACAAGTTAGTCAGTTTTTTAAACAATATCCTTTAGATGACAAAGTTATCTAAACTTAGTGCTGGCGTATCTCAATTTTCGGCTTTTCATCTTGCATGTGACTATGTTGCTATTTTGCTATGCTTATACACTGCTCCTGCTGTGAAGCTACGGCAGGAAGAGATATGACTTACTGCACTTTTTCGAAGTGAACAGTCTAAGTATGTAATATCTAATTCTCATGGCCGACGCATATCACGCCTAATAACCGAAAATTAATTTAAAACCAAGCAGGAATTGTCATAGACACATAATGAAGAATCCTATTTGATGCTTACAGCTACAAGTAGTGTTGCGCAACTGCAATGTGCTGGTCTATAAATATCGGCCCGCGAAGGGCCTCCTTACAACCCGCTATGCATTTTCTTACATATTTTGCATACGCATTTCTTACTTATTTAAATTTACATATTTTGCAGCCAGACCTCCGTGTTTTGTTTCTGTTTCAGATCCTTATTTCTTATTAGATTAGAATTGGGATGGGCGAGGGAATATTTCTACTGCTTTACTGAAGAAGACTTACAAAGTACGACTAAAAAAAACGATAAAACACTGGCTAAAACTATCTAGTTGTTCTGAAATTCATGACTGATTTTGGTAGAATGTTAAGACATCACAAACTTATTGTTATAAAAACTATTAAGCGTTCCTTATTATTTTGATCAGAACTCTAGATTTCACATTAATCTCTGATTCTAAAACTTGAAGAAATTTTAAAGTGCAATATAATTTTAATTTCAGTTTTCTTGAATTAATATTCCATTTCTTTTTTCTGAATTCTACGAATTTTGTTATCTTATTCTAAGGACACCATTGGCAGTTTCGTGAATAATTCACTAAGATCAAGGTCAAGGTTCCCTAATTGATGGCTAAAGCGAGCATAAAGGAAAAAGCAGATTTTCTGTTGGTTCTCTCAATTCCTTTACTTTCTTGTTTTCCGTTCCAACATTCTTTTCCTGTTTTCATATAGGTTCCACTTTAGTTTTTTAACAAAACGACAGTGAATTATCCATTTTGCAGCTACTAAACTATCCAAAATAATAAAAAAGGATAAATTCCTATCCTATGTACTATGAAAACTATAACATACGAAATTTTAAATAGCACTACCTAACTTCTATGTAAATTACTAGCGATGGAGATGTGAATCTTTTAGAACAGTTAGGCTAAATATTTAATATTTAAAACAGCTTGAATTTAATTTAAAAGTTATGGAAATATATTTTTATACCTTGAATAGATATCGAACATACCTCATTTAACAACAAATAAGACGCCTTGGCTTTGAGGAACATGTAATTATAAAAATTTCATTGCGTTCTCATCATAGACCCATTGGACTTCACAAATTAAATAAACTCTCTTTATTGTCTATAACAACAAATACAATATTTTTTAATATTGTTAAATATTTCAAATTTATTTTCAAATATTTTTTTGAATATTTTCAAATCGATAACTGCATTTAAAGGTCTATGCGTAAAAGCGTAAAGAATGTATGTGTGTGTGTGTGGGGGGGGGGGAGGTTGTAACCCCCCTTCATTGTATCCAAAAATGTAAAAAATATAGGATCTGTTTTTTTTTTTTTTTTGGTTGGAAAGTTCATCGCTTTGCTTGTAACCCCTCCCCAATCTGAAACAGGAGATGTCCTTTTTTTTTTTTTTGTAGTTGAACGGCTACGATCATCATTATGTGTATGTGTGTGTGTGTCTGTTTTCCACTTGTCTTAGAATATGAACTAGCAAACAATAAAGATGTTCGGTTAACAAAGAGTTTTTCGAGATTCGAAATAAAACGCATAAGCGATTATTACATATTTCTATGTAATCAATTATTTGTATATTTACTGCTAATAATTTTTTTTTTGCAGTAATAACACAATGTTAATTTATTTAAGACCTCTTTTCCCTTAACTTTTTGAAATGTGCATGTTTTCGACAATCATAATATTTGTGTGGCTAAAAATAAGTAGAAAAAAAATAATCTTAGAAGCGAGTAAATCCGGAATTCTGCTTAACAGTTTCATTGAATCACATTGTCTTCATAATTTCTAAATTCCTGGATCTCAAGATAGATTAGGATTCACCTAGTTAAAAGAAAAGAAAAGGAAAAAAATGATTATAGAAAGAAAAGACATGATTGATTTAGTAGTGGTAACAGACGCACATTCAGAGTTCAAGAAGTTAAGTACAATCCTCTTCCTAAACTTACATATATAGACAAAGGATGAATGAGCCTTTCTTTATGTTTTTCCTTTAGTTTTGTAAAAAAAAAATATATTAATGTAGCATTTATGTAATATTAAAATAAAAAAGCGAAAAAAAAAAAAGAAAAAAAAAAGCCTAGCTATCCTCATGCAATAGATGCTGTATGTTGCCTTTTTCTTATAAATAAAAATTAATGTAATTACATTAGTTACAGAGCAACAGAGAAGCTATGATGTGTCATTTGCAATGGAGTGCCAACATCTATTTCTGCTTAGTTCCTACTGCGTGGTTGTGGTGGGCGACCTGATTCTACCTTCTCTGAGCTGCCAACCGCCTGACAGCCGGAGGTTCTTGGTTCAGAGAGGAAACAGATTTAACGCCAAGATACCCAAATAAGCTGCCTGTATATATACGTCAACCCCTTTGCCTCTGGAGTGAACTGTTCCGGTCTGCTTGTAAACCCACCACCCGCACTCTTTCGCCGAGGGCTAATGGTTGGTGTGGCAAAAATCAATAGAAACGAGAAATTAACACCACCTAGCATTGATTGTGTGCTGGGATCGCAGGACGGCATGTCCATCTGCACTGACCAGGTACACAAGCACCGCCTGATCAATACCAATATCATGCAGAGGGTAGCAGTCCACAGACCTAGGGTTCAGCTGATTACGAAAAATAAATAGATTATTTCAATCATATATTCATTAAATAAAATGCATTTTTAATTCAATAGAAATTCAATTTCAGAAGCCTGATTTAAATAATTTTATGAATACAAAGGGTTAAAAGATATTTAAAAAGAAAATCAAAACTTAAAGCCAAAAAAAAAAAAAAAAGAAACAAAACAAAACAAAGCAAACCACAATTTAGTTTTTATGATTTAACAGTGCGATTACTAAAATAGTGACTGAAATAAATGACTTTTTTCCCAGTTTATATATATTCAACTACGTCACTGTAATATTATGATTTTATATTTCTCAATAAAGATCACTTAAAGTTAACTAAAAACTTTTGAAATGAATTTTTATTCTTTTAAAATCGATCAAAGTCGTATTTTAAGTTATTAACTTTTACTTCTGCGCTAAAATAACATTATACCACATAACGTTGCCATTGGATCTATAAATAATACCATAAATAGTAAATAGTAAAAATACTAACCAAATTCATTTATAGGAAGCAGACTGTCGCATTGTCAGTATTTTTCTTTTGACAGAGACTTTATCTGGTAATCACCTTCCAACACGCAACGATGATAAAAGCATCATGTAATATTGATTTCACACTTTTCCCAGAGGAAGATCCCCTTGCCCATTGCTAGACTACTATTTTTTTTTTAATCCTATTTTTTTTTTTCTCATTCTAAAAGTGATTCAGATTTTATGAAAATCCACTGATGTAACGCGACTGAATAGAAAGCGAATTTTCTCGTTAAAGCGGTCAAAGGTTAACTACCAATTTCACGTCTCTCAAATTTGATAGATCGTTTATTTAAAATCATTTACTGAAATTGGAAAAATGGGAGAATCAGTTAATGTTAGATTCGTTTATTAAGGAAATTAAAAGTAAATAAAGAATATATATACATATTAATATATACTTTTTTCAGAGATAATTTTAAATTCACAAGTGCAAGTTTCATCGTAAAATCTTTATTTCCAGAATCAACATTATATTAGATCGAAAGAGTACATTCTTACAAATTGACAGTACATCAGTCATTGATAATTTTCAAATGTTGTGGGTTCTGATATCAAATGTTAAAATATAAATAAACAAAAAGGAAGAGCTTTTTTTTTTTTTGGTATAGAGAGGTGATAAAGAAAAAAATACTTCGAAATTTTTCCTTATTTTACTTAAACTTATAAGTTATTTCACGAAATCAAACGAAACAAAACCTTCTGGTTTTATCTTCCCATAATAGATGAAAAGGAGTAAATATATCAGATACTATACGATCGACTGCCTTCTTCGCTGTTGTTTGGGGCTTGTTTTCTTTATAATGATCTTGCAAATTTGAATTAAAAATCACCTACTAATTTAAAATTGTTCAAAAAAAAATCAATATCTGATCAACCAAATATATACTATACTCCATCTAAACATAATGTCCACCAATCTTGAGGCTTCCTAATCTGAACATAACGATTGCAATGAAAAAAAATATAATATTTAAATTGTTTGAAATTTATAGTTTTTGAAATACCAGATGTTTTCAGTTGATTATAATCAAAAGATAAAAGTTTTGATTTGTCAACTATTAAAAAAACATAACAATTTAAAAAATGCTTAAAAAAATATTTAAAAAAGATATCACCACGTTTCGAACCATCAACTATAATATGGTGTGTCTATCGTTAAAAAATTGATCCTCCGTGAATGGATTCGTTAATGGATTCTTTTTTTAAATGATTTTTAAGCATTTTTTAAATATTTTTTAAATTATTATGTGTTTTTAATAGTTGACAAATCAATAGTTTCAAAACACGTTAAAAGAACTGAATCATAGATAAAAGTTTTATTTGTTGCCTTTCACATGTGATGTTCCAATTGGAACATTAGAAAATGTACATTGTTCAATCTCTCAGTCGAGCGATAATTTGCTTCTACCTGTCTTTTAATATTGGAATTCAAGCATTCATAAATAAGACAATGAACTTCATATTAGAGAAGAGCGAAATCATTAAACAAGATATATTTAGCTTATCAGAAAAACATAGCAAAAAGAGAGCGCACAAAACACTCTTTATTCACCTGTTAGCGAGTTCTGCCATTAGTCTGAAGAAAAAAAAAAAAGATGTTTGTTTATATGTCTTATAAAATTAGTTCTTCCTCGTCAGACAGTTCTATAATTTTATAGGCGCAATCTTACAAATCAATTCTTGTCACCATTTCCGTCCTAAACGAAAACTTAAAACTTGTATTAAAGTCCACAATAGTACTTCTCCTATCACTACTACTATTCTTGTTTTGTTTATGGAATAATAAAATGAATCCAAGTCACTTTTCAAATCCGGTAAAATTCCATTGATGCATCTTATCAGCGAAATATGGAGCAATGTACGAAAGCGAATTCAGGGAAAGATTGCTTGTCCCATATGAGCGACAAATGCTGTTATGGTACAACAAAATTTATCTCACATTCAAAAATATGGTGATAATGAAGAACAGGCCGTGCTGGCGTGGTCGTGCGGTTTCGGCGGCGGCCAGCCGTGGCGACCAGTGCGCCAGTACCTGGGTTCGAATCCCGGCAGTGGCATGGCTGTTTCAATTTCCTTTCCTGTGTTGTCCAGCCTCTTCTTCGCTTTCTCTTCGGTCTGACGTCATTCCTTAATGGCGTCCTGGGGCAGGCAACGGGAAACTACCCCCAGTATCTTTCCTCAGGTGTTTCTAGGAGATCCATGTGAGACCTCCATAGAACTGGACCTGTCTTCGGACAGAAAACTATGGATGGATGGATGGATGGAATGAAGAACAAAAAAACAAAAACAAACAATATTAAACTTATGCTAATAAATTCTGAACAAGTTTTAATATATTTTAAAAAGGATTGATAATAAACACACACAAGTTAATATGACATCTAAAAACATACATTATGGGAACTTTTCGGACCCGTATGGCCTCCTTTGTCAAGTTTTAATATTCTCTTTTGAAACAGACTTGTAGTTGTACTAATCAATCTTCTGATAATGTGTATGAAAGATACAATAATGATGATACATTTTTTTATAAGCAGTATCAAAGCTCTCATTCTTCAGATAAATCGCTAGGCATGTATGCCGTTTAAGCACAATTTTATGGTCAAGGCCGCGGTCTGCAAAGAGGTTAATGTATCTGAACCTGGCTTCGAATCCCAGAATCGGGATTGAGTTCGACTAATATATGGTTCGACCACGTGGTTAGATATTCCATTATTGAAAGTGGGTGTTGTTTTTATAAACTATGGCACTCTCAGCATTAGAGGGAAAAATGCTATTTGCTTTACTTATTATTTTAATTTTATCAAAATCTGGTTCATGGTTATACATTTCTTTATGATTGTAAATTAATGATCTATTGGTATCCTTATTGATATAATTATACAGTTGTTGATATTTAAATAACATTTTTTCCCTAATGCTGAGAGAGTCAAGGTTTATAAAAACAACACCTACTTTCAATAATTGGGATATCTAACCACGTGGTCGAACCATATATTAGTCGAACGCAATGTCAGAATGCGACATCCGAAGAAGTGCTAGAGAAAGGACGAAATGTAATGATATTACATTAAAAACCTATTGATATTACAAAAAAAAACCCAAACATTTTTAATTGTAAATTATCGACGTGTAATTGCAATATGCAATTATGAAAATATTTTATGACATGTTAAAATTTTATAAGATTTTAGACGATACCAGACATGGACTTTTGGATGAGTTTTAAAGTTATAACTAACTAAATGATGATATAGATTTTGTCTAACATTTGTCTGAATTTGTAATATCCACTTTAAGAGAAATACATATTAAAAATAAAAAGCTTTAAAATTAGTATTAGATTTATCCTTGGTAATCAAGATAATTACATAAAATATTTAGTCTAGGAAGCTGAAACTTTGGTAATAAGTTTACTCTAACAAACATCAATTTTGCAATTGATTTTGCTACAGCCTTCATTAAAAATAGAACTATAATCCAAATTTGTAAGTTCAATGAAACCTCTTCGAGATAACAACTTAGAAAGTACTTATTTTATAACAGTAGAACTTCAATGATGGGCTCTCTATTCATTAGGGACTTACGGGTGAGAATATTAGTTACAAAAACACGCTGTAGTATTATCGTTATCACAATAAATCAAAAGCTTTTTAACTTAAAGTGAAGCGGTACATTTACAATATTCATCCGATCCCAATTCATGTTGACACAAGCCGGACCAATGATAAGAAATGTAAGTAAATAAATGAATTGCAAATTAAATTTTTGATTGGAGAATATTATATTGTTTCGTAAACAAGATGTTACAAATAAGCTAACTTGACAGTGAAGAGGAACTCATACCATTCAGATGTTGACCTGTATTGTATTGCAGTTTGGGACAGACATTATCATAGGGTCAGACACTTCTAAAGTTTTATATGCATTACATTTACTAATGGGATTTAAGAATAAATACAATGAAATGGGAGGGAGGAAGGAATATTTTTATTTCGGATTCAAGTTCTATTCATAATTTACGTTTAACATAGCGTTTTCTATGTTTGAATCCAATTTGTAATAGAAACAGTATTTAGTAAATTGCAACTATTACTAATAATATTCAATATTTTACAGCAGAGACACAACTACAGTCGAGAGCCTCTTCAATATTTCATACATCATTGCTTAAGTTAAAGCAATGTTATAACGCAATGAATATACATTTAAAACTTCTGACATTACAGCCGTCCAAACGAAACAAACAAATCTGATAAACATGGAAAATAGTTTGAAGCATGAATTTTACAGAAAGATCCATTATTTATAATATCGATCCATCAAATGCCTTTGGGAAAAAGTTGAATTTATTTGTATATTTTGACTTCAATTTAATTTCCAAGAAGAAATTGAGTAAAGTGATTGTATTTGTATCTTTTGAATTTACATAAGATGATATAATATGCTCAGGTAACGAATGAAGGAAATTTATCTTTAAGTACTTGAAGAACGGAGTGACCTTGTTGCTGTTCAGTAATTTTAAAGTAACTTTCAGTAGATTTCAATGCAAATCCGATTTTTTTTTTAAATATATATTTCTAAGTTTAAATCTCAAGTTGAAAACTTAATGAAAAGTTGCTTAAATGTTACTATAAGCTTATTTCTATTCAAATGGAGATTTTATTTCTGAGGCGTTTTCCTTGACCAGTAGTTTATCTACAATTCTTCATGTTATTTTAATATAAAAAAAATCGGTACCAAAAAGTTGTTTTCTTTTATTTATTTTACTATGATAAAAATTAAATAAAATACGGTGAAGTACAGTAATAAAATGTTGAGGAGAGCACCAGGCTAGTTCATCCCGTTAATTAAATATACCCCTCCTTTTTTTTTTTGTAATTATTGAAATGTCTTCGTCCATCGGGGTTGTATATTTTAAAAATCAAATACAAAAAAAAATGAACTTCATTTATCTTTTTTTTTATCTCTTATTTAGTTTTCCAAGTCTATCTGTGCATTTCCGTAACGCACTTTCTCTGTGATTGAAAAAATAAATAAATTCTACAATGAAACGTTCCCAATGGCAATCGAACCCACAATCTTCTGATCTGAAGTCAGACGTCTTATCCATTAGGCATTGGGAACTACATTGAAATTAGTGTTCTTAAATATCACTTCCTCTGTGTGTGGGTGACACAATGAGAGAAGAGCCAAAGAAAACAAAAATTAGTCATTAATTTTAGCCTACTAGATTAAAATTTAAATTTCAAATTTCATTGTTTTAGCCTTCTTTATGCACAGGCAAGAAAAGCATTAGATGCAGAAGCTCGCCCTCAGCGATGAACTGAAGAGTCGTTAGAGACATTTCTCGACATGAATGAAGAAATTAGAAATGACGGGCAAATACTCTATTTCAACTAAAAGCCGTCACATTGTTATCCCGACATTGTTGACGGGGCGTATATATTAGTAAAGTAATAATTTTCTTCTATCAATTGTTTGTCTGTTTAAGCTCTCAAAAGTAAAATGTTACTTACATGAAAATACATATTCTTTTATTTCTATCAGCAGGAATATTTCTTTTTTATTTTCTTTACCTTTTTGTTTCTACTAGCTAAGAGATCCTAAGGAAATTACCGTATTTTTGTTTTTTATCAGCTTTCTAAAACAAATGACAAGCATTAAAAATATTGAAAATGATAATCTTCAGATAAATTTGGGAAAAACAGTTCTTGAAAAAAAAGAATACATCCATATAAAATCTCTAAATATATATATAGTAAGAAAAATGAAATATGATGAATAGATTTGCTCCTCTTTTAATAGCTGGTGCTAATAATATCAAATTCTGCAGCATTCCTCGCTTGATACTGTATATTCACTGTATATTTCTGTTTTATCTTTAACTGGACTATAGGCCTAAGAAGCCAGAAAAGAACGGAATTCAAAGCAAGGCAGGAGAAGACTTAGCAGAAAATCAGTAGGATTCTCATTTCAGCTTAGTTATTTAGTCGGCTGTGTTAAGGTTACTTGGTAATTTTTATCTAAAGAAAAGAGAAAATCAGTAATTTATTATAAGTATTGCTTGTGATTTTGGTTGGAATTAAAAACTGCACAATAAGAGGATTAAAAGTTAATTAAAAAACAGCAAACAATCCTGAAACTGTTATAAATTTGATTGGCCTAAAATGATACAAACCATACCATTAACCATTTCAGATTGCTGACCATGAAGTTGGAAGGGCCGCTCAGTCTCTCGATTTAATTCTATAGAATTAACTGGAATGTCGATGTAGAGTTTTCTGTATCTTTCCTAAATTAGTAACTGAACTGGTAATTGGTCTGCAAGATGATTAGGGACTCTTTGTAGTTCTTAGTGAAAAGTCGAATTATTAGTAAAACGTCTAAAGGGACAGGCGACAGTGACTTTGGAGGGTAATTAAGGCGTTGCTTCTCCTCTATCTGAAAATATATATATTTTTTTTTTAATGTCCCACCGTCCTTGGGGAGAATTTAAATTTTTGGTAAATTCAGCTCTATATTTCCGTCTATATGTTGTTCTGTGAAAGATTACAGGAAGACAAAGCAGAAGACTTTGAAGAAGAATATATTCGTTTACAACCTTTAGTAACGACCAGCATATTAAGGTAATAAAAACTGCAAATGGAGGAAATCTCTTAAAAAATACTACAGCAGATATGATACAAACCAGATATGATAAAAAAGTACTAAAGCAGCATTAACTATTAAGACAACATTAGTTAAGAAGGGTTTTTAGCTTCAAGAATTATTATGCCAGACAGTCATCATATATTTCCCCAACTTTTCAAATCATTTTTAGTAAGTTTTCTTAATGTTTCATCTAAGGATCTTTTATCATGCTCACTTTTTCTTTTCTTTTAGTTGTTAAGAAAACTAAAAAAATTATGAGAAATTTTTATATTAAGATTATAATTAACCAAATGTAATGATTAAATATGAAATAGGATATAAAGCAAAATGACGAGAGGTTTTCTTTTCATTTAGTTGTTCATCATTAGACTCATAAAATCCTTTCCTCTCGTAACCCTGATTCAACAGCTGAAGGAGTGGGCATTTGCATGTATTCCTATATATACACAAGCTCTGCATGCTACGTTCATCTCGTTTGCCCCCGAAATCTCAGCTTTTCACTTTCCATATTAAAAATCCATGGCATTTTTCACCCGTCCTTCTATTTCGGAATAGGTGTGGCCCTCCCCTGTGCACGCACGCAGCCTCACCTTTAATTTAACTAATTGTGGGGATGATTACGGCGAAGAGGAGTCCGTTGCCAGGGCAGGCACTGATTTCCTCCTATTTCCAACTCTCCCGAGAGGACAGGCCTTATTTGCGCCAGAACGGAAAAACTCATAAACCAAAAATCGTCAGGGAAGCCAATCCCAGGTGGACTGCCACGGCATTCTCTTCAACCCCCACCCCCCCCTTTCTTAATGAAAGTCGCGTTTCGTCATAACGACCAGAAAATTACAGCGTTTCCCGGTATCCCTGTCTCTTCACCGCATTAGGGCTAAAGAGGTCTCTCGCAGTCCGCCCTGCCGTGATGGGCAGGACGCCGGGACGATACCGCACGCTCGCTACACTCCCTGTCGTGCTGTAGGCCTACAAATAAAACTGCGCATTATCTTCCTCAATCCTTTTTTTTTCTACTCGTCGACGTAGTATATCAATAATTTAAGTCGTGTCTGTTTCAATTATGACGTCCGAGACAGAAATTCATAAACTTTTTTTCTCTTTCTTCACTGTTTCGCAATAAAATAATAAAGTGAAGTAAAAAAAGAAAAAGAAAAAGAAAACGAAAGAAAGAAAAAGAAAAGCATTATTAAGAATAAAATAGAAAATAGACTATAAAATAAACAGTAATCTTCTTCCAAAGAAAAGTCTCTTGAGCTTCTTTATTGAACTTGTGCTTCAATAAGTTACTTTCTTTTTTGCGAGACTAAACAGATTTTATTCAAATGAAATTAAAACACATGTTCCTGACTTTGTTTTCCTAGTTTGAAATGTTTTCAACTGCAAATGTTTTAAGTCTGATTACAAAGCACAATGCAGGACAGTCGTATATACGACATATACAGTATATCTACACACATACTTACAGTTATATATGATGGCCAAAACGTGAGAGATAAATAGACTTTAGATCTGTAAGTTATTATACATAAAGTAAACCGAACTTGTTAAAAAAAAATAAAATGAGTGCCTGACAATTCTTGGACGATAAAAACAAAACAAAAAAAAAACTTTTTCATAAGTCTTTGAACTGGAAATTTTTTTAAAATTAGAAATAAAGAAGAATGAACAAATCTATCCCATCCCTGTATAGCGGTAAGATATATACGTAAAGAAAGATCTCCATCAATACAACATTTTTTATCATTACGACTTGTGTCAATTATTAGTCCGTTCGGAGTTATATACGTCTAGATATGACGTTTGAGTCATTGATTGTGGTGAATCTGGGTGCAGGGAAGCCAACCACCTACAGGCGGGGGGTGCTTGGCTGTGAGTGGTTGGCTTCTCTGCACCCATATTCACCATAATCAATCAATCACACTGTTAATAATTATTATACGTAATTAATAATTAATATTATCATTTATTTCAAGTAAATAATAATTATTTACATGAAATAAATGAAAATAATATTTACTGTTACTGAAAATAATTATTAAATGATAATTAATTAATACATCGGGAAGTAAGATGTCAACGAGGTAAGTCCTATCTAGACGATGTATAACTCCGAACGGACTAATAATTGTGACGAGTCGTAATAATAACATATGTTCTATGTAAGGAGATCTTTCTATAGGTATATATCTTATCACTATACAGGGTGGGCAAATTCCCATAGAGTTTGCCCATTCTCCTTTATTAATAATTTAGTACTGGACGTGCAATAATTGTTTTTTTGTTTTCTGTTTTTTAGCACTATAACTCCATATTGAATGCAATGTTTCCTGAACTTGCCCTACACTTTTAATGTACATTTGATGTTCTCTTTTTTTTCTCCCTTTTCAAACACTGATTCGAAGAGGCTCAATGTTTCTTAAATAGTTCCTTAGAGCCGAACACTTATAATTCGGTACTTCCCTTCGTTTTCCCTGTACCATTCCTGTACCATTCTTTCTTTACAATTTCAGGTGTTCAAGGTGCTAGCTATCCATGAGAAATTCAACAAACATTAAATAAGTCCATCTGTCCACTGAATTTTTTTCTTTAAGTAATTATTAATGTACTATTTAAGCAAGAGCTTACAGATGCCCGAATGAAACATCCGAGACACTGAGAGAATAGCCTCTCATTGGCGTTTGTGTCGTGACTAAATGGATTCCAATGACTCCGGAATCTGCGGATACACTGTCTCAGGAGAATTAGCGTTATTTGCTAGCCATGCCAGACACATTCTTACTAGAAAGTCATACCTGACAGCGAGTCAGGCAAAACAACCGAGACAGCCAAGACACGTGTGGATTTGTTCATACCTTAACAGCCTCGCAGCGAATATCGTATCATCGTAATGATGGTAAGCAGAACAATGTTGACCGAACCAAACCTCGATCGAAGAATGACTATAGATTTCAGGATAATATCTAATAATAAATGAAAAGTAGATTTAAAAACTTCAAAAATAATCTAGTCTATACAAAAACTTACATATCTCATATTCGTATAAAAAAAAATAGAATAGATTGGTTAATGATTTACTCAAATTCGTATTGGCGGGACAAAGATAAAAATATATCTACACTGACGAAGAATTTAGGAAAAAGATGAATAACTTAATTTTTTTTTTAAGGTTCGTTTTAAATTTTAAAAATTTTCTGTATCGTTTTTGAAATCGCTAATTAAGTGCGTTTACAAAGCAAACTACTTATTTCTCAATAGCATATCAGTGTTTAATATTACATTTTTTTTTAATATTTTTCTAGAGGCCGTGGATACACCCATTAGCACCATTTGTCTTTTTAGGCTTATTCTACGAACCCTAGAAATCAAAGAGAGCATACTATAGACAGCGGAAGAAGAGAACGAAAAGAAATTCAGACAATCAGGGAAGAAAGGTAATATCCAAGCCGCTCCAGGATACTGACCAAGTATCAATAAGTTCTATTTACAGATAAAAAATTTCTGAAATATATAATGTTAATCACTTATTTATTATTTCCTCAGTAATTTCATCAATGATTTATGAGTATCAACCTAACTTAATAGGCGTCATGAAGGCATGTTAATCACGGATTGATGCAATCTTTTGTGTAATTATTTGATTAGTATTGAATTATTATTGAAAGATGAAGTTATTTATTAAAAGCTTTAAAAAAAATGTAGATTTAGAGGATTCCAAGATATTTTGTTTTAATCGGGGTTTCTTTTATTTTCTTATCACTGAAGTGGTAATTGGATACAAAGTCCAATTGCGAGATGAGGTTTTCAAATCATTGGCTGCAAACTCGCATCTACTGTTTGACTTTCATTATTATTATTATTATTATTATTATTATTATTATCTCGAAAAAGTTTCAAACCATGGGTTTCCCCAGCTAAGACAATACGGCGGGTCAAGGACCAAAGCACATATTGCCAAGTGTTTAAAAAAAAAAAAAAAAAAAGTGAAAAAAAAAAAGTTTCGAAGAATAGTTAGGGATGTGTGTCCATAAATTTCCTAACTATGCGTGTTGTGTTGAGTACCACAGCCTTCTGGAGTTGTGCGTAAGTGTTTTTAAAAAGTTCTAGTGTGCTGAGGCTGTGGTGCAATGTGTGAGGCACCAGACCAGTGGCGGACAGGACGATGGGTACAACACGTACTCGGTCCTGCCTCCACTGCTTCCGGAGCTCGTGTGCTAGGTCTGTATAATTACTTATCTTGTCTGCGTGAGTTTTCTGCATGTTCTTGCTGATAGGCACTGCAATATCAATGAGATAGGTCTGTTTGTTGGCCTTATCAACAAGTGTGATGTCAGGTCTGTTGTGGTGTATAGTTTTGTCTGTGTGAATGGGGCGGTCCCAGTACTGCTTATGTGAGGTTGACTCAAGTACGCTTTGTGGTGCATACTTGTAGTATTGGACCGTGTTCTTAATAAGTGAGTGTTTGTGTGCTAGCTGTTGATGAACGATCGATTGTGTCGGTGGAGGTAGTCTGTTTGGGACAGAAGGGGACAGCCTGATATTATGTGGTTGATCGTCCCATGTGTAGTGTGGCATTTCCTGCATCTGTATCCTGTGAGTTGATTCCCTAACTGTGTAACAGTGTAGAAGTCGCGCATAAGATCCTGGTTCATCTGTGATGACCATCGGATGCGCTGGCATGGTTTCCCAGTCTTGGTGGTCGCCTGCTCTGACACAGACGAAACACTTCCGACTGTTCGGGCTGGATGGTGTTGCCCGGGCATTGTGGTAGTCATACTACAGGATGGGTGCCACTTTCTCCACCACCACCTGCGGGAGACTTTAGTATATTTTTCGAACGGAGGCCTCTGCCTAACCCCCGAACGCGGGTGACTTTATCCTGCGCCACACCCGATGCAGCATGATCTATATTAGAACGAGTTCTCATCATGGATGGTTGGACCCTTTAGCCTACCCTAAAGCTAGTGTAGTTCCCGCCCCCACCGCGAGGAGGTAGGGTCCGTGGGGGCTTATTATTATTATTATTATGTTTGTATGTTTCAAAAACCTTGGGTTTCCCCAGCAAAAACAATATGGCGGGTCAAGGACCAAAGCACATACTTCCAAGTGTAAAGACGTGTGCAAGAATGATTAGGGATGTGTGGTTGTGTCCATAAATTTCCTAACTATGCGTGTAGTGTTGAGTACCACAGCCTTCTGCAGTTGTGCATAAGTGTTTTTGTGAAGTCCTAGTGTGCTGAGACTGTGGTGCAATGTGTGAGGCACCAGACCAGTGGCTGACAAAACGATGGGTACAACACGTACTCGATCCTGCCTCCACTGCTTCTGGAGCTCGTGTGCTAGATCAGTGTATTTACTGATCTTGTCTGCGTGAGTTTTCTGCATGTTCTTGCTGATAGACACTGCAATATCAATTAGATAGGTCTGTTTGTTGACCTTATCAACAAGTGTGATGTCTGGTCTGTTGTGATGTATGGTTTTGTCTGTGTGAATGGGGCAGTCCCAGTATAGTTTATATGAGGGTGATTCTAATACGCTTTGTGGTATGTACTTGTAGTACGGGACCGTGCTCTTAATAAGTGAATGTTTGTGTGCTAGTTGTTGATGAACGATCGACGCTACCTGATTGTGTCGGTGGAGGTAGTCTGTTTGGGAGAGAAGGGGACAGTCTGATATTACGTGGTCGATCGTCTCATGCGTAGTGTGGCATTTCCTGCATTTGTCGTCATGTGTGTTTGCATCGTGTAGAATGTGTTTCTTGTAGTTGCGTGTGGAGATGACTTGGTCCTGTATTGCGATCATGAACCCTTCGGTCTCTCCAAACAGCTCACCACTCGTCAGCCATCTGTTCGACGCTTCCATGTCGACATGAGGCTGGCTGAGTTCGTGATGATGTCTGCCATGGAGTTCCTTACGAGCCCATGATTCACGCAGCTGCTGAGTGTGGGTGTTGGGAGTGGTGAGTGTTAGAGAAGGGTTTTCGAGGTTCAGGGGTGTGAGGTGTGTGTCAGCCTTGACAATGGCTGAGTGAAGTGAGGAGTCTTCTGCTCTTTGGTGGAAATGTTCCCTAAGTGTATGTACTTGTTTTTCGTGTAGGGTGATGAGGAACCTCAATATTAATATTATTATTAT
This sequence comes from Thereuonema tuberculata, assembly GCA_023159025.1. NCBI lineage: Eukaryota > Metazoa > Arthropoda > Chilopoda > Scutigeromorpha > Scutigeridae > Thereuonema > Thereuonema tuberculata. The sequence continues at coordinate 83,825,767 of JAFIDM010012231.1, forward strand.
TATTATTATTATTATTATTATTATTATTATTATTATTATTAATATTATTAAAATATTATTATTATTATTATTATTACTTCTTTTCTTCTTTTTTTCTCCCACATGATAATGTAGTTTCGTTTACTGGTGGTTTCGCAAGTATTATTAATATTTGAACCAGAATATTTAACAAAATAATAAACAATTAAAAATACTTTTATATACCGGTACATAAATATACATATGTTCATTGAAATATGTTTTAAAAAAATATTAATTTATGTTGTCTTTGATTTTTAAAATACAGGTTGGCGCACATAAAACCGGCCACAATAGGTTTCAAGGTATATGTTGTAAGTTTGTTAAAGACGGTATTCAATGCTAATGATCATGCGCAGGTGATGATATCCTGCTCTGGACATTGTTCACCACAGTCGCGCATGTGCCGATGAGTCTTGTTTAGTGTTCGTCGGCCTGCGTGTGAGTAATGGCGTATTCAATTGCACAAGGCGAGCAGAGAGATGCATCGAGGCTGATGGCAGCAACTTTAACATCTATTTCCATACATGATAATAAAAATATACTCATGGACAAAAAAATTAGCGCACCAAGAAATAATTGCGGGATCGTAACGAAACTTGCAATGAAGGTACATGTCGGGGAGATATGCAAATGATTAGAAATGCAGCGTGATTGCGCATTACGTATAGCCCGTAGAGGGCGTTGAACATCGTACTCTGTGGAGTATAAAACAGGTAACCAAAGCTTGTTTGAGTGTGCTGAATCATTTACAAAGGAAGAGCTGAGGTAGACATGCCATTACGCCGTGTTCGAAGACAGTATACGCAGTTGTCGCAGTTTGAGAGAGGGAGAATCGTCGGGATGATAGAAGCTGGGTGGTCAGCTAGGCGAGTAGCTCATCAATTAGGCCGCTCTGATTGTGTTGTGAGGAGGTGTTGGGACCAGTGGACCCGAGAGATGTCATGTACACGAAGACCAGGCTCAGGACGCCCTCGACAGACCAGTCGTCGAGAAGACCGCTACATAGTCAGAAATGCACGCGTACAGCCAACTGCTTCATCGGCCGCCATCCAGGCACAGGTAGCACCTTCACTAGGGGCCGCTGTGTCTTCTCGAACCATACGAAGGCGCCTGGCTGAAGGACAGTTGGTATCGCGGCGCCCATTACGTGTGCTGCCCTTGACGCCCACCCATCGACGCCTCCGTTTGGAGTTTTGCCGAGGAAACTGGACTGCAGCGGAATGGAACCAGGTCGACTATAACGACGAATCCAGATTCAATCTCGGCAGTGATGACAATCGTGTTCGTGTGTGGAGAGCCCGTGGTGAACGCTTCAATCCTGCCTTTGCTGTACAGCGACACACCGCTCCCAAAGCTGGTGTGATGGTATGGGGTGCCATTGCCTACAATACACGGTCACCCCTAGTATTGTTCCGTGGCACCATGACACCCCAGCGGTATGTTCATGGAATCCTGCAACCACATGTGTTGCCACTCATGCAACGGCTCCCAGGAGCCATTTTTCAACAAGATAATGCTCGGCCTCATACGGCAAGGGTGTCACAAGACTGTCTCCGCACTGTTACTACCCTTCCTTGGCCTGCCCGATCCCCAGATTTGTCTCCAATCGAGCATATCTGGGATCATTTGGGACGACGAGTTGGGCATCCCACGAGTTTGAACGAACTAGAGGCAAGGTTACAGCAAATATGGAACGAAATGTCTCAAGACATCATACAGAACTTGTATGACTCAATGCCCGATCGTATCGCATCGTGCATTCGCGCTAGAGGGGGTCCAATGGAGTATTAACTCCTCCGTTCTTTTGCCTTTTTCTCTGAAATAAATAATCCTTTTTCTTTGATTTTCTTATCATTTACTTATATCAAAGTAGTCATTACGTATGTAAATTTTCGTTTCATTTTGACGACTCCTTCTTGGTGCGCTAATTTTTTTGTCCATGAGTGTATACCAGCAATAATGTACAGATAAAATGAATAGGAGCGATAGCGTTCAATGGTGTCCATCATCAGAACCAAAATATACCTGGAAACCTTTTGGCTCCGGTTTTATATGCGGCATCCTGTATAAAAGGAGTTTTTTATTATAAAAATTATATTTTATTTTCTGATTTAAGTAGTAATATAAATTAAAAACATAATAAAAGAAATTACATTAACTTAAGGATGAAGGAAAGAAAAAAATATGTGGAAATATATAATTTAAAAGAAAGTTAGAAAAAAAAAATGACCAGAAGAAGCTAATCTACGATCAATCAGATGAAAGACTTTTGTTCAGAGGATAATGATAAGAAACTAAAGGAAATCGTAATGAGACAAAAAGAAGTTCCTGAAAGAACCTGAAGCATACTTACCTTAAAACATTTTTTTTTTTTATGAATCTGCTGAATACATTTTTTATTTTTGCTGCAAGAGTGAATTAAATCCACAGTACTTACTTACATTGGTTGATCCAATTAATTTTAAAATCTTTAAGCTCGCGAAGATAATAAGCGGATGAATATATTTTGTTTCATAGAAAACTGTTGTTTCGATTCTAATATTTTTCTTTATGAATTTTTGTCATCTTCTGGACAGTTTCTCGATGAGGATCCACACAGAAAAATTTTAAAATACTTATTTGAAGATAAATCGTCTCCTGTCCTTAAATGTGCGTAGTTTCAGGAAAATTCATTCAGCGGTTCAAAGTTTATTAGAGACCACACACATGCAGACGGAGTGATTGGAGGAGCTTCACTCTTTCTAGGAAAGTAACGAATATCTCAAAATCAAGGTAGGGTTATTTCTAGTGAGTCGAAAACCGTACATTGCATGCTGTATGTCAGCCCGATGGTCCAGTGGTTTATGGCACTGGGCTGCAGGCTGGAGGAACTGGGTTCAATTCCCGGCGTAGGTATTTCTTCTCCAGGCGGTTCTCTGTAAAAATGACTATCGGTTTTCTTTTTAGAAGTTCAAAGGCGAGCTGGCGTTGGGTCAACCATCTTAACTCAAAGTAGTACCGTTGGTCATGGAACGCTAGAAGCCTTACCTCCCGCGACCCCAAGGGCCACACAGGCCCTAGAGTGGGATACTTTAACTTATTTTAAAATGTATATAAACAAAGAAAAATCTTTTAATCCAACAGAGTGCGTGTCTGATCCATAGAATTCTGATCCGGAAGGAAAGGGACCTTTAGTGACTCAAAAAAGGTATCAAAGAATTAATTGAGTTTAAAAAAAACCCTCACAGAAGTGCTATTAATACTGAATTTATTACGATCCAAGGTACAGCACTTTCCTTTACATGATGTCCCAGGAGGAAAAGTCGTGTTCTTGAGGTCACAGTATCGGTCACTCTAAGGAATCAAAAACCTTCTCTGTCGTATTCCGAATGGCTTTCGAGATACATTGAATGTACAGTATTTTGAATTTGGTGCGCAATATTCTCCTTCCTCCGGAAGACGTTACTATAATGCCCAATGTTTTCACACGAGTTACAAAGTGCAGTGATATTGACGGTGAATTTTAGAAAATTTATTATAAATGCAACGAATTTTTCATTTTGAACAAAAACAATATTAGAAATAGTATATCATATCTCTTTCTTATCAATAATTTTGCAACTGTACATTACGCAACTGTATCTCGAAACCGTTCGCAAAAGGAGGCATGTTCATATAAGGTAAAGTTGGGAGAGATACATGGGGAGAGATGACATATGTAATGTAACTTCAAGAAGGGTTCGCGTAGACTGCAGCGGATCACATGACCAAAACCTGAGGCCAGTGTGAGCTTCAGTGTGTGTAGAGTGTTTGTGCTGAATTGAAGTATGAGATTTTATTGAGTTTTTCTTCCTCTGGTGTAGCCAGGTTTGTGCTCGAATTTTCGTTGACTTTACGAATTTGTTTAGTTAACAGCCCTTTTTTAAGGCATCTTTCGCTATAATTCACTGTGTAAAAATGTAAATAGAGTAAGCAAGATTATGTACCGGTTATTAGTGTCTTGGGTCCTATTTGGTGGAAATGGCGGTGTGTGTCGTCTGTCCCATCACTTGGGGAGAGATGACACGGGTCATCTCTCCCCTTATTTATTTTTTTTCTTTAATTTTTGTCTTTCTTAATATTTTATATTCATCACAATACAATTACAATTTGCATAATTTAAAAAAAATAATTACCACTAATAATTAAGTTTAATGCAGACTTAAAAAAATAAAATCTTAAGTATTTTGCAAATCTGGTAACTGTAAGTGGTTTATTTTGGAAGTCAGAAGGAAGTGGGGAGGAGACCTTGGAGATTATGGATATATTGGATTTATTTAAAGGAGTTTAGTTATGTTTCTGTTAATATTTATGCATATTAGTGATGAGAAACTTATTTATTGTAAATTTCTGAAATTGAGAAAATAATATTATTTATTGTTTGAATATTTTTTATTTCTCTGGAAATCAGAATTCTTAAAAATTGTAATTTTAATTAATTTGGATTAGTTTCCGAACATGGAATTAGCTAAGTTATTACTGTAGTTTTATATTTGTATTTAACTGAATTTGATTTGTATGTGTATTAAATTTGTTTCTTTTTATTTGTATTAGTTTCTTAATATTGTTTCTTTTTGAGTAAAAAATGTATTTATATTTATGAATAATATTTATGGATAATATATTTAATGTCTTGATCAGCAGGGAATTTTATTTTTTATTAAACAGTTTTTTCCAAAAAGTTTCGAAAATATCATTATTCAATTTAATTTTAGTGTTTCATTTCATATATTTTTATAAAAATAAAGTAGCAGCTTGATTTACACAGGTCTTTTACTCATATTCCAAGTGGCCATCTATCCCCTACTACCCGTGTCATCTCTCCCATAGATATGGGAGACATGACTCAATGTCAAAAAATTTTTAAAATTCTAAAAATAAGAAACAGCATTAAAGACATAAAAAAAAATAATGTAAATATGAAAGCAAAGGATAAATCAACAGTTTAAAGCTTTCAAACATTTAAAAAATAAGGTTTTTAATATTTTATGTGAAAAATTCGAATTGTGTGTCATCTCTCCCAACTTTACCTTAAGCTTTATTTTTCTCAGAATAACCGATATGACCTGTTACAAGATTGATCTCCTGGGACATCTTGATAATTTGGCGGTATTGGAAAAACTGAGTAATTTAAAAAACTCATTTAATTGCAATTTAGTTATATTAAGAAATTATTTACCAGTTATAAACATAAAAATATAATTTCTTAAAGGCATACTTATTTTTTTTTTTCGCTTTTTAAAAAATACTAAAATAAAATGTTAATTCAGAAATAGAATAGAAATACGAGTATGTAATAGAAGCATAAGGGGGACTTCAAAATCAACGTGGAAGACAGAGTCGCTTATTATAGTGTCAGAGATAGTCATGAATATTTCATAACAGGGAAGCAACAGCTGTTAAATGGATTTTTTTGGAAGATGTAGTTCATAAAACTGATTTTTTTTTCCCTTTTCATTCTTTATTTTTTTCTCTGATAAACATGTTCTTTTCTTGCAACATGAAATTTAAGCTAGACAGCTTTCGGCTATTTTTTTTGTTCATTTTCAAAATACTGCTTCCTTGGTTACATTTATTTAGTATTGTGTTTCTTGGGTAAGTATTTTGGCATAAAGCTACAAATTATTTTATGTATCGCCTTGGATAATAAATTTATTTTGTCAAGTACTATGTCATTTTTTTAATTACACAACTGCACAGTAAATAGACTTTTTCTACTTATGCATTCAAAGATAAGGACCGCATTTACGCTTTCCATATGCTCTTGTCTCCCCTGCAGAGAACGTCAGGTAGGTCCGGCTGACCTAAAGATAGACGTCAAGCGCCCGCATTGATGTCCCACAAGGCTCATTCACACAGCAACCTCTTCAATGTGGGCTTTTATATTTTTTTTTGTCTTCGGTCCAAGTTGGATCGTTTACACAAGATTCGGACCAGTTTCATTTAAAGAGAGGATACGACGCATAAAACAGAATTATGGTTCTTATTCGTTGTACACAATACGACCGAAAGCCCGTGTTTATGACGGTGATCCTTTATTCGGGACTATCTCTGCCGCCAGTGACCAGAGGTCAGAATGTCCCTCTCTCCGCTAGCTTCTGTTGACGCAGCCTTTATCTTAATTCGTCCCATTGTCCTCTGTCCTTCAATAAAAATCTCCTCCACGGACCCTTCTCCTCAAACGGTGACAGGCCTCTCTATCGCCGGAGCATCAGGTAAAATGGTCACTGTCCTCTCCGGTGAACAGGATATCGCCCACTACGGCGATAAGCCACTGACGCTGCGGCCATTGGAGAATACAAAAGACACCCAGCTCTGAAAAGCGCGGATGCTAGCATGTTCCTCCTTCACCTTTTTTACTTCAACTCGTGTTTTAAAGTCTCTCACTGACATTTAAACCGTTTATTCTATTTCAGAAAGAATAGACAAGGCTGTGGTTTAAAAACGACCATCGCAATTGAATACATAAGCATCAACCTCATAACTAAAAAAGTAAGGAAGGGATTTATTGCAGAATGGCAGAGATAAATTTCTGGAGTTCAGTGTTTAAAATTTCCATCGTACCTCATAAAAATGTAACTAAGTTTAATTTTGACAAATGATGATCGCCCTTTAAATAATGTTTTTTTGTTTTTTTTTTTTTAATATTCACATTTATTTTTATTAAAACTTCAAATAATGTCTAACAGATGGATGTTGACGATCACGTTTGCGCGAGAATTACGAAAACACGAGATCTCGCCATTAGCCTCTTCAGCAGGTCTCAAGGAATTTAGTATTTTTAATGTCTGTCACTAGGAAAATGCTACGTAATGAATTTATTGTTTGTTTATTGACTGTTTTCAATTTATTAAAACTATATTAAAATGTAGTAAAAGTCTCATGCATTTCCCCGTATTATAATTCATTTAAATATTTCAAGATTTTGTGAGAAGACATAAATAGAGACTATTCTCGCGTAAATTACGTGAAATCACGAAAATACGGGATCATCAACATCCATCTGTTAGACATTATGTCGTATTTTTATTTAATCTTATTTTTAATGTAGTAATATCAAACTCAAGTCATTCGTGAACCGGATTTCAAAATTAAGCTTCTTTGAGGTACAACTTCAAAGAAATGTTTCAATTAAACATTATTTAAAATGTATTTTGTGAATTACATCGGGTTAATTATTCTATGGGTATTTACTCTGCCATTCATGTAGTTTCCTATTAGCTATAGTACAAATTTCAGAATAGCTTAAATGATCAATTCCCCGGTTTTTCATAAGCATGACAAACGATCTGCTTCTTACCCTTCTTTCTCCTATATACGTTTTCTGTCTACTCAAGTCCTGGGCTCGTGCGATTATCATGAAGAACTGCCAGAAAATTATGCGGCTTAAAGATCTACTATTTTCAGGTAATATTCCCTAGGTAATGTTGTCTTAACATTTAAGATTGTTACTTAATTCCAGGTTGCAATAATCATTGAAAGCATTCTAAGAAAGGCTTCGGAAATACTCCATCCTTTGGAGTCCTTTGGAGCAAAGGCCTTAGATAATTTGCTTAGATAATTACTTTCGTCGTATTTATATTTAGTTAATATAAATAAGCTACGCTCTATTATTGCTCTATAAATAGCAGCTCTATTATTTTTGTAGTTATTTTTTCAATGTTACTTCACTCTTTTTGAAAATTGGTATTTTTGATCATCAGTTACAAGTTTATAAGAGCTTCTAGCTATTCTCCAGGTTTTTTTTTTCTTTTGGCCACAGTTTCTTGCACATATTGCATGATGATTTTAAGTAATTTTTGGAAGTTGTTTATTTATTTTAAATCACATTTTGACGATTTTTTTTTATATCAATGGGAGCGTTTTCTGGCAGCAAATTTATCTGGAATTAGATATCTTTATCACGAAAAGAAATCTTCGCTTTAATTCATCCGATTTCTTATTATCTTACATAAATATTTTTATTTCAATTCAAAAATATTGGTTTTTAAAGTTATCAAGAAAATTTGTCCAAACATTATAGCGTAATGCAAAGTAGAAAAAACAAACAAACAGAATTTTTTTTTTTTTGAGGGATGAACTTGAGTCAAAAAAAATAAGTAATCTAATAATTGTATCAAGTACAAAGAAAATCAGTTCAACTTGTTACGATGTGTATTCAAACAGAATCTTTCTGATTTTTGGCTTAGATTTCAAAATTCTCAGCCATGAACATTTCAAATACTCAAGTCACATAAAGATATTTTTCTTTTCTTTTGTTTTCAAAACTTTTAAAAAACAAAGAAAATAAAAAGTTCTTGAAAGTTTAATTTCCTTAAAAAAATGCTTTCTTTATTGCTAATTTTTTTTATGTTTAAATTGAACCTTTTTTTTTGTTAATTCAATCTCTTCCTTTTAGTTGTTATTTATTGCTGAATGCAGCTATTATTCTTTTTCAAACTTTTAGAAAATTTTAGTATGTATGAGGATGAAGTACAGTTTATAAATTAAAGAAAAAGAAATTAAGAAGTTCTCTGAATGGATTTAATGTCTACTTGCGTTAATATTTTTTCCTTTTTTTTTTTTAAAGTTGTGAAAGAAAATTCTACATAATATTATATTATAATATTTGCTGAATGTAAACAGTAAAAAAAAATTTCATCATCTGAAAAAAAAGGAATTAATTCCGTAAAAATTATTTATTAAATTTTAATTATATCAAAAGCATGCGGAATTAGTGGATTATCTAACAGGAGTAGTAATCTAAGTATACTTCTCTCTTTTTTGAAAATTGGTATTTTTGATCATCAGTTACAGCTAAGTAGTCATTGTTAGTCTCAAAAAGTTTCGGTTCTAATCCTTTTCTATAAGATCCGTCCAACGGTTCAAAAGTTATTAGATAAGGATATATCCTTACACACAACACACTCACTGAGTGATTTAATTAGCCTTATTAGGCTAAACATTCAGCATTTTTTGCAAAGTAGGATTAAAGTTCATTATTTCATATTAGAATGAATGAATGAATTCAGGAAAAATTTCGAAATATTTTTCTTCCTTTTTTTTTTTTTTTTGCCTAATACATACGGATTTTCCATATGTCTAAAAACTTTTTTTTTTCTTCTTTGTTTTGTTTAGTAACAAAGTAGACTAGTTTAATAATATTTGTTTTTCTTTTTTTTTTAGCGGCCCCTAGGTTACAGCTTGCCTGTAAAACATAGGGGGACCGCTCTTGCTTTTATGCTTGCTGAATGTCACACTCTGTAGTGGCCAAACGGTTGGATATATTAGAATGAAACCTTCACCATTGTGTTTGGCATCAAAAAGTAGGTGACCTCGTTCAAAAAATCAGACCTTTAGGACCACTCCCTGACCGGAAGTTGGGGGTCAAAAGTGGTCGCTTCCGATAAAGAGGAAAACGGCGATAGAGGTCCCCCCAATATCGACCATTCTGAATACATTTTGTTTATAAAATCTATATTATGTTATTTACATTTATGTTTACATAAAATTTTTATGAAGTGAATTGCTGAAAAGAAAATCTTGCAATAAAATGCAAATACTTCAATTTTAAAATAACAATGGGTGAGACCAAGTGTTTACTAAGTGACATCCTAGAACAGCAGTTTCACGCTAATACGGCGATCTTCAGCTAGGAGCAGTCACTTCAATTTTTGTTTTTCAATTAAAATTTTGTTATTTATTTATTTGGGTAAATTTTTCACTTTCGATGAATGACAATCAATATTTTTTTTTCTCTAAAAATGTTGTCCATATTCGCACTATCTAAAGGGGACAAAAAAAAAAAAGTCACTAAAATCCTTTTTGTCGTAGTTCTGGAAGATAAAGAGAAGAGACAATCCTCTTTAAGTCACTTAAACGCTGCTTCCGTTTAGCCTGAAGCTATTTTTTTGGCAGGTTATTTATTCTAAAGGGCACTTTTCCATCTTATTTTAATAAAACTATTACTTGTCATTTGTGTGCAAGGAATCACCAAAATCGGCGAAGGAGTTTCCGAGGAGAAAAAGAAGATCAGAACGAGTTACAGATATTGATATTAATATATGTGATGTTTACTAAATAAAATCAGATATTTAACAGATGTCATTAGTTTTGTTCTGTACATTAGTCAATTCACGTCATAATTTACGTCATGTTTACATTGTGGAAAAAAGTCCGTAACGAACTTTTTCACATTTAGAGTAACGAAGACTTACAGCATTTTTTTTTTTTAGAAAAAGGGTTTGCCATATATGGTCATTAAGTAGCGATTTTGTCTGAAACAAACGTCACCAGTCATGACGACATCAAGGTGAACTCCGAGCAGTCAGTCCAAGATGGCGCCGTTTTGTGATTGAATAAGCGTGACCAAGAAAGGACAAACTTTGCCTAGCCAAGCAAGGGGAATAGTGTTAAACAATTTTAATTATTATTATGTATTCGTAAATGTAAAAAATCCCAAAACCAGAATGTTTTCGTAATGTTTAAGATTCAGTTACGGATTTTAGCAATAGATGGCGCTGTTACGTCCTGGAAACATCTTTAAGGAAATTATGTCAGGAAATGCTCTTCTTTCATGAACTGAACTGTAGAAACAATTTTTGGAATGTCTGATTGGAAAAATTGGAATCTTAATTTTTCCACATTTGAACAATCAATTTAATTTTCTTCTGAATATTCAAATTGTGGTTACCTTAAATAGTGGTTGTCTACTAGATTTATCATTTTAGTTTTAAAGAAACATAAAAATCAGCATTGGAAATTCGAATTAACGATTTGCCAAAATATATTCGTATTTTTTTAGTTGTTTAATTACTTAAAAATAGATAAGAAAAAAAAAATTTAAAAATCCAATTTACGACCTATAAAAGATGAGTAGTAAACAAGATCTGGGAGTGATTTCCTGTCCGTTCTTTTCTTTGATCTTCTTTTTTATTTCGGAAGATCTATTTCGTTTAACAAGGAAAACCAGAAATAGTTTCATTCACTGGAACTTTTTTGTAAGGTTTTCCAAATATGGATTCTGGAATTTGGAAAACTCCCAATTGTAACAGTTTTTTGCCCTCTAAAACACACTCTCAGGTTTTTTTTTTTCTTTCCTTTCCTTTTTTTTTTTGTTTTAGTAGCTAAGTGCTTGCAAAACCAGTATCGATTATTTTAAAATAGATACTAGATAAGGACATAATATTGTAATGTTTTACCTCGAAACATTACTTTTAAAAGTCAAATACTTAAATCCCAAAGCAAGATTCCTATTCTAACTTTCCTTATTTGGAAATGGATAATTCACAGATCTTGGTATCTGTATACTTCAGGAACATTTGTAGTAATTAATTAACTACTTATAGCATTGTCATATCTTTCTTTCGTGATAACTTTTTTTTGTTTTGTTGTTTTTAGAGTACTATGAATTTTAGAACTTGTTTAAGATAAAAATCAGTATTTTACTGAAAAGATGTAATTTTACCTAATGGTGTCACTGTATCTTGTGTCACTCTAAATGGCTGTCGTTGCTTCTATGTGAAGACATTACATAATAGGTGACTGTTGTAACAAAGAGCTAGTAAAGATTTCGCTTGTTTAAAAATGAAATACTTTTTTTTTTTTGAATTTTTAACAAAAGAAAATTTTAAGAGAAATTCATATTTTTTTAAATCCAAATTATCCTGTTGCTTAAATATTTAAAATTACTTAAAAAATATAATGCCAAGACCAGTATCAAACTATAATTTTTAAAAAATATTAATTTTCCTTGTGGTAAAACAAAGAATATAATGTGATATACCATGTATGGAATTACAATTTTTTTTAATGTTTAATTTTCATTTTGTTTATATCAAAATGTACCTTTACTTAATTTTTATTTCTTTTTAAAATTTTATTTTTATTCTAAAATTGTTAAATAAAATGAAAATTAAGCCAAATACGACATTATGATATGATTTTTTAGAATTGTTTAATTTTATTTTTAATTTTTTAAAAAGTATTTTTATTTAATATTCTATTTTTTATTTAATTGTGGGGAATTTTCCACCGTTGTTGCTTTTTCTATTTCTTTTCTCAAAAGCAAATTTCAGTTTTTCATTAAAACGTTGCAATGGAAATTTTTAAAAACAAAATTCTTCATTTTCAATTGCTTCAGTTAAAAATTTTTCGAAAGAGGTTTTGAGAAAAAAACCTCGTAAATATAAAAATCTACGAAGAATTCACTTTTTTTCATTGGAAGAAGACAAAGCTATGAATGCTGTTTTGTGAATCTTTAGAATTACAGCTGCTATGAAGTGTAATGCAATCGTTGCAAGAAAATACTGTACATGCATGAAATGGATGGATAGTGGGAGAGGAGTTCAGGTAAGTGTAAGAACATTTTAAGAAAATGGACGATTTAACGTCTTTTATAGGACATCTTTTTCTCTAATGGAAAGATTGTCAAAATACTTCCTTTGAAATATCTTTACATTCTTTTCTTAGGGGTTTGCATTTAACAGTTACTATTTTTTAAAGGTATCCTTTCTAATTATGCAATTACAAAATAGTTTTGATTAAAGTAAGATTTATGCTTTTACTCCTGTAATATTTTCCTTAGATGCCGTACCTTTTCCACATTATATTTATTATTTTTTTCCTTTTTTTCTTTCAAAATAATTGCTCATCTTATTTTTTTCCCCCAGACAGGCTTTATTGTCCAGAAACCAGAAAACTAATGTTTCAGTATTAGTATGCTGTGATGGAGAGAGGGACAATAAAGATTTCCTTCACTTCTTTGTGTATACAATGTATGAAGGGTTGTCTGTTGAATGGGTAAGAACTGGCATTTTTACAAGGTGTCCAAGAAATAACGTGAGCTGCGCCATAAGTTGATAAATATTAGGCGCATCGATCTCAAACTTTGGATTCTAGGCTACTGGGTCATGAGGAGTGCAAATCATGAGAAAAAAATTCCTAGTTCACATAATCACCGCCAGGGAACACGTGGTGCTGCTCTCGGCTTTGCAAATAGTGCTCTCCTTGAAAAGGCTACGGTAGTTTTTCAACAACAGCACAGCAATGCCATTAAACTTGTTGACCGCGCTTTATTATGCATTCGAATGCCACTAGGGCAGTACATGAATACAGGCGTATCAGAGGCATCAGAAGGGGTCGAGGACCACTATTGATAACAAATTTACCATGTTTGGTTCATCTGTACTGTCACAAGGGTTCGCTACGCATCTTTATTGCGAAACCAAGTGCTTCCATTCCTGCAGCAGCGTGGTGCCATTAACACAGTAGTCTTCATGCACGATGGAGCTAAACCGCTCCATGTTGCTAGGAATGCGATTGGAGAGTGCATTCCTAATGATCGTGTAATAAGCAAGCATTATCTTTGTGCATGACCCGCATGATCCCCCTAAAATCAATCCTTGTGACTTTTGTCTCTGAGATTTATTCTCAACGATAGAGTCTATCGAGGTCGGTTGCACTTGCTATAGGACTTGAACCATAAGACGTGAGTGTTGGCGTCTGCATGATGAATTGCTGCGACATGTTATAAAGCACGGTATGGATCAAATGCAAATAGTCTCTGAGGTTGGAGGACACATTGAATATCTTCTGTATCCAACTGTTCTGTTCCACAATTCCGTACTCGAACGAGCAACGAAAAACGGAAGATACTGCATAGCCGCAGCAGCGCCATATGCCCCCTGGAGGTGACTATGTGAACTAGAAACTTTTTTCTCATGATTGCGTAACCCATCACCCATAAGCTTACAATCCAAAGCTTGAGATCAATGCGCCAAATATTATCAACGTATGGCGCTTCAAACACCTCACGTTATTTCTTGGACACCTGATATAATCTGATTGTATGTAGGATAGATACAATAATGGGAGTTGCTGAAAAATTTGAAAAATCGTTTATGCAAATTGTCGGTATGATGTGACTTGTCTGTATGACATGTATTCGGATAAGTTAGGAACTCAGCTAAGCTTTCCAATCGCAGAAATGACGTAATTATAATGAAAACTGTCAGATCTCAGTTATTTCCAAAAAAAACAGGTAATGGTAGATGTCTAAAAGGAACTGCTACGACTAGAACGACCAAAATCGTAGACAGAAATAGTATCTCAGATTACGACTGCCTATCGAACAGAAACGTTCATTATCTCTAAACGTGGGAACTATGGACGGAAACCAAAGATTTCAGGCAGCGATCGCTGAGTAAGGACACCAATTTTGCGCAGAAACATAAAACCAGAGCAGAACAAAATAACAGTAGAATTATCAGTAGAAACAACAATTTCAACCACAACAGTTCATTGAGAAGTTCAAAGATAAGCTATTTATGGCCGTGCTGTGATGCGCAAACCTTTCGTTACTGAAATGAATGCCCCAAACCGATGAATGTGCAAAGATCATCAAAACTGGATCATCAAAATTGGGTCATTTGGCCCAACGATTCGGCATTCAGTTTCCCAATACAGATACAATTTTATCTATGGAGACGTCGATAGAAACGTACCATCCTGACTGCTTTGTTCCTACTACAAAGCATTCGGGCGGATTGTGTTGTCCGGACTCTTTAGGACTTTCAATCATTCTGTAAGGTAATGTAACAGCTGTAACATATCTGAACGTTCTCCACGTTAAGTTATAGACAAACTTAACTGATATCTATCCTTTGTTTCAAACGGAAAATGTTCCCATCTATACAGCAAAGTACATCACAAGTTGATTTGAAGAGCACGAAGATGAAATACAGTAATTACCTTGTGTTTTAATCATTATCGAACCTGTTTGGGAACTTTTTGAGTGGCAGCTAAGCACAATTTCCTCCATCTTCACTACTCGCAGACTTGGCATCTTAGATTTTGCAGGAGAATGATATTATATTGTGTACGAAACCTATATTCGTAAAATTGCTCCTATCCAGAATGCTTACGGTGGACCAATTCTATAAACTATTAATAAAAATATTTGATGAAATTGCGAGTGTTGCCATGTTTTGTTATTTTCTGTATACAACTTTTAGTACAGTTTTCTCATAATTATTATTTCTCAAGAGATTAATTCACATGTAAATTTGCTTAATTTGTTGAAGTCGAGAAAGTGCCGTCAGCAGATCGATAATTACTGACATAATAATTGGGAATGTTTTTTTTGAAACTCATGGAAGCATTACCAAACGTGTTTCAAAATGTACTTTATCTATTTCGTTCGTATAGAGATTTCTGTCTTTATATCAAAGACGTTTCTTTTTCTGAAGTTATTTTCAGAAATGCTTAATATAGTAAGTGGTCCTGAAATAGTTGGCCAAACAAGAAGGACCAATACAACGTAGCAAAATAACGAAAAAAGGCCCATATGAACATGGGTGCAGAAATGCTTTAATCAGATGTTAAAGAATGATTAACACGTACGAAGGCTATGGTGCAGCCACTGTTAGATGAGTTGTTCTCAGATGACAACTGAGAGGTCCAGCGTCTTTACTGGGAAACTTACCAACAGGACGATGTTCAGCAAAGAAAACTTTTGCTCCATTTATCATCGCCTTGCAGAAGCAGAATCGTTTGGAGCTGTTATCGTTAATAGGCGCCGAAACAGGCATGTGCTGAGCGTGTTACAGAAGAGCAGGTGCTTCAGTTAGTCGCAGACGATCCAAGAACATCTAACAGATAGGTCTCCGCACCGTTGGCATGTCAAATCAAAGTGTAAACAGAATTCTCGGGGAACAACTTCCCTACCCATATCATGAGCTGAGCTTGCAGGCTTTTCGCTAGCGGACTTCCCTTTTCGCGTCAGATTTTGCAATGGTCTCTACAGTAGTATGCTGCATTTACGTTTCAGAATTGTGTTCTTTACATAGTCGAAGCATGCTTCAGCCGGGATGTCATTATGAACGTCCACAACCGTCATCATAGAGTTGACGCAAATCCACACACTACCATCGAAGACAATAGCAATGAGATCATCTCATATTTCTGCCACATAGGCTGAATGGTGACGTTTACAATTTCCTTGAAACTAACTTACCTGTATTGCTGGAAGATGTTCCATTAAACATCCATCGTCAACTGTGGTTTTTCTCTGGGTTATCTGAAAACTTTAGTGTACGCTACACTGGTTCCCAATGAACAAATTTTGTGACCGCATGAAGATGGGTGTACAACGATTCAGGGTACGACTGGCATGTTTGAGTCTGTCCGGCAATCCTTGGTGATGTACGGCATATCATGCTACTAGTGGAGACTACTTCGAACACCTCATCTAACAGCGGCTACACTACAGCCTAAATCTGAATAAAGAATTTCCGCATCCATGTTGATATTGATGTTGCTTTTTCGTTATTTGGTTACGTTGTATCGTTCCTTCAAGTTTGGCCAACCGTTTCGGGAGTACCCTGTCTATTCTGACGTACAAACTTGTTAACCGAACGCAATACGATTTTACACTAACATCACAATCACTTACCTCAAGGATGTGTCTGTTCCACTTTGGCTAAAACTTTGTTTTACTAAAGAATACAACAGTTAGTCTAAAGCCGCCATTATGGAATCTTTGCTCCTTTTCTCCTCGTCGATAGTTTTTCTCTCTCTTTCTCTCTCTTTTTATATATATATATATATATATATATATATATATATATATATATATATGTATATATAAAATATATAGAAACACGTCCAAAATTGAAGGACGAATTTAAGGGTTACAGCCACAGAATCCGGCAAAACAGCTGTATTATTGTAGATGTTCAGTAGAAAACAGATCTACATGCAAATTTCCGAATCGCGAGCACAGGGGCACGTGGTAGCTCGAAAACAGATAAAAAGGAAACTGGCATGACTGGGAATTGTCTTTGTCTGAACTACTAGACGTGAACTCTACAAACATGAACTTTTTGTCATGTTTCGAAATGGACCCCCTCGATGATTTCAGCCGGGGAAGGATTATCGGAAAGTTGGCAGAAGGCCGCACAATCACCGTTGTTGCCGTGGAGTTAGGAATCGCGCTTAGTGTTGTCTCCAGGCTCAGCATTTCAAAGTCCTGGAATGTGTTCCAGACATCTGGATGAGGCTTCGCTGTACAACAGCACATGAAAACGATATTTAGCGCTAACAGTTAAACGCAATTGACATCAGATGGTCAGTCAGTTTATAAGTCGCCTCTATTCCAGCACTGGAACGAAAATATCACACCAAACTATGGCTCTACAGCGGCGACATGTAGGGCTATATGCTGGAAGGCCGGTCATCTGAGCACCGTAGAAGGCGTTTGCAGTGGTGACAGATTCACCGAAATTGGACTACGGATCAATGGGCTAATGTGTTGTTCTCTCGTCGGTTCAGTCTGCAATCGGATTCCAAACGTCATTTCTGTGAAAGGATATGGCACACCTTCCAATCAAACACATTCAATCAAAGTGACATTCAACATCACTTCACATTCATTAGATACTTCGCGAAGTGTCAGGGTGATGTTAGACACATTGTAGAAGACGATTCATTGTCGAAGGATATTCAACAGGAACCATTCCCGTTATAAAAGCAATTCCGTTGAAAAACTAAGAAAACAACAATTGCCTATCTCTACGGGCCTGGAAGCGTGCATGTTTCCAATAGGAAGCGATGAAGAAATTAATAAATAAAAAAAACATATATATGAAATATTGTTCTATTACTCAATTTTTTTATTTTCATTGGTCCAATAAGTGTATTTGCATTGTATTTTTTCCTGGTATTTTTAAATCTTATAATACCATTTTATTTGCATTGTATTTTTTTAAAATCGTAGGTTATATTAATATATAATAATATCTTTTATTAGTCTGTTTTATTAAAATCTTATAAAATACAAGAATTAAAATAATTTTCTTTTGTGTCAATGATTATGCTTATTATTGTATTTGCATTGCATTTTTTCTGGTAATTGTTCATGTTACATCATCAGTCCAAACACCTTGTGACTTTTCAGAAAGTGTCTATAATGAACGAATCGCCTTCTACAGAGGGTTGTTTACAATCTATGGTAACGATTTGCATGGCGCGTGACGACGCAACCAATCACAGTAGGTATGCAAATTTATGCAAACGTACAGGTGAGTACTTAAAGATTAGTGTGGAGGGGTGCGGGTTAGTTTGTTCGGAGAAATGCCGCCGAAAATGTCAGAGTTTTGAGAAGGGTACGTTACAGCTCTTTCCGACGCGAAATTTAGTTATTCCGCAATAATGACGGCATATAGAAAAAGAGGTTTCACCATTTCGAAGAAAGGAGTTCATAATGTGTTGGCTGGTGTTGGTTTGGCCCGTACAGGACAGATTTCCGGGACTGAAAAGCAAGCAAATCCAAGGACACCTATAAGTCATACAAACACTGTCATTCAGAAAGTCAAGAAAATGGTGACGGGGAACAATCCAGCGACCCAAAGGACCATTGGTGGGAAGGTAGGAACATCTCTTCGTACCGTAAACAAGATTATCCATAAAGATTTGGGACTTCAAAAAAGACATAAAGCAAGGTTCACAAGCTCTTACCAAAGCACATTTCAGAGCGTAAGACAAATTGCAGAAAACTGTATGAACGACATCTCGCTGGGGATAAATGGAAGTATGTGGCCACATTAGACGAAGCATATGTTTATCTGTCCGACTGCAATAAACCAAGGGCGATTTTCTATCGCCCAGTGGGAGCAAATCGTTTCCAAATTGGTACAGAGAATGTCGTGAAACTTTTTCGAAGGGATTCATGATCGTTGCGGGTTAATCCTATCAAGGCAAGCTACAGATACGGAGGGTGGCTCAAAATGTAAAGGTGAATTCTGCGTACTATCAGGATCACGTACTGACACCAATTTATACATAGGAACTATCTTTACGGAAACGACGTTTCCAAGGTCCGTCTCCACCAAGACAAGGCGTCCAGCCATACGTCCAAATCGACCCAGAATTTTCTGACACGAATGAACAGCAAACCGGAATCCAGGCTATACCATTTACCGAGATACCAGTGAAGTCTCCAGACGCATCGCCCATGGATTTTTGCGCATTTGGACTGTTACAACGAGCCTTGGGAAGACGATGTCCTCGTTCATTGGATGGACTCTGGAAATGTTGTCAGCAGGAGTGGCAACATATAAGTCTTCCCGTTCTTCGCAATAGTCTCCTGCAATGGAAACTGCGCTGCAGAGCGATAGCAGTATCTCATGGCCATCAAATAGAGCATGATTGTTGGTGGAGAAAGGTAATTTCTGGGAAATAGACCCGTATCCAAATCGTTACCATAGATTGTAAACAACCCTCCATATAATATGTGTCTAAAACTGCCCTGACACTTCGCGAAGTGTCTAATTTCGGTTGAACAGATACGGTAATTTTTTTAATTTGAAGATTGAATTACAGCATGTGTCCATTGTGGTTAGACTCTTCGCGATGTGTCTAGATACTTCATGAAGTACTAAATTACCGCATGTTGCTGCGATATATATATATATTATTAATCCTTTTATATATATATATATTTTTCTTTAATTAAACAATGAATAAAATGATTAGTTTGAAATTTCATATAGAATAATAACACGGCTAAATATGTACTTTCTGGGAGGATCCTTAGTGAAATTATTTACAACTTTTCTCATGCTTCTTATTTAAATTATTGCTATTGGATATCATATTAGATATTAATGCTGTTGCTGTCTGTGATGAACAAAAGAAAATATACGTAGGCCTCCATAAGTTTTATAGGTAGAAGTTAGAACAAACTCCCAAAATTTACTCAATATTTCGTATCATGATAATAATTAAATTATTAACGAGAATAAAATATTCTATAACTAAGTAATAATTGAATGATCAATTAAGAGATCATATCTAGTCATTAATTGATTGTTGCTTAAGCAACAGAGACGAATAAATCAAAAAACTAGAAATTTTTGATCGAATCCGCATATTTTTGCTTAATATTGTTATTGTATTATTAAAAATTCAATGGCCATAACAGGCAGTAATATATCGAAGAACAAACTAACAAATTAGGCTTGTCTCTGCATTGCAAATCTTGTATTTGTAACCACTATATTAAAACTTATGTATTAAAACAAAACCTATTGTTTGGTGTATCTTTGTTAACTCATCTTAACTAAAGAAATAAAGAGCCAGAGCAAACAATTATTTGCATGCAATTTGAAATCGAAGTTCATACCTCCGTCGATGTAGGGTCTGGGAATAAAAGAAAACTGTTTGTTCATGAAAGCTAAAATTGTAATGTTAGGTTTAGGCTACTACATTGATTCTGTTAGATTAACTGAAGTAAAGAACTATGGATGAAAATCTTATCATAATAGCTAATTATTTTAGAGAAGTGAAACTTGAAGGGTAGTTTCTCAATAATTTTATTTGACTAACTTGTTTCGGACCAAAAGCTACTATTATGTAAATAAAGTTGAAATTCTGATAACAGTTAATTATGAATGTTTGGATAAATTAAAAGTTTCCGATGTTATTTCAGAAAATTCAAAAGATTGCGCACCTACTAAATTTTTTTTTCCTTATTACGCTGTTTTTATATCTAAGCAATGATTTTAACTATACTTAATATTAGCTGAATTTTATAACTAATATTTTATGAATGTAAATTCAATAAAACAAAATTTTTTTATGGTATTTTTTTCTTTTTACATTTATAATATTCGTTCACCTCAAACTAATAATTTTAGGAATAGATTTTGACTATTAATTTGATGATAACAGATTTGGTTTACATGTTTCGTGACTCTAGATCCCCATGTACTGTAAATCTATAGGCCTAGTGAATCCGTTCAACTGGTCCTCATTAGCCTTGAACCTCCTACTTTTGCACCTGTTGCACTGTATTCTTCGCCCAGGTTTAATCCAGATTTCATTCTGATTAAAATATAACGAAATGTTATGATAACTCTGACTAATTTTAAAGAAATTGTTTCGACAAAGCTGAGATGGAAGATTTTTTTGGTCAAATGTTTTTTTACTTTTTATATTAGGGAACTATGTTTTGTACGTTTTTTGTATCTCTTATTTTCGATGTCGATAGTTAATTTTGATTAAAAATTTTATTTAAGGTTTTACCCTTTAATTTAAATCTACATTTTTATTTGGATTTTATTTTATAAGAATCTGTTAGGATTCTTTTAATGCTGGTCCCAAAAAGTGCTAAAGGTACCGTCGGGCCTAAACCGGTTTCGAATTGGTCTGTAAACTGTTTAAAGCTGTCAAGTCTTACGAGCATAGAGGATGTGAGGATTAAAGAGTGGAATAATATAAAATGAGAAAGATTGGGCAAAAAACAGGACAAGGAAATTGGAAATTAATTTATTGAAATTAGTGATTAAGGAGTTTTGCTTTTATTTAATTCATACAATATTTTTAAGCGTTCAAAATAAAGATTCCCAAACATTCTTGAATTGTTTCAGCAATTTTCTTATGCTTAATGACCACCATTATCATCTTCTCCAATCTGGAGTTCGGTAGTTCCTTCAAAAATTTTTTTAAACTTAAATACTATTTAAGTTATAAAAAAACCCGGAATAATCCTGTTTTCAGCATGCATTATATAATATTCCATCAATATTTCATTTTGCTTTTTTTTCATTCTTCCGTCATTAGAGGAGGAGGCCAATTCCTTTTTTTTAATTTGGTGGGGGGTGGGTTGTACAATGAAATAATGGGTGTTTTGCTAAAACATCATCAAAATAAAAGGAAAGTTTTTGTTTTTCTTTTTCTGTATAGATGAAAGAAGAACTACTGCAGTTCTTACCGTAGCTCTGAGCCTTAGGATTTTTAGTGTTCATTAAGACTGACGGAAATCCCTGCTATCGTTTGCCTCTCGGTTCCAGTTTAATGGGGATTTTCTTGATAGGAATCCATCGAATGTGATTGGAAAGAAGCACTGCTCCCGTTTGCAAATTAACGGGATTGATGGGCTCCTGGACAGACCCTTGTAACTAATTAATAGCCACGACCTTTTCCTTCAGGCTAATACAATCGGGGCTTAAGCCCCATAAATCCGCCCCCGTTTCCCACCTCCCCTCTTTCAAAACCTAGTTTGCTCTTGCAATTCTATTACCGGAGAAAAAAAAGAACAGAGCAAGCCATTACTTCTGAGAAGAAAGGAAAATGCTAGAAAAAGATTAGGAATTCATTCGACTCAATTAGCGTTTTTTATTTAAGCCAAACACGAAGCCTAATTTCAGGTTTTGTGTTTGAACAGTCATTTGGAAAATTTTTATTGCGCTTCTAGGTTAACTACATGCAAAGTATGTTTAAACTTTTGACACTAAACAACAAATAATTACTGATATATTCGTAAATGCGCAATTTATTTATCTTTTAGTTAGTTAATAGCTTGTTAGTACAAGTTCCTTTTTTTTTTCCTTCGTATATCATCTACTTTGTATATCTGTCTATCTTCCTATTCACAGTGTTAAATAATGCCATTTACATTTTTCTTGTACGTGAATGCTACAAGTAGTAGTAACTATTGCTTGACTGTCCTCTATTCATTGGGCATATGCGTATTAGTGTTGTTTCTATAGTTGTCTAGTTATAACCGCTGGAAAGAAACGTTAGTGAGATATTGTGTCAAAAATTTGAAGATGGAATAGCTTGTAGTCATCAAATTAAAATCTACAAATATCAAAGAAACGTCGGGAATCTGGAAAAAATAACAAAAACAATTGAAGTCGTATCTATCTCATTCTGTCATGTGTATTCGACTTAGCCCACATTTTTTGTTTTTATTTTCGGGAATTAACAGAGAACCGAAAGGACAATGTTTCGACGACACTAAAGCCATCAAGAAAAAGTGACACAGTACCTGAGGAAACTGCTGAAGTTTCTTCAGTTACACTGTCACTTTTTATTGATTCTTGGAAACTTCAGCAGTACTTCAGGTCAAATATTTCATTGACATGACTGTTATGTTCAATCAAATGGAGATTACTTTGAACACTCATAACCATTTGGAGACTTCAATTGACTTTCGTTTTACAAATTTATTGTTTTAATTAATAGTGAGACTGTAAGTGTAATTTATAAACCCACTTATCAATCTACTCTTTTCTTAATCCAACCTTCTATATTACAAATAAAATTTTTACATGTTCAGTTAAAATTTATGAAGTGTTGAATTAAAAAAAACACAAAATGAATAAAAAAAATCTATATTATGTCGTCTTATAATCCAGAATCTTATCACAAGCGTCAAGCAATTTTTTTAAGCATAAGGAAATAATTCCATTTGTGCGAGTAATCTTTTATTATGAAAACGTTATTCTGTCTGTCATAAGACTAAGTTTTTTCAATTTCGTGACCAAACTATAAGAGATAGATTGATCATGCAAATGGATAAAATGTAGATCTTATTAAGACAAACAAAATGCTACAAAAATCTTTCCAGAAAAGTTTGGAGTTTCCAAGATGGCGCCTTTTAAAGGGTCAAACTTTGACTTTTTCTCAATTTAAACGAAAAGTATAAAAGTTGGAAGAGAACATTATATTGAGAAAATGTTGGTTTTTGAAAGTCCTATCGAACCATATATCAGTCATTCACAAACGTTTCTGCAAGATACAAGCAAAAATGTGAAAAATTTCATGTTGGCTATTGTGAGAAGTTTGTGAAGGAACGTAAAAATGAAAATTCTTAAAATTTTCCTAATTGCAAAACAAATAACAGTTGAATTTCTTTACTCACTCACACCATCCGGAATATCACCTCATATTCTTAACATAAAAGTTGGAATGATAGCCATGTTGATAAGAAATTTAAATCCGAAGAAGGGTTTGTGTAATGGAACAAGACTAATTATAACTTCATGTTATCAACATTTAATTTGTGCAAAAATCATCAATGAATTCCACAAAAATGAATTAGTAACAAATCCAAGAATTGACTTGAAACCTAGCGATTCAAATTTGCCTTTCATTCTCAAACGTAGACAATATTCAATAATTCCTGCATTCGCCATGACAATTAACAAATCACAAGGTCAAACACTTGATAATGTTGGAATAATTTTGAATGAGCCTGGTTTTTTTTTTTCATGGACAATTATACGTCGCATTGTCGAGATCAAGAAATAAGCAAAATGTTAAAGTACAAATTACTAAAATGTCGGAACAAGGAAATCGTTTGGAAAATGATTCAAGAATTTTCACAAAAATGTTATTTTCATGAAGTTTTATAATAAAGCATAATATGTTTCGTTATCATAAATGTGTTTGATTTTTTCATTCAAACGACAGACAAAATAGCTTTTTTAAATTTAAAATATTTAATTGATCAAGTGCGACAACTAGAAATTATCCTCACTTAGCGATTGAAAATTGTAAAAAGATTAAATTTTAAATTATAGTAGTTTTCTTCATATACCAAGTTCAGAACAACAAACTAATTGTTAGAAATCGAGCGGAGCGCAGCGAAGCGATATCGAGCGAAGCAAGGGCAATTTCTTATAAAAAGAAAAGTCCTGATTCACTCACTGACTGACTCATCAACGCCCAGCCCAACCTCTTCGACATAGAAAGCTGAAATTTTGCACAGAGATTCCCTTTATGATGTAGACAAGGAATAAGGCCGAATATTTCGAAATTCCCACGGGATAGGGAATAATCTGGTAAACTGACCATGAAATGTGTTGCGGCAACACCAGGTGTGTGGCGCCAACCTGCAATACACCTGAGTTAAGCGGAGAAGGCCACAACGGGTTGGGAAGTCGTATATTCTCCGATCTCAATATTACTTTGCTAAATAAATAAAGTTTTTTTTTTTTAATGCTATATATGCTATTGTCGAACAGTCAATGACTCATGTTTCTGGTGCCAGCAGTTTCATGGCAGTTAGACGTACTGTATAGCACAGTATGGAAGGTACTGAGACAGATAGTGCACTTTTTTCCGTATAAGATTAGCGACAACACCTAGCTGCTTGTTACCTACAAGGACCAGCAACTCACCTTTGTATTGACCGCTCTTGCAAGAATGTGTCGTGGCCTGGAACATCTTGTGGAGCGACATTTTTATCTTAACGAAACAGTTAACACACAGAATTTTCACATTTGGCCATGGACAATCCACATGTTTCCCAGGAACTTCCCCTGCAGTCTCCTAAAATGACCGTCTGATGTGGACTCACTTCTATATTTATCATCAAACCATTCTTCTTCGAAGAAGTTGCTCCTAATGGCCCTGCGACAATGCCTTTCGTCTACAACTTTTATGCAAGATGGTACACTCCCTCGTCGTACAACATTATTTGGCGCCACCATTCACAGATCGCCGGTTGATTAGTCGATCATTTCCTATTGCCTGACCATCACGTTCTCCGGATCTGAATCCATGGGATTTCTGATTGTGGTGCCATTTAAGAATATGGTTTATCGTGGAAATGTTGCAAATTTGCGAGACTTAAAGCACCGTATTACGCTACAGGCATCACAGATGATCAGTTGCGGTCAGCCGTTGAAGACATTGTTCATCGTTTGCAAATTTTACAACTTCACTATGCTTAGTCGACAATCTTCCGCGCATAATGTTAAGTTCGTGAGAATAACTGACCGTCGTTATTGTTTGACCCTGCGGCAAAAACGGAGAAGGGAATCACACCAGATGCGGATCACCAAAAACTGAGCATCGTCTTCCTGGGATGAAATATGGGTTTTTGGGTGTATTTCGGGACCTCATAGTGGACGAGTCATTGCGCCGAACGTCGCCGATTGACAAACAGGATACGTGACGGTGCGCTTCGAAATGTCGTTCATTTATTTGCGGAGAAGCTGAGAAGACCAGACATTCAATCACTTGGAACTGATGCCTCCAACCATATGACCACTATCTTATATGCACAAGTTTGCTGCTTTACATTGAGTATAAGACAAGCGTTATCTGTTATCAACTGTAAGAAGTTGCAAAACCGACATTTCATCTGCAGCAACCTGGTAGTTTTCACTGAATATACTGCAATCAGTTTTCTTTTTAAATGATCTTCAACAACTGACTTTTTCTGTAGTTACCTTCATTAAATCAATTAAATCCTAAACTCTGATGGATCATCTAATATATGAATGATGAACAAGATCAAAGTATGCGAGAAAGTTATCATCGAGAGAGAGAGAGAGAGATCCATAACTCCCACAACCTTGAGTTATGAAATACCTGTAACAATTCTTATGGTCCGTTTTAAATTTCTGTAGACTATTATTATTAAACGAGTTATATGACACTGATACACGATGTTATATAATCGTAATAACAATAGGAAGCTCCCCCCCCCCATCAGATTAATGGAGATTAGGTGGTCAGTCCACTGCTTTACTGCCTTTAATCCTCTGAAAAGAAACCTGATACCCCTTTTACAGAGAGCTTAGTGAACTTTGGGGCTCATTCGGAGCAGAAATATAGACTGCAAAAAATTCGTCGCCAGCACGTTGCTCAGAATTCTTGTTTCTTATATATAAATTAAGAAAAGACGAGTTCTTATAGATACACTGCAATTATCTTTAATTGTATGTTTGTGCTGTTATCCGTTGTCGCAATTTAGTGTAGAAAAAAGTACTTACAAAAAAGAAGTTCTTTAAATGTAGTAAACTGATTGAAATCGAGCTTGATAGATTTAATTGGATTAAATGATTCTGAACCCCTTTCTTTCACCTCTGTCCCCCACAGGAGCAATGGCTTCTTCCAATTAACGGAATTACGAGGGAAGAATACAAGTTGAATTTAGAGAAAAGTTGCCAGGCATCAACGGCTGCATTATTTACTTACATAGCGATTTAAACAAAAAAAAGGTAAAGAAGATAAATCCATAATATCCAAAAAAGAAAAGAATAATACATGATTTAAATCATTTATTTTCCTTCCATGTAATGTCTGTCTACCGTAAGATTTGTTTTTCGCCATTCAGAATTGAATTTGAATGTTCGGTAAGACTACAATAGTCCATTAGAAAGTTAAGATAAGTACAACAACAAAGCATACGTACTATTAAAATTTTTGTGCCTTAGGGTCATCTTACTTGACTTTATGTTGATCTGTTCGGTCTTCACATACAATGTGGTATAAAATAAAGCTTAAAATTTACTTAAATAGCTTTCATTTTTTTATTTCAATTTTTTCAATAATAACTTTTGTTTAACAAACTTTCTTGTTGAATTTTAATACAATCTTATAATTTCAAATAAGAAAGTACTGCAACGATGATCACAAAGATAAATTTTGGACATTTTATCAAATGAATAACTGTACACAACTAAAGTAACATAAAAACCAATGAAATAAAAAAAATAAAATGAAAACAAATAATTGTTATCTAAAGCTTCCCATTTTCCAAGATTTGGATGCAAAAACAAGCTAAAGAAAGATCTAAACAGTAAAAGCTGATATTTATTTATCTTAGGCTTTATTATTGATAATTCTGGGAAATAGTTTTCTCAATCTTTTCAGATTCCAGGGAAAGAGATTGAATGGATAAAATGTACAAAACATAACAATTAATATCTGTTTTTGATGTTACAAACAATCACTTCTATTTATCGTTAATTCATTGAATTTTCTCTGATTCATTGTATGGGGTGAATCTGACTGATAAAGACAAAATTTGAAAATGCAAAAAACAGTTTACCCGGTTTTTACAAGAATTACTCACTCAAATGTTAATTATCTGTAATATAAAAGAGAAATTTATTTGAAATTTAGCATACTTCCCAATATGCCACAAACTTGAAATTTGAAACTTGTTATTATATTCCATACTATAGACAATGTAAAAGTATAAAAATAAGCTTTTTTATTTGGGGGGGGGGGGGGGGGATGACCATGAAGTGTGCAGCGCAACCCAAAATACACCTGAGTTAAACGGTCTGCAATGCTTTCCCCTGCCATTTCGAGGTGATCTTACAATTTCAATTTCTTTCTTATCCATATCATTGTAACCCGTACGAAGAACGGGGATTTTGCTAGTTATTTATAAATGATAAGGAACTAAATAATAATGATCTTTAAAAGTCTAGACAAAGTAAGACTTTAGGCTTCTGATGTATGTATGTATGTATGTATGTATGTATGTATGTATGTAGTGAAGGTGGGTGGCAGAAGCCAAGCACTGCGACCAGAGGTCTATTGTACTATCCCACGGAAATATGGACAGATGGAGAGAAAGACTGTGAAAGTATGGTGGGAGAAGTGCAGGGGAAACGGGAGAACCCCGAGAAAACTTGCCCAGCGCGGATCGTCCACCATCACGAAACCCACATGAGAACCGAACTCGGGACTCAGAGGTGAGAGGCCGATGTCGTAGCAACAACGCCAACGGCGCGGCATTAGGCTTCTGATACCGTGAATCCTAATATCCCCGATTTGTCTGTCTGTCTGTAGACAAGTATCAACTCAGCAACCACGAGGGCTAGAGACTTGATTAGGGTCTCGTTGAAAAGGTCTTGCCAAGAGTAGTTCAGAGCCGTAGAGTTTGTGTTTCTAGGTGGTCGGAAAGTTATTCAAAAGTTATTGAATTGAGTGTAATAACAAGGTTTGAGTTAAGAATGACGATTATTCTATATAAATAGGGGTGGGTAAGATAGCATGGGGTCGCAAACAGATTTTCTAGACCACCCCGGCGCAGTTTATTCTAACGTAAGGGGACTCAATCTGTTCTCTACTCATTCTTCTTCAGTGTTCATGAGCCTATTGTGGTGGATTTTGAATTGTAAAGTTTTCAATAAAAATAGCTTGTTAGCTTATTATAACTTTTAAATAATTTTCTTCAGTCACGTATCAGAAGCCGTTGCGAAGCATTGTGATTGGTTTACTAATCGCTATCGCCACCTTGTTTAATTTCAGTTTTTAATTATGTTCTACTAAAATACGTGGATTCAGATATAGGAAAGAAATTCATTGTAGTTGAATCCTACGTTTTATAAATTCTTTTTATATTGCATTGATATCTAGTTTATAAAGTTCATTAAGAATACAAACACATACCACTTACTTAAAGCAAAGTCATATGCTTGTCCGCTTCTTTTTCAAGCAAAACTTGGTCCTTACTTTTTTTAAAAATTTAACAATTTTATTGCTTTATATTCTTAAAACATAAATGATGAAAATTAATAAATGAACGTCTTGAGAAGATATATTATATAGCACAATATCTTGAATTAGAAATAAGTCTTACAAGGGAATGGTTAGGTTTGACAGGTCGAAACATCCTTTGAAATTTTTATCATTTATTCAGAACCTCAAGTAGTTATTGTATACCAAATTTTAGCTGCTCTTATGCACTGGAAGTGGGTTAAAACAAATGCTAAAGTTACAAGAAATAGTGATGTGACGTCAACACTCTTTGCGAGCCACCCATGACGTCATTCTATCTCCTGCTGTGGGTGATCACCCAAGGTCAGCCAAAATAGGCGGCAAGGCACATCAAAATATCTAATTTATAAAATAATACTAATATAATTACTGTTTATAAAATATAAACAATAACTGAAAAGTATGGTCACATTTATATTTTAATATGAAAGCAATTTAAATAAAAAAAATAAAGAAAAAATATTACAATTAAAAAATTGAATAAAAATTTATATAATAGTAACTGCAAACAATTGGAATATTATAAACAAGAAAAAAATTCATGACAATAAAACAAATAATAACTTAAAGAAATTAGCAAAACATAAAGGAATAGAAAATATTTTAAATAAAAATGGAAAATAATTTTGGAAAATTTTTTCTTTATTTTTTTTTCTATAAAATTGCTTTCTTATTAAAATATAAATGTGGCCACAGTTTTCAGTTATTGCTTTTATTTACAAACAGTAATTATATTAGTATTATTTCATAAATTAAGTATTTTGCTCTGCCGCACCATCTGTTTTGGCTGACCTTGAGTGGTCGCGGGCAGCATGAGAAAGAACGACGTCATGCGTGGCTCGCAAAGAGTATTGACGTCACATAACTATTTCTTTTAACTTTAGCATTTTTTTAACCCCTTTCCAGTGCATAAGAGCACTAAAATTTGGTATATAATAACGCTACTTGAGCTCCTGAATAAATAATAAAAATTTCAAAGGATGTTTCGACCTGTCAAACCTAACCATTCCCTTGTTAGTAATATTAAAATGTGTTGAGTTTTTTTTTGTGAAATTATAAATTCATAATATTATTTATTACTTATTGTAATTCTAGATTACTGATAAAATAACAGAAGTTCAATATATGATTCTAGGAAATTATTCAGATTAATTTTTTACATTATTTTTAATACGAGGGCGATTCAATTGAAAACGATAAAAGTGTATTAAAAATCGGGGCATATAGAGCGATGCGACGTTTCAAGTATACAATCTATACCTCTGCCTTCGTGGAGGTTGGTTTCGACGCCGCAAACTGCCGCTGGGTGGCGTTAGTGGCACTTTGATAATGGCGGCCCCTTTGAGCATTGCACCAAACAGGAACAGTGTGGTACGATTTTTGGTATCTAAGGGTACCAAAATCATCGACATTCATCGACGGATGTCGCAAAGTACGGTGTATCCTGTATGTCACAGGCGCGTTTGTACGAATGGTGCAGGAGATTCGAAGCAGGCCATTCAGATCTGGATGATGCGCCGAATGGCAGGACAATCACACAAAGTTGTCAACACTGAGTCGATCGTCGCCGTAAACGCGACGATTCAAGAGGACCGACGACGAGTCTTGGGTACACTATCACCAACCGGAGATAAAGAGGGCAAGCATGGAATGGCACCACTCATCTTCTCCCAAGCAGAAGAAATTCCACTGACAGCCTTCGGCGGTTAAAGTTATCCTTACCCTTTTCTGGGACCACCGTGGTCCAATTGTGGAACTTTACATGGATAAAGGGACGGGAACACATACCGGACATTCTTAATTGATGACCTGCGATCTTCACAAAACGCCGTGGAATCCTTTCAGCCGATAACGCCAGACCACACACGGCTCATCAAACTGTGTCAAACAACAAATCCCTCCTCATACAGTGGCTTCTCCATTCCCCTTAGTCCCCTGATTTGACACCGTCCGATTACCATATTTTTTGAGCTATGAAGGAGGAACTCGGTGGACGCAAATTTGCAAGTGACGAGGAGGCCAAAGAGGCAGTGCATCACTGGCTGTGCACGCGCTCAAAAGATTTTTTTTTTTGACGGGGATACAAGCCTTGCAAAAAAAAGGTGGGGCAAATGCATTGAGATGAATGGTGACTACATTATGAAGTACCGCAGTATTCATTTTGGTGCCTCTAATAATCAAGCTGCAATAAAATATTTATCGTTTTCATTTGAATCGCTTTCGTATCATACATAAATATAATCTTAATACTGCATTTGGGTGTGATATATAATGCAATATAATGCCTCAAGTGATATTTTTTTTAATTTGAAATTTCATTACTTTTAAGAATCTAATAAGTGTTTCTAATAAATTGCTTGAAAAACAAGTAATCATGTCTAAAACTAGGAAAATTTGCTCTAAGAAAATGCCACGTATCCTTCATTTTATATTATATAATCCAAACTTTAAAACTTCTTGGTGAATTTTCTTTAAAAAACATAAAGGAGAGCTGTAATGTTATCCGTATTATAATATTTAAGAATATAATATTAAACTAATAGTACAAATCATTTCCCCAAGAGGTTTTTCGGTAGCATATTCTAACTCGATAGATGGATCCAGGCCCCCACATCAAATTCCGGGCACAGCTACCAAATGCAGTACCGGGCCTTTCCCCCCTCCCCCATGTTTTGAACAAATCATAAATTCTTAGCCAAAAATATCGCGAAAATACTAAACGATTTCATACTTCTACAACAGACTTCTGTAAGGTAAGGGCTACCTCAAGTATACTCCAAGGTGTCGCGGAATCTCCAAATCTACAACCAAACAAAACAAAAAAGGCATAAACATAGTGTAGATCTCAGCCGGGCCTCTTTGACGGCCGGGCCCCGGTGCTGAGGGACCAACTGCCGCCCCCCCCCCTTGTGAGGGCCCTGGATGGATCATAAAATTTCATCACCAAAATCCAGGAGAAATATTTCCTTTTCAGTTCTTTCCTTTTCTTACTTTCTTTTTCTTATTTTTTTTTTATTTGATAGAACCCCAAAGTTTGGTTTCGTATGCATTTTGCTCAAATAAACCTGCAAACAATCTGAAGTATAGCAATCTCCAATTTTTCCTGGTTTTGTCGTGGAATTTTTGATGCCAAATTTTTCGTCATCAAGCCAGTGCTTCTTCTGTATCATTCTTAATTTCAGCTTTTCAATTTCAGTGAAGCAAGTTCAGTGTTCTTCTGTATTATTCTCAATTTCAGATTAAGTTATTAGAAAGTTTCAAAAAGACAAACCTTTTCTGTACATGGATACGAAATATACTACATGATAAATAAGGAAACGGTTGAAATCTTATTTTAGCTTACCTTATATATCCAAGATAATATTTCAATGTGTAAAGACGAAATTCAAAATAAAATGTGAATCGAAAAACAGGTAACAAAAACCGAGTTTGTTTACGTGGAAAACGTGAACATGAGAGTGCGTTGTATTGTTGTGCAATGCGGACGCCTGCTAGAACAATGACAATGGAAATAGCGAGCTTATAGTCAAAATGTAAACAAGTGATATTTTGTTAACTAACAGGCTTGGAGACGTGACAAAAAAGGACGTAATCCTCAATTTCTGAAGCTAAAACGTGAAGTTACCATGAGCTACAAGTCATATAAAGCCAATCATATGGCTTTAATTCATGGGAAATTCATGAATCGTACTCAAGATCGTGATCATTATGTTTGGAACGGACGTGTTCCATCTACGGCTGATCCACTACATTATCTTAATTCCTGAGTATATTCTGAGATGTTCAATAAAATATTAAAGGTAATATTGCTTTTTCTACATTCTTCATAGCAGCAGAGTTATCACGGAACTGAATGGACAAAATTCATTAGCATAATAAGTGTTGTTAGGCATATTTCTTCAGCGACGAAGAACTGTTTATATCCAAATTAATTGTAAATAAGAAGAATATATATATATTACACTTTATTAATTATCCAAGTCAGAATCCTCTAATATTTTATTTCGTCCTCAATTCTTAATCCTGTTACAAATATAAGTTTCTTATTTCCACTCTGGGAAAGTTTAACTTCTAAAATACAGAGTTCAAAGATCATCAGTTAAGTTACAAAGGACATCAGTTAAGTTACGTAAACCCTCCTTCAATATTGTTTAAGATATTATAGGTCTGACGGAACAGACCTGGGCCTAGGGGTGCGGGACCCCAGGCGAGTTAAAAGTGCGGGGGGGGGGGCCTTCAATGATAACGTCCTGATCGCTTCCCTCCCCTCAATCTAACTTCCTCAAACCTCCCTACAGACAATTTCTAAAACTATAAGTTACATTTTTTGTTTTTGTTATCTGCAAATGGTTAGTCTTGGGCTTTGTTGGAGTGAGCCAAATTTTAAACAAATAATAAAAAAAAAAACCTAAAACTTATATGGCTAGCCGAATCGAAGTTTATAATATTACAGCAAATAATAATGGAAAAAAAAAAAAAAATCCTCAACAGTCGAGGGATCCCAGCGATCGCCGAGATTGCCCCCCACACCCCAACTCGGGCAGGCCCAGGATAAAATAATCCTTTCTTTGCGATCCAGAAAAGTTAATTCTCCTAAAACGTTGAAATTTCAAATTTAAAGTGGAAGCTTTTAAAAATATTAAAAATATCGTTTGGACTTATTATTCAAATTGATCCAATAGCTAAAGATCAGAAACTATCTGTCCCATTTAAACAATGTAATCATAATTGGATATCCAAATTAATAGATTTAGGGTTTCCAATTGATCTTTGATGTACAATGCTAATTTTCCAAGCGAAAGAGAGGATGAGAACTGATTGTCTGAGTTCGTCAGGTAACTTTTTTATTAAGTCACAGTGATCATCATGACAATATATAAGTTATTGTAAATTGTGGCAATGTATTGAGGAACAGACTACATCGAGAGACATAACTCGGGGAAGTTGAAACAATAGATGTCTGGAAAATACCGTCGTTATCTTCGCTTTCTGCGCGGCTTTGGCCTGTACCATATAGTTGGTCTTCGTAAACAAAAATTAACAAAAGAATTAATAAGTTAACTAATATGAGTCTAAGTTGAAATAAAAAGACCGAAGTATTGCCGTCAACTGATTTTACTCGGCATTGGTGGTTCACATCATAGACAGAATCCTTTGGTTTGGGTAATCGAAACAATTAAACTCCCTAACAGCCTTGCGAGTAGCTATTGCAAGCTAGCCCCCCCCCCCCCCCAAATTTATAAGATCTATTGCGTTAAAGAAGCATAGAACTGCGAACAGTATGAACTAATTTGGCATATGCACTACCCACAAAAAAATATTTTTTTCACGGTTTCTACATCAACACGGATAATAAAGATTCTGACATTTTCAAAAATAGTAAAATAATACACAGGAATCACTACTGAGAGCTTTCAAAAAAATGTTTAACAAATGCATTGTATGTTACGTGACAGTCTCCTCCTGATTTCCAGAATCACATAATAGCCAGAAATCCACTCAACACCAAATGTCTTCAAATTTTACATGAAGCTTTCTTTGTTTCCCCGTTTCTATGTACAATGGAATATACTGACCAAGGGAAGGGTCTCTGATCACAGGAGAATCCTTAATATTGTGAAGCATTTGCTTCCTGCTTACAAAATGCATAAAATTAAGGCTCTCCTACAAAATGAAGAATTTTTACAAAAATAAATAACAATTGTAAAACTATGAATAAAAATATATTATACTTAACACTGTGTTCATACTTACACACATGCAAAATTGAAAACGTCCATTTTCACTAACTAAAAATAAAAGAAAAAAAAAACTGAGGAAGAAAAAAAGAAAGAAAAGAAAACGAAATTGTCCATTCCTAATTACATTCCCTTCCTTTTTAAGTGTTACTCGTCTAACAGCAAGCATACAGACATACACTATCCATTACTATATTTATCCAAACCAAAATTACCATAAGGTAATTCGGGGGAATATGGCTACTTATTTTTTGAATACATTTATTGAGCATATTTTATACTGCTATAAAGAACCTGAACAGTATATTGTTTAATATAGAATGTTGTGAATAACTCCTGAAAGACTTTTTAATATAATATGTTCACAAATATTTAATAAATGAAAAATATATATAAAAAAAATAAAAATGCCGTATTCACCCGTAGTACTGGAGGAATATGGCCACATGCAATGTTGTACAGTTTGCAAACAGTTCAATCACATAAAATCCAGAAATACTGTAGTTAACCAAACTAATGACATAAAAAAACTATGATAAGCATG
Source organism: Thereuonema tuberculata (assembly GCA_023159025.1). Lineage (NCBI taxonomy): Eukaryota > Metazoa > Arthropoda > Chilopoda > Scutigeromorpha > Scutigeridae > Thereuonema > Thereuonema tuberculata. The sequence goes on from JAFIDM010012231.1 coordinate 83,861,161, forward strand.
AATGTCTTAAACTATTCACCATGCGTTTTTAAACAGTTTTCGCAGAAACGTCTCGATGTGGAACAAATTTCATCTAACCAACGCATATAAGCCATACACTGAATCCAATCACATTTTGGACCCTTCCTATCATTAAAGTAACCATTGCATTTAAGTCAATAAAACTTATTCAAATAAAACATTAAACTCATAAGCTTTACAGTCACAGAAAAATTATGAGCTACCTTCCAGGTCTTATACCGTACCGTTGTCAAAAATTGTCAAAATATTTAACCATAAACTACCTTACCTCATATTATTCAAGATAAAATTACCACGTAATACTCGTACCCTAATTCTTTCTCCTACTTCTTGCACATCTGTCTTCTATGTACAGACTCTTCTACCTCTGCGATTTGATATCAATACACTACATCTGAGTTTTCTCATCACAATTCAGGCAATTAATCCCTGCTCTAATAAATTATTACAGGCCCAATATTCTAAAATAACTGATAAGGTAGAAAAAACAGCTGCATCATTTTTTTAACTATGACAGTTTTAATTCTATCGTTTCAATCTACGACAGGTTTAATTTCTGAAATTTAGTCAAAACTTTTTGATAAGTACAATTGATAATAAAAAACATGTAGGAAAAAAAAAGTTTTACTCAATATATACACTGTAGAGATAAAAACAAAATAGATTAGCCATTCGCCCAAAACTTTTGTTAAGTTCATTCTTTAATTAATAATAATTTGAATTGTATAGTTTCCCCAACCTTTCAAAATTGTGACAAAATCTAGAAATACTATTTTTATCAAAATGAAAATTAACCATTCTTCACGCTAAGCTTACCTGGTTTACTAATTTTAAATTCTTAAAAAAATTAGGTTTTTTTTTTATATTTTTCTTTCAAATTACAGTTTGGCACTTAGAATAAAGTTTAAAAAAAAAATGAAAAAAAAAAACAAACCAATAATTGAACTATAAATTACCGGTAACGTTTAACATCTGTTTAAAAAAATTAGGTATTTTTGTTTACAACGATAAAATTTCTGTAGATATATGTCTAGAAAATATGCAAACATTTTATAGAAAAGTTTACACAGTGTTTTGGTAATGACAATAGGTATTAATTAGCTTAAATAATTCAATTTTTAATTGATGATTGAATTAATTAACTTAATCATTTCCCTTTTCATTATGACTTTTTTTTTCTGTGTTCATACAAAGGCTGATATATTATCAATTTATTTAAAAATTGAAAACGAGCGAAATCCTCCAATTAAATTCTACACTATTACTGTTAACGATACTATTGCTGTTAGCGAAAGATTGGCTTTTCAACAGATATTAGGTTTCATAAGAGAAGCCAAACATACGAACATTACAAGTTGAGAGATTAATGTCACAAATTGAACTATATGGGTTTCGGAAGTGAATATAATTCAAGGTAGGTTTTTATATCAAAGTGTTACTTTTTGTAAAACAATGTGCAAAGAATTATACTTTGCTTTTACAAAAGTTTTAAGCTGTTATTGTTTGAAGATGGAATTCTCTAAAAGCTTCTTTTAGCAGTTGAAGAAGACATTGAAAATGTAAGTCTTCAGTAAATTTAATTCATTTGTCTTTTGTATGAGCCTGTCAGATTAGGAAGACCATTTAAAAAAAAATGAGAAGAATATATTTTGTTGTGGACATACAATCACTAAGTAGGGAGAGACGACTGCAGCAGCGGTCCCTTGTAACACTTGAAAGGGGTGTCAAAATGGTGAGGGAGAACAGTTTTTTTTATTTTTTTTATTGCAAAACAATTTTATTTATTAGTAGCTTAGGAAACCCAACAATTTGTTATTTGTTACAATGAGAGCTATTTGCAATGACGGAGATAGGTCCTACATTGTCTTTTGGTCTCTATTTTTTGACTGGACAATGAAATTCAATTAATGTTACCAAACTTCATGAAAAATACTTGATACATGTTAATATATTTGTCTCCAAGCTCAAAGAAGAATCAGTTAGAATGTTTATCATCCTGGAATGATGAGCCAAACTTGTATTTGAATTGAGTGAAAGAGAAAGGCAAATCCATTTGATTCAGTAATTTTGATGATTTTCTATTGTCATTTGATGTAAGTTACATCTGTCTTTTGGTTCTGACTGTTCACAGACTTCTTGTTCTGGTTTTAACGGAAACAAATTTTGAATTTCAAAGGTAATTTTAGAAAAATAGTATGACATCTAGTTTCTTAAATATAAATGAAAACGAAACGTTTATATGCTATACATTTTCATGAATATTAAATTATAAGCTTAGGGGCTTTGTTTTGGAGCATTTTAGAAAGTTAAGAGTATGAAATCGTACCCAACAATTTTTCTTTATCTTATCAAATATTTGAGAATCCAGATAATCTCTCAATCCATGATGACAGTTAATCTATAAAGGCGTGATAAGGAGGACCTGAATCTTGTGAGATTCAGTAAATACGGTTCAGTATTAACTTTTTTTTTGCCATAGACTCCTCATTATGCTCCAGTGTGATATTAAAAGTAACGACAGGACATATTTTTTATTAATTTTTTTGTGAACATCTCTTGTGCCAACTTTCTTTGCTTTGCCTCAAAACTTCTCGTTGAATTACTTACGCATATTTGTTTTTGTTTTTTCATTTTCGAATTTTTTTTATAAAGTTGAGCATCCCTAACCGAGAAGGCTTGGGTCCGAGAATATGTCGGATTTTGAATTTTTCGGGATTTTGGAATATTGCGAGGTGGTGCTGTAAAGTACTGAAAAATATTGGCAGTATATTGCTTAAAAAGTTGTGGAATTCCGAAGTAGGGATGTTTAACTGCGTTCCGTTTTCCAGTAAACTTTGAATTTATTTATATAATTCGAACTGCAGACAGATTTCATTATTTCAATTTCTGCTTTTATTCTTTCGTAAATTGTTCTTATTACAATATTACTGATTCACACTGAATTTATCTTTCTCTTTCACAAGTGTCTTTCAATAAATGGATTACTGTAAACCCATTGCCAAAAATATTAGCTCATCCAAAACGAATGACAAGTACCTGCTCCGCTGATTGAGAACGCTGAGAATTGCCACAAGGCAAGTTAGTATCGCTACGGCTGTGGTCATGTGAATGGCTGTGATGTTTATAAATGAGTATGATTGCAGTATAGGTTTCTGAATCCTCAGTATGTCTCAACGACGCATTAGATGCAGTTTTGAGCAACTGGCAGAGTTCGAGAGAGGTCGTATTGTTGGACTGCTGGAAGCAGGCTGGTCGTTCAGTCGAATGGTCACCTTGATCGTTCAGACTGTATTGTGAGGGAACATACGCCCTCAGAGAAGTGTTACGGTCTTTTTAATTTTCCTTATTTTATTTTTCTTCTCCTACTTTTTATGACGCTATTCTGTGTGATTATGTCACTTAGTTAAGGCAAAGTGACCTTTGCCTTGTTTACTTTTTTAGCAGGATCCGCCATGTTTTTTTATCTCTTCTCCTTGTTTTCTAATTGATCGTGAAATGGCAGGTTTTCCACATTAAAACTTTTATTTAGTATTTTTTTTTTATATATTCTTGAACTCTACCACCTTATGTAACCTTTGTAATTGTTATTTATAAATGATGATAAAGATTATTATATGTAATTTTGCTTTTATTTGGAACAATTTTTAAGCTGAAAAGAAGGTATCGCCATTTTGCTTCTATACGGGGCTTATAGTGATGTCATTTGAGGTTTCAAGTCACTTTTTATTTCTAAAAGGGCCATTGGTCAAACGTTATTTAAGTCACCATCCCCAGGAGTTGCATTCTTGAAACTTCATAGTCACTTCTCACGATGTAGCTCGGACTAGACGCACGTATTTTATCTTCCGTCTTGGAAGAACGGAGGAGGTGTTAGGAGAAAAGCAGCTTTGTTTTTCTTTTCGATCTATACACGATTAATGGCAAGACTTGTATCTCATCCTGTGGTGCGAATATCTCTGGATACTTTTGAGATTTGTGCTTCTTGATGTAGCTTCTTGGATATCTGTCAGGTATTAAGAAAAGCAGTATACCCTCAGGATAGTTCGGATACAGTGAGCAGCCATTGTTATTTAGGAACGTTCGTGTAGTGCAAAAGAATGTGTTGTGCGCCATTTGTGTTTACGTGGATACTTTGACATGAACAGTGAATTTTTTCGGAGCTATCCTATATTTTGCGCCAATGTAAATAGGACAGAGCGTCGAACTGTGAGTATATTTTCTTTGGCGAATTAAGTCGGGAGTGAACTCTTCAGACATACTCTATTGTCAGAGTGTCTGTTTCATTAACAATTTTAGATCAGACTCTGCTTATAAAGTGACTCAGACTATTTGTGAGAATATGACTTAAGTTTATACTTTTGTTAAATTGCATTGATAAAGTTATTGTGAATTACTATTTGATAATTACCAACTTTTGAATATGTTTTTTTTTTAATTTGTAATCTGTTGGAATTGCCGAATTAATGAACAATGCTTTGTGTATTATTTTTATTATATATTTTTATATTGATATGTAATTTCCATTGCATTAGTCTTGATTTGTTGTGTGTGATTGTATAACATTAATCTTATTTATTAATACATTTTGTTGTGAGACATTCCTGAGTTGTTTATCTTTTCTTTACTTCTCTTTTGGTATTATATTTAACTGATTTTAGCTGTGGAATTAAATTGGGCCCAGCGGTTCCATAAGCTAAGTTTTATTACCTATCTTTATGGGTGTAGGCTTCCGATTGCGTTAATAATTACTCTGTTTTGTATATCCTCTCTGAGATACAGGGTGATCTGTAACAGAAGGCACTGAGAATTAGGCAGACTACCAGAAGAGAGGATCATGTCATCGTCCGACAGGCGCGAACTGATCCGAAGGTATCCCGTCCACGACGCAAAGATACGTAGCGGCATCATTAGAAACCCCTGTGTCAATCCGCACGATTACTAAGCGACTTGCGGAATGAGAGTTGAATTCTCGGCGCCCCTTCCGCTTTCTGCCATTAACACCCCACTATCCGCGACTTCGTTTGCAGTAGTTTAGTGAGCGGGTGGCATTGGACTGCTGTTTAGTAACGAATCCAGGTTTGTCTAGACATGGATAACACCGTCCTCGAGTATGGAGAAGCACTGGGCAATGCAAAGATCCGGACTTCATTATTGAGTGCGGTGTAGCTAGAACTGGTTGCGTCTTGGTGCAGGGGAGATGCAGGGGAGATGCAGCGGCCGTCTCCTACGGTTCTCGGTCTCCGCTGGTAGCAATCAGTGGAACATTGACTGCACAGCCATACGTTTAAGAGATTCTGCGGCCTTATTGCTTTCCTTCATGTAGTGGTTACAGCGGTCCATTTTTCAACAAGATAATGCCCGCCCACATGTAGCAAGGGTTTCCCTGGACTACCTCCGTGCTCGAAACCTTCCTTAGGCCTCCAGGTCTTTAGATTTGTCGCCCATTGAAAATGTGTTTGAACCAGCTGGCACGGCTGCTTCAGCCATCAACGGGTACATGAGCGATCTGGAACGGCAGTAGCAACAGCAAATGGGAGGATCTTCCGCAGGATAGAATTAGACATTATTATTCCATATCAAGCCTTATCGCCGCATCTATCGCTTTAGTACTAAAGGTATTATTAACCGGTAGTGTTTTCCCCGAATGAACGGCTCAGTTGCTCTTGATCTTCTAATCAGTTATTTGCATCATCATTCTCATTGCCTAGACCAAGCGTCATTCCCTTTCGACTGCTGTTTATAGATGCTCTTATCTTTTTTGGCAATGAATGTATTTATGTGAACACTTTGTTGAATTGTAAGTTATTTAAAGATCTGTAATATATCTTTATTAATATTTTATATAATTGAAGACCAAGCTTTCCAAATTCCCAAACGCCGAACATTACATGAATGTCCTACAAAATATAATACTAACATGTATATTCCACATTATACTGCTAGAAGCATAGATATAAATAGGATATTATTTCAGGGGGATCAAGTTAAGGAGCTGACTTGGTCAAATAAAAAAAGCCAAATTAAATAAAATAGCCAAATAAATAAGAACAAAAATGTTGTCTTTAAAATTTCCAGAGGGGGAGGGGCCAAGGCTCTTCTCAATAAGTCATTCAACCAAAAAAAAGCCTGAAAGAAAGTAGGACCTACTCCACAAATTTCGAAGTCGTGAGACAGGATACATACCGAAAGCCACTACATTACGACCATCCCCAGCCTAGATAAATGAGAGTGCTTTAGACTGAAAAGTCACTTATGTCAATGGGCACAGATCAGCTATATTCAACCGTAGAAACGACTTTCTGTTAATAGTGTGTTTGGTGTCAGAATGGGAAATGCTACCGATTTATCAGAGTTTGATAAAGAACAAATCTTAATGGCACTGGCCTAGCAACCTCTGAAACGCCGCGGCTTGTGGGCTGCTCACGTGTCGCTGTCGTGAGTACGTATCAAAAATGGTACAAGAGTCAGCAGAAGATGAACCCTCGTTCAGCTGTGTATCGAGCTCATTGATGCCAGACGCCCGCTGGGCCACAGTCCAACACTCACCCGCACCTTCAGCAGTGGTGAACAGGGTAATGTTTCACAGCACACAGTTCATCGAATCCTTCTGCATATAGGGCTGCATAGCCTAGTCCCGTCGGTATTAGGTAGGTGATCATAATGCAAGGGCTTATCGGTGTGTTTACGAGAAAAGTTAGAAGTCTCATTAGGGGGTGATTTCGTTATTAATTTCCAAAAGTTCAAGAATCATTGTTTCAGTTTAAACACTCTAAGATGTCAGAATAGATATAGTGACTCTTGAAAAGTAGAAAGCTTATTAAAACTGCAAAAGTTGCTTGTTGTCTATGTCTCAGAATTAATATTTAGTAGATCCTTCTTTGTTTCATTCTTAGAGTAAACTTGATAATGCGCTATGTTGGCCACTGGTGTTTAGTGGGATTTTGTCCCACCATCAACTCATCCGCCATCAACTCTTGGTTATTGGTTGGTTTCTGTATCTGTAATTTCGTTTCTGTAAATCAGATTTCAAAAATAATAGAAACTTATTTACAAACAAACTACATGAAAAGTTTTTGCACCAAATAGTACAATATAGCTCAATTCTACGATGGTTGGAATGCATTTCACACGGAGGAAAATCTTTACTAATTTTCTGTAAGTGAACCATGAATACAGACAAATACATCTTCTATTCTGGCTTTCTTGCAGCAACTGTTGATAAAGACAAATATGTGCTCGTGGAAAGTAAAGGCTCCACCCATAAAGCAGGAAAAGAAGCAACAGGGATTGAATATTTTGCTGTGGTAATGTATCAAAAACTCACTTGATAGCTAAAAATGTATCAAACTCACTTGATAGCTGATTCTTTCTTTCATTAATTATTATCTATTAAAATTCTGTTAAGTTATTTTTTTAATTCTTTACTATTTATTTTAATTTGGGTTAAATTTTCTGAACTGTTAAAATAAATCACCATTAAAATGTCGTCTATATTACTTCGCCACTTAAGGAAAGATTTATTCTAATATTATCATTTTTTACAGTATTGAGCAAAACAAACAGTAGTGAAGCATGTCCACGCAATAAGACGTGTCCGAATGTTACGGTCTATTTGAATATTGCATAATAACTGGTGTTAGGTTTTGAATCACTCGAAGCAATAATGATTTTGAGCACACAAGAAAAGATATTTTTAGTCGAACACAACTGTTCACAGAGTAAAGGGTGCAAAGGACGGCTGTGAACTGTATAATCACAACGATAATCACAACCATCCCTTGGAACAGATGTTTACCTGTCATACAGATGTGGCGTGCAGACAGTTTCTTTATGAAAACTTTCCTGGCTATGTCATCTCAAGGTAGAAAATTGCAGGAACGATATGAACTGTGTGTCCACTGTACTGGCGAACATTTAGAACGTATTATACACACCTTGGATGGATAATGTTAAATTAGGATATTTCTGTTCTACGTAAATTATATATAATTATATTTAGTGGCTCCCACTACTAGTTTCTGTTTTTCACTACTGTTTGCTTTTTATTAAAAAGCATTATCAAAACGAAACTTTCCTGAATTAACAAAAATTATTTCTGAAATTTCTAAAGTTCTGTAATATTTTTAATTCCTAAACCATTCCTGTCTCCCTTCCTAGATCCCAATGTTAATACCAGTAGGTAATTTTAATTCCGTATGAATTTGAAGCTCATTTTTATTTCTTTCCCCCCCCTTTTTTTTGTCCCCTCCTTCATTCACGCTCTGAAATCCTACTTTCTCTCCCCTCTTCATCGCTTACAGCTTTCCATTACCGGATGTTTTGATTCATTTAAAAGTGATTTGCCAGCCCATCTCCTCTGCACACACCCGCACTGGTCAGTATCTGCACAATAGCTAATTTTACACGGAGTGTCTCCTCCAGAGTTGACATCGTGGCTTCAGGCAAAACAGCTTCATCTTGTGTGCCATGTTGACAAGGGGGGGAAAGATGCTGTGGTCAGGATGGGATTATACAGCCAACGTTCGGCCTGTTTCGCTTTCAACTAGCGCTTTTAATAGAATTACAGTAAAATGAGCCACTGCTACATAATAGATGAAACTAGCTATGTCCACTTGGACAGAAAACGATACCACATCACTCGAACATTCAATTCGGTTAAGTTTTGCTCCAAATGGCTATGTATTTTTAGATGAATAATATCATTTACTACATAGATGGATTTTAATCTTTAATAACTGTAAATTATTAATTTATCATTGCCATACTCTTTTAAAAGAGAAAGTCATCTATGAGTACGATGACCAGTTTAAATGTAGTTTACTTGGGTAAATTTGAGATAATTAACTTATTAAACTGCTTATTATCATTTACTGTAGATGAAAAGGATGAGTCAGTGCTCCCAAATTTTTTATCTGTTCATAGAACTCCTATAATTATTCATTCAGTAAATTTATTTCGATTAAAATATGTAAACATAACATAAAACCTTATTTTCCTATGAGAAGATTTTATTTTATTAAATATAAGAGTTTACAGTTTTGAATTATGAAAAATGTTGATAAGAATTCTACATTTTTTTTTAAAAAAAAGGCTTAACAGCTAACAGTATTTCTAATTTAAATAGGATTCTTGTAATTAATACTAATTTGGAATAAATCTCCAGCTGTTTGTTATTTTTTGTTATCAAAGTAAAATAATATCAATTGCTCATGTAATATTAATGTATTAATGTCAAAGAAAATTCCTATAAGATGTATCTTTTCAGTATTTAGAAATTAGAAAAAAATAAAAATCAGCGAAACCTATCAACAAGAGTTGATTACTGAAAAAGGTGGAGCAAATATGTAACTTTTATTTTCCAGACCATTTCAAAAATCTTAATTAAATTTTAGTCTGGACAAGATTTTTGAAGTTTTCATTTTGTTACAAGTTTTCAAATTAAGCCTAATGTTATTTTATGGCATAAATTAACTAAAAGTTTAATTCTTAAAAGAAAGATATAAACTCTTGAAAGTTATTTTTATAAATATTTATTTTATTGATCCTCAAATTGCTAGAGGCTTCCAAAGTTAAATTTTAAGGTGATACCTTGACTTAGGGAAGACTATTACTTAATGAAAAAGTTGAAGCAACTTGGTCTTGTTGAATTCACATCTCTGTAGAATCAGCTTCAAAAATCTGTTAACAAATTCACTAAGAAAATCAGGAATTACATAGAGAAAAGTTTGATTAGCATCATGAAACATTTGATTTTTACAAGTTGTATGAAGAAATGATTTAAATTTGAAGTTAAGGATTAATTGGTAGTGTACTGTATACTGTAACCTAAATTACATTTGTCAACATGGTTACAAAGCAGAGGAGGAAAGGAATTTCTTTTCCTTCTGGCTCTGGGACAACCACCTTCATTATCTCTAACATCAAAGAGATTTCCGAACAAAATGTTGGCCGGCCGCACTTGTAACACTAGCCTTCAGGGCTTCGTCCGGAGACTCGTACGGTCAGTCCGCCTCTTTTAAAAAGGAATATGATTCTATTAAGTTAATTCATCCTCAGATGAATCGCAGAATTTTCATTCAAACTTTCAACATTTCAAAAAATCTTTATAAATGTATATCTATTTTTGTTCAGTGCAATGCTTGTTCTCTGAAATATCATATATATTTCATCAACATAATAAACGTTGATGACGTATATAGATACTATTAACAATTAACAAACAGTTGTAATTAGCTAACAATTCTCTCTTAGTTGTTACAGAGTAAAGATATATCTTGTTTTTTGTTTTTAGCTTACTTCCTGAATTATATATTTCAGTTACATACTAAATAGAAACTGGAAATATACCGGTATACCTAAATCATGTATTTATTATCTGAAATATAAATAAAATTAATTATGTATACAATGAAGGCGAATATAGTATCATTAGAAAATATTTGGATTTTGAAATGTTACTTTTTAAATTATCTTACGTATATAAAAAAAAAAAAACATCTAACGGTTACGGAATTTTATGGTCAGTTTACGAATTTAAAATATCACAAACAAAATCATATTAAATAAAGGTAGATTAAGATAAATTAAGATCATCACTTATTAATTTTGTTGGTAATATTTCTTTATTTATTTAGGTACTTATTTATTTTTTTATTTATTTATTTATTTATTTATTTATTTATTTATTCCAAAAAGAAAAAAAAATCAATGATATGTAACATTTTTTTGAATATTAAGTTATACGTATTTTGTCCATTTATAATAAAAGCTGTAAAAGAAAGTATTATTAAATATATTACAATTAGATATAGCAAGTAAACATAAAAAAGAAAAGGAAAAATATAATGCTTCTTCATAAGCCATTATTAGTCAATCAAATAGTCACATTATTCTTATCGCGATTGAATGTTTGCAAACTTGTTATTATAGTTTGTAGAGTGCTTATTACCATTATTTTCGATTGGTAAGTTTCATCCTCAGTTAAGTGGACCTTGTGCTAATCCGTTGGTGTGATAGCCTCAATTGCTTTTATCTTCCTTGTGAATGCTGATGCGTCTTTCTTTGACAGTTTAGGAGAAAAAGGGGTTGTGAGAACAAGGCATATCCTGAAGTGATGGGGGCGGGAGAGGAAGGAAAAGAGTCCATTTTGCAGCGGGTTATTAAAGGGCATTGAGGAAATCCTGATAAGTGTCCATCGTCCCCTCCGGTCCTGCAACATCCTCGGCGGATAAGGGACCGGTCACTCAGCAAACGACGCGTCAAGCAGGACATAAACAAACTGTCCCAGTCCAGGAATCAATTTTACACAGAAGCAATTCAGCAACGAAGATAAGAAATTTTAATTGTCCATGATATCTGATTCAAATACATTTCTTCAACTTTCAAATCAAATTCTTTTTTAATTACTTCACTTGATAATTATGTATTATTATCTTTTAATTATATTGCTTTTCAGTTCTTGTTGATCCCCTGGATCAAGATTTACAGAAATCCAATTTTTTGCTCTCTTTCTTTAAATATACTTAAATGTGACCGTCAGATTTTTTTTACAATTTTAAAAATTGCTTTTGGCCAATCAATAATAATAATAAATAATTTTTTTCCTATTATTTCGAAATCCATCACATAATTAATAATAATAACTTAAATAATAGTCATGAGTCATCAACTTGAACTCCGAGCAGTCAGTCCAAGATGGCGTCGTTCTGTGATCGCATAAGCGTGACCAAGAAAGGACAAACATTGCATAGCCAAGCAAGGGGAATAGTGTGGAACGTTTTTAATTATTTCAATTTTAATTATTATTATGCATTCGTAACTGTAGAAAATACCAGAATGTTTCCGTAATATTTATAAGATTCAGTTACGGAGTTTAGCAATAGATGGCGCTATTACGTCCTGGAAACATCAATCTATAAGGGAATTACGTCATCTAAAGCTCTTCTTTCATGGACTGAACTGTAGTTACTTTAATCATAACAGATATATTTACAAATGAACAGTAGTCTGTCATAGCACAGAGTTCAGTATAACTACATCATGGCTGAGAATTTAGACAAAAAATTATATGTATATTCCTGGATTCTTTTTCTTTTGAATCAGTACCTTTCCTTATAAGACTACTTTTTACCCGACTACTGAGTAACTAATTGATAGAAGATTTTAATAGGAACAGCTTATCAAAGAGTAGATATAAGATATCCGTAAACTTGAGGGAATTGCTTTTAGAAGAAATGTTCATTAAAATCAAATAAATGAATGTATTTATTTAGTTATTAAGTGAATGTGTGTATTTCAACTTAAAATTTTAACTCATCTGAAAAGCAAAGAGCAGAGATGGAGATTTTTCCATAGAAAGTTCTAGATCGCCTAATAAGAGTTCCATATTAATTTCGCACCCATAAGTAAGGAAGCAGGTAACCAAGAACATTATTGTATCCTTCTATCATGATAATCCAAAGTAATTTTACGACAACGTTAAAAAGATCTTTTTTTTTTTTAAGTTATAATACGTATTGAATTTTCGTATAAACTAGATCTATTGAAAAGAAAACCTGAAATTAAAAAAGAAATATACAGGAATTCTAAAGTTTTAAATAGAAAAAAGTTTTATTTTGATAAAGAAACAAAAGCTTAAACAAAAATAAGCCTCGTTTTTTTATTTTGTTTAATTATTTCTCTGCACGTTAAATTTGTTTTCATGAGTTGCATTTTATGTTCGCTATTTTTCCAAGTTTTGAACTTAATTCTATTACAATTCACCATTTCAATTCAGTCGATTTTGTTTTCGTGCTTTTTTTTTGTTACTGCAATAGAACTGCAGCATTCGTATAACGTTGTAGCTTCCTAAAATTAAAACACATTGTAGGTACGATGGACATTTGCGAAATATCATTCATAATTTAATGACAAAATTTCACTTTTGAAAACAAGGCGTTATTTAGTAATTTCATATAATAAATCTAGTCATGTATGTCATATTTTAAATTTGATCTACTTTTCTCCTTCCTCTTGTACCAATCAAATAAAAACAAAGAATTAGAATATATTCTGTAATTTATTCTGGACTAATATGCGTATTTCGACTGAAAATTGTTTTAAAGCTTTTTTTTTGTTCTTACTTATTTCTCTCTTAAGCTTCGCACACACTTCTACGGTTCAGAACAGATACGATCAGAAATGATCAGAACACTGGCCGTAAGAAGTGCAAGCAGTACTTCGGAAATTCATAACGCTACTGAAGGTTGCGCGCGCATCGAAAGCAAAAGAAAAGAATGCTGATTTCTTTTCGCACAACGGAGGCGATAATAGCTGTTAAAAAATAGTCATTACTTTATTAGATAACAATAATAAAAATAAAATAAAAAAAGCTTCATGATTAAGGCTGATTTCTACTTAATTCATTTGTCAAAAGGAAAACCAAAAAAGAATACTCATTTAAAGCTGCTCCTACAGATTTATACAATTTTAAGGAAATACAAAGATAAAGAGATCTCATATTTGGTTAAAAAAAACTTAAAAAAAAAAAAAAAGGATTTTTAACCTGTAATTTGCATCTATTGTCCTATTTTCTCCTACATAACAATTCTTCGTAAATGGTTAATTACACTTGTAACTCCTTGTCATATAACAACTATATATTAATTACCACGGTAACCTCTGGCGAGAATTTTGTCCCAACATCGGAAATTTCTGAAGCTTTCCGAAGCGTCTATGTTACTATATATTATTCCATCAGAATTTTCTGATCGGTTCGTGCAGGTAAAGTGTGTGCAGACCTTCAGAAAAAAAATCTTTATCCGACGTCGGAAATTCTGAAGGCTTCCGAAGGATCAGTGCCCTTGAAACTTACACATATTATTCCATCAGAATTTTCTTCCTTCTGATGAGAATTTTTCTGATCCGATCGCGCCGTTATGTGTACTCGAAGCTTTACACATATTTAGGGGCGTATGACAAAAGTTAGAATAAGCTATAGTAACCTAAGGAAGCTAATTACCACGAAGTACAATAAATGCCGCTTAGGAAACTTTATCATCGTCCTGCCAAATTTGTTAGGACGGTAATCATTCAGATAAAATCATGAACCACGGTGTGGTTTTAATTATAACTTATTTTTTCTTTGTTCCATTGGCTGCTACATTGTTTTTTGTTCAAAATCATTGTGGAACTTTATAATCATCGCAGTATGAATTATAGAGTTCTATTTTGGTAAGAAAATAGAAAATTAGTTTAAGAAACAAGTAATTTTTAATATTTTTTAATGAGTAAGTACGTGGATAATAAGAAACTAGTAAAAAATTATTTAACATCCGTTAAAAAGCTTTAAGCATTTTTTTTTTTACTTGTAGTATTTTATTATGCCGTGTTTAGTATCGAAGTTTCTGGCTATTGCTGGACAGTTCTCTTTACATTGACGAGTTGCTTCTCGATGATTGTTTGTGAATAAATAGATTTCTATGCAGCAGCGACTGAGCGATGCGTTTGTGGATTCAGATAAAATTCTTTTGTAATTAGTCGCGTTTTCCCAATCGGAATCTTTCAATTTCTGACCAAATTATAAGGTTCCTAATAGTTGCGAAACATTTTCTATATATGTAATGGCTTGGCCCGAGCGGTCTAGTCGGCGGTCTGCCGTGTGTGGCCAGTGTGCCTGCACCTGGGTTCGAGTCCCGGTCGTGGCATGGCTGTTTCTTTCTTTTTCTGTGTTTCGTCCGTTTCCCCCTGGCACTTACTCTCTCATGTGTATCCTCGACGGGAAGTGAATTCTCGTCTCTGATTTCCTAGCCTTGTCCTGACGTTGTCAGGGGGGCTAGCACGTGGTCCGTTGGGGCCCATTCACTAGTAGTAGTAGTAGTAGTAGTAGTAACATATATATTATCATTAAAAACCTCAGAGCACGTTTACCGTTTCAGAATAGCAAGTTACAGGCTTGCAATCCAGCAAATGAAAATGTAACACCAGCATAATGTCTCCATTCGAACCAGAATATAATATTACAACTAGCTGTTTGCTAAAAAAAACAACTGTGTAGAAATATAAAAAAATACATTTTTTAGATAGATATGGTGTGATTATCTTTTAGTTAGTAAAGAATCCAACTAAGATATGAAGTGATTTAGTTGGATTCCAGCCATCTAAAAGATTTGAACCTAAGCAATTAGATTATTTCGTTTTTTCATACCTTACTTAATATTTAACACATACACACAAAAGCATAATTAAGCCAAGATTGAAGTACTGTTCATTATATTCGTAAGCTAATATGATGATATTGTTCCTGGTGGTTGCCTTATCAGAACCTTACGGATATATATTCGAATGAGTATAAAAAAGTTTTTTCTTAAACTGCTTGAAAGTGTGATTTTATCTTCATCGATAACAATGGCAGTTTAAGTTCAACGATAACCTAATAATGATGCTCAATATTATTGCAAAACGTTTTTCGCATAATGATCTGCGAAGTAACTATCAATCGAACTACGAAAACATTAAGAAAATTGGAAAAAGAAGAAAACTGCACAAACAAATTTCTAAAAAAGTGATCCTATAAATAGCGGTTTAATTATCAAAAAGCAGAAATTTGCAACTTGTTTCATTTTTATTTTAGGGAAGTTAATAACAATAATTTATCTAGGCATAACTGTTTTAAAATTAAATTTTTATAGGAAAAATTAAAATACTGACAAGTTTCTCATTCATTTTTAGATATTATTTTTGTAAACGTTGATTACGAGTAAGTTTAAATATTTGGAAAACCGACTTCGTTAAACTTTCCTTTGTTTGTTTTATATCTCTGAGTCAGCCGTTAGTTGCCCATATTAAGAATGTTCTATTTTCAGTTCGTCGTAAAAGCAGTGTTTTTGTGACCAACGCCTTGTAGTTTGTTTACGGCCAATGCACCAGTTGCCTGGTGGCCCATCCTGGGGCCTTTCACATTAAGAAGAAAGAGGCTTAGCTTTGCTTTTGGACACAAGTGTAATGCAGGTTTCTTCTGGTCGTTATCAGGCCAGACGTAATGCACATGCAAAAGATGTATTCATCTCCACAGATGAGACACTCTTGGTATCTCATGGCCCTGGCAGAGAGCCTCCATTGTCACCTCACAAATAATCGTCTCCAGCCCGGAGTAATGTACCATACGTGTTTAGCCGTTTTTATGGTGACTCTTGCGCAGATAAGAAGGTGTTGGTCTCACCCTGGCTGCCCCACAAAAAGAGATGCTCGCAGAAACAGAAGCAAATACATGGAACAGGTCACACGGAATGGGGTGGAACGGAACCAAGAAATCGCGTGTAAAAAAAAAAGTTAAATTTTCTTCCAAAAGAGAATAAGACAAACAAACTAAGAAAAGTCAGAACGTTTTAGGTAGAAATATCTTATAACTATTGTATCAAATGTAATAATTTATAAAAAATAAAAAGGAAAAATGTAAAGGTCAATAACTTAATGGTGAAGATTTATTTGATTTCTGCTTAGTCAAAAAAGCCAAAAACAAAAGTTAGCCATCCAAATACCTTCCCTTACAGTGTGTTAAGAAAGTGAATCTCATCAAATCAGTCATTCTGTATGTACATATGTGTGATTGTATCCCTTCCTAATAACTTTGAATAGATCTTTTTTCGAACTTGGTATTTAAGGGCTACAAGCCCTTTTAGATCCTTTTAGTGCGAGAAGGGAATAAAAAAAAATTCCCAATGAACAACTTTAGAAACTGATTAATGGATTAAGACTATGGATGTCTTAAATAATCCTTTTAATTAATCTTTTAATTGGCATTAGACTATAAAGATTATAATTTCGACAATTAAAATAAATCAAAGCGGATTTAATTCATTGCTTTTCAAAAAATGGAAATTTTTTACTTTTTGTATTCAAAGGATATTAGAATTTGAAAATAGATATAGTTTTTTTTTGTTTGTATTTCAAACGACTTGTTTTTTTATTTATTTATTTATTTATTTATTTATTTATTCATTTATTTATTTATTTATTTATTTATTTATTCGAATAAATATCAAATCGTAATTTAGCAACTCATAATCGAATAAGAATTAGTGTGAATCGAAAATTTATAAAATATACATAAATTAGATATGTCTAGAAATAGAATCTTTCAAAGTTTGTATTGATGTTTTAATTGCATTGATATTTTCTACATTGAATAGGCACAGATGCCAGTGACGGGGATAATTACTTCACCTTGTAATTAAATTGTAAGAGAGCCTGAGAAAATGCTTAATTTGATGTCTCTGTCTTGAGAAAATACAGAATTGAATTGAGAAAATACTGAAGAGATAAAAAAATCAACCATACTTTTCCTGGAATTTGAATGTAATTCCAGATAATTATCAGGCAGACGTCACATATTTTTGTAGATACTTAGACTGCTGGATACAAAAGTTGGCAATGCTCATAAAAAATGCCTCTGGTAAAACCAGACCATCACCATTTGTAATACAGAAGTCTGTATGTAAATGTTATTGCAATAAGATAATGCATAAAGATGATGTTGTAGAAGGAATAAGGTCACATGTTTATTGAAGAAAAGTGATTTAGTAGGCAGTATAGAGGTCATTGACGGAAATTATCAATATGCTAAGGCATTATGTAGAAGGTAGTTATCTGCAGCGAGAGCCAGTTGAACAGATCTGTGTAGTAAGGATGTATGAAGGCAGCTGATCTGCTCATCGCATAGACAGCCGAATCCATGATTTTGTAACGAAAGCGTTAAATTGGTCGTAACTCTCAAACACAAAAAAAGGCTTTTTCTATTTTTTTGGGGAGGGTTACAAAATAACCGATAAACTTTCGAATAAAAAACAAAACAAAAAAAAAAACCAGGTCCAAAGTCCTATATTTCTTCTATTTTCGGGTTAAATTGGGAACTAGGTAAATTGGTAAACTAGAAAGTTTACAATCATTACCAACATCCTCCTCTCTCAATGCCAGTTGTATAATATGATGTGTAATATGATGTATGATAATATCTTTGGCTACGCAATGGGGGATGCCTTCAGGTCAGCCTGACTGTACAGCACCACGGAAAGAGAACACCACTTTAAGGGCTTGCAACTTACTGAGAACTTCTGGACCAGTTACAGTAATCCAACTTTCTGTGGCTTCTGCATTGTAATTAACAATGCTTTAATTAATATTCATCGTACGTCCAGTAGTTTATCATAGGTCAGACATGGCAGCGGGAATGGCGCCTAGTTTAATTTGCGATGGGATAATATTGATACAAGTGATACAAGGAGGTCAATATTTGGTGTTAAGATATTTTACGGCGTGAGCGCCGTAGTGTTTGCACAGTAAGGTTTCTGATCAGTAAGGTTTCTGGTTTGTTATCAGATCTCAACTGATATCAACTGTATACCTAAGATACTTTGATAGTCCAGGGATACGACAGCGAGTTTCTGCAGTCCCGTTTTCTTCAATTTCTTGATAACCTCCTAGAGTCACTTTTCAGCAGGATAATGCAAGATCAGAATTGAATTAATGAAAGATCATATCGTCCAAAGGACTTTACACGGTGTCAGTATCCTCTCTGTTTATTTGGTCTCCGGATGTATTATTTTAGAATAATTTAGGTTCTGATAGGAGGATGTCTTCTATGCGTTCACAGTCGACGCAAACAATGAACACTGTAAAAAACTCGGTTACACACAAAGAGAACCGTACGACTACCTCGTCATCTGAAGCAATCACAAGATTTCTTGATTATATCCTTTAAATCAAAGAAAGTTAATTTTTTCAAGCTGAAATTCAATACAGTAGAGTCCCGATTATCCGAGTTAATGTGGACCAAGTCTAACTCGGTTAAACCGAAAAATGTAAATAAAATAAATCGTCTGGGTTTAATGTATATTTTAACAAAAACAAAAGTTATACAGATGTATCACATACAATTCATATTGAAAGAGTTCTTTTGCTTAAAAAAGTCCTTAATTGTTTTTTGTTTTACATTACTTTGGCGTTTTCTGCAGCAATGTTTCGCCATTTTTTTATGGATAACCCACGATTGTTGGTGTCGAAACTATTCTCCGATTCCAGGTAGGGGGTCATATGACTAGACGAACGAATATTAATTTACGAAAAAAAAAATCCTTGAAATATCTGATAGCTCAGTTAAAGCGGAAACTCGGATAATCGGGGTTTTACTGTAATTTATTTCTTTCTAATAATCGTGTTAATCACTTAATTAAGTCAACAGAATTCCATCTTTATAAATATTAATTAAATATTAAAATCGCAACACACAGATAATATTAATGTTTAATCTTTGGTTCAGCAGTGTAATTTAAGGCATTAATTAACCTTTTTTTTTTCAAAAAAAAAAAGTACCATAGTAACAAAGCAATTCTAGAATAGTTTAATTTTGAAGAAAGTTTCTGGCGGTAAGATAATGTGTTCCTATAAATGTGTTCCTACACCTTAGATTCTTTAATTCATATTTGTTTAGTTAGAAAAAAACATGCAGGTGATACAAGGAACATTTTTTTTTTCCTGCCTTGATGTCTGTTTGACCTTGTTTCTATCTTTGGCTACCGATAATAAATGCAAGATTCAGCTACAAGTGACTGTAGCTTGAGGAGGATATTGATTACTATTCATAAATATTTAGATTTCATCCCAGTCCATCATGTAATCCCTACCTATTGAAAAGACCAAGAGAAAGATAATGGAATTATACTGATTTACAGGTTTTTAAAAATTATTTTTTTTTAATTAGTAATTTCTGTTTATCTGATCTAAATCTAAATGTGTAAGCGATATTAGTGCAATCGTCTTTTTCGGAATAATAATGTTAAATTAATTGAAAATTATACATTATTAATTTTTAATGATATCAGCAGTAACTGTTAATAATTTTATACATTTGCATCAGATTTTTGATTTTCATAGATTAAATATTAATAAATTTCTTAGCTTAATGATAAAAATAAATAATTATCATGTTGGAATAAATCAATAAACGGAATTTTGTATCAAATATTTTCTACAATGTTTAATGTATTTATACATATTTTGCATAAAAATATGGAAATTTTGTAGTTTATTGATAGTATTCAATTTTATTCACTACAATTCTCATGTATTGTAATATATTTGTACTATTTTAGTCTTACTGCCTTTTAGTCCACTCTTTTGTTAAAATATTCAGAACAAGAAAATAAAACACACTTATCAATTACGAATGTTTGATAAAATTCAAAATAATCTAATTTGTGAGTGAAGTTCCTGATTAGAAGCGTTTCTTTACTTACTTAGAAGAATTACAACAGAAGAATTATTAAGGAAAGATCATGTCAAGATTCGAATTTATTTTCACCTGTTTATTGACGTCGCATCGCTTGAATTTGCCTTTCCTTTACTCTCCTTCATAGAAGTATAAATAAGTGAAACTAGTCCTCATACTAATGGAGATGCATTTCTTAACAAGAGTCACCTATGAAACGTAGATTTAGAAGCTAATATTTATTATTGCATTTTCACATAGGAACACAGGTTTAAATACTTGATAACTTCCTGAATAAGTTAAAAGGGATCTTAGCGTACAATTAAAAATAAATGTGTGTAGCAGGGAAGCCGAAGACTGCAAACGTTGGTGTATTGTACTATTCCCACGACATAAGGACAGACCGTAGACGGAGAGAAAGATTGAGAAAGAATTGTGGAAGTAATGCAGAGGAAATGGGAGAACCCCTGCCAGGTTGGATCATTCACCACCAAGATACCCACATGAGAATTGAATCCCAGTACTTAAAGGCCAATGTCTTAATGACAACTCAACCGATGCGGCGGCCGCTCTTATCCTAGCTTTAAGATATGAGCTCCATACGATATACTTTACAATTGAAATGATGGGACAACCAAAAATTACAATATTACAAAGTTACAATTACCATAATTCTCTCTACATGTATTGTTTTTGTTTATCTGTTTGCTTACTTTTGTTTAGTTGTTTGCACAGTACGTCGTAGTTTTTATGAAGCCTAAAAGAAACATCGGATGTATTTTTTAATAATAAAATGAAATAAGTGATTGATTATTTGGTTCATGTACATAATTAATAAACGTAATTGAAATCTGAAATCCATAAAAAAATAAAAATTGTGTAATTGTTAAAAATTCTTCAAACGAAAAGCAAAAGAATTAATCCAAAGTTAGTGGTATTCTACTGTATTTGAAAAATACTTTATGCTTAATATATGAGCAATATACAATTTCCAATTTTATAACTTATTTATACAGTATTATTTGAAACATGCACACCACATCGCCTGCTTGCAACCATATACTTCAGGAGGATATTCTAAAGATCAGGGGGGTATGGGAGGGGGGGGGGGGGCCGAGGGGGCCCGGGCCCCTCCCGAAATAATGAAGATATATCCTCCGAACGTTTTTTTTGGTTGAACAGATAGATTTTCATTGTTTTTTTTTGTTTAGTTGAATAGATTTTTTGGCCCGGCCCCCCCCCCCCCGAAATGTCCTCCCAACGTTTTTTGTTTTTTTTTGGTTGAACAGATAGGTTTCCATGGGGTGTCGGCCCCCCCCGAAAATATATTCTATATACGCCACTGCTCAAGATACATCTCTCCTATTATACAGATAGCTTTTCTGAATGCGATTTTTTTCCTTTGTGTCCGTGTGTCTTCTTTTTAACTGACAATAAGCATAATATGTAGCATCGACACCTTTTTTGTAGGACTAAAAAGGAATTCCGATATTATTTTTAATAATAAACTGCAATTTATCTGAAAGAATGAAACCATTTAGGAATAATATAAAACTTAATTCAAGTAAATAGCTTCCTAATTAATGTTTTGTAACATTAATTTTTTTTTTTAGATCTATTAAGGAAACTTGTACTGAATGGCCTAAAAAGTTGGGAATGATACAATAAGAAAAGATATAAAGTTTTTTCTGTATTTTAATAAAAAGTATTAATTTCTTCTTCGAAAGAGAAAGAAATCACGTTGGAACATTTGATAGTGAATGAGAATTAACATAGTTACTTCGGAAGAAAAGCAAAAAATTACTGAAAGGACTTGATGCTTACTTCCCTTAAAATCTTGAGTTTTATTTATTTATTTAATTAATTAATTTATTTTTTTATGATAGTAAATTAATACAACCTTAATTCTCCATTTTTTTAGCGATCCTTTACACAAAAGTGCAAAGAGAAAGGAGGAAGCTCTTATGTTCATTGTATCCTCTGTCCGTCTCTCCCTGTAGCCTCATCTGCAAGTCGTACAGAGATGAGCGATACCTTATTGAAAAGCTTATGACTTGTAGAGGGAGAAAAAATACGAGTTTAGGTCTGCCGTCACTTCCTGTCTCACAGAAATGGCCAAAAAATGAAATGTTTACGGGTCTGCTATGGTTTCGTGTAGCCTACAATAGTAATTTTTTGTGGCTTTTTTTTAAATTATGGTAAGTGCTGATTATAAACAATATTTGATTTTTTTTTTTTTTACTTTCTAAAAATTATAAATCCACATTACCTACTTAAATTGTCTAAGTTTAATTCATTACAATCATATTAAAGCTCGTCAGACATGAATAGGATTAATATCCTTTTTTATGATGTCGATTTGAAAGATATGATTATGAATATGATTATGATTTGAAAGATATCAGCGCAACACATTGCTGGATGATAATAAAAGTACACTGAATAGACAAAACAGTAGAGATTTGGGTAATAGGAAGTTGACACTGGCATCACAGTGCATAATAGAAAATACCGACGCCAAACACAACCCAGATAAATAGGTGGACATCTGGGATTATCAGCAGTGAATTGCAATCGACGAACATAGATAAATGTAGTGACCTTAGCGTCGTCAATCGTGTGACTTCGGCGCAAAACAGATCGGCATTCTACAGCCCAAGTGTAACAATTCGGCGGTTTCCGAAGGGTCTACCGCGAGTATACCATCGACGGACGTCATGCGTCATTGATGATCAGGGTCGGCGTAGACAATCTAGGCTCGTTCAAACCGACATAAAGTCACATCCAGTTTCACGGAGCAACGTTAGCGAGCGAACGGTACAGCTCAAGCTGCATACTTTAGGCTATGGGAGACGACGCCCTTAATCGTGTAGGCTATGTCACCTAACTCGTCATCGGACATTGCGCCTCGCCTGGTGCCGGGAGCATCAAAACTGAATATCTGCATAGTGCACTAAGGCATGTGGTCAGATAAATCCCGTTATGAAACTGTAAAAAGTCTGAAAGCCATCATCGCGGGTCGGCTCTGTCCAAGGTGATTATGGCTCTGTATTGGTTTGGGAAGTCTTCTTAGTAGGTCATTTAGTGGGTAAAGACAGGACAGGTCTTTAAAACAGAATGTGCTAGCTATCACCTATACTTTTTGGCCTTCTCACGTACTGCAGCGGTGGTGTTTCAGCAAGTCAATGCGCCGCCCCATTGGGCCCTATCACCCAAGCATGGCTCAAAAACAACAGTCATCTGAGTTTGGGACCATCAGTAGTCCGCATAGATCCCGGATTTAAACCCTATCGAGCATCTTTGGGATGCCGTTGATTGAGACATCAGACCCATTACAGGCAAAACTCCAGGATCTGATGGAATCGATGCCTCAGCGTGTATAGACTATTTTTAGGGCTAGAGGAAAACCGATACGCTACTAGTTAGGGGTGTCTAAAGTTTTGTCAATTCAGTGTATATTTTGCAAAATACTGTGAACAGTATCTAAAAACCACAGTCAATTGGATTCAATCAATTGAATCACTATTCAATCTTTCCTGAGACGATTTGAACGTAAATAGTTTTTCTTTTTTAACAAATTATTTACTTAAAAAAAAAAACAATAAAACGATGAATGTTTATTAATTTAATCAAGTGATAATGTGATTTACATTATCTTCTCGAAGAAATAGATATTTTTTTGTTGTTGTCAATGTTAAGATGACTATTGAATTTAAAATTGCCTTTATTAAGTTTTATATTAAAGCTTTTGTTACATTTAATAAGTAAATGATTTTTTTCTTTGCTGGCAAATTCATTCAGGGTCTGTAATCAGAAGAAATAGACTAATCCTAACAGTTTAAAAGGCACTGTACAAGTAACGATCGAAAATAGCAAAATAAAAGAGGGAAATATTGGACTTTAAAAGGAAATATTATTATATTTGAAATCGAGATTGCAGTCTACATTGAAAGACTTACCGAGTATAATGTCAGTGCTTAAAAGAGATTTCTTTGATACTAAAGTTGGGTTGGCTAATATAAGTCTTATACGTTGTAGAAAATTGATATCTTAAGATACAATTTCATAGGATCTTCAATCTACAATCACAGAAAGCGCTTAGCCTAATAATAGACAACGAACGACAGACATTTCTAATTAGATCTACGTCGTCAGTTATTGGAAACTTGCATTTGAAGACTACTGGTCACTGCCTTCCTGTTTTATAATGAAGTTTATTTACAAGTTTTTCGTGGCTGAGTTAACTTGCACAGATTCCCTGAAGAATTTCGCTTTCAAATGGTCACAGTGAA
Source organism: Thereuonema tuberculata (assembly GCA_023159025.1). NCBI lineage: Eukaryota > Metazoa > Arthropoda > Chilopoda > Scutigeromorpha > Scutigeridae > Thereuonema > Thereuonema tuberculata. Next base: position 83,885,716 of record JAFIDM010012231.1, read on the forward strand.
AAGAAGTGGGAAATCATCAATTAGAACATTTAATACAATCTATTTACTGTAATGTTCAGAGGTTTGAGAACATTTCAAACAGGTCCTGCGACTTTTTTTTTTCTTCAGTTAGTTTCGTGGATACTGACTACATCTTGCAGAGAAGGTAAAGAGTCTAAATTAATGATCACAGGATGACATTTATTGGATGTTCAAGTTCTAGAACTTGTCGGAGATTTAGTCAGGCAATGAGGCGAAGATTATCTGCCTTTGCTGGATTCAAGAGGTTGAACTATGAGAGTAGTAGATGCACAAAAATAAAAAAAAAGGGATTTTATCCAGAGGCCATCCCTGTTATTTCTTACCTCCAAGAGTGTACTGAAACAATTACGTTCGCACTCAATACTCCATAAATTTATATAAGTAATTACACAGTAAGTTTTTATAAGTAAACTTAATACAATACAAACAGTTGTTAGTTCATTCATTCTACATTTATGATCAATATATTTTTTGTTTCTTTTGATTGTGTAGATGTTTAAAACCTATTTCTGCTTCTATATTCTACAGTCTCACTGTTTTGAGAAGTTATTATGCGTAGAAATAATTTCCGACTACGATAGCTATTTTTCAGAAATGTAAATTTAAAAATCAAAAGCAAATTTTGAAATAAAAAATTATTAGAAGATAATGTGCAATCTATGCATGAAAATGTGAAAAAATTCTAATTTTTCTTCACACAAACAACATTTTAATGAGTTAAAGAAAATATAAATTAGTAACAGAAATACTGTAAATTTATCCTTTTTTTTTTTAGCTAGTACACAAAGTGTAAAGGAGATGTATGAGCTTTTAAGAAAGTTCTGTCCGTTTATCCGTCCGTCCGTCATTCCTTTTAGAATTCAGAATAAAGTCGAATAGACATAAGTTATTACATTGGAACCGTTATGACTTTAGAGGTGGGGAAAGTATGAGTTTCCGGTCTGCGGTCAATTTCTGTCTCACAGGAAGTAAATGAAACAAATACGGGGTCATAATAGTTTCGTGTATACTACGAAATCAGTTTTTTGTCTTATTATCATTTAAGCAAAACATTGAAAGAGAACTACTGGATTTTTTATTCATTTAGGCTATGTATTTATTTATTTATTTATTTATTTCGTAAATCATCTTTTGTACGTAGATCTCTTTTATAGATAGAACAAAAAAGAACAAATATATTATTACTCATTATTTTTAATAGTCCTGTTTGGTTACTATTTGCGAATATAATTTCTTTTGATTAAAACTATGTAAAGGAAAAGTAAGCAGGAAAATTGAGGAAAGATTTGTTTTTGTTTTGTTTTTTTTGTTTTTTTTAACAAACAATTCACAAACTTTCTACTTTCTACTCTTTTTTTACAGTTGCCACAAAGCAGATTATTTTTTAGAAGCAGGAATGAAAATGGCACCTCCAGAAAACTAAATTAAAAAAGCAAAATACACATTAAAAATAAAGTAAAAGAAATTCTTGTGCTGCCCTCCGGGCAAAGTCTCACCCTTTTAATGTGTTTACAGATTATTTTTTATTAACATGAAACTTATTTTAATTTTTTTTCGTCGAGTTAAAATAGTATTTAAAGTGCAACTTAATCACATGAATATGAAATTTTTCGAACATTAATTGTACTTTTTAAATAGGAAATTGAATATCTTGTTTTCTGCATTTTCTTTATCTCCTGACAAAGTGAATAAGCTGTTCAGCATAAAGAGAGTAAAACAGCTATTAATTCCTATCGCAAGTAATTGAAAGCAAATTGTTTGGGGGAAATAAAAAAATATAAAGAAGTCTTCATAAAATTTTCATAAAATTATTCAACATGCTTTTCTCCATTATTCTATTTTCATTTTCTGTAAAAGATCTGTATATTGCAATTTTGCATTTTCACATTTTGATATCTTTAATTAAAATGTCAGACAATAAAATATTCTTAAATAAACGTATTAAAATTTATTGCAGAAACTATTGTCAACAATAAAGCTTCATTTATTCATCATAGACATTATTTACTTCAATATTATAATGAAAATTTATGTAAATGAATCGGTATAGAAACAACTGGATTTCCTATAATAATATTATCCTATTGACCTTTGCGAAGAGCTGGCCGATTTAGGTTCATTTAAAAGTAATTCATTTTTAATACATATTCTATCATTGGTCTAATTCAATTGGTGTATTACTTAAGGAAGCACGTTTCGAAGTCATTTAAATAATAATATTCTTTTCCTCTTTGAAATTGAGAGAATTCTAAAAATACCCTTAGCTTTCTTCACTCCGAAATGTAATATATATATATTTTTTTTTGTTTCTTCTTTCAAGAAATTAGTTTGCATCATTAGGCAGTTGAATGGCGCTAAAGGAGAGTCCAATTAATAATAGATCTCAGTCCGCAATATTTGATCTGTGGCGTTTGCATCAAAGAGACTTGGAAATCAAGCAGGAAATTTCAGAATATGTTAACTACTCGTTGCTCAACTCAAGATGCTGATAACGAATGCAGTTTTATCTCAGTCAACTCCTAATTGCCAACAGAACTTTTCCCAAAAATTTTTCCAACTCTTCATTTCATTACTTTGGCATTAAATAATTATCTCGCTCTAGATTTTATAAAGCTCTGTGTACAGTTGTTACTGTCGTAAAACTAATTTCTTGATATTAAATTTTACATCTCGGTGTAAACTTACCTGCAGAGGATTATAAATGTAGTTTATTTATAAATGATAAACTTTCTATGCAGCGGAAACTCTGTACATTCAAGAAGAAAAATATGATTAGGATTGTGAATGAATGACATATGAATTTTCAGTAAAAGTTAAAAAAAAGCAAAGAAGTAAAAAATAAATAAAATATAAGTGATTCTTATTTCGTTTAAAAGAGGATTTTCTATTAAAAAAATTTATATATGAAATGTATGTAAGTGGCTCCTTATGTAAATGAACTTATAATTTGTAATGTAATTTTTAATGGAGTCTGTTTTCGAATTAACAAGTTAGAAGTTTGACAGTAAAACATCACTAAAATGTTAATGAAGGTCCAATTGCAAAATCATGGTTTACAAAGATTCTGTTTAAAATTAATAAATCTTGCTAAAAAAAAAATCCATATCATAAAAGAATCTCGTAAATTTTTTAATCAATGACTGAAGTGGAAAATGGATTATGTTGGTTTATTGTGGAACACAACTTAAATTGCTGAGCTGTATTACAGCACAATACTTCTAGGACCTTAAAGTGGACATTAAAATAATTGCATAACTAAAATTTAAGATTTAGACAATTTCTTAAATATGAAAGTTTGATGTTGATCAGTTCATTTTCTTTAAGTTATTAAACTTCAATGGTTTGGTTACATTGCAATGGTTTAACTAGACCTTAAAATGAGCATATAAGTATATGTGACTATATATGACGACTGGTAATTAAAAAGTCTGATAGAGATCGATTACTTATTTTTTGAGTTATCGTTTCCACAAAATTCTTAATAACAGACAACCTTACATACAATACATATACATCACTCAAAAAAAGCCTAAATTTGTTCTAGGGAGCAAGCAACCCTGAATCAGGACATGTATATTTAGTTTAAGTAATATCCTTTTATATACATATAGAATGTTTTACGTAATAGTTCAAAGAAAATTATAATGCTGTGATATATTAAAAAAAATTAACATATTTTGTATTTGCATATCGCTTGATTACTATATTTTTCTATTAATATTGCATCGGTAAGAGTAAAAAAATGTCAACAAACATCTTTTTATAAACTATAAATCTCAATAATCATGAGAGCTACCGTCATGAGAGCTATAAGATCAATTATGTCATGTCAAAAGAAATAAAAGATCTGGAAAAGAACTCATATGGCTTGTATAAGTTCATTGGGTCCAGTGGCGCATCCACGGAGGGGTTAAGGGGGCTGAAGTCCCCTCAAACTCAAAAATAGAAAAAGGAAAATAAATAAATAAAGAAAGAAAGAAAGAAAGAAAGAAAGAAAGAAAGAAAAGAATTCTTACCTTTATTGAAGTACTGACACGTCTGTATCTTTTTATTTTGGAAAGTGATCTTTGAAGTACTTTATTCTTAAATAGGCCTACATCTGAATGAACTCTTTTTGCATTCATCCCCCCCCCCCCCCCCCCCCCGATTTTAATTCTGTGTGTGACACTGATTGGTTCAATAGACATATAAAGGCTAAAAAAGCTACTTTTACGTCTTCATTTGACTTACAGCTTAAAAAACAAATTATTATGTTAAAAATTGAAACAATCGTAATCTGTCGACTTTTTTTTTTAGTAGCTCTTTCCTGAGCGTTCAAAGGATTCGAATTTTCTAATAGAAAAAATAATGCTCTTGCAATAAAAAGAAAAGAAAAGAAAATAATTAAATGACTTCCTGCATTAAGTTTTTTATTTTTTAAGACGACTATTACACACTTTAACAATATAGTCTACGTATAATATATGTAACTACTGGTTATCTTAATGCAAAGGGATTAACAAGTATTGTCAATCACTAGTCTTTCTGGAGGATTCTTTATGTAGAAGACTGCCATCGCTTGCCCATTACTGAGAGACTGATCTACTTCCTGACAGTGATGTGACAGGTAACATGGACGTTCATGGACTCCCACTACCTACCGTCATAATTCTTTGCCCGGTTCTCATTGGCATAGACTGGCAGTGTCATCAATTCTCCATCATTATGACAGCATTCACTTTTTGGTTCTCTATTCAAGTCAAATATTTCTGACTAGAAGGGACGTGAAGGTGATTTATTTAGACACGAGGAACTGAGGTCAAATTATTCTTCAAAATATAAGAACCAAAAATAATATTAAGTGAATGTATAAAATATAATTTTAATTTTAGCATTTCTTTCAGCACGATTCCAATAGGGTTGCAGGCTTAATACGAATTTATTTACCATTCATTTTTCCAGAGTTCAATTTAATTGTTATTATACGATTGCTGAATCTTTAAAATTAATCAGAACAAAAGGAAAAAAAAAAATACAATTATTTAATTTTCATCTCATTGCTAAATTATGTCGATTTTATTAATTAAAAAATATAAAGTACTGTTATATTATAAAAAATTGTTTATCATAAAGTAAACAGGGCAAAGTATCATTCAGTTATATCAGAATATTTGTTCTACCATTTCACTAAATTATCCAGCTCCTCACCAACATATCTCCGAGCCAATACAACTAGGATTATGTCTACTTTTACTTCAAATTTTAGGTTCTAGATACTGTAATTTCTTAACTTAAAAAGTTGTAAAGTTTCATACCGTTGTACGAGTATGATATTAGTAAGTTAGAATCGCAGATTTGCCATCTTAAGGTAGTAAGAATTAGTTTACAAACTTTGTAAGATTATGTACAGCGATCCTAATACTGCACCCGTAAAATATAATTATTTACACAGACAGACAAACACAAACAAACAAACAAAATAGTTTATCAAATCCTGAAAGTGCAAGAAACATGCAATATATTGAATATGTACAAGATGTTCAATAGACAATGAGAAAAAATCAGGTCAAATTAAAATTGTAGCCATTCCAAAATTTTTTATAACCTTAACCTATTAAGATGACCATTAGAACATAATTTTTTAGTTAGCGAAATTAAGTTTTGGATTCTAAACTTTATAAAACCATTAATTATTATCAAGTTTAAATTTTTAGTTCACAATGCAACTACTTATTTAATCGGGTTAGTACGGCAGATCTTTCAAGGATCAAAGCACACGTGGGGTGTTCCCGCGGCCCTAATCAGAGCGAAGGAAACATAAGAACTTGAGGCATTGAATCATTACTGAGCCATTAAAAAAAAATGCAACTACTTTCTTGAATATGAAATTGAATGTACCTCAGAGCCTTTCAAGTATTACGTAAGCAAGTACTTAGTCGCTTTAGACCCCCTCCCCCACATTGTAAGCAAAAGGTGTTGAAGAGGAGTTTCACGGAGGAACTCGAAAGGCTCCTCAGTATTTTTTAAATGTTTTTGTAAATCTCTCTAAAAAAAATATGAAGTCGTTCCGCTGATTGGTTCTCCAGTTACAGCCTTTCGAACTGTGAACTGTAATTATGAACACCTTGTCATCAAGGATGATGATCACTGAGTATTATTTCAGTTATTGAAAAAAAAATGCTTTCACAGTTTTCATTTTGTGGTGGCAGTGAACTGAATTTGGCAGAAACGATATGGTAAAAGAGATATTATTCTTTTGTTTGCTATTCAACTGTTGTAATTGTACATAAAGTTCATTAGAAGAACTGCTTTCATAGAAACAAAATGAAAATCTATTCAAAATATCTATTGAATTTAATTCAGACAATCTGACTTGTTGATTACATTATATGAAAATATATTCAATCCTAATTTCTAAGATTGAAAAATGTTTTGATATTATATATTTTTGTTCGTTTGTTTTATTCTTAAAAATCTAGGCAATTATGTCATAAATAACGTCGTACTGTGAAATAATAACCCTCTTCATCCATAATTGGAAAATTAATGAGGATAGCATTTGCTTTGTCTCTAAATTGCGTCCTAAATAAATAAGGGATATTATTTATAACTTCCATTTATCAAATTAAATATCTTTTAAATTAATCCTTGCAATTACATTCAATATTTGCTTAGTGCAGCTGATCAATATGTGTAAGAGTCTTCTTTTAATTGTACCTTCGTTACGCAGTCTTTTTAAACGAGTACAGTGTAAGAGAAAGAACGGTGCTTTGTGGTCAGCAGTCCAAGCTGCGTTTGCATGCTATTGAACCACTCCTTTTTTGCTCGTCCAACAGTCTAATTGATTTCCAATGCCTTCTCTCAGGGAAGTAGGGTTATCCAAGCTAGTCCGAACAAGCAGTGTGTCAGTGCTGCTAAGCCTCTTCCTATGCATCTCTAAATGGATTGGTGTAATTAACTTTTATTAGCTGGAGCAGACCCACGACAAAGCGATCCTCTTTCTCGAATAAGAACGCAGCCGGTACTGAGCCCTGGGTCTCTAATGCCACAAGCAATTTGCACACTTCTTGCCGCTGAAACGTTTGGCAAATTTTGATTAAACTCTTTGTCTAGAAAAAGTAACTAATTTTCTCCGTCACATCTTCGTTCAGATGCACTCAGGTTTTATGATTTCCACAAAACTTTTATTCTTAGTCTTCATTAATAATTAAAAAAAGTAATCGGAAACAATTGCTTTTTTTTTTTTTTTTTTTTTTTTTTTTACTATTAAGAAATACATGCTTATCTTCCTTGTCCGGTAAAAATATATCAATTAAAAAGTAATTGATAATCATTTAGCAAATTGTTTAAATTAATAAATGAATAAACTAATATAAACTAATCAAGAATAAAGCATTTTCTTATAATTAACCAAAAAAAAAAAAATTTTTTTTTCGTTGTTGTTTAACAAAAAATAGGGTATTAGGCAAAAAAGAAATATATTTAGAATTAGATAAAAGTTAGCTCGCAGAAATAAAATCCTTCTGCATAAATTACGCTGTGAGTTAGAGATGGCGATAGGGAAAATAAATAATAATAAAGTATGGATTATTTTTTGTTTATTTTATCTGTGGGCGTTGCGAATTCTGTGGGTCTAGTAAAAGCGCAGGCCACAGACTGGAGATTAAATCCCCGACGGAGGTAGGGATTTTTCCCAGGTTGTTTCTCCTCCAGACGGTCCCTAGATTCACCTTGCCTTCTGTAAACTGGGCCCTTTCTGTAAAATGTAAAATGAAGTAAGCAAGCTTTCGACTAATTACCCATATCAATTCGTCTCATTGGTCATAGAAATGTTCAAGGCTCTATCTTTGGGACATCCGTGGACCAATCCAGCCACCGAAGGGAAACACCTATACCTATATCTATTTCTGTTATTAATGAATAATTATTTGAATAGCAACAAACGACTGGAGCATGTTAAAAGTCACTATCTAGTCAATGGTAATCATTGGTAATATTATATATCACTCTAGTGTAACTTTCCAATTGATTATGGCTTGTAGCTAATACAGCTCCAGGTAGTCCGATGAAATATATATAAACAGAAATCTTCTATAAATATAGAAGAATAATTCTAATTTAAATAAACAGATAAATAAATAAACATTCTAAAATACCGGGTGATCCAAATTTAAGAAGAGGCGAATCGCAACCAAATTTTGTGGCATACTGTCCTTAGTATGCGGTTTCGATTTCTTGAAGAAACAAAAAAATATTTTTTTGGCCGCTAAGGTAAGGTGACCAGGCGGGACAGTCCCGATTTTTAACAATTTGACCCGTTTCCCGCGGCATTTTAAAAAGTCCCGATTTTTTTTTGGTTATTGAATTCCTTTGTTTTTTTGGTTGTCGAACTGGAGATTCCGTTTTTTTTCCGGTCTTCCCCCCCCCCCCCCTGGTCAATGGTGTCCCGCTTTGCCAATGTAAAAATCTGGTCACCTTAGCTAAGGGTGAATTGTGGCGCTGCTGTCCCCGAAATTTGCATATTTGTCCCCTAGATTAGATTAGATTAATTGAAAGTGGGTGGCATGACTGCCGAGCACGTCGACCTGGAAGATCTTTTGTACTATCCCACGGAAATATGGACAGACGGAGAGAAAGACTGAGAAAGGATGGTGTGTGAAATGCAGGGAAAACGGGAGAACCCCGGGAAAACCTGCCCAGTTGATCGCCACCATCAACGAAACCCACATGAGAACCGAACCCGGTACTCAGAGGTGAGAGGCCAGTGTCCTAGCGACATCGCCAACCGCGCGGCCTATTTGTCCCCTAACAGATAAGTTATTTGATAAGTATTTGCCTAACAAATATAGGCAAAACAACAGGTCAATAGTAAAGTTCAATAACTTTATTGCTATCAAATGTGGAATCATACTAACATCACAGATACGGCTCCACATGTCCTTCATCGCCTCGCTCTACAAATTGCATTCGCTGCACAACACATTTGACAGCAGAACGCAACTGATATGAGTTGAGTTGTATCACATGTTGCGAAATTCTGTCTTATAACACAGTTAAGTTCGGAACCTTATATTGATAAACGAGCCGAAAAGTAGCCCCACAGCCAAAAATCACAGGGGTTCAGATCTGATGATCGGGGCTGCCGTGGGAAGTGATCTGCTAATTACTCTGTTGTCCGAAAATGTTCGCCGTAGTAAGGCTTTCAGTAAAGTTTTGTGAAGGGGTCCACCATCTTGCATGAAGATTGTGATGTCAACACAATTCCTCTGTTGAAGTGATGGAATTAAAAGCTCCGGAGAATATCTGCATATCTGGAGCCATTTACAGAACATGCCACTGACCCCGATGCTGTATTTTCTTCAAAGAAATAAGAACTAATGATGAAGGATGCCGTGAAGCCGCACCAAACCGTTATCTTGGTGAATGCAATGGAATTTGATAATGAACGTGTGAGACCAAATGCGGCAGTTATGGGTATTTATAGCACTATTCAAATGGAAATGAGTCTCATTTCTCCACGTATTCGGCAAGGTCATGCATTATCCACTATCATCCGAGCAACTAATGTCAAGGTAAATGGTTTCCGCGTAAACACCAGAAACCAATTGTTGACTGTGGGAGCTTTTTGTAGGGGTAAAACCTCAAGACAATTCCAGAACTCTCCACACTGTCGTATACGGCACGTCCAGTTCCACTACTGCTACCATGTGCATTTGCGATTCCCTGCTCCACTACTGCATTTGCAACTTCGTCTGTCCACTTCGCTCGCGACCTCGTCCGGGTTTTACAGCAAAAGTTCCTGTCTCTTCTAAACGAAAAATCACTTTCCGAAGATTAGTAATCGTCAGTGGACCTCTACGTAAACCTTTTAAAGTCAAATTGCCTGAAGTAAGCATAAGCATTGCTGTTTCGTTGATAGAAGAGTTTAACAAGTAACGCGCGGTCGTTACTGAGTTTCATGATTCGCACTAGTCGTAGATTTGTGAAAAATGCTTTGTGACTCCTCTTATAGGCAGAGGTTGTTCCCAATATGCAAATTACGGGAACAGCAGCGCCACAATTCTTCCTTAGCGGCCGAAATTTGAACTATTTTTATTTCTTCAGAAATCGAAACCGCATACTCAGGATAGTATATGTATGAATATGGTTGGATTCGCCCAGTAGTTTTTTTCTAAAGAGAGGTCTACATACATCCTCTATAATTTGGATCAACCTGCTTATAAATTTATTTATTAGTTCATCAATCTCTTACAGAAGACTTTAGATTCCGCCCAACCAAGGATTTCGTAGTGGATATAGTACGATTGATAACATTCATGTTTTAAGAGAAATCATTGAGAGAACCGGGCATAGTAGCCAAATGGGTAAGGGAGCTTGGCTGCCGCCTTGAGGTGGCAGGTTCGAGCCGGGACTTTTTCACGCTCCTATCTCCTCCAAACAGGTCCTAGGGTATACCTGTTGAATGAGTACAGGGTTTTTTTTCCCCCTGGGGTTAAAGGCGGGCAAGCGTCGGGCTGACCACCCTACCTCAACTTATCCTTATATCCGGGAGCCTTACTCCTTATCCTGAAGCCTTACCTCCCGCGACCCCAAGGGCCACACAGAGCTGTGTGGGACACTTTAACTTAACATTGAGAGAACCAATGAATGTGAGATGCCACTCTGTATTGGATTTTAGACTAAGAAAAGGCTTTTGACACAATATCAAAGATCAATGTTATCAGTGCTTTGGAAAACTGCAATATTGACACTAGCTAAATAGAGCTTATCAAAAATATTTATAAGGATGCGACGTTTGCAAAAAGATATAGAAAAAAAATCGGGATAGGAAAAGTTGTTAGACAGGGAGATAAGATCCCTTCTAAATTATTTACAGCAGTACTTCAGGAAGCGTTCAAAAAATTAGCCATCAGTATTAATAGTGACTATTTAATTTTTCGGTTTTCAGATGATATAGTTGTTCTAGCTAAAGATGCTACGGAATTGCAATCGATGATATAAGAACTTGCCAATGAAAGCTTAAAAGTTGGATTAAAGCTAAACTCAAAGAAAACAAATATTTTATGTCAAAAGGTTTTACGTGTGTATTTAAATTCAAATGAGTAAGCAATAAGACACCTCTAAATGAAAAAAAAAAAAAAAATTATTATGGAGAGACTATGCGCCCTCTAGCGGACAGAGGGCCATAACTTGGGATGATCAAACTTACACAATGTTCAGCATATCTTGGGTACAGGGCATTCAATAGACTTGGATAATCAAACAGATTTTAGCTGTGGAAGCTAATAATTTCTTGAGAAAATGCAAAGAAACATTTTTCATTGTAAATGCAGCCTACTGCTATAATGATCATTCATCTGTTTTTAATATTTGTCAGTATGGATTTTAGTTATACATTTAATATTTTTATATATATTTTTATATATATATATTTTTTCTCTGCGTGCTATTTTAGTTTGTTTACAATTTTTCACGCGGTTCTGTTCATGTTTGCTGCTTCCAGTGGTCTGCGCTAGCATTGATCAACACCAGATGTCTCCTCTTCCACCGTCCCTTGATTGTCGGAAAGTTGGACCAATCCAGAGAGACTTTGAGTAGCTGATCACCTGATGCCTACCGTTTTCCTTTCATTTATAATTTCTTCGTATACGGTTGAATTTTCCCATGTGTTGTAACATTGAAATAGTCCATGTGCATGGATAAAACGTTTGTAATATATAAATTTTTTTTAGAAGTTTTAGTGATGTGTCTTAATGTTTACTCATTTGGAAAACAAAATAATGGATTTATTAATAGAAAACCAATTAGAGTTGGTAAATCTGAAATAGAGGACACCACTAAAATTTCTACACAACTATGTACATCTTGGACAACACATTAGTGTAGATGGAAGCATTATGTCGCAAATTAATTTTAGAATCAATGCCTTTAGTAGAATTACTGCAATATTGGAAGGAGCAATGCCACAATGCTTAAAGAGGAAAGTTTTTTTAACCAATGCATATTACCAGTTCTAACATATGAAGCGGAGTCATGGACATTGACCTGGAAATCAATTCAGAGACTGCAGACAACTAAAAGAAGCATGGAAAGATGCATGTTAAGAATCATTCGACAAGACCGCAAACGAAATGCATTTTTTTATTCCAGACCAGAGTAAGAATGAGCTTGCAAAGCGTAATAATAACAGATGGTCAACAGAAATTCTAAAACTGGATTCCGAGGAATGAAGGAGGCCGAGAAGATAGATGGAAGAAATTAAAAGTTTTGTTCGATTCGATTGGTAGAGGAAAGCTTTCGACCGAAAGAACTTTAATGACAAAGTGTCGTATTTCATGTTTGGAGCTAAACAACATACTTATATTTAAGTGGCAATTATTTTGATAATATTATTGTGAACAATCTAGAACTTTAAAAAGCCCCACTTAGAAATAATGCACTATTTGCACTTGCTTTTATAAAGTACCTTTGCAAGGAGCGAATGGTAGAAAGACAAGTGTGGACACAGAAGGTACAGTAACACTTAAATATGCACCTCTTTTTAAACATATTTTTTAAAACACTACATCTACTTCTTTAGTATTATAAGCTATTACAATGGACATCAAATTCGTTAGTTTAATCAAATCAGAACTTCAAAACCTCAGGGTTTTTTTTTAATTTTCTGTCAAAGGAAATGAATATATATATATATATATATATACAGTGCAACTTGGATAATTCGAACGTCTTTAATTCGAAATCGTGGTTAATTCGAAGATTTCTCTTGGTCCCTTGAATTTCTTATTAAATCAATGTTAAAAAATCGTGGATAATTCGAAGTTCAACTTCCTTAATTCGAAGTTTTTTATATAAAATTTCGAACCGTAACGACTTTTCGGCGTTTCATTATTAAGAAATTCGACACGTGACAATTGAAATCCCCTTCCCGTCACCGTTCGACAAGTGACGCCACTCGACACGTGACGCTTCAGACGCCATTCGAGCTTCCTGCTGTCAGTGTCACCATGTCTTTCAGTAAATTACGCGTGTACAAGAATTTAACGTTCGCTGAAAAGGTCGCCGTCATTCGCGAGGTGGAAAAGGGTGTGAAGAAGAAATGCCAAATCGCCAACGAGTACGCGATAGCGCCGAATTTCGTCGGTACATTGAAGGACAAACCAACATAAATGAAGCTGTTTTCCGTTCACTAAACATGCTTGATGATTTTGCTAACCTTAAGCGACTGAATTCTACAAAACAATCAGACATTGCACAATTTTTTGAAAAACTATAATTTTCTGTATTGAATGTAATATGTACTGTAGCTTACGTAATATAAATCTCATTTTGTTTACATACATAGTGTTTAAGTCTTTCATACTATGATCTTTCTGAATAAATATTTACTTACTGACAGAATAATCTTTTTAAGTATTCAGTGGAACTGAAATTAAAGTTAAAAGATGTAACTTGTTTAATTCGAAAACTTGGATAATTCGAAGATTTGTAGTGGTCCCTTCAGCTTCGAATTATCCAAGTTGCACTGTATATATATATATATCTGAACAAATTTCGAAATAATTAAACCTAACTTCGCTACATCCACTATTACATGCAGTCTGTTTTGCTTTGCAAATAATGCCTTTAGTAATTAACCAGAGTGATGGTTTACGTTTGTTGTTTTATTTTCAATCGTACTCATCTATTTCACATTACAGTTGCATTTGATGACAGATATTGTATGTTTGTCTTTTCTGAGGTTTTGTAAGGTTAGCTAACTTCTCTTTAGAAACTGAAAGAAGTAAAGGAAATGACAATTGTACAAACTTTTCAAGTTTTGCAGCTCAATTCAACAAAGAAAACTTGCATCATCCTTTAAGATGTATTTGAGTGATAACATTGAAAAATACAATTGTTGCTCAGTCATTCTAAGCTCTAAGTTTTCTGTCTGAATGAGACAAATACTCAATCCTGGACTGTAGTAAAAAGCAGTGATATATTCTTTCAGGATTGAAGATATAGCAAAATTTGAAAACTGAGATACAATACTTAAAACTGAGATCACAGTTGTGTTGAGTAAATGCAAGAATAATACCACAATAACTTTAAAACTGGCAAAAACGTATTCACTGTGCTATTTTTATTTAATTTTCATACTGGGAATCCAAGACAGGCTGTTTCTAGCTTCCCTAGCCTTCGTCATGTTGGATTCGCCCAATAATCATAGCTCAGTGGAATCAAAAGATACTATGAAAAAAGGATAAATAAACAAAATAATGGCGCTTCAGTTAAAAAAAATCAAAATACAAATTAAGAATAATTAAGAATAAATTAAGATTTTTTTTTTTTCGTTATTAACTATAAAATTGATTGTTCAAAAGCTTTTTCGAAGTCAAAAGTCTTTGCAGCATCCTTCAATGCATTTATAGAAACTAGTTACATCTTTATATCTTAGACAAAATGTTAAATGCCACTACCAGTAATAATAGGCATTGCCTGAGAAAATTCAATGTTTTTGTTCAAGTTCATCTTTCCGTGACCCCTCTGTGGAAAAAACCGTGCTCCAATTACCGAGAAGACAATTGCACTCCAGGCGTTTCGATGAGAAATCACCATGGCGATCCCACAATAGGAGCTAACTATTCAAGAGGAAAAAATTTGTATTGAAAACAAAAACAGTGATAGAGGGCACTGTGAATATATAAATAAAAAGTGATGGATATAACTCAAATAATATTTTTGAAATCTTTGGATGGAACCTTTTATTAGCTCTTTTTGGGCTTTGTGATCCCGTTTTGATTTTCCCCTGAATCAACAAGGGAAGCCAAGTTTGGCGGGTTTCGTTCTTACAAAAACCGAATGCATGAAGATAAGCAAAGAAACATTCTTCTTTACGCAATAAAGAGTAACTATGCAATAGAGAGTTTCTGTCCATTTAGTACACTCACTTCCAAAAGTTAAGCACGGAGAGGAAAAATGTCAATTTCCATAAGAGATCTGAATTAAAGAAGCTGAAATTTGCTGCAAAGATAGAAGGAAGTATGCAAATTATATAGGTAACAGCCAATCACGGTTTCGCGTCGAGAAAAATGCAAAACAGGCAGTCGTATAAGAAGCCGGCATTGTGAAGGGTTACAGGAGTTGCATATAAGTGCTGATGAAAGGTGTTTAGAACATTCGTACGATTTGTTTTCAAGCTAGACGTGTTTCTATGGCTTCCAGAAGACGAATGGAAGATTCTGAGCGCTGGCGGGCTGTCGGACGCATTGAAGCAGGACAATCTAAAACAGATGTTGCTCGTTTCTTCGGCGTTCATCATTCCGTCATTTCACGATTTTGGCAACAATTTCAGCTAAACAGTTGTCCGAAGACCTGTAGCCGGTCGTCCAAGAGTTACAACCCCCGCGGAAGATCGATATATTGCCGTTGTAGCCAAGCGGAATCGAAGATCTACCTCCACACGTATGACATCTATGGTTGTAGCGGCCATTGGTAAGACGATATCTGCCACTACTGTCCGTCGAAGGCTACACATGAATGGTCTGTACGCCCGGTTACCACGAGTTTGTGCTCCTTTATCCGTCCAATCCAGAGGGGCCCGATTACAGTGGTGCCGCCTACATGTGAATTGGCCTACATGTCTGATTGGGTAATGTTATGTTCACAGATGAGTCCAGATTTGCCCTACAACCCGATGATAAGCGTGTAAGGGTCTGGAGGAAACAAGGCACGCTCAATCGGCCCCAGAACATCACCGAACATTACGCATCCGCGATGGAAGCATCATGGTCTGGGCAGGGATTTCATTGGGATATCGCACCGACCTGCAAATCTGCAGGGGAAGTTCTGTGACGTATGTACGGTATCGAGATGAAGTCCTAGACCCCATTGTGAAACTGTACGCTGCAGCAGTTGGTCCTTCTTTCGTTTTAATGGACGAAAATGGGCGTCCCCATAGAGCTGCCATCGTTGACGACTTTCTGGAGAGTGAGGGGATTGCGCGTATGGAGTGGCCGGCTTACTCGCCGGACCTTAATCCAATTGAAAATCTTTGGGATGCCCTCGGCCGTGCTGTATGTCGACGTTTCCCACCTCCAGCCACTCTCAGAGCTTTAGAAACTGTCCTACAGGAGGAATGGTGATTACTGGACTTTATGGTGGTTGATCGCCTCGTAACAAAAATGATCACACGCTGTAAACTTTGTATGCAGGTGAGGGGTGCTCACATACGCTATTAATGTCGGTTTCTGTTGTTTGTTTTGAATTTAAACATCATTTTGTTAATGACGCAAATAGGACGTCATCTTATAAGTTATGAAAATTCAATATTTTGTTTATCTCTGTATGTAATTTTTTGTTTTGTTTCATGAATAAACATAGAGCTACTTACTTGCAGCATTGCATTTCAATCAAAGCAGTACTTGTCCTTTTTTTCCCAATTTACAACTCCGTGCTTAACTTTTGGAAGTGAGTGTATATGTTGTCAATAGTGAATTAGACGGCGTCTTCCCACGAGACGTAAGCATCGGACCTGGGTTCAAATCCTGGCGTTGGCATGGATTTTTCTGTTTTTTCTTCTTCCGCTGTTTATGGCACTAAAAAATATTCCAAAACTCTAGGGTTTGTACGATAGATCCTCCAAGAATGAAAGTACTCGTGGGTTGTTCCTGAGGACCTACTCAGAGAGAAGGTTAATGAGAACTTGGGAGTTAACAAACGTAATGAGACTAACTGGAAAAAAAAATGTTCTCAACTATCTAGTATTGTTGTCAAATCAACTTCAGAACATTTATAGTTTTCTAATTTAATTGAAAATATAAAAATAATATTTGTATCTCACATACATAGTGTTAAATATTTAAAAAAAAACAAACAAATATTTTTCCACAAGGAAATTAACGTATTTATTTTATTTTACTGTAAAAATATTTTTCCATTGATATAGTATATTTTTCAATTTCCAATAACTATCAGTACATAATCAAAATGAGGAAATAAAAGAATGTTGTATAAGAACAAGAAGTACTTTTAAGACCTACTTTTCTTAAAACGTTGTTCTTATATAATTTGTTTTCTCTTCTTCTTTTATTTTTTGTTAATTCCGTGATGATTACAAAAAAATAACAGAAAATTCTTCTTTTACTTATAAATGTGATACATATTGAACACAAGCAGTAGAAATTTCCCTTGTTTTGAAAAAAAAAAAAAACACAAAAAAAAAACAATTCAATCCGCGTTGTTAACTTAAGTTGCTTAAATTTAATTACTTTCAGTCACACAAAATACGAGGAATTGGTTGATTAGTTGAAAGGTTTAATAACCATTGATAAGCATCATTGTTCAAGTTTAATGTTTTGTATGAGAATTTTATCTATTTCACACATCCTCAACAAGGATCCTCACTAAAAATTTCAAATATAAATATTAGATCTTTTGTTCTTAAATATGCATGCCAAGTTTCAAAAAGATCATCCAACAATTCAAAAGTTATTAGAGGATTAACACACACATAGACAGACTACATCATTTAATAAGTTTCAATTGCTAGGGAAGTAGGCTAAAAATGATCATAATGAAGAGACAGTTCCAGGTTGGTTTGTTTTTGGTTTATTTCTATTCTCATAAACGTTTAGAGCGTCAACAATGCTCTGAAGATGACTTGTCGCCAAATGAAGTTTAACGAATAATTGTGTTACTGATGACACTTTTCAAAAATCAATCAATCCGAAGCATTTCATTGGACTTATGGCTTTACATAAGGCAATTAGAAAATGAAATACTGTAGATAATCTTAATAATATCCGTAAAACTCAGTACTCCAACTAAAATCTCGTTGACAATTCGGAGCCTAGAGAATTAACTTTATATTCTATCATTGAACTTTTATAATGAACATTTTTTAGTCTTCTGATAAGGATCAGAAGACTAATATTCCCGTTTTGCATGTGTGTGGACAAGTATCATTAAAATATCATTAGCAACAATCACAACAATCACAACAATCGCAACAATCGCAACAATTGCGTCTTTTGCAAACGCAACAATCACATTTATAATAATAAGGAAATTAAAGCAATATCAATTATATTTTCTTATACGTATCAGAAGATGTTGCGAAGCATTAAGATTGTTTATTAATCGCTATCCCTACCTTGTTTAACAATGTCGAACTAAACCTTTGTCTGGTGCCACAAGTACCCTTTGTAGCAACAAGTCATTGTTATATATTTTGAATATCCATCCATTTTTTTTTTCTGCGAGGAGACTTATATGTATTTGATGATAGTATTTGTTTTACTACTGACTAAAGGTGTTATGACTATTTACCCCATTCTCTTTGTTGTAAGCCAACTTATTTTCAGACCTTATTTATGCTTTTCGGAAACTTTCTCTTGGCGATAGAAACGAAGCAAGTTTGTAGACAGCAAATAACACTTCAAATTACTATGACCTGGATTACACTTTGAATATTAATATTTTGCTGCATTCTTTCTTATTTATGTATGGTATTTTTAAAAATATTCTTTTATGATCAGATATTGTTATCAGTATAGAATTCAAGCGCTGCAATCACTAATAAGAGGTGAATGATGGTATATCGAACTAAGAAGAATGAAGACCATCTTTGTAATAGGGCAAACGACATTAGGAATCTTTGCTTCGAATTATACATTCATTTATAGGGATTTGGCAAAATCGACGAAGCTATTTCCTTTTTTTTCCAATCCAATGATACTTTTCTGAGTTTCTTATTATTTTTACAAAAAGACAAAAAAAAACCTTCAATTTTCAGGATGCTTTGGAATGATCTCTTGATACCCTCTCTTATCTATTTGCTCTTAAAACCTCAATACATCTTACTGTTTACCATAAGTTAGTAAATACCGGTCTATCCATTGTTCAGTATGTCATGAATATAGATCATCATCTAATCTACTATTCTTATTCTTCCTACAGATATTCTATTCAGATAAAGTCCGAGATTGCAAGGACTGTTATATCTCTTCGATTATGACCTACAAGGGAGAAAGCACAAAACCATTGTAGTATAACCACCATTCATTGGAATCAATCGCATTTAAAACTCGTTCATTACCAAATTAATGGATTTACTGAGTACAAGATTCACTGTTCACCCTTGTACTCTTAAAATACACTGCGATTAAAGTCATGTCATACTTGATTGTCTTACGTGAATTGGGACTTATATGCCGGTTCTTTTATTACATTAAAGAAAATCCAATCTGTCTTAAGTTAATTCTACAGATGCAAATCTAAAAAAGTATCTGAGATCTTAAGGGTGAACAGATCTTTCGAAAATCACCCTTAAGATCTCTACAAATGTTCAAGGAAAAAAAAAAATCTCCATTTACTTGCAAAACCATTAATGTTGATTTTAGCGATTTACTTGGTTAGCAATGGTAACACCACCCCAAATTGTATAGTATTTTTACCGATATACAGTATACAGTCAGACCTCGATATAAGGTCACCCCTTGGGACCTCGCGAAAGTGACCTTATAAGCGGGTTGACCTTATAACCGATTCTTACGCGTTTATCAATAAATAAGCATTATATAAATACTGTATATTTTTTGTAAAATTTAATACATACAAAAATATCATTTTATTAAGTTATAATTTTTTAATTTAATTGAACTAATTAAAATTAATGGAATCAGAAAGAAATTATTTTTTTAAAATTTTAATTCGGAATAAAGTTGTATGCAAATAGTACTAGTATGCTCAAGCAAAAAGTACTGATGTACAACTGACCTTACTTAAAATAATTCATAATACAGGACTGTCGCGATTTTGGTTTCATCTTTTGAACAATTTTCTAAGTTTTGTAGTTTCTGAAAATGTTCTTCAGCTCCCTC
The DNA here is from genome assembly GCA_023159025.1 of Thereuonema tuberculata. NCBI lineage: Eukaryota > Metazoa > Arthropoda > Chilopoda > Scutigeromorpha > Scutigeridae > Thereuonema > Thereuonema tuberculata. The sequence continues at coordinate 83,905,578 of JAFIDM010012231.1, forward strand.
ATGGCTCGTAAAAAAATGTCTTACGACATTTAATGGTCTCAGTGCTTCTGCTTGTGTCACTGCTTCAATTTCAGTATCACTCTCGTTATCCTCACTTTCTATTGCATTGGAATTTAAAAATTGCGAAACAATTTCGGAAATCGAAGCTTGAGAAGTGGCAGCAATTTCATCATCAATTCTCACATATTCACTTTCCCCTTCTATAGCACAGCCGCGATTTCTGAGATCTTGTATTAACACAGGTACAGAAATATCGATTTCATCATCTTTTTTCCTACAATTTGAGGAGATGAAGTGCTTGTGAAAAAGCTTCCCTCCGTCAGTAGGAGAAATGACGCCGATAAAAGATCGTATCCACGGAAAAATTCTTGGAATTGCATCAGTGTGGCACTGAAACCACAGACAAAAGTGACCTTATATGCGATTACGGTATTTAAGACCTGACCATATATCCGATAATCCATATCAAAGAATTCCTATTCAATGAGCCGGGACTTTAGAAAAGTGACCTTATATGCGGGGTGACCTTTTATGCGGGTGACCTTATATCGAGGTCTGACTGTATTCATCTTTTTTTGATCCCGAAACTATTAAAACTATTTTAATGGTTTTCCAGTTCTATTGTTTTTCCTTAGTTATCTTGTTTCTTGTTGTTCATTCCATAAAATAACGATGCATTTCAGATTTTACTGTATAGAGAAAGAATATCATTTATTCTGGACCATGATTTATATGCTTGATTGTGCATTTATGAAAAAAGCTTATATTTGTTATCATAATAACCATTTACTTTTTTTTTAAAAATGTAATTTCTTTTTAAAGATTAAGAAATTAAAAGAAGCCACCAACAATAATTTTAACATTTAATTTTAGTTCATTTTCTGGGGATATCAAGTGAAAATTCTGATTCGAAAGTCCTATTCTACTTTAGATTTTACTTGATAGTTCGAATTAAATTATTGCCCTTTCTTTCTTTTTCCTTTTTTACATTTCTACATTTGTTTCTTATGAACTAATGTAGAAATCAGTTACTCAAAGTACTAATTCTTTCCAATATTTCATCAAATCGAAGTCTTTAAAGTTATATTATTTTCTCCCAATTCTAAGATGAAACTCCAATCATGAGCATCTCACGTACTGGCAAGGGCGTGCGGTAGGTATTTACCCATCTTTGGAATTTCACTTTCAATATAATTCATATACTTTCTTTCTTGCAAGAGGACTATAAAAAAAGTTATTCTGATTTATTTAGTCGTCATTTAGTTGTTTATTAGTAAAAAGAAAAGCTTACATTGTTCTCCATAGACTTTATTAAGTATTGTTTTTAATTGCATCTGAAATATGTGCATTGACAGGCTCATTTAAGTTAAAAGACAAACTATAATTCAGCATTACACCGTTACATTGCTTATTGAGATTTTATCCTTTTTTTTACAGTGGGTAATTAGAAGTGGGAGGATCTTAATTCATTGCTTCATTAGTTTGTTCCATCCATTATTGTCCCATGTCCTAATATTTCGAAATTTGACTCCCTATCATTTGCATTTGTTGTTTTTTATTGAATAAAAGATTCAATAGTTGATTCAATAGTAGATGAAAATAGAAAAGATGGAGATATAACCTTATTCTTTTTGAACAATGTTCTTTCAAATGACGACATTGGGGAAAAATAGGTATAACTCCCAAAGTGTTGCAGATTTTGCCACTTAATGCATTGTATTAAGGCATCATTTGCTTACATACAATGTTTGTATAGATTATTCCATTGTTTCATTGCTTATCATTTCAGTTGATTTTTATGTTTAAAAATTATTATTGTGCAAAATAGAAATTGACGTGATGAGATAATATTAGAACGCTAGGTTTCTTGTTTCATCTCTATGTAACTTTTTAATAATCAATTAATAACGAAATGATAACTTTATGCTGGTATTTCAGAATTCCGAGATTAATTTTTTTTTTTTGAAGCCAGGTTTAAATCAAACTTAATTGTTTCATTATTTAGCTTGTAATTTTCTCTCTACAGTGATTAAAAAAAAAAAACAAACAAAAAACCAAAGGACGCTATTTGGCTGTTTTCCTATACATGTAATCAGTTTCTAGTATTTTTAATGTTAGTCTACTTATATGGGAAAGTGAGGTTCATCAAATCAACCAGTCTCTGTGTCTCTTGTCCCAATAACTCTTGAATCTCTGGGTGGATCTACTTGGAATGTGATATGCATTTCTGAGGATTAGAGACAATCTAACTTTTAAACAGATGTTCCCTGATCTACGATGGCTCGACTTACGATTTTTGACTTTACGATGGTACTGCGACGATACGCATTCAGTAGAAACCATACTTCGAATTTTGAATTTTGATCTTTTCCATCATCAGCAATTAATTTTAGTTCAATGCTTCAGACCCAGTGTGCTTTCAGCTGTATATGTTAATGGTGAGTACCCATACAACCATTCTGTTTTTCACTTTCAGTACAGTATTCAATAAATTACTTTAATATAATATTGACTTTGTTTTACTGTAGATTATTATGCCCAACTGAAGACTGATGTAAGTATTCTGAGCACATTTAAGGTCGGCAAGGCTATGCTATGATGTTCGGTAGGTTAGGTGTCGTAAAATGCTTTTTCGACTTGAGTTTATAGGGGCGTAACTCTAGCATAAGTAGAGGAATAATATGATAAAAAAAAAAATGGATTTAAAATTTTTTTAAGTCAAGAAATTAGTCATAAGACAACAAAAAATTTCCATAGAAAAGCTTGAGAATCTAAACAATGGATTCTATCGATATCTTAAAGAAAATATCTTAAATGCTAATCCTTTTAGCTAATCCATTAATTTGATATAACTAAAATTCATCTGATTTAGACAATTTAAATAAAACTGCAAACTTAATTACTATTCTTCAGAAAATGGAAAAATTTGTAGGGGAGACCGGGGTCAGTTGGCATAAGGGGCTAGTTGGCACGCAGCTTCTATTTCCTGCCACCGTGTAGCTAGAGCGCTGACATCTTGATAGTGGGAAGTGTTTGTAAAGATGCATCATCCACTGTTATTTTAGTTTGCTTGGAAGTGTCACGAAGGAACGACCCCTGTTTTATCGTTTTTCTGACTGATGAGTAAATTTTTTCATCGTAAATTTTTCTGTTCTGGTGAACATGTAGTTTGAATTGAGATGCTGATGATAGCGGCTTTCGAAAGAGTGGATAACTGTGGTTGCATGCATGTATCATAATCTTTTGTTTCTGATGTTTGGGATTGTGGGGCTAGTTGGCATAGATAGGTAGGGGTCAGTTGGCAAAGCTATGACAAATGGTAAAAAAAGGGGAAAAACTGGAGATGGCCAGACGAGGAAGACTCAATTTGGTACGACCAAACTAAAGTTCTGCGAAAATTGAACCCACAATGTTCAAATAAGCGAGCGCCCAACCCCTACATTCGTGTTTGATATCAAACAACAACTATAGGTAGCTAAGAATTCATTGTTTGTTCATACATCTAATTTAATTTATCATACAGTTGTTTTTTGTTCAAGTATTATTAAAATAAAATTTTGGATAAAATAAAATGTTTTTTCTCGAAAATTGCTGTGTTCTGCTCAAGTACGCCTATTTATATCACGTTATGCCAACTTACCCATAGGGGTATGCCAACTAAATCCGCACCCGGGGTTAATTGGAGTAGTTGCAAGTTTTTAGGAAAAGTGTTTTTGAGATTACCTAAACACGGATTTAATTAATGGGTCCTACGTAATTTTGTAGTCAAAAAGTTAAACTATCCGCCGCATTCACCAGAATCCCCCTAAGTATTGCACAAAAAAATAGAAAAATCAAAAACCAAAATCTATTCCAACTAGCCCCCGTCTCCCCTATATTGAGATGCTATAACTTGAAAGAAATAAAACCTTTTTGTTTTTAGGCCATTTCTTTTTTTAAAAAAAGGAAAATAATAAAGAAATTTTAAGTAATAATGTTTTAAAGAAAGTAGGCTTTAAGTTCTTTCAGGCTTTTTTTTTTTTTGTTGTTTAATTTTGAACTTCAATGTAGATTTTAACTAAATAGTTATTCAAGAGTATTTCGAATTTTCTTCTGGAGTATCCTTTTAGTTAACAGCGCATTTTGTAAGAGTTTCTCATCTTGAAGGAGTCATGATTCGAACATACTGGGACATCACTGTTTTGAGGTTTCACCTCTCGTCAGTGATTAAGCTCAGTTAATTTAAAAACTCAGATGATTTTAAAAAGCTTAATCGTCTAAAGGATTCAACTCAATAAGTAGGATTCAACTAAAGAATTATAAATGAGTTTAAAAAAACAAATACATGAACTAGTATGAAATTGTGTACAGTGAAATTGCGGTAGAGTGTTCTGGAATCGTAGCAAGAAAGTCAGGTGAGAACTGGTTCTATATCTACTTCAATCAAAGCTGAATTTGGTCAGTGTTTTTTTTTTTTTACCTTGTTCTTGTTGGTCCGTCCCATATGAGACGTGCGCAATGCCATGGAGATTTACAAGAAGGAGTATCTATTAAAACGGGTGACTCGGGCACTCTTTTAATTAATTGCATTACCGTTGGCGAAAGCAGCACCCAATCCCTCCGGCAGAGCCGCTCTATGGCAAGATTTTTAACTTAATTAAAATCTGTGCGACTCACGATAGAGGTGTACCCATTGTCTGAAAGAACACACTTCACCGGTCTCACTCGTAAAACAGGCCTGATAAGATCAGCATTCTAGAAATTAATTTCTTAATGTTCTGTCATTTGTCGGCACTTGTATGGGAGTTATTCATTTGCATAAGAAAAAAGTTTACCTTATCTCTGGCCATTAAGATGTGCGAGCGACTACTACTCGGAGAACGGCAAAAAACAGCGAAGATGAGGGGTGAAAAAAAAAGTTGGCGAGTTGTAAACTGTACACACCGACTCAATTAACTCTTGAACATATCGAGAAGGGGAGGGTGGGAGATGTTAGCGGAGAGAGAGGGGGTGATTGTGGTTCTTATGCCTTCCGGTAGATGGGGCGAGAGGAGATGGGTTCCTATCCGCAGAGTACACCTTTCTAATCCCGGACGGCAAAAACCGGCAAGACAGGATTGCCGTTGAGGGACTTGGAACACAAGGGCTTTATGGCCATTGCTTAAAGGATCTGGAAATATTCCTTCGGGCGACTTAATAAAAGAAAGGCGTAGCGGTAGAGAGCAGCACCGAAAGAAACACGGATTCTCTCCTCGTAATTGCGAAGAAAAACGGAAGCACTTAATGGTTTGTAGAAGAAATAGACCATTACAGAGTTTAGCATAGAAGGAATAACAGAAAGAA
>JAFIDM010012231.1:83930899-83952994 GCA_023159025.1 Thereuonema tuberculata
TTAATTTTTACCTTTTTATGTGCCAATAAAGTACGCCAATTTTATTAAGTCTAAGGCACGTTAAGCTTGTCACAAATACTCACAATCAATTTGTTGCGAAGAATTTCGTATACAAGCTATGGTCTTCATTTATCATCTATATCAACTAACGTCCATCTGAAATCTCTTCTTCAAATATCTATATCGAACAATCTGATGGCCTAGCTAATAGATATAGATAATTTTCACTATTTGTAACTCAAAAACCACTGAAAAGTATCAATTGGAATTGGATAAAAAAGAACAGAAAAAAAAAAATAATCACTATTTCTATTAGGTAGAATACTGAAAAATCGCTATTCGTTACTCAAAAACCATCACTATTTCTAACTCAAAAACCACTGTAAAGTATCAATGGAAATAAAAAAAAAGAGACTCAAGAAAGAAAGAAGCACTATTTCTATTAAGTAGAATACTGAAAGCTCACTATTTGTAGCTCAAAAGCGACTGAAAATTGTATCTACATTACGAAAATCTTTTATTTCTCTGTCTGTCTGGTGCAATTATTGTAATTTACAAAAATAGAAATAATTTCTACAAGTTATCTACTGGAATCCAACATGCAACCTTCTGCTCCGAAGTTAGACGTCTTAGGCATTAGACCACAAGGATTACATTCTAATCTCTATAAAAAATAAAAATATATCACAGATATATGATTCACACGCTGATTCTAAAAGCAGTCGTGAATTGAGAGAATATATACATCAAAAATTAAAATAAAAAAAAACTTTAAAAAATTTTAGTTTTATTTTACTTGATGTAATTTGTGTGTGTGTTTTTTTAATAAATAACAAATTGTTTTCCGTTACATACGCGAGGCTTCCGGAGCGAAGCGACGGGTAGCCGACTAGTTTTATATAAAAATTTTCAGAAATTAAAATGATTAGGTATAAAGTTATAAGAACTGCTCGTCAAAGTTCTAAGGTTCCAAATTCTTATAACTGAAGAAAATGGAAAATGAGTTCAGCACTTTCTTTCCTTTCCAGAGCCTTGAAATGAATCCCATCAGGTTTTGGTAACATTTGCTGTATTGTAACGTTCCTCTGAATTCCATTTGAGTTAGTAATTAATTTGAAAAGTAGAATTCATTACTCGCTCTTTAGCTATTTTATATTAACTCATATACATATAATCAACATCTGCAAACGCAAGTTTTAATCAATTACTTAATTAATCTTATTTCTGCAATTGTACATATTTGCTGAATAAAATAGGCCAGAAAAATTCATGTCATGTGTTTTAAAAAAGAAAAGAGGAAGTCTTTATAGTTCAAAATATTTTATAAATCATTTCCTCTTCTTGTATTTATCTTGTAATAGCAAACAATTAAAGCATTTTTTTTTCATTGATATAATTGCTTCAATTTCGATTTTTGTAATTGCACAGTAATAGTCAGTGCATTGTTTATTTAGCATTATTTATATCTTTAAGCTCATTTTCATTTACATTTCTATTAAAAAATGAATAATCAAACTAATAACATAACCACAAATTATAGCAGAGGGCAAAAGCGACGTTTGTTCAAGCCTAATTAAAAATGTAGAATTTGAGAATAAAAAAAGAACCACGAAAGCAATATTTATTTTTTCTGACTAGCCATTAGTCCAGCATGACAGGAGATCGGAGATTTTCTATTAAAAATATATATCGGAATTTGGAAAAAGAAAAAACTACAGAAGATCTTAGTTGCCCAGGGGCAAAGCATGAGGCACTTTATCTATAGGATTCAAGTTCGATTCAAATATTATTTGCTTTTCTACGATATTCTGTATCTTCATTTATTTTTAATGTATTATATTTAATTACTTTGCTGTATTTTTTAATTGCTTTCAAGTATTTTTAATTAATTTTCATTAATGATTTAATGATTTTAATACTTTTTTCAATTATATTAAAAAAATGCTAATGTATTTTTTTTTTTATGAAAAGAGATTTAACTTGCCTAAATTAATCAAGAAGCGTTGTGCCTTCGTTTTTAGCGGCCCTAGGTTACCTGTAACACCGCTAGGGGACCGCTCTTGCTTTTCTCCTGTCTGGATGTCACACTCTGTAGCGGCCAAACGGTTAGAGATATTAGAATGAAACATTCACCATTGTGTTCAGCATCAAAAAGTAGGTGACCACAAAAAAAAAATCAGACTTCTAGGACCACTCCCTGACCTCCCAAGGCGTCTTCTGTCTTTTTAAGACGTTTTTAAAAGAAAGAAAACGCCTTGGGGGTCAGGGAGTGGTCACAGATGTCTGTTTTTTTTTATACGTGGTCGCCTACTTTATGATGCTGAACACAATGGTGAAGGTTTCATTCGAATATATCTAACCGTTTGGCCGCTGGATGTATAAGATTGTATAAAAGCAATGTTACTAGCCCCTAGTACTACTGGATCGAAACTTTCGCCATTGTGTTCAGCATCAAAAAGTAGGTTACCACGTCCAAAAAATCAGACCTGTAAGGCCCACTGCCTGACCGGAAGTTGGGTGTCAAAAGTGGTCGCTTCCAATGAAGTTTTGTTTATTAAAGTTTGTTTATCAAATTGTGGATATTATGGGACCGCTTTTCTTTTGACACTGTCTACAAGCATTAATTATCTTGTTTACTATTTCTTTATTTTTTTTTTTATTATTTCTAATATAAATGAAAATGCAGGACTTAGCAAATTCTAATAAGACGTAACCTACGTTTTACCAAATATTTCAATTGAAATAAAAGATATCCAGGGGCTGCATAGTGGGAGTGAACTGTGGAGGGACTTCTAATATTACATTTCTTGAAAAACCTTAATGTGAAATGTTGCATTTGTTCGAGAACTAGAGCAGTCTTGTAGGGAGGGGTTTTATTAAAGTTTCTTGGGATTTTCTTACTAATTTTTTGTCCATTTTACCAGATTTGGAGCAGTGATTTATAATATTTGGGCATAATTGCAAAAGTGCTTCAACTTCTTATGACTATCATGAACCGAATATACCTGTAGGTTTATGCAAATATATAAAATCTTTAGCAAAACATGACCAACCTATTGTTATGGTGTGCTTAATAATTTACATTTGTTGAATCTATGAAATGACAAAGATAGTAATGATTGTATTGATTCTTTAAATTTTTAAATTTATATGTAGCGTTTTGTTGACAACATTTTTCATTATATAGAATTAATTTAGCAACAACTTTTGCATGTTGTCAACAATCGTTACAATGTATGGTTATTATGTATGTTATCAAGTGTAACGTGAGATTCAATTCATGATTATTATTCTGTTTCTGTTTTTAAGTAGAAGAAGAGTGATTTAATCATTCTCTTCTCTTTTATGTAATTCCTGATGAAAACTTTTGTTGAAAAAGTTGAAATATTGAAGTAAATATTTTTTCAATTACTTAATTTTGTAACTGCTGATTCCTTCAATCATACGATTAATGTTTATCGTTTAAATCTGGATGATAATTGTTAGGTAGATCCGTATTTAAAATATTGCAAACAAATCATGTCGAACCTATCTTTGTTTGTAGAAATCTGTAATAAAATGTAAGCATTATCGATAATTTTATTTTTAAAAGATAATTTTGATGATGACTCGTTTCATTTAGATTAGAAAGAAATACAAAAAAATATTAGTTTTCTTGGGTTATTTTTTCTTAAATTCAATTGAAAAAAGTAGAGAGATCATTAAATATCCATTAAAACAAACAGATACAAAATAGTTAAAATAGATAAAAAAATTAAAATGCATTAAAATAATTCGATACAATAAACTGAGAAAGATAATAAATAATGCCAAAATATTGCCTATTATGGCAACCGAACTAGGAGCCTGTAGATTACAGAGCTTCTGGCGGTTGCTTATTTTATTTTATTTTTTAGTCTTTTTTTTTTTTTAATATTTTTAATATAAAATTTTTGATCAGATGTCACGGTTAACCAGTAGCTACAGAGGAAAAAATAAATATATTTTTTTTATTATTATTATTATTCTCAAATCTATGCTCTTAATTGTGTTTGAACAAAATCGGTAAAATCATTATCATGAACTCTCTCGTCAAAATTAGAGCTTACCGAAATTGTCAAGGTGCAGGCAGAATAATTCAGGCATAAAAAAAAAAGTGTGTCAGAGTTCGTTTGACGCAGCTTGAAAGGGACTCAACAATCGATGATAAAATACAGATGCTCATGGCTTAGGTAAACGGATTGTTCTGTAAGCCCTTACTTAGATCAAAGCATGTCGAAGCATACCCTAAACGAGTGTGTTACAAAGACGTAAGAATAAAAATACTTAGGTTAAAGAATAAACATTACAATTAGGAGATGGCTCACATTTTGATTTTCCATCAGATGCATAAGAAAGTATGCCAGCTAATGTTAATAATAAATTGCATAAACAGTAGCACATAATTTTTATTTTTTATTTTTTTATAGACCTACATAGGTCCGAACTATTATTAAGTAGAGAATCTTTTGTAGAGAAAGCAGAACAACTATATCAAGACCAGCCAAAGATTGACTTTGACCTTCATAGAGGACAATGATCCCTTAATCATTCCAGGACTTAAGAGAATTATTGACAAAGGTGTGCCTCGCTTGAGAGTCGCCAATCAGAAGCCATAAACTTTCCCGCCATAAACACTGACATTAACAATCGATTCAAATTCTACCATCGCGCCATCTGGTGCCCACGGTCGTTCTCTGATTTGCTCCACTTTAGTTTTAATTTTTTTCTGTTTCTTTTATAAACTACTTTAACAATGAAACGCGATTCTACGCGATTCTAGTAAGTTAATATGTGCAATTTAGATTCAATCTTTCTTTTTTGTAGAAATCATCTGCAAAATAAATGAAATTATTAAATTTATAATAATTAAATGAGGAACTTGTATATTACGTGGAGTAAATAAAAAAATAACAAGGTGCAGACGCCATAATTGAGAGAGCAACAAATTTTTATTAGTGTTTATTGCAAAGTTGAAAACAAAGAAACCAACAAACAAAAAGACAGAAATAATGAGATAGCAGCAATTGTAATGAGTAAAAGAGGAAAATTTCTGCGACTTGAACTATACTTAAATTACAGTAATGATATGGTTCCTCTAATAGTTTGAGACAAGGAAAACTATTATTGAAAATAGACTTCTTTGAAGTATAATACACTCGACTTTGTCAACACTCTGTAATGAGACTTTTTGTTAAGTGATGACCGTTTGAAATTTTACTTCATTAAACATCGCAAATAATGTGTTTCATCATTTCCTATTCTTTATTATCTTGATCTAATACAAAAACGATTGCATCCATCACATTAGCAATCAGTCAAAAATGTGAAACAGATCATAGAGCCCTCAAAGATCTATTGCTGGAAGTTCTAGGCTCACATCCACGAGGGAAGACTGTTATCAAGTTCTACTGCAAAAGATGTCGTAGACATGTAGGCTATAACACAGCAGCTGATTGCAGATCTCCTGTTCCACAGTAACATCTGTTTCCTTTCTAATTAGTTCTTTTCAGGATGGTCTTTATGTAATAAGACCTAGATGTTGTGTGTCTTTAATAATCTTACAAATATGGGCTCGACTGAACTGATCTCAAGATCATCTGCAGAAGACTCAAAGGTAATGCTGCAATGAGATCCGATTTAGGACGGTCTGCACAACTTCTGATAAAATTGAGAGTTGTTTTAATCTCTTCTTAACCTACATTGACTTTATATCAATATTAACCAATCGCTAAATACCTGATTCATCAGAAATCAAAATTTAGCTGCCAAATTTTCTTTTGTTAAATCACTCGTGAATTAGAAAACTCCCATCAACCCCTGCGTTGTTCACATTTTCGAAGATAGTTGAGATCAACTCCGATACCTGTAAATTTGATAGAGAATTAGATGTATTTTCTCTACTAAAAGTTTGAAGAATAATTTTAAATAAATCTAAGCCATATAAAGATTCTTGTCTTCAAGAGAAAAATTGACTCAGATTTTTTCCTTTTTTCTACATGGAAGCCGCCCTTTTAAAAATACTACTGCACTTTGATGTTATTAATCAATTGCAGTCACTTTTAGAAACCCGATACTAAGTCATTGTCAACTATTTATCAGTTAACTATTGTCTAATTGTGCTTAGTGTACACCAACTATTATTTATAGATCTGTAGATCTTCGATCACGATTAGCGGATCATCAAATGATAATCGCTTTCGCAGAGCGTAAGTGCCGACTGCCCTCAATGTCCAATGTGGTTCTTGAGAGCATTGACATGAAACTCGTATCATCTCACTAACATCAGGAAAAGAGACAGATTCGGTGAAGGCGATGTGATCGTGTGATTGGATAAGAATCAGTATCTGATCTTCTTTGGTCTTTTAAGAAGACATCTTACAACATACTAGATATTGCAATAATATCCTGGACCCATACTTTCATCTCTTTCTCACAGCCATGGATCCTGATAACTTTTTTGACGTACGATAGATAATATCCTTCCACATAGAGCTCGCCTAGATAACCAGTATCTTTAGAGAGAAGCAAGCAGTCGTGTAAAATAGCCATCTAAATAATCTGACCTGGATAGAGTATGCTTGGTTCCCTCTAGGAAGCCGGATTGCAGAAACCATCTCCATGTAATCTCCTGGAGCTTAGATCTGCTTTTTCATTGAAGGGCAATTAATCCCACAAATCCTGACAGACATTCTAATTGTCAGCATAATTGTAGATGCCAATCCTTCATTTCAGTCGGAAGACATCAACCACGCATTTTCAAAATGTCATGATGAACTTTTGCTTGCCAATTAATGATTGTAGCTGTAAATGGTTTAAGTTGCATATTTCATGACATTGTCAACGCAATTCTCTCTTCTATCGGCCATTATTGAGTTTTGTTATCACGAAATGAATTTAAAATTTTTGGTTGCTATTGATTGCTTATTGCTTATCTTTCGAGAATAGTGTATCTAACCATTAAAGCATTTTTATTTCAGGCATTTTTGAGAAAGCAAATGAAGATTATCAGCTTATCAAAGATTAAAAAAATGCTTTTTTGTAGCTGGAATATTCCGTTTATGTAAATTCATCAAATACATTGGATCAAAGATCTTGCAGCATTCAAGCTGTGATAAGTCCCCAGTGAGGAGTTAACAACAAAAGAAGACATTAATTAAAGAAAATTAGCGGTTTCATAGTTTTGGTTTTTCCGTATTATAGTAATTTTGTTCAAGGTATGCATTTCGAATATATAACCTTTGAACACGCTTTTTTTCTTTATATTAGCCTATAAATCATTAATTGTAATTTAGGTCTTGGAGTGACGCATCAATTTTTTTTTTTTATGAAAATAAAGATTTTCATTAATTGTAAAAGCTTTTCATTTACTTATCAAAGTTCAATAATGATATTTCGTCATTTGAGAATTGCTGCTATTGTGTTCTATGTCCACAATGTTCTACGTTTTGAGAAGAACATGTTTAAAGCTTTATTTATATAAAATTAGAATATTTGAGAACATGTTTCATTAATGGCAAGAACCTTAAGATTTTGCACGAAGATGATGACAACAACAACAACAACAAATACAGTGCAGGCAGCAAAAAAATGGAGATAGAACAATTGAACTTAAAAATGCAAAGTTCACCATAGAATTATTTTGGTTTATGAACTTAGACTAGGATAAGTTCTAAGATAGAGAACTTACGGTTTGCATCATTTTTATGCAAGTTTCCATTAATTTTTTTAGCTTCATATATTTTATTTTCTGAATTACACTCATGGACAAAAAAATTAGCGCACCAAGAAGGAGTCGTCAAAATGAAACGAAAATTTATATACGTAATGACTACTTTGATATAAGTAAATGATTAGAAAATCAAAGAAAAAGGATAATTTATTTCAGAGAAAAAGGCAAAAGAACGGAGGAGTTAATACTCCGTTGGACCCCCTCTAGCGCGAATGCACGATGCGATACGATCGGGCATTGAGTCATACAAGTTCTGTATGATGTCTTGAGACATTTCGTTCCATATTTGCTGTAACCTTGCCTCTAGTTCGTTCAAACTCGTGGGATGCTCAACTCGTCGTCCCAAATGATCCCAGATATGCTCGATTGGAGACAAATCTGGGGATCGGGCAGGCCAAGGAAGGGTAGTAACAGTGCGGAGACAGTCTTGTGACACCCTTGCCGTATGAGGCCGAGCATTGTCTTGTTGAGAAATGGCTCCTGGGAGCCGTTGCATGAGTGGCAACACATGTGGTTGCAGGATTTCATGAACATACCGCTGGGCTGTCATGGTGCCACGGAACAATACTAGGGGTGACCGTGTATTGTAGGCAATTGCACCCCATACCATCACACCAGCTGTGGGAGCGGTGTGTCGCTGTACAGCAAAAGCAGGATTGAAGCGTACACCACGGGCTCTCCACACACGAACACGATTGTCATCACTGCCGAGATTGAATCTGGATTCGTCGCTAAAGACGACCTGGTTCCATTCCGCTGCAGTCCAGTTTCCTCGTGCGCGGCAAAACTCCAAACGGAGGCGTCGATGGGTGGGCGTCAAGGGCAGCACACGTAATGGGCGCCGCGATACCAACTGTCCTTCAGCCAGGCGCCTTCGTATGGTTCGAGAAGACACAGAGGCCCCTAGTGAAGGTGCTACCTGTGCCTGGATGGCGGCCGATGAAGCAGTTGGCTGTACGCGTGCATTTCTGACTACGTGGCGGTCTTCTCGACGACTGGTCTGTCGAGGGCGTCCTGAGCCTGGTCTTCGTGTACATGACATCTCTCGGGTCCACTGGTCCCAACACCTCCTCACAACACAATCAGAGCGGCCTAATTGACCAGCTACTCGCCTAGCTGACCACCCAGCTTCCATCATCCCGACGATTCTCCCTCTCTCAAACTGCGACAACTGCGTATACTGTCTTCGAACACGGCGTAATGGCATGTCTACCTCAGCTCTTCCTTTGTAAATGATTCAGCACACTCAAACAAGCTTTGGTTACCTGTTTTATACTCCACAGAGTACGATGTTCAACGCCCTCTACCGGCTATATGTAATGCGCAATCACGCTGCATTTCTAATCATTTGCATATCTCCCCGACATGTACCTTCATTGCAAGTTTCGTTACGATCCCGCAATTATTTCTTGGTGCGCTAATTTTTTTGTCCATGAGTATATTGTAATCTACTAATTGCAGGTAACAATTTTCTTCATACTAAATTGCATTCTCAAACTGATTACGAAGAATTTAGAGAAACGTTGTATGACTTAGATGAAGTATTTTCAGTTTTATTTAAATAAATAAATTATTACTTCATTGTATAGAGTTGATTGTAATCAGATTTGGCCTAATCATGTTATTTTTAGCTTTCTTAGCGGAAAGATCAGTCTAATCAAACCACTCACTCTGTGTCCTCTGATATCTTCTGAATCGTTGGATCTTCTTAAAACTTGACATGCTTATTCAAGATTCTTTAAGATCAGCTTTTGTATTTGAAATTTTTCTACGTAGATCCTTGTGAAGAAATCACCGTTTGAAAATAACAACAAAAAATAAAAAATGTTAGAACCAAAACAATGATTCCTAACAATGTGTACTAATCCTTTCAGCTAATCCATTAATTTCGCGTCCTCTGATATGTTTAAAATAAATCGGAGTTAAGTAAGTAATGTGATTTTTTTTTAATGGAAAATTTCTACTGTTGTATTTAGCAGCTGTTATATTTTCAAAGTAACAGTAGACTCTCCTTTTTATGGTTTTCACGATTTTTTTTAAGGACATTTTTAGGGAAAACGTTTAAGGAAAGTAATATTTGAGTTTTTTTCAAGAACATCTTGTTTCTGAATCAACTCAAGAAACACACAAACGAAATAAATTAAAGGTTCTTGAACCTTCTCGAACCTTGATATTACTTTTTCTTAACATCTTGTTTCTTAATAGAATCTTTGAAGGTGAAATACCAGCTATTCATGAAAATACTAATAAAATAGTTTTATAATGCTCCTTTATGTATAGTTGCTTATACATATTGTAAATATATTAATCTTAGAAGATCCTTTTAACTTGTGCGGGTTGAAAATCTTGACCTAACTAATTATTTAAAAATAGTGAGCACACATGTTTAAAAAACGAATTGTATATACAAATTAAAAACAATAAAAGGTAAAAATACTTAACAGGATAGGACAGTTTCAATCCCCTAAATGGTGGGTTATCTTCAGCTTGAAGATAACTCACCAAGCTGAAGATAACCTACCATTTAGGGGGTTGAAACTGTCCTATTCTGTTAAGTGTTTTTACCTTTTATTGTTTTTAACTTATACTTACAATTCCTTTTAAACATGTGTGCTCACTATTTTTAAATAATTAGTTATGTCTATATATTAATCTTACTTACTTAAAAATAAAGGGTATTTGAAAACTTAAATCTCCATCACCATAAGAAAAATAAAACAAACTAAACGTAATATGTGGCCACTCTTTTAGAAGAGGTCAATTTCTCAACTATAAGACATTCAAAAAAATAATAAAACTGTTTATAGAAAGTTCATTTGGTAAGATTATTTTTCGAAAAGTTTTGATTACACTAGCATTCCAACAGCATATAACATAAAATTTATTTATGTAAAAAAAATGATCAACAAATGAAAAAAATATACCTAATAATTGATTATCATATCAATCAAACAATCAATCAATTCTAGTAATCGTGTAATCAAGAATTTAACAAAAGAGATTTCTCATAAATCATTAAAAGAAATAATATTATAATCTTTTACTCAAAATAAATAGATAACCCTTAAAATTGCATAAAAACAGAAATCCTTAGATTACTAGGCATAAATCCTTAAAATTTAAAAAAAAAGAAAAAAAATTGAAATTAAATTTGTTCTTAAAGTTTAAATGTAATAGAAAGTAACTACATATATACTAATCAATCAATCACACATTCTCAAGTTTTAGGAGCTGTTAATAACTTGCTCTATTGAGTGTTTGTAGAAAGTAGGATAGTAGCACATGAACTATTATCTGGAGTGATTTGTTTGTTAAATGTAATTTATGAACGTTTAGAGAGATAGAGATTAATACTGTAATTAAAAGGTTTATTGACATTTTTTTCCTAATTTATCTTTGTTATTTTTTATTTTTTTTTTGCTATTTGTAAGAAACATGGCTGCCTCTCTAAGAACAGTTACTGGGAGAAATTTGTATTTAAAATAGAAAATAAAGTAGAAAATAACTTTTTGGGGACTAATTTTTCAGAGACATAAAAACAAAAATTACTAAGAAATACTAGGAAATCATATCACAATTTCCGAATTATTCTTTAATCTAATATTAGTTACATAAGCAGATAGTAGATTACATCAAAACGATTTTCAGATTTTAAAATAGTTCGGTCATTGCAATCGATGAACAAAATGCAACACTAAAAGCCTTATAATATCTGCAAAGCAATATCTGAACACTTGGAGGAACATTAACCAGCAAATCCTATGACTATACCACGCATCTAGTTATTGTCACAGCTTTAGTTGGATGAACGATAGCAGTTCGTTCATTGTCCTTTCTTCCGCTGTTATCAGCTGTTGTTATCTTCTGCATATCTTTCAATTTCCATATTGTGGTCTTGCGTTGCACAACAGGCTATCCCTGCTCTGTACTGCTTTTTCCTCGACACAGCATGACTTCTTCCACAGAAGCTCCTCCTCCAGCGTTCTACCGTTCACGCAGTTTTTCTTCTTTTCACTGTTTTCTTCTCTTCTGCTGGCTCCTGAAACAAAAAGTCTCAAAATAAATATCTATGCGTTTTACAATGCAAAAACATAATGCATATATGTATAATAATTATGCTAATGGATGAAAATATTTAATTGTTGTACTTTTGAAATACAGACAGTAACTTATAATGCTATCTCGATTAAAATTATTTTAGCATTTTTCAAGTCTCCATTTGAATAGTATATCTAACAATGAATTAAAAATTTACAAATTTTGATTTAAAGCCAACATTTGCCTAAAACTTGGCTAATATACCAAATTTTGGTCAAATATATTTTGTCGTTTTAACTAAATCATTCTTGGGCAATGTAGACAATCGACCAATGCATTGACAGTATCGAATTTTGAATCGACAGTATCGAATTTTGAATCGACAGTATCGAATTTTGAATCGACAGTTTCCAATTTTGGTTAAAAGTGTTTCTTTCTGACAACTTATGTAGGCCTACATGGAGACAAAAAAATGTTGTTTTTGCTGCACCTGCAGTAAAATGAACAATTGTATTATATCAATGAAGAATACAGAGATATTGCTGATGAATGTATTAAAAACAATCTATTGATGATTGATGGGAATCTTACGATGACGTCATCATCAGATACTATTGTCCTCCAAATGAAAGTTGGCCGGCGGAAGTTTGAACTGCGCAGCCCTTCCGGTAGCTCATCAATTATGTTTTCCTGTCACAATGGACGACAGAGTCTGTTTTCACTGAGAAAGACATGTTGATAACGCCAAATTAAAACTTCTCTCGACTATTTAGCGTTATTTCAATACCAGTTGCTAACAATAAGTATTTATATAAATAAATAAATATATATTATTTATAAATACAATGCTCTTTTGCAAGGTAACAAGCGATTACCGTAATGGCGGCGTCCTGTCATAAAATCAGACGGAAGTGCCTGACCAGACTAATCGATGATACATGCGCAGATCTCACAAAAACAGGGCGGCCAACTCTCATTTGGAGGATAATAAACGCATCGCCTTCTCGCTGCAACCATGTCCTTCTATCATCAGCAGTTCTCTTTAACTCATAATAACTTCGGAATTTCAGTACCATTTTCGTTTCTTCTAAAAATTTTCGCTTCGACCTTCCTCTGCCCTTTTTTCCTAAAATTATCCCTTCCAGAATATTTTTTAAAAAATTATTATGCCTAATCATAAGGCGAAGAATTTTTTTTTTCTTTTCTCAATTTCCTGTAGTAATTTTCTCCGTTAATTCAAATATTAATGCCTTTTTGAGTCGAGCTGATACTCTGAGCGGCCATTTCGAGCTTGTTGGGCTCTCTTCAACCAGAGCAGGACTCAAAAGGGGTACGAGGGAAAGTATTGGGAATTCACAGTAGACAGTGACCCTTCAACTACTAAAAACAAAATAAAAAACAAGAAGAAAATGTGGAATACAAATCCTTGGGCAGCACTCAGGCTATCACAAAAGGTAATTGACCACAAAAAGGAGAAAGAAAAAAAAAATAAGTGAATAAATATCAAACCCTCTAACGGGTAAAAGGAAAGCAATTAATTCAAATAAGAATGCCTTTTTGAGTATGCGTAAGAATGCCTTTTGTAGTAGCCGGAGTGCTGCCCAAGGATTTTTATTCCACATTTTGTTCTTGTTTTTAGTCATTGAGGGGTCACTGTCTACATCGTGAATTGCCTCCGTTCTTCCACTTCTTCCAAAACCTCTTGATTCGTTTCCTTTCTGTCCAACTAGTTTTTATCACCCTCCTCCATATCCACATTTCGGCTGCCTGAAGGCCAAGAATTTTTTTTTCTTTTCTCAATTTCCTGTAATAATTTTCTCCGATAATTCAAATATTAATGCCTTTTTGAGTCGAGCTGATACTCTGAGACGGAAATCTCTTGATTTCCTAATGTCCAGGTTTCATTACCATACATCAATATGCTCCACAAAAATGACGTACCTCTACTGTTATTCTACCCTTATTTATTCGATATTTATTTAATGTTATCTATTGTATTATCAAAGATCCTACCGTAGCATGGCGGGTAAGTATATTTAATAAAGTCAGTAAAAAAAAAATCATGATCAATTATAATTGATGGAGAAAAGTAATAAAAATATTTAAAAATAATAAAAATATTAAACGTGTACAGATTCTTAAAGTATTTGATATTAAAGTATCACTTTTAATTTTCGTATTAATCTAAATTTAGGAAAAATTGAATTTGATAAAAGTTAACAAAGAAAATTATTTTTGAAAATATTAAGCTGTGTTGATGTATTTGATTAAAAAAATAGTATAATATAGTTAGAAAAATTAAGAGTAATGTGAATAAAACGTTTTAATGTACCAGCAGAGGTGAAAAATATATTTTGATAATCTATATTACTAAAATCTTTTATTTCTCTGTCTGTGTGTCTGTCCGGCGCAGTTTTCTGTGAGAATGAAAAATAGAAAGAATTTTTTCAATGAAACATCCGCGACAGGAATCGAACCTGCAACCTTCTGATCTGAAGTCAGACATCTTACCCATTAGGCCATGGCAACTACAACTCTATTCATATTGTTTTTTTGATTTATCTGTCAAAACTGAAGTGACTTTGACTGAAAAGGAACAATTGTAATAAAAAAGAAAGTCAAAAAAGAAAGAAGCAGTACTTCATTAGGTAGAATACTGAGAAATTACTATTTGTAACTTAAAAACCACTGAAAAGTATCAATTGGAATGAAAAAAAGAGTCAAGAAAGAAAGAAGCAGTATTTCCATTAAGTAGAATACCGAAAAATCACTATTTGTAACTCAAAAGCTAGAATCACATCAAAGTCAAAAAACTCACGATGAATATGCGGCTCATCAACCAAGATGAACGAGAGTGTCGATAACATCAATCGAATGATAAGTCTAAGAATACAAGGAGAGACTACAGAGCATACAAGTGCGAAAAAAATTGACACTTCTGATAATCTACCACACGAACATCTCTATCTGCCCGAATATCTGAACGCATTGAATCTCAGCAGTATTCCTCAACATCGTTTGTCATTGAATATTGGATCTCCAATAATATTGTTGCGAAACATCAATCCCAAGTTTGCATACTGCAATGGAACTCAACTTAAATGCCGTTCATTCGATAATGATCTCATAGAAACCGAAATTATAACAGAACTCACAAAGGAGATTTTGTTTTCATCCATAGGATAACTATGGTACCATGCGATAATCTACTTCCATTCACTTTCACAAGAAAACAATTTCCGATCCGACCTTCTTATGCGATGTTTATCAATAAAGCTCAAGGACAAACTCTAAATAAAGTTGCCATATATTTGGAAAACGTTGTCTTCATTCACGTACAACTTTATGTCTTTGAGTCATAATTCAACAGAATTTGGTTATCTTCACTCTAAAGAATAGTCACAATCAATTTATTGCCAAGAATTTCGTATACAAGCTATGATCTTCATTCATCATCTATATCAACCAACGTCCATCTGAACATCTCTTCTTCAAATATCTATATCGAACAATCTGATAGCCTAGATTATTAGATAATTTTCACTATTTATAACTCAAAAACCACTGAAAAGTATCAATTGGAATTGGATAAAAAAGAAAAGAAAAAAAAAAAGAATCACTATTTCAATTAGGTAGAATACTGAAAATTCGCTATTTGTAACTCAAAAGCCACTGAAAAGTGTATCTATATTACTAAAATCTTTTATTTCTCTGTCAGTCTGGTGCAATTATTGTAATTTACAAAAATAGAAATAATTTCTATAAGTTATCTTCTGGAATCGAATATGCAACTTTCTGCTCCGAAGTTAGACGTCTTAGGCATTAGACCACAAGGATTACATTCTAATCTCTAAAAAAAATAAAAATATATCATAGATATATGATTCACACGCTGATTCTAAAAGCAGTCGTGGATTGAGAGAATATAGACATCAAAAATTAAAATAAAAAAAAAAAACTTTAAAATTTTTTTATTTTTATATTATTATGAAAAAAATAATACGAATTATGAAAAAAAATACCCATCAATAATTAAACACTTTTTTTTAATTCTTAACTTAAATTTTACTATTTTAAAATTTTAATAAATTTTTTATATATATTTTATTTTTGAGTAATAAATTTATGACTTTTTATTACTTTATTACTTTCTATAGTAGTGGGAAAGTTTAGAAAATCACGCAAACGACACGCAAAACAATTTTGTTTTCTACTATAACAACATTTCAGTTTCTTAGAACTTTTACATAAAACAGAATATTAACCATATTAAATATCGTTGCTTGCTCCCTAAAGAATAAATGTATAATGTTTATTGAGAGAGACTCATCTCTCTCTCTTTACGTGATTGTGTTGGTTAGGATGGATGGCTATTACTGGGAATCTTCTGACCACGATAACTCGAAAAATTTCCACCAAACTTTTAATATTACTGTGTAGATCAGATTAGATTTAGGACTGTATAGTCAACAGTTTTAAAGAACTCTTTATATACTAACCAAAACACCGAAATATATATTACTTTAAGTGAATGATCAAAATCAAACTTTATATATGAGAGTTAAATGCTAAATATCAAGTCCTGAATAGATTTTAGTGTCTGTAGCCCCTGTTTTTGGGTACTTCACAACAATGTTCAAAAACTGTATCCTTAAATATCTCAAAAACTCTTACATTGTAATTGATATGAAATTCTATATTTGAATTTTGGAATTATTGTCTTGTTACATTTTGATATTTGTATGGGCCATCTTATGGACCACTTTTAATTATGAGTAAAAGCTATCATGCCCTTAAGTAATTCAAAGAATGAATTACTGTTTTACATCAAATTTCAAATTTAAAAGTACTGCATACATTTTATTAAATTTTGGTGATTATATATTTTAAGATCCATCCTACTTTAAGATTTTTTTGCAGGTCTCAGAAATATAACTTTTTGTTGTTCAACTAATAATGCTGTTATTTAACTTTATTTTTGATTATAAAGCAAGTTTACAGTATGTTGGTTGTCGATTAGATCTTAGCTAATGTTACTGTTACTTTCAATACTGACGTTACATTACTTACATTACTGAGATATTGTAGTTAGGATCAAAACTTTCTGACTAAAACAGTTTATTTTTTGAAATCTTTTAAATTATTTAGTGTGGAGAAAGTTTTGAGAATTGGTTCCATTGTCATTTTTTTAAAAATTTAGTCAGGGATACTAACTTCATAAGTAAACAAAGATTATGGTTAAAACAAAACTACACTAAGAATGGTATTAAAAGAAATTATCTTACAGGCTAATTGCTTATTTAGTAAAAGTATGTCCACTATTTAGAATATGTTTAACATTCAAATATAAATAAAGTGACGAGTTAATGAACATTTCGTATAATAGAAGTATCTCTGTAAAATCATATATTGTGTTATTTGCCTGTGGAATTCTGCCTTTTCCGTTATTATTTTTTTTTTTAAGTTGGCAAAATTACTTTTAAACAATTTCTCTGCCAATTGTAAAATTCAATAATTTTAATTTATTAAAATTTTAAATTTTGACATAGCTTAAAAATGCAGTATTCAAAAATAACCCCAACTTTCCAGGAACAGTTCTCTTTGCATGTTATTACAAGTTGAAACTAAAACTTCTTCATCTCCAATTCAGCAAGTTGAGAAGTTTCCCGTTCTTCGTCTTCTTTTCCGCATCTCTTTCAGCCTCCAAGTACTTCTACTTTCTCTTCTTTTATTTTTCTTCCTTCATTGTTTAAAGAAACGTGCAAGGGCTATTTGCCTATCAGGAGAGGAGGTATTTTTTTTGTATATCTCCCACCCATTTGCAGAATGGTCATCCTCAACATCTGCTGACTGAATACATATTAATGCCTGTATTATACAGCGCTATACACATAACACCCTACTTTTCTCGGAACGCAAACGTTTCCTTTGCCCGTTTCTAAGGGTCTAGAAGATATGGAAAACAAGGAGAAACAATTTATTTCTTTTTTCGGTGATTGTGTCCATATTTTGGACCGCATAACGCATTCATGCTGACCATTTTGTTAATGTAGCTAGAATTTTTCAACGACGAGAATTATGGTAAAGGTAGCTTTTTTTTCCCTTTCATTCTTTTCTTTCCTTCCGAAAAAGGTTATCTATAAGCAGAGGGGAAAGAAAGAAAAAACTTTACCTCGTGCGCTCACAATGCAAAATAAGAACGTCTGCCGATAGATTGCTGCAGGAAATATGGCCGTCGATACGTATGTAAATTATGGCTGAAATTGCGGTGTAAATTCTGGTATTTTGAGATCGCATTCTTATACGAGGAAATCGTCTTTAAAAATGGGTTTTAAATTACTGTTTTCTTTCTTTTTTTCTTTCTTTTTTTTTTTTCTTTTCCTTCTTTTTGCTGAAAATGAAATTGCGGAGAAAAATGAACTATTTCTTAATATAGAAAAAAACTTATCTCAAGTGGAAAATATATAAAAGTCGGACAAAGGTCCACCACTATTTTAAGCTATTAATTTTCAGCAATTTAATATTTTTTATGACCCTTATCATTCCACAAATAAATTTTTTAAAAATGTCTGAAGACCTTTTTTTTTAATCCTTTATTTCTAACAAATAACATTTTATAATATATTAAAAAAATAAATTCTAAATTTGTGAAATCGTCAATAGGAAAAGACTTATTTATTTATTTTTTTTGTTTCCAATTTGAAGGTTGTTATCCCAACTTGTTTCGCTTCATAATTCTGCAAAAATGTCCAGATATGTATAAATATTAATGCACAACTTATCTGGGTATAAAATATATAAATCTAAAAATGTATTAAATGTATTAAAAATGTATTCAGTTTTTCATATACTTTGTGAAAATTGTATGTATTCTTAACAATGATCCAGTAAAAATTATATATTCGGATCGTAATAGTTAAAACATTGGTGTTCAATTCTAGCAATTAATGATAGAAGTAGTTCTAAAGAATTTAAAGCCTACTTTCCATGAAATATTCTTCTTAATTTGTTTTTAAGTTCAGAAGATGCATTAGGCGGTATAATAGTTGTAGGGAAACACATACACCTACACTGACCCATGTGATGAGCCACACTTTTAAAAAAAAAATAAGAAAATAGTTGACTTAAAAAAAAAATCAATCATTTTAATACCAAGTTCTTCGTTTTCACGAATTAACTTTCAACTTTTTATTTAAATTTTCCTAACCGTAGTTCAGAGTTGAAGTTTTTTTGAAAAACCCTTGGAAAATCAGTTTTGGTCTGTTCCAATTGTCTTTATTACAATGTACGCGAATGAGTAACAGGAGCTGTGTTGAATAAAGTTGGATAACTAGGAAATAAATGAGAGGAAAGACTGAAGCGATTAAAGATTGGAACGATTCCCTACATTTCCGATTCTGAAATGATTGCATAGATTTTGCAAAGTAGGGAAGGATCGAGGAATCTTTACTTAATCTAGGATTCCAACCTGCACCGTCAATAAAGTGTCCATTTGTGCACCGTCAATAAAGTGTCCTCGGGATTCCTAAAACAATTAGCTTTCAATTTAATGTTTTCATTATTATTAAATTAATTGTTGAAATATTGTTCAACCATGGTGTTCATGGTAAATATTATTTATAAAGAAAGAAAGACCGAAAGAAAGGGCCAGTAAAGTTACCAAAATAATAATATCCCGTAATTGAATTAGATATGCTTCTTTTTCTAAGAAAATCCTGAAATGAAAAGCCATTGCTTTAATAAAGTGAAACGGAACATTTCGTCAGGTGACTGGACATACAATTAGAAATTTCAGTAATTCAGTTTTGAAGGCAAATTCTTAGAATAGGTAATGTTCTATATGTAATTCTGTTGGAACGTGATACCACCAACCATTCTTTGGTAACATTCATGTTTATAGTCATGTGTTTTTTTATAGTAAAGTCAGGTTCGATTCTTCTTTGCAGATAAATATCTTGGCTAATAAGCCTTAATTTGTAAACGACGCAAATCAATCGGAAAATATTACAAATAAAATATTCCCTTCGATTACTTTCACCAATTTCGTGAAGTGCGAAAGGGACTTAGTGAAGTATCACAAGAAACAAATAACAGAATCACCGACAAACAAGCAACCTGGTGATGCATAAATACTTTTTGTTTTCTTTCAAGATCGTTTTCTCACTATTGGATTGTGGATAAGAGACAGCATCGGTATTTTAATTTGTGTTGTTGTAAATCACAAGAATTGTAGAAAAGCTTACAAAAATTTTTAAGTACTAATTCTTTGTCCTTTTTCATCCTATCTGCAGAGTTACTAACCAGATTTTGATTATCCGCGATCGGTAGCAAAAGAAATCAGTTGCCTATATTTTAGAACCCTGATTCTGAGGAACAGCAATTAGTCATCTTTGTCCTGCTGTTACTGTCGTTCACTGCGCTTTTCAAATTTACATTATTTATAGAAATTAAGAATATCTGACTCATTACTGCAGAAATAGATTAAAATTATTATATGTTCCTAAAACAAAAAGTGAGAACAGTACATTATTATTTATTTCATTGCTTAAGAAAATGACTTTTAAAGATTTTTGGTCAGTCATGGTGGGAGGATGCGTGGGCGAACACGATGTCTTCTTACAGTTTTTAGAAGAGTCCTTAGAAGATATATATATATATATGTCAAAGTTTGTATGTTTGTTTGTTCTCTATACAATTTTACACCGTTTGACTAATCGGAACCAAATTTTGCAAAGATACTCTACTACCGTGCAGAAAATATAGGCTACCTTGGAACCCGGTTAACCACTCCTAAAAGGGTGAAACGGGATGAAATCTCTGAAATAGCGCCACATGTGGACCTGGTGGCGGCAAATGGAACTACATAAATATTTTTCTGGAAGAATTGGGGAAGGTTTGATGTGATAGGGTTGGGAAAAGGGGCGAACCAGGATTTCCCACCTCCTCACCACCCTCTCCTCATCTTCATCCCTTCCCCGGGCAACGCCGGGTGCTTTAAGCTAGTATGAAGATAAATTAGAAGTCTTCGATCATTTTGCAATCCAGGATAATTGTTTCTAATGTGATAGATTTTCATAGTCAAATCAATGTTCAAAGATGTATGTGATAAAGAGCAATTCAAAAAAATATATGAGAAATTAAGATTTTGGCAAATATGTTTTTAGAATAGATTGACAAACAAGAAAAAGAAATAAATAAAACAAAACAAAAATGTTTAATAGATAAACCAAAATTTATTAAATTCTAAATGAAGATGTCTTGAGCTTTATGAGATTCGGAGTGCTACTTCAACTATCATCAGCCAGGACTATATAGCATTCAAAGATTGCTAAGAATTTGAACTATCGAATAATTCAAATACGTATTACTTTTCTAATCTCCTGAACTTATTCGTTTTATTCTGCCTTTTAAAGAACTTTAATTCTTGCCTTTTCTTTTGGTTGACATTGTTTTTATTTTTTTTATTTTTTTAATGGGAAATTGGAGCCTCCAAAGGTTAAACAAACTAAAAAAAAAATGAACTAATATATATGTATATATACCGTATTGTCCGGCGTATAAGACGACCCTCAATTTTTCCAATTAAAATATAGAGGTTGGGATATACTCGCCGTGTAAGACTACCCCTCTTCCAACGCACACCAAATAAAAATTAAAAAAAACATCAGGTTTGATTTCAATATGGTAATTTTAATTCAAATGCTTATGGCATGCAGATACTTAGCAGCAAAACTGTCACTTATAAACATAACGCTGTTTGTCATCAAACATGTAAACATAGAACAGTGCAAGTGGATTAAATTTTTCCTTTAAAAGCGATGTACCTTATCGGCGAGTGGCTGGTTGTTGTAGCCTATACAACGCCTGCTTGGATTGGTCAGCTCTCCCTGTCTCCAAGTAACTGTAGATTTATTTATTCTACTGCATTATTTTAATGCTACATTTTTTTTAGAATTTCACTAAAATCATAGTATTTTTTAACTGTGCCTTGTTTATTCTGTCCCCGCTCTATCTCTTTTCTTTATATCGCCTGCACCTTGCTCCGCCCTTCACTTACACCTTCCCGGTGAGGCGCCCCCTCACCTCGGCATCGGGACCGCGTTAAGTCACTTCTTTCTTCTACCGTATTTGTACAGCGTCGTCCTTGCTGCTTTCATACGGTTTCCGCATACGGCGGGGATGCGGCCGCGGCCGTTTTTGAGCTCCCCCCACCATATGCGGCGACCGCAGATTCTCCAATCCGGCTGGGAAGTTTCAGCACCCGGCGTATAAGACGACCCCCGACTTTTGAGAAGATTTTCCTGGGT
>JAFIDM010012231.1:83967994-84013189 GCA_023159025.1 Thereuonema tuberculata
TCTAATGAGTTCGTGGATATATATAATCTGGTGCGTAGGGGCTCTAATGAACGGGAGAATTACCCAGCACAACAATTACTTCAATTGTTTTGGTTTACTTTCAATTTTTTTTCCGGGCCAGTTTTATTTTTGCTCACCCTGTATATATGATATCACATTGTCTTTTTGGCTTATTAGCAACCATTAATTAAATTAATATTAATCTATTAGTTTTAAGTTTTAATAAAAATGTCACATTGAACAACATTTTTAGTATGAAATAGAAATAATTAGATTAAAATAGTCTTCCGTGTTAAGGGCGAAACACATACTGCGAAAGTTCGACGAAAATCGCAGGACAAATCCCCGAATTTGACGCACCCCCATTCCACATTGACGCGAAAGTCCCTGCGATGTCGTCGCTGCGAGCGAATTGGATGTTAAAATCATTTCGCACCTGCGTCTAAATGAAACAGACGCAGATGCGATCGACGCATCGCGACGGTGTTTTCAACCAATCAGTGACGAGCTGTTCCTGTAGTCCCATGATCCTCTGCGAAAGCAAAAGGCGGGAAACGTAGATGAAAAACATGGCGTCCAGTGACCGCTTCAGTTTTAACGAGGAGCTGATATCCCAAGTGGAAGGATATCCAGCTGTTTAGGATGTTGGCGACCCCGACCATAAGGACACGAAGATTGTCAATGCTGCGTGGCAATCAATTATCTTCATTTTGAAGGTTCCCGGTTAGTATATTTTGTTTTTTCAATTTCCAAATATCAACATCAGTAATCGTCGTTAGGAAATTTGCCAGTCAGTTATTAGCATTTGTAATAACTGAAGTTTTTAAAATTTCTTTTTCAGTGACGGCTGCCCAAGACAGGTGGCGGAATCTGAGAAATACGTATGTGCGTAATGTAAAAAAAAAAAAAAAAAAAAAAAAAATTGTCGAAGTGGGTCTGCTGCCACTACAAGACGAACGTGGATCCATTTCGATCAGCTGTCGTTCTTACAAACCACAGTAATGCCACGAAGGTAATACAATTTAAATTTGTTTAGTTTTGTTAAGTATTTTAACTGTATTTAGATGTAATGTTTGACATTAATGGCGTACATTTCGTATTAGCAATTCACATAGAAAGGTGCAACACGGAAATATGACATATTCGTTCTGTTTGTACGAATGTCAAATGTTGACAATGTCGAAGAATTCAATGAACATATTGCGATTGTGGATAATATCAGGAACTTCACTGATGCTGTAAGATATATATGATACCCACAGATGTCTGTGTATATATATATATATATATAGTTGTCAATAGTAATTGATTTCCAATAACAGCAGATGGGAAAGTAGTTAAAAAATTATTTTGCACTATAATCAGTATTGCTCAATAGTAATCAATAATATTTAACAAAGTAAATATTGTATTTGCAGGTCATGTTAGAAAAATTAAAAAAAAAAAAATTCAATATTGTTAGGAAATGGCTCTTCAGTCTTGGTAATGCACACAGGAAGTATAGTAATGTTACATGTAATATGTATGTGTTTGTTTTTGTAAATATCACAGTATTCAGATCAGTAATGATGGAATGAATTTGCAAGCAACACACCACACTAGCAGTTATGATAGAAATGAATCTATGACATGACTATTCCCTGCAGAAATGAAAATAGTACATGATTTGTTATCTCAGTGTGCTTCTTTTGAAATACTGAATATTGTTTAACAAAATAAATATGGTATTTTCAAGTTTTTTTTTTAGAATTAAAAAAAAAAAAAAAATTCGTTCTTTACAATGCTCACTGAAATTATAGTAATGTTGTAGTCATATGAATGTGTTTTTTAATGCTATTTAACATGCTATTAATGATGGGACAAAGTTGCAATCAAAATAGCAGTGAACAATGGTTTAACAAATTTCCCACTTAGCTTTAAAGGCTTGAAGATCTGTGAATCTCATCTGATGTAAAGTTATTACTTCTAATTTGCTTCTGTGCTAAGTGTGAAACCACAATACAATTTTTTTCACTGCAATGCAATATACAAAATTCATAATATGATAAATTACATATAACTTGTAGAAATCCTAGCTGTTATCGTTCTACATGTAAATGTGATATATATAAAAAAAAACTATTACTTGCATATTGTTAAATTTAAATCTGACTATACATTTTCAACGAATTGTAGAGAGAAAGAGAAAGATTTTCCTGTCCTCACTAACCCTAAAAAAATTTAAGGACAATAAATATTGTATGAAGGAAGATAGTAATTGAATGTAACTATTATTTAAGAAATAGTATAGGGGTTAAGATGTATCATAATTACATTTGGAAAATGGGAGCTGTATGTACTTTCCTGTTTATAAAGTGTATATAAAGTCGAACATTTTGTAAATTTAGCCTTATGTATAAATAATACATTCATACATAATGTATTACTCAGGATTCTCACTGATTTTATATATGTTATTTAATGGTATTAGTATTCAAAATTATATCTGAAGTACTGTAGGTAATGTAATTTTTTTTTTCTTTCTAGTACCTCTGGAAGCAAGGCTGAAGCACTTCATGTCCTGTTCCTGAAGAATCTTGTAGCAAGCAGCAGTCCATGGGAATGCATCATTAACTCCCAAACCAAAAAGAAAGAGATGCCAGGTCAACAACATAAGAGATGTGGCCGCATCAGATGTTTTTTTGAGGGAGCTGCACTCCCAAATACAGAAGACTGGAGAGGATTTCAGCTCTCAGAGATTTAATGATTTCGAGATGTTTGTGTTAACACTGAGGCATTACTTTACTAGTATGGTCCTTACTAAAAGTATGAAGGCTGAAAATGTCCTTATTATATGTTGCACATAAAATAAAAGAAAGGAAAAGAGGTATCTGTCTTCCTGATTTTCTGGAAGAGGATGACCTAGACATGTAAACACATATTATAAACATCTCTAGCCAAAATTACAAATTTAATTATAGTTTTCAAAAGTTAGTTACAAGTCGACATGTTCAATAATCATATTCAATTTGTTGACTTGTAAAGAATTTTTTGTTTTACATAAAAACTGTAACTGTGGCAAGAGATGTTTTTACTATGGTTGTATATTTGTTTGTTTCATTTCCTATTCACTAGTTCTATTGTTTGCTTATAATAATGCACAACTGTAAGATAGTTACTGATAAGATTTATAGTTTTTGTTGTGTAAAGCAAAAGTACTTGTTATCCAATTCCTTTGAAAATGATCTATATGTGTCTCTGATAAGGATATTTGTAAAAAACTCAAAAATAAAATACCTGCAGGTGTAACATGTGTAGATAAAATGAATAATAATATGGTGGAAATAAGACCCCCCACACATTGATGATTGACAAAACTTTATGTGCAATTTAATTTGTAATTTGTACATAAATGCTGTCAATGACCAATGTGTGGTGGCCTTAATTCCATCATTTTTATTCAACAATAAAAGAAGCCACAATTTCTGTGTTTACTTGTAGAAAATCACAGCCCATACAGATATAATTGTTTAGTTTAGAAAGTATGCTGCAGATATCATTTAAAGTGGGTGGCAATAGTACCATACCTTTTGTTTTAGAATTCCTTTTGTAATTGATGTTTACTTGCTTATTGGAATTATTGTGTAGGTGTTTTCATTAAAAACATTTGTCAGGTCTTCAAGGATAATTGCCCCATCACACTATTAATAAGGTGATTATTTCTACATTCTAATATGTGCCTATTTATAATGTGTGTTGTTTAGAAATTTCCAAATGTTCACATATGCCTTTTGCTCATTGTCAATTAATATCCTACAATATTTGTTTTTTATTATGAAATGCCTTCAGCCAATTTTGTTTTGTTTGTATTTCTGTTTCAAAATTAATATCTTTGTTACTAGTTTTTTAATTTGCAGTTTTATTTTGTCTTCAATATGTTCCATTAGATATATATATGTATATATCCATGGTTGTTTATATATAATATTGTGTGCATTTGCTCATGTTTCGCAGGATTTATTTTTATCATTTCACATTATTCATTTGGCTGTGTTACTTATTCGCTATAAGTTATGAATACTGTTATTTGTATCTTGCTTGTAATCATTTATTATGTGAAGAAGCTCATTGATTGTTTTGTTAAAAATATCAGCAGAAATTAAAGAATGATATATCCCATTTCTACTTATATTTTTGTAATGAATATGATCATTTCAGGTATTGATGACGAATACGACACTCACATGATCTGCAATATCCCTTGTACTGATAATGTTAATGTCAGAAAAATAAAGGCCAATACATGATTCTGAAACTGCAGTTGTGGCATTTGCAATTCTTGGAGGTCTACAAATATGATGAATATGATATAATATGAAAATTTTTAGGTAATTGATAGTTTTGTTATATACAGTATATTTGGAACTATCAGTGTTAGCATCTACTACACACATTACACTCCAACATATTGTCTGTTTCATTTCAATTGTGTTATTTCTTCCTTAATAACAGTTTATATGTGTGAGGAGATTTGTCAATTGCATTACGTCCCATGTGAAAACCAAGAGAGGTATTTGCCTTGTAGTGACATGGAATAGGTTCATATGTAGTGGTAGATCATGCACTTTTAAATAGACATTTATTATGTACAACACAATAATGCCATCGCCTCTTTTAGTTGTTCTAAGTTTATAAATTTTGAAAAAAAAAACAAAAAAACATATAGTACAAACACCTCTGTTTTATGTTCTAAGCTTATAAATTTTACAGAAACCAGATTTTTTTTTTTATTATTCTTCAGTTATTACATTTCAGTCCTATGAGATTTTTTTGAAATAAATCTGCCTGTAGGTGCTTTGCATACATTAAAGTTAAAATAACTACAGTAGATCTGATAAAATGATGCCAATACATAATTAAGCTAAAAATAAACATATGTACAATTAAAAAATGACCGGTTTCACTAGCGAATCATCTAGCATACTCAGGTGATGGTAAGAAAATGGTCCATGAATGTAAAGCCTCTAGAGTAAGACCGCATTACTGTAAAGACAAATGATGTTGCTGCCAATCCCATACGACTTCAGGAAATCACAAATCAATATAAATAATGAGGGAATGGTAAAACCATTAGTTACAATTGAGGATGAGGGTTATCCATTGAACTTTGTGGGAACACTGAACAGAACACAAAGTATTGTTAACTTTGTAAATAACAACAACGATACATGTAATGGGGGAATGTTTTGAAGGGAATGTTAATCAACAAAAATAAAATGAATTAAAAAGTAATAAATGTACTTAGAATCTTTTTATAAACAAAATATTGGCAACTAAAAATCATTAAGGAACATTTGAAGCAAGAAGAAACCAAATTAATAAACAATTAAAAAAAAACCTGCAAAACTAAAAAATAATAATAATTGAAATGAATAAAATGAGAATCTTTCTCTAAAGAAATATTAGCCATTAAATAATCAATAAGGAATATTTGAAGCAAGAAGAAACCAAACACAAAGAAAACCCTACTAGTAAACAGTAAACAATTGAAAAACAGAATTTTCTAGGGGTATGGGAGAATTGTTCTTCTTTCTTCAGTTATGGCAATGAATTCCTTTTCTTTTTATCATCAGGCTTCTTGATTCCATATTGCGCAATTGTCACTTCTTGGCAGATTGTAACTAATAGTTATAACTAGTGGTTAGCCTATTTATGTACTGCGAACGCACAATTGAAGCTTCCATTTTGACTTGTTTTCTACGCTTCGCGCCAACGCCATTAATTTCCGCTTCCGTTTCAGACCGGATCTTCCCCTCACTTCCTGTTAATTTCGCAACGATTTCGTTAGTTAATGTGGAATAGCCGATAAAACACATGCGAATGACAATTCGCGCGATGACTTTGTCTTGCGATTTTCGTCGAACTTTCGCAGTATGTGCAACGCCCTTTACTAGCATTGTTTGAACGAATTACACGGTATTTAAAATCTTTTGTAAAAAATTCTTTTTTTCATGACAAACTCATTTTGAAAAAAAAAAAAAAAATTTCCAAAAACTTATGGAGCTTGCTGTTTTTTGTTTGTCGAAGAATTTAAAACCAATGATATCTACTTGTTAGTTCTAAAAAATTTTATTGGTTTCTTCTCCGGCTACGATTTTGCCAATAAAGTCAATTGAAAAGTGAAAATGTCATAAGATGACTGAACTGAATAACTGTCTGCCAATGCATATAGATTTCAGGTGCATTAAATCCACTGTATTTTGTTTTGTTTTTCCTTAATACAAGTCATCTACACATTTAAATATTACTGTGGTTAAAAATCTGAAACTTTATGTAATGGAAGTTAAATCATTGTAGTTTTAATTTATAAGATGTATTTTAACTTATAATTGAAATATAGTTTTAATAACATTTAATTATTATTATAGTTGTAATTATTATAACTGTTTTCATAATAACAAGTTCTAAATTAAAATTGAATAATAATAAGTTGGACAAAAACATTAGTTATTTGTTTCATATTTTAGATTATATGTTAATCTAAATGTTAATGTGTACCAAATCTCAATCACAAAAGATTTGAATTGTTAAAGTTATTAAACTTAAATTAAATAAAGTTTGTTTCTGGCAACCCGACATACTGTTTACACCAAATGTTTTCAAAATGCTGACTGATTATTCTGTATTATACTGGATATATTTAATACTGTAATGAATTTCAGAAACATTTAAGAAAAGATATGCAAAATTTAAATTTTATTAACATTAAATGAGTCTGCCTAAAATAAACGTAAATAGTTGGTTTAATTTTTTTTGTCTTAATAAATATCTGATAAAAACTGGAGGAAAAAAATATGCATAGGCCTATGTAAAATATATGTAAATATGTAAACAATAAACAAAATTCGAAATATTTTAATCGGTTACTGTCTAACGAAATTATAGTCTAAAATTTTTATGACACGAAATTTTACAATCATGAGGCTATTGATTGCTAGTAGAGGTCTTGTGAGTGTCTCCAGCTTGGCTGTGAGTCATTGAAAATCTGGCAAAACGTTATCACGGCTATACGAATAAGCTCGGTCAGATCTTTAAAAGATTTCATAATGCTTCGACTTCACAAACTGCATTAAAATACAGTGATTAATGTTATTCTGAAAATTGAGATGATTTTTTTTTTAGTTTAGTGTATTTCATTTCTGGAATTTGCTTCCAGAACTGAA
The DNA here is from genome assembly GCA_023159025.1 of Thereuonema tuberculata. Lineage (NCBI taxonomy): Eukaryota > Metazoa > Arthropoda > Chilopoda > Scutigeromorpha > Scutigeridae > Thereuonema > Thereuonema tuberculata. Next base: position 83,975,197 of record JAFIDM010012231.1, read on the forward strand.
TTGTAGACTGGGATTTAGTGCATCATCTGAAGAGCAGGTTTTCTGTAATTCTGTTGGTTCCATTTCTGTATGTAGCAGATAAGAATTTCGAGAACTGGACAATTTCATTGATCACCACATCAAAATGAATGGATTTACAAGAAATGCGAATCAGGTCTTCTCCATATTCTCAAAGCTGTATCGGAAATTATCAAGCAGTCCTTCTAAATTATCTTTGTAACTGTCAGATGTGGTGTTTTGTTTCAATATTAGATAACATACTTTCCTTTTAAGACTGGAAATTTTTTAATGTCACTATACCTCTTTGAAAAACTCTGAAAGTTATTAATTGTCTGAGTAACGTCAGAAACAATTTTATCCTTCCCCTGGAATATCAAATTGAGAGTTTGTAGATGATTATTACATCAGTAAGAAATATTAGATCTTTCATCATTTTCCAGTTGAGGATAGAATCTTTGCTTTTTAATAGGCTCCATTGATACATTTAATATGTTGCTCATTGGTAAACCAACTCACAATGCTGTAGAAAAGAAAAACCACTTCTTTTGAACTGTCGATAGTCTTCCCATTTAAGAGTATGAAATTGATAATTTTAAGAATATATATCATATTATCTTTATACTTGAAATATATGACTGCCACGTGTTCACAATAATAATACAATGAACAGGCAGAAACTCTGGAAAGCTGGGATCAGTTTTAAGTGCCAGTAATTATTGCATTTTTTCCCCTACCATTACAAATGAGGAGCTTAGTTTCAAAACCCGCCATCTCCAAAATTAAAAATTTTCGGAAAATAGGAAAAATTGTACCTACGTTATTACTTCGAATTTACAAATGAACTTTTTTTTATATTGTAGGTTATTAGTAGGGGAGCATGTAGTTTTTCGTTGGATTTTTGTGCTACAATACTGGGAGTTAGTTTTTCTGAAAGGTATTGGCACAAGGAAAATGAATATGGATGTTGCCAGTCCCAGAAATTGTGCAGGGGAGTGGGGGAAGGGCCGACAACTCGTTTCACCAAAACATCAATATCTTTATCATTTATAGGACTACAACAAATTTTCAAAGCCTAAAATACTTCTCAATGCAGTTTCTATAATTATTATTATTAGGAATCATCTGAATTGTGTAAAAACTAGCGTTAACGTTACATATTTATTTTAAAAAAGCTTTGATAAGCTCTTGTTATGCATAATGAGATTTAAAAAAAAAAAAAACTTTCTTTTTAAGATCGATCTCACTGAACTAGAAGCGAAGAGTTATAAATGGAAATCAACTATGCACTGCATATAATGTGTCAACAGAAATTAACCGAAGGACTAATCACAAACCAACCATACATGAAAAGAGTGTGCAAGAGAATGCTAAATACGATAACGTACAGTATGTTTCATCGAATATTCGTCTATGTGGTAACAACAGGGCATCATGGCACCGAAGTTGTTACCAAGATGTCACTCACACGGGAAAGTTGGAGCGTATGAAAGTGTATGAAAGCCAAACTCAGGAAACACCAACTCTGACGGAAAATAGCGCACCAAGACTAACACGTTCGCATTGCATTCCATTCAACAAAGATGAATGCTTCTTCTGTAATGGTGCACGTGGAAATTTCCTCAGGAAGCTGTCGGTTGATCATGCTCAAAAAACGCTTGAGTGATGCTATTGCTAAAAGTGGAAATGAAGCCCTCCAGATAAAGCTCAATACAGCAATTAACCCTGAAGATGGTCACGCTATCGATATTAGATACCATTTGCCATAAAGAATGTGACACATGTACCACGATGTCTTGATACCAGTGCATCCAATATCCCAACAGCTCCTGAATCTGCAGCAGAGATTGAATTCATGTGTATGATTCAAGATTGTTTAAAGACTGGTTTCATGAGAATGGCTGATGTGCAAACCACTTATGAAAACATTCGTATTATGAATAATGTCGCTTATCTATCTATAACAAGGAAAGAAATTAAGGAAGTGCTGCAGAAAAACGTTACAGATATTGAATTTCACCGTCCATCACAAAGAAATTAACCTGAAATTGTTGTATGAAGCATGCACTAGATATTGCTATGACATCACAGAATGATGATGAAGATTTGGACTTCACCATGAGGAGTTTGTATGATGCTGCTCGCTATTATCTTAAGTCTATTATGAGCATTAAGAAGTGGGAATTCACAGGATCATTAGAAGCAACAGAAGAACATGTGCCACGAGAAGTGTATTCGATCTTCAGATTGTTTATTTGTGGTGATATTGAACGTATGTCGTTAGAACGCAAGCGTCAGAACGCAAGCAATCAAGTGTAAACAAGGTTGTCATGAGCATATCATAAACTGCAATATCCATGACATATAATGAAAGACAAGTGAAATGTACAACAACTACAAATATTCAGCCTACGTGTGTAATGCCTCATCAAGTAGCTGTAGGATTATCAGTTCACCAATCTGTAAGGAACAAGAAGGTCATTGAGCTTTTGCGTGGCTATGGTCTGTCAATTGGATATGATCGACTTCGACGATGTGAAACACAAATTGCTGAGACGATAATAGATGATATCAGAATAACTAGGAAGTGTAAGTGTCGGCAGATATCATCAAGGACAGATACATTTTCTTCGCAGTGGACAACGTGGATTTCATGGAGGATACACCAGATGGGAAGAATATAACACATGCAACTGCCCTTGCTATTTATCAACAGAAAGAACCAGATGATACTTCACCAGCTATACACTTGATAAAGCGAAATGCCGTTGGTCAGGGTGCTTATGACAACTTGTTGAAACTCGCATACAAAGTAATGTAACCAATTTATGGTCTAAAATGACGATGTTGAAGCTTAAGATGTTTAACAGTAATGGCAAAACAGCAAGTGTGAAACTTCAGTCCAAGGTACTGCAGTTACAAGAAAACCATGCATTGTTTGTGAGATTGCTTTTAGTTGCAAAGTATAGACCAACTGCAGATCTCAGAGATGCTATATCTAATTATGAGCTTTCGGTAGTTCCACGTGCACTCTTCACACCTGAAGGTGACCAGCTTTTACCAAGCAGCAAGAGCGACCTTCTTGCCATTCTAGAATCTCATATTGGTGACGAAGCACCTGAAGATCCAGAGCCGCCGAACCACATATGTGTTGCAATTATAGATGGTATGGCATTTTTGCAGAGCCTTGATAAGCCGCATAATATGAATACTTCGGAAGATTTGTCCAATCAATTCCTTAAAAGATTACAGACTTACTATAACCTAAGACGAAGTGCAGGTTGTTTTTGATAGATATAATATTCCGGTTTCATTGAAGAATTCAACTCGTCTAAAACGTCTCAGAGGAAGTGAATCAGTCGCATATCATATTACTGACAATACAAGAATAAAGAACATTACCATAAAAACATTGCTGTCAAGTGTGCAGACTAAAGACGAGTTAACTGCCTACTGGAAAATAAAATTATCAGTCGGTTTACAGAACTGACACTACATGTCATTGTGGCATGGCGAGAAGAAGTTTCAGCCACTCACGTCACAGTATATCACCTACGAAGCTCGCACGAGGAAGCTGACACAAAGTTGATTTTACACGCTGCTGATGCAACCTCAACATAGTAGAGGAGTCTCTACTATGGATATTCACTCACCAGACACAGATGTTGTTTTATTGGCTCTTCGGCGATACCCCATGCTATGTTGTAGAACATCATGTATTGTAGGGAGTGATAAGAGGAAAAGACAGATTGCTCTAAAACCAATCTGCAATGCTTTAGGCGAAGAAAAAGTGAATGCTTTGCCTGGGTTTCATGCCTTTACTGGAAGCGATACCACAGGAGCTTTCGCTGGTAAAGGTAAACTTTCCTGTTGGAAAGCATTTCAGCAATATGGTACAAATATTATGCAAGCTTTTGCAAACTTGGGATTGGATGCAACACCATCTAATGCTATTTTTTGATGCGTTAGAACGTTTTGTTTGTAAACTTTACATGCCAAACTGTGCAAAATAGGATGTTGGAGCTGTCCGGTTTACCTTGTTTCAAAAAGATAATTGCCGAATCAGAGGAAATGCCACCAAGACAGTCAGCTCTTCACTATGCAATATTGAGAGCACATTATCAAGCCATGGTATGGCGAAATGATGTTGTTTTTGATAATCTGAGGATTTCATAGCCAGATGCTGGTTATGGATGGGAAAGACAAAACGGTACATTTGTACCCCAGATGACCACGATGCAACCTGCGCCACAGGCAATTCTGGAGCTAGTGAAAAGTTCATGGAAAAAGAGTAGATGTTCAACACTTGTAGTAAATGCAGACGTCATGGCTTTCCATGCACTGACATGTGTGATTGTGTGGACCCATTCCCCATTCCGGTTAAATAACTGCTTAGTTGTAGTTCAGATAAAGACAGTGAAATTGATTAATAAGTGTAATATTTAGTTTATATTATTTTTATTTTGATGACCTACTGTTTACAAATACTTTGTAGTAATGGTCTTCTGAAACAGCTTATTAGTCAGATATTTGAAAAGTTTACTTTAATGGTTCATTAAAACACATATTTTCTTCGAAACGTTATTTGTCAAATGAGAACTTGTGTCGCCTGTCTGTTAATATCTGTAAATATCATTCCACATTACTTTTTCATTTCATTGTGCTTTGGTAACAAGCGAATACATGCAATATGGTATCATAAAGTTTATAAAGTTTTAAAGTATCTAAAATTTATGATGATGGCATAAAAAAATAAAATAATGAAAGCTACAATGAATAGTTTGTTTCATTCCAAAATATTTTTTATACTCTGTAAAAGAAACTAACCCTTCAACGGAAGGGCAATATTAAGCAGTAATAGCAATATTAATATAAGAGTTTCATTTGTATTACTCACAATATTTTAGTAAACTTGTATGAACTGCATTGAGAAGTATTTTAAGCTTTGAAAATTTGTTTTAGTCCTATAAATGATGAAGATATTGATGTTTTGGTGAAAGAGTTGTCGGCCATTTTGAATCCCCTCCCCCACCCCCCTGCACAATTTCTAGGACTGGCAACATCCATATTCATTTTCCTTGTGCCAATACCTTTCAGAAAAACTAACTCCCAGTATTGTAGCACAAAAATCCCACGGAAGGCAAAAATATTACCATTTGCTCCCCCACTATATAGAAAGAGTAATAAAGTGACCCAAGTGAAAAAAATCTGATACTGACGGTTTTAGCATTATATTCTATTTTTATGCGGAGAAGGCGGTGTTTGATATAAAGTATTGGAGTTAGGGGTTTTTGAAGTAAGACATGTAGGTCGCACGACCTACATCTCGGAAATACAATTTCTTACTAGAAACATAGCAGTTCCTACTCACCTCTGTTCCTGTTAAGTCCAAAGGCGCTGCGTTTGGTCCCATCTGGTAATAATTATCGATCTAACAAGACTAATACAAACACCTAGCTAACCCTTAGGTCAATAATTTTTTTAAATAATTTTCGCACTAACTAGTAATATAACCATTCGTAATAGAACACTCTATTATTGCAATAAACGTGTTTTACATAATCACAGTCTCACTCTAGAGAATTTATTTGAAGTAGTTTCCTCATCTTTAGCGCTGCAATCGCATTCACTGTCGGTTCTGGAATCTGAATATTCTGCTTCATTAGTCACCAGTATTTCCTTGTATAATTCCCAATTTGGGTTTTCTTCCGATTCTTTGCCGTACCTTGTAACGAGGTGTTTGCGAACATCCTGGATATTTTTTCTGATTTATTTGAACTCCAAGGGATACAAGATTCGGTGTTATCTATTGTAGCTTCCTTCCCCTCTTCGTAATCGAACTGAACTGCATGAAATCGGTATTGTAATTAACTTCACCTTTGACCAACGCGTAGTTATTCTTTTTCTTAAAGTATATGCGTTTCAGTTTGCTCAACTTGAACGGTAGAATGCAGGGGTTTTGAGAACTCCACTAGTCGCAGTTTTCCAGTCTATGGGAATTTTCTTTACCATTCCGAAATGTTCGTGTATTTTGTGGTAGTCTTCCGGTTTCAGCATTGCTTCACGTTTTCTGATTTCCTGTTCGATATATCCCAAAATGCGATCTACTGAAACGATCTACTTGAAACTACTGCGACGCCACCACGCGTGGATAATAGTTTTGGATATGGCGGGGTTTGATAATGCATTCGCATTGAACATTGCGGGCTTTGAAACAGCACTCGTATCGAAATCATATCACAATACTTTGTTATGGCTGTTTTTGAAGTTAAACTGTATGTTAACGGCGGGTTTTGATTTGAACTTAGTAAAATCTCCATTGGCTCGGAATTTGCAATTTTTGGAGATGGCGGGTTTTGAAACTAAGCTCCTCAAATGCTCCATCAGTTGCAACACTGACAAGTTTATCCAATGGAATTCAACATATGTTAAGGCTCTGTCAAGCACATTTTTAATGTCAACACTACGAACTGTTTCTCCCTGAGTCCAACATCTCTTCTTTCACGATTTGAATACATCAGAGGAAACGTAGACCCTAATGAACAAATATCGCCAGTTGTGGATTGTCTTATATACCTGAAGATTCACCAAGAGCTAAGCTGAATGCAAGAAATTCTTTAAAATCATTTTGTATTTTTGCCTCCAACATCAACACTGATGTGGAGATATTGCTCTATAGTGTGAGCGTGAAGCTATTAGTCGTTGAAGTTTGTGTGATTTAGTCTAATACAGCAGCAACTTCAGTTATATTGTTCTTAACAAATTCTCCATCAGAATGCGGAAATTTTCCACGAGCGATATTCCATGATATAATAAAACTAGCTCAATCGTTTAATCGGCTTCCTTACTAATATTGTCAACCGTGTCTGCTGGTTTTTTTAGTGATGATTTTAACACAGTTAACTTGTTTTCCGTAGTTCTGATTTAGATAGGATAATCAGTCGTTTTATCGTGGGTTTCAAGTTACTGGTTTTGTAATGAGTGAGTGACACTGCACCTAATACAAAGGTTCCTTTAACGGTGAATGCAAAATATTCTTCCCAAATCGGACTTAAAATTTCTGTTTTCATCTTCATACTTTTCCTTCTTATAACTGTTGACACCATAAAATTTTCACAGACACTTCTAATAAAATTAAAGTGAAAAGAAAGAAAAGCTCCAACACGTGCAATGCAACAATCTCTTCAGCGCCCACTATCACTCTTAACATTCCGCTTTTTTCACTGCCCGCAACACAGCCACACGTACACCACAATCACTCGATGGCTAATCACGCAAACTAACATTGCCAGCACCGGGTTGAATCTTCAGCACAATTCCTCTGCAATCCCTGCGGATGGAAATTTCTTTTATCCCTGACTCAAAAGTAGCATTAAAATTAAGATTCTTATATGTATTTACTCACCATGAACATTAAGCTTTCATTTTAATCCAATGTTATAATCTCAGTTTATACCCGGTAAATAATCATTAAGCTTGAAAAAGTTTAATTTATCTTTTATAGTAATTTTGTTGCAAAATGCAGCTCAGCCAATATATCTATATTTTCTGCGAGCATCAGATTTTATGTCAAAGAGCCAAGAGCCTCAGGAGCCAAAGTTTTGGCCACTTATTGGAATATCAATGAACAAATTTAGGTCTTTTCAAATGTTATTCGAGGACGTCAAAGCGGTACCTGATAACTTTAAGGGGATATCACCATTAGAAGGCATTGTTCAGTTCAAAATTCAGTTCTGTCGTTGATTCTTATCCGGACACAATTTGATTGCCACCCCCGATTATATCTCTTCTCGAATGCTAGTTGGATGATTCTAAGTTCCAGGCATTCTTCATATCAATGCTCGACTGGATTTACTTTCAGAACATACATTATAAATTCTCTTTTGAGTCCACGAATTGGTTCGAGGCCAATTCAGTTGATGACGTTAAAGCGCTACAAAACAGCTGATTTTCTTACATGATCCTGAGTAGTCTGCGAGATATAGTATACCCGAAAACTGCTCATCCTAAAAATGGAGCTGGGTCTGCATTCAGCACCGTACTATATTTGTCATGTTAAAAGAAGCAGATAACATTCCTCCCCAGTGGATGTAGTCCTCGACGTCCAGGAACAGATCTTCGGCAGACCAAATGATATCAATTCTAAATATGGCTTCTTTGTATGTTATTCCCATTTTAGTCATCTCAGTCCTTTTAATTGATTTTGTCAGCCTTCAGTCATCCTAAAACAAATTTAATTCCTTTATGTTAATGATATCTACTATTCTTTTTTAAATTAAACAAAAAAAGGAATCACGATTTTTATCAAAGAAGACACAAAAACGAATTGAAACATATACAGAAATGAGGTAAATGTTATTCTGAATAAGTGCAAATGCAGTACGCAAATTCGTTTGGAGATTTATCACGTGCATAGGTCCTTGTGCAACATAAAAGATGTTTTTACTTTTATTTCAACTACCTAAATATATAAATATATATAAATAGATATATATACATTTTCTTCATTTGTTTTTAACTGTGGGCACTAGTGTGTAGACATCAGTGATGATGATTCATTAATAATCTACAAAAGTGCAAAATTAATATTCGTCTTTTCCATCGTGAATTTGATACATAAATGTATCTACTAGTTTCCTCATTAACAGTGAAACCGTTTTTACTGTGTTTAATAATCATCAAAATATCATCAATATATCTTAACTCAAAACCTATATAACATATTTAACACTTAGATATTTAACTGCTTAAGTGTTTGTTTTGAAGTATATCTCATAATATTGGATATTAAACTCGATTGAAGATTTATCTACAGCGTTAAAAAGCATAAAAAAACAAAGTTATAAGGATCGTAAAACGTTAGTCACAATTTCGTTTTAAAAGAATGCTCATATTGAGTAGAGGAAGACACACAGTTCTTTAGCTTTGTTGTGGTTCGTCATTATTTTTCTTTGAGAGTCATAGATTTTGTAGCGGGAAACTAAAGAAGTTATAGATCCAGTGCACATAATGACGATACACTCCGAAAAGAAAGAAAAAAAATGTCAAGAAGAATAGAAGAACGACTGTCCGGTTGACTGAGTTAATTAAGCCGACGGAGGAGGACATCATGTTTGTCTATGTGCGGACGGGTGTAATGCAAGTCACGCTGCCGAAACATCTTTTAATCTCGGCGTAGCACACACGATCCCGCACTTTCTCTTCCATGATACCTTAGGGCTTTGTTTTGTGTGGTGTGTATGTATGTGGGTTGTTGGTTTTCTTTTTTTCTTCTGCCTAACTGAACGCGAAGTACAAGTTAGCAGCTCTTCGGCAAATCTTCTCTTTGGTAACGGTGTATTGTGATTACAGGTTTTCTTCATCGTTTTCGACACGTTTTCCTAGTAAGAAGTCATAAATATACAATGTTAGTAACTAAGTTTTTATTAACTTTTTTTCAATAATGAATTGAAATATATAAATATTTTTTTTTCTTTCTTTTTTTCTTTAAAACAAAGAGTTTTATAAGAGAATAGAAGTCTCGTCTTTATTACGACTGAATTATCTTATTTTGTTAAACTTACTTTATCTAATTAATCAAAGATCAATCCTGATCAGCTTTTTGATTTTACCAAGATAATTAAAGTAAACAACTACTAATTATAACTGGAACATTAATTAAGATGTTAATCATGGGGTTAAGATGGGTTACAATATGTGAATATAAACGAGTGTGGATTTGTAATAGTCTGTTGAAGGTGGATTTAATTGTAATATGGAATTATTTATTTTATATGGAAAAGCACTAATATATGCACACATCGCCCGTCACTCTCATTATAATTGAGAAAAGTCGTAACGAAGTAGGTGTATTGGAAAATACAGTGAAGTCTCACTTATACAAAACTCACTTATACGAAACATTCAGTTATACGAAGAATTTCTCATTCCCTGGCGAAACCTCCATAGTCCTATATGTAATTCACTTACACGAAATATTCACTTATACGAATAATTTTTGGTTCCCCTCATATTCGTATAAGTGAGACTTCATTGTATATTAAATGGATATCATTAGTATAAGTAACTTAGAAAAAATGAAGAGAGTTTAATTGCTTGGAGTCAAAATAATCAAAATAAAACACATTAAGAGGTTGAGACCCCATGTTTTATTCTAGGTGACATCTCAGGATAGCTATTTCATGTCATTAGCGATTATCAGCTGAGAATAGTCACCAGTAAAACAACAAGATGGTGAGTAGGAAGGCGAGTTGGTCTACAACCTTACTCGAAAGGAATATGGTACCTCTTAAAAATTTAAATACACATTAATAAAAAAATACACATTAAAAATAAAATATATAAAATTCATGTGCTAGCCTCCGCTATGCTCCGCTGGCCTCAATGAATTTTTCATGCGCAGTTAAATAAAGCGCCTAAAAATATATATCAACAAATTAAAAAACCCAGTGTAATAAAGCACATTTAACCAAAACGTATGCAGAAACTAGAAAATAATAATTGGTCTCGATTTGTCGAATATCTGTACTGAATCAGATAACAGATTCATAACCGCTAAATGAAAATCGAAATCTCTCAGGGAGTTCTCAGCTTGTGGTAATTAATTATTTGTTTGCCATGATAACATACCTTTAACGAGTGCCAACATTAAAGTCTTTTAGGCTTATCTATTGCTCAAATTGTAGGGCCTACCAACATTAATAGGACTTTACCCTAATGCTAAATGATTAAACATCATTTAGCATTAGGGTTTCTATAGTAAATTAACGATTAATAAAGTAGTTTTTGAATAATCGCGATTGCCTTCATTTAAGTAAGTGGACAATTTGTGACTTTAGTTCCTTATTGTTAAATTACTGTTAATTTAAGTTACTGTTACTTTGATTTCCAAATATCTTCCAAAAGTAGTTTTTCATTTTGGAAGTTCTAAAAATTAGTGTCAATGAATCATGGAAATAATGTAAATTAATCTTTAGCCTTAGATCGATAATGTTATAAAGGTCTGTCGAAATATGCAGTAGTGAATATAAGCATATACTGATGACGCTTGAAATGGAAACATCATGCAACTTCAAATATGCTAGGTCTTCCAGATTAAATTTTCCAAGATAAGATCAAATAGAATCTTGAGATAATTACAATTACACATCATACACACTCATGCTTATTTTGTGATTAAAAGTTTTCAACCAATTGTCTTCTACAAAGCGTTTTTAGAGACGAAGAATGAAAGAAAGTCTACAATTGCAGTCCTAGAGTTTATATGTGAATAAAAATGCACAATAAAAAAAAAGTTCATTTCATTTATATAGAATGATGTCTGTTGACACAAGATCTTAATGGGGACCATTTAACGAAATCGCTCACCAGGATAAAGATTATGGTAACTTTTTATGTAACTTTATTGCCACCATTCACTCATTAATTTTTGAATTTTTCTTTAACCTTTGTGATGGTAGTACATCTTCTATCAGCGTCTGGAAGCTAAACAAAATTAGTATTCGTGCATTTAGGTACTCCGTCGTCTCAACTGTAATTGTCGAAGACTTAAACAAAAAATATTGATAGAATTGATTAAAAATTTATTTGATCCAAATAAAACTTAATAGTTACAGACATGAAAAATAATCCGAATCAAGTCAATAATTAATGTATTATCATTTTATGTAATGCCAAGGATTACTTAATTAAGAAATTAAGCAGTTATTAAATCTGATTTGAATAATATTTATTTGAACATTTATGTATATACTGTATATATATAAATATTTATTTGAACATTTATGTATATACTGTATATATATAGTGTTACAGAATTCTCTTCGGGATTTCGAAGATCTGTAGCTCATAGACAAACTACCCACAGGGACGAGAGAGTGGCAGTAATCAAGTTTTTTTTTTTTTGTCACATGCCGTGGCTTAGTTGCCTATTTTTCCACTAGGAGGCAGAAGTGTGGAAACATGGCGTTTTCAGGGAACAGAAATCATTTTGTGTTTTGCAACTCGCTAAAACCGAGTCAATTGTAAGAGTGCAACGTGGTTTTAGAGCCAACTATCATACGGAACCACCGACGGACAAAACAATAATAAAGTTATTTAGGAAATTCTATAAATCATATCGATTGCAGCTGCTTCAGGCTGTCGCCCTTGAAGATAAAAATCTCAGTCACGAATTCTGTTTGCAGATATGATTCTGTTTGCAAAAGAGGAGGCAGATAAGGTTATTTTCAGTGATGAGACGTGCTTCCATCTTTCTGGCAAGGTCAGTCGCCATTATGTGCATATTTGGGGTACGGAAGATCCTCGTGCAACACGTCCTTGTTCAACACGTCCTTGATTTCCCCAAGGTTAAGGTGTTTTGTGCAATTCATCTCGGAAAGTGTACGGACATTTTTCTTTGCCAAGAAAAGTGTTAATGGTTTTGTTTTCTTAGACATGTTACGGTGATGGCTATTGCCTCAGTTACATGAGGATGGTGACAATTTGATTTTGCAACAGGACGGAGCTCGTCCACATTTTCATAGGACCTTCGGCGTCACCTCAATAACACTATCTCACCGTTGGATTGGTCGTACGTCTAACGAAGACTCCGCGCTTATTCCATGGCCTCCCAGGTCACCGACCTCACTCAAAGTGACTTTTTCCTCGGGGGCTATAATAAAGTTTACATGCCCCCTTTACCACCTGATTTACCAGAGCTTCGACGAAGAATCGTGGCTGCTGTTGATACCATCGATATTGATATGTATCAAGGTGTATGGCAAGAGCTAGATTACAGAATTGATAAGTGTCGGGTTACCAGAGGAGGACATATCGAACATCTTTAAACTAGGTTAAAAACTTATTAAGTACTCTTACCACTGCCTTGTTCTCGTCCCTGTGGACGAGTTTGTCTGTGAGGTACAGACCTCCGAAATGCCGGAGGGAATTCTGAAACACCCTGTCTATATACATAGATACAGGGTACGCGGAAGTTCTAAGTCATCCAAATATCTTTTGAACGAAGATAGCTACAGTTAGGATTAGAGTTGCCGTATGCGAATGATATCTGTGGCTTGACGCTACTCCTGCAGATAAAGCTCATGCTTTGTAGTCTATAAAGAATCGCTAACTTGACTATTCAGTTATTCAATCTTGTAAACAAAAGACCATGACAAGTTATTCATTTGCATATGGCTCAGAAAGGCATATGCTTGCGACGTCTACCGCATTCTATTTGCACGATTCTTTTCTGTAAAATGTCATTTCCTACTAAGTCGGTGATGCTCTACAACTTTCTCATTTATTTTTTTACCATATCTCGAATAGTTTCCGAGATAGGGCTACTAACTTCCACATTTTGCCGCTGGGGCGCTGCCGTCAGTCTCATGTGATAGCGTATGGTCGCTTTCCTACCTTTCTTAACACTAGCTACCGGTATCTTCGTGCAAAAGCTATTTGGATGACTTAGGACTTTCCCGTGCACCCTGTATATATATATATTGATGTTTTATAGGGACACTGGTAAAGGGAATCTTACGTATTTTTTTACAAAGATTTTTTGAACCAGACTACATCTCTTTGCAGTATAAAACTAAATGTATCCAAACTAAATGACTGAATGACGTATGGTTGTGGTAAATATCATTTCTGATTCTGATCTTGAAGAACTTGTTTTAAGGAAGACTCCTCTGAGATTAGAATTACTGACTATCCAACTCTTAAATCTTAAACGAAAATAATAAAGAAAGGAGGCTTTACTTTTAGGATTTTTTTTTTTTATTTTGTTTATTTAAAAAATGTGAAAAAAGCAAAAGCAAAAAGCTTACATTAACATTCAAAGTACAACATCTGATCAATATAGACAATATATAATTTTCATTTTCTGAAAAAAAAAGTTGATTATCATTATTAAGTAAATTTTCTAAATGGGATTATTAATTACATCAAACTATGCTCAAATTAGTGGATTACCTAAAGGATTAAAGGATTAAGAAACAGAAACCAGTAGTTTAATGCTTTTCTACGGGAATTTTTGTCATCTTCTCGATAAAGAGTCACTTGGAAAATACAATTGTTAGATCGTCTTTAGTGCTTAAATAAGCATACCAAGTTTAAAGAAGATTCATTTGATGCATCAAAAGTTACTAACGACACACACAAACAGACTGACGGTTTGATGAGCCTCATTTTAATAAGAAGAAAGGCAAAAATAAACGGATATTTGTAGTGTTTATTATTTTCATGATTAAAAAAAAAAAAAGATTACTGAAATTTCTTATTATTCTTATCTGATTCAAGAAAAATCATTTGTATTGTTAAACCTACGTTACAATATTAAAATATCCCATTGCAGTCCTATGTGGCTCTTGGGGTCGAGGAAGGTAAAGCTTCCAACGTTTCTTGACCAATGAGATTGTTGTGAGCTCGGGTGGTCAGCTTGACGCTCAACCGTTTATAACTTCCGGGAAATAAACCCGATCTCCATTGTACAGTGGGTTGGGTGAACCTTAGCTCTATTTTTCACCTCGGGAAAAATTCCACAGGAACTGAATCCGGTTCTTTTAGCCTGCATCCCAGTGCTTTGCCATTTGACACCCAAGCCCACGACATTAAAATATTGTTTATTATTTACTTAATATATATTTACATAAGCTTAGTTTTTATTTTATTTCATATCAGTGCCTTGTCCTTTATTCCTCTTTCTTTCGTTTGTAAGTTTCAGTAATGATATTTCTATATAGAATTCAATCTCACTGTTAGACGACTTCCAAAGAGTCTTTGTTCCATATCTTTTAAGTAAGAATTATGACACAAAGCTCAGTAAATGAGGAAATAATAATAATAATAATAATAATAAAAGGACAAGAAATTTAACGTGCGTTAGAAACATTTTACAGTAAAGTAATACAAAGAACGCACATAACTAAACAAAACACAAATTCTCTGAGCAATTTTTTTGTTATTGGGCTGGAAATCGGATTGGACTGATGAGAGGCCAATAAGCCTTGAAATAGTACTGTTTCCGATTCCTAGCACAGTAACAAAAACTAGCTCAGAGAATTTGTGTTTTGTTTAGTTATGTGCGTTCTTTGTATTATTTTACTGTAAAATGTTTCTAACGCACGTTAAATTTCTTGTCTAAATACTAACCTTGTTATAAATTAATCCCTTGATGCTAAGCTAAACGCTAGCGGGGATTAATTATTTTACCCCTTTTTATTCTTGATTTTTGTTTTGATGTTTTTATAATTGAGGGGTCATTGATTTGTATGTTTGTCCGTTTTGTATATTGTCCCATTTCTCTTAGCTAGACATGCTGGGCGGATTGGACTGATGAGAGGCCAATAAGCCTTGAAACAGTATTGTTTCCGATTCCCAGCAATAACAAAAAATAGCTCAGAGAATTTGTGTTTTCTTTAGTTATGTGCGTTCTTTGTATTATTTTACTGTAATAATAAAAGGACTTTAAAAGAATTAATTCAAATGCATGTGAAGGGTTTATAAACAAAGTGTCAATCTATATTACTAAAATCATTTATTTCTCTGTGTGTCTGTCTGTCCGGCGCAATTTTCTGTGAGAATGGAAAATAGAAATAATTTTTACAAATGAAACATCCGCGACAGGATTCGAACCTGCAACCTTTTGATCCGAAGTCAGCAGTCTTATCCATTAGGCCATAGGGACTACAACTCTCTTCACATTGTTTTTTGACTTATATCTCCTTTCCCTTCCCCCATCAATAAGGAATGTATTCAACCTTTTTTTTTGAATCTCAAGATTGTTTATTTATTTCCCATCCGTCAGATTATTTGTAATTCGAAACTGACAATTAGAACTATAATTGCCGGAACGTTGCAATATTTTAAATATTCTTACTTGACCAAATTCTATGTGATATTGAAAAATAAGTGCATATACACGGCAGATGTTGGAGTAAAGAAAACAGAGTCAAGAAAGAAAGAAGCACTCTTTTTTTGAGGTGGAATACCGAAAAAATCACTATTTGTAACTCAAAAACCATCAATATTTGGAACACAAAAGCCACTGAAAAGTGACAATTAGAATAAAAAAGAGACTCAAAAAAGATAGAAGCAGTATTTCTATTAGGTAGAATACTGAACACTATTGTAACTCAGAAACCATTGAAAAGTATCAATTGGAATAAAAAAGGAGAGTCAAGAAAGAATGAAGCACTTTTTTTTTAGGTGGAATACTGAAAAATCACTATTTGTAACTCAAAAACCATCACTATTTCTAACTCGAAAACCACTGAAAAGTATCAATAGGAATAAAAAAAAGAGTTAAGAAAGATGCACTATTTCTATTAGGTAGAAGACTGCTCAGAAGTTAGACGTCTTAGCCATTAGACCCCGAGGCCTACATTCTAATCTCTATAAAAAATGAAAATATATCATAGATATATGATTTACACGCTGGTTCTAAAAGTAGTCGTAGATTGAAAGAATATAGACATCAAAAATTAAATTAAAAAAAAAATTAAAAATTTTTAGTTTTAGTTTCCTTACTGTAATTTTTTGTGTGTGTGGTTTTTTTTTTAATAAATAAAAACTTGTTTTCCTTTACACAAGCGACGGGTAGCCGAATAGTTGTTTATAAGACTATAGGCTACATATAAAAAAAAGAAAATCTAAAGTTCACTGAAAGCCCATGAACTATTTAAAGGACATTTTTATTGAATGTAACGTCCCACGTTGAAAAACAAATTTTGTAGTTTACCATCTCATTTCGATCGCAATATCTTTGGAACAAATTTAGTATTTAATGCGGTTTAGGAGTCTTCAAGAAACAAAGAAGCGGAAGTTAGGCTTTTAAAGTTTCCCAGTGAGTTCATTCGATCCGTTAAGAGCATGTTCCATTTCTCTCTCCCCAGTAATTAATGATATGTTGGCTTACTGCGATAATATTTCAAGGAAAAAGATTCGATTTTAAGATCTAAAGCTATTTAAAGCCAATTTTAAATAAACAAATATTTTATTACAAAACGAAATTAATAAGGTGAACTGAAAGCGATTGAAATAACGGCTTCCAATTTCGATTTCTTTTTTTCTTTTAATTACAGTTTAAAATATAGGAAATCCACGCAAAATAAAGTCCGGGGTTATTTGATTATTTGAACGATATGTTATCCCCTTTGACAAAAATGAAAGTGACAAACGACTTCCTATAGATTCGTATAGACTGAAAATCTCTTAATAGACAGACAAATTCGTAATTCTTGCAATTAATAAATAAATGTTCATCATATAAGAATAATATGATCTTTACCTTATTTAACATTAATTAATTTAAATGTTAGAAAACTTATTGTATAGTAAATGTAAAAATTCTTTCCAAAATCATATGTTTGAAAATGAGAGTTATTTTTTTTCCTGTAACTTTTATTGTTGAATTTTTAATTCCCGGAAACAAAATCCCGTGACTTTGCGATTTCATCTCCCATCTTTTTGAAATCATTCAAAGGATTTTTTTTTTTCAAAAAAATACAAATGGGAGAAAGTCTTTCGTCCATGAAACATAGATGTCAAGTTTTAAAACAATTCTACTAGCTTCAAACATTACTTGAATCAGGGAATACTGTAAGTACAACACTCACGAAACTACAGTGATCTTCGGAGTCTGTTCGGAAAATAGACAAAAGAAAATAGGTTTGGATAAGAATAATTTCTTTAAAGCAAACAAAAAAGATAAATAAGAAAGAAATAGGTCTTTTGTTAAAAAAAAAATTGCAATAATTATGTATTGAATATTGATTTTATCACTTTTACAAAGTTTACATAAGTAGTAATTAAGAAGCTTCACAAATTGACTCCATACACTTCATTTCGGTTCTATTAATATCAACAAAGTCCGAAAAGGATTCCTTAAGAGAGGAAAAAGTCTAATTCCTTTTCCCTCTTTTTTTTTTCCCCCCCTTCCCTCTTTTTTTCCCTAATTCCCGTGTATTTCCTCCTTCCTAATAGATGATCCTGTACGGAGAAAAAAAAAAAGGAAAAAAAAAAAAAAAATGCCGCCCTCTTCCGGAGTGGAGAGCCACACCCTTCCCCCACCCCCGCAAAAGGGTTTGTGACTGCATCTGTATCCTGATGATAAGCCTTGCCTGTCATCCAACGCAAAAACGCAGGCTGCCGGCAAAGCCAAGGGTCGAGCTAATTCTGCTTCTAATCTGCATCCGTCTGCCACGCCGTGGCGCTCCCGTGCATATTAATTACACGACGACCAGGCTGAGAGAGGAGTGCATTAATTTCCTGAACAGGGGGATAAAACACAACTGGAAATTGTCTTGAAAAATCTAATTGGCAAATGCCCACAGATTCTCGAAGAGGGTCGGCCCTATCTTAAGAAAGAAGCAGCTGCTGTCATGTGGTCCTGTATCCCCATGTCCAATATCATTAAGCAGCCATTTCAGGAAAGACCAAAGCGAAGAAAAATTCTGATGATGTGAAAGCGGAAAAAAAAAAAAAAAAGATGCAGTGCAGGTCAGAGCACAGTATTTCTTGTTACTCCTAGGGCAATTCATAATCTTAACCAAAATATTAGAATAAACTTCTTTTTTTTTTTAATTTTTTTATGAACTAACTGTAACCTATAAACCAGACGCTGCTAAACAGGAGAATTATATAATTCTTTCATTAAAGATTTCTTAATAAAAATTAATTTTGAGAATTTCTTCTTTCTTAATGCTTAATTAAAGTTTTAAAGCCGAAAAAAAAAAAGCTAAATATCATGTAAATGTAAGATTTTTTGATCACAAGATTTCAGACCTGCAATAAATACATAGCTTTTCTTGCACGACTACGTATTGATATATATATATATTTAGAAACTCTTACATCTGCAATTAGACCAACAGATACAAATAATATCATGAATACAAATTTACAAACAGATCGATCGAACGAGTAATTTAATCGAAAGTCTGCAAATGTTGCAAAATTTTGTACGTCTGCAAATGCATTCTTCATAACGTATAATTAAGAAAGAAATGGAAGTAGCGTAATCATATTATATTTACAAAAGAATAATTGAATAGGCAAATAATTAATAAAAGGTAAATTCAAATTATTTCTCAGTCACATCTCGAAGGCCAAGTCTTGCAACAGTTTTTCTTAAAGAAAATTTGGACTTAAAAAAATTTTTAGTTTATTTCATATAACATTTCCTGGAAACTTACTTCGTCAATTAGACATTTGGTATCTTGAAATAAATCAGATTTATTGTAAAAGTGTTTTATTTAATAAAGTAAATTAACTATATGCTTAGAAGGAAGTATGGCTTCTGATATAATAAGACACTATGTAAAATCAGACAACGTGAAATCCAGGGCTAGCCATAAACTAATATAGAATGACAATTCTGGAAAGTCAAAAAATTAAATACAAAAAATTAATAATGAAAAAATAAGCATAAGAGTATTATTATTAATACTAACATTAAAGAAAAAAGGTGTGATATGTAGAATAATCGAAGCAACAGTGCTGCACTATTCAAACGCAACTTTGATGGAAACAAACCAGGGAAAAAAAAAACTCATTACTTTAAGACGAATCTACAAGTTTCAAAGTAAAGTTTCTGTAACTAAAGCTATTTTAGATTTGAGTAATTTTTTATCCTAATTTCTAACAGAAAGGTTATCGAATCAGTGGACATGTGTGTAGTATGTACGTGCCCCCCCTTTAACAAATTTTGAACCGTTGGATGGTCTTCTTAAAACTTGGTACAAAGAGTGGAGGACAAGGGGAAGATCTAATCTTTTTGAATGTGTCATTGTAGTGAAAACAGCTTAAGATGGCGATAAAAATTTCCATTGAAAATCATTGTAATCTTAACATTGATTTTCTATCCTATTTCTGTTAATACCACATTGTCTTAAAAGATCTTAATTCTTTGCTCGTGTATTTCATTGATTAAACTTAATCATATTTAAACAACTAAGTAAATAATGTTGATTTAATTCATTTTTATTTTTTTTACTAATGGAAAGCTTGCACTATTTGTAGATATTATAATTTTATATCAATGAGCTTTTTCTTTTATGTCGTTTTCACAACTTTAAAATGAAAAAAAAAAAAAAATAAGAAATAAAATTTTAGGAAAGTAGGCTCCATGTTCTTTCAAGCTTTTTTGTCTTTTCATTTAAGTTAATGAAATTTGTTTAATTTACATGAAATTTATGAATGAAATACAAAAATATTTTTTCTAAAGAAGTAGTCGAAATAATAAGTCGATTATGTTGATCAATTTCAGTAGAAATCAAATTTCGATCAACAGAAAATCAGAAAAGTTTTCTGAAATTTAGAAAAAAAACAAGCAAAAAAAAAAAAAAACACAAAGCAAAAAAAAATGTTTTTTTAAACGCGCACTTTTTTCATTTTTGAGTAGAATTAAGAAAAAATGGAATTGAGAAACTACATAGAGGAAAAGAAGAGAAATAAATAATTACAAGTTAACTATGAACTTGTAATGAATAATAATCAATATTAAATTATATTGTTTACCAAGTATACCAGATATCTGAAAAAAATAAATTTCCAAGTGAATTTATATTTTTTAATCTATTTGTAATAGAAGTAGGAGCAGAGAATTAAAAAAAAAATTTTCTGATGTTATTACTTCTATCAGTTAAGAGAGAAAATATAAGATCTGATTTTTTAAAACTTCCCAATATCAATCTAGAATAAAAGTGAGGAATCGGAAGGAAAAATTAGAGAGAGAGAGAAAGAGAGAGAGAGAGAGGAAAAAAAATATACATATTTCAGAAATAATAATAGTTAAGATAACGGTTTGATCAATTATATAATAGTTCCAAGTTTTCTATGTTGTGTTTTCTGTTTCTTTTTTCTTAACGATTATCCAATGTATATTTCATCCTCTACTTCATACTAGACTTCCTTTTTTTTTTTGTATGTGAGTTACTTCTCCTTTGCCATCTTGGCTAACTACTGTGTGCATCTGATTCTGACAAATGATGTTTAATCTGAGAGCAACCGTCGGATATGAGGTGGGCTTCTTCATCTCCGTTGCTATCCTCCACCGATGACCGTGCACTGCGGGAGGTCCTTCCCCGCGGGGATCGCCTGGTGCGACCGAGATGGACGCCTCCATGCCTAATTTATTCATCATTCCTGACAACGATAAGAAACGTCCGGACATCTGTGTCCGCAGGATTTTTCACCTTTCCCCCCCCCCCCCTCCCACTACCCCTGCCCTGGAGATAGGATATCGCGAGTAAAGCCTCCAGAGAAACCTCAAGAAAAACAGATTGAAAATTGCGATCCAGATAAACTTAGAATTTTGCTGATAAAAAAGAAAAAGCAAGACAACGTATTATTTACATCATTCATGATACATAATTACATAGGATTTGCTTTTTTTTTGTTTTTTGTTTTTATTTTGGTTTTTGTTTCTCCCAAACTCTCAATATAGTCTCAAAATTAGGTGGGTTTTTTTTGGTTTTTTTTTGGTTTTTGCTTTTTTGTTTTTGCTTTTTTGTTGTTTTTTTTAAATTTTAAATCAATAATCCCATCTAAAAAAATAGGATTGTATTGGCTTTAATATATTTTAAAGTCTCTTTACAAATATTTGTTGATATACTGTATAAAATTTTTAATCATATTAAATTTTTAATAAAATCTGCTATTCATACAATAAACAAGAATAATAACAACTTATATTCTGGGTCAATTTGAAAAAAGAAATTCTTATCATTAAAATAATTTGTAAAACTGTAAAAATATTATTATTGATTAACGGAACAATAAAGAGTAAAGATAATTGCATTCTTTTGCAATTTGAAAAATCTTTTGATCATCATAAAAGCAACAAAAAGGCGTAATACGAAAACATATAGTTATTCAAACTATTTCTATTCAAACTATTTCTGCCTTTTACTGAAGCTGTAACATTTTTTTTTTTTTGAATCATACAACAGATTATAAAATAGATGCATTTAAAAAAATCTGATAATTCTGCTTTTGTTTTATTGGGAACCCACAGGCGGGTGCGTCGGTGGATTTCATTACTTTGTTTTGCGATCTGAGCTTTTGATAGAGGGTTTGTGTAGCTGATGAGTCCATAAAGAGGACGAAACGGCCGTCCCACCCTCCCACCGATTGATAGTTCAGAGGCGAAATCTTTTGTAAACTTTGGTGCCTTTTTGTTTTATTGATTAATTTATCACAAGCACGTTAAAATTTCTTTGTAAAATAAAATTAACTTGGAATTATTCAAATGCCAGTTGTGAGCTTAAGGGAGTTTACCAAGTGCATTTTAAGATGTAAAAAATTATGAATGATAATCAATTAAAAAAATTCTGCGAAAAATGTTAATTTTATTGATAAATGATAAACTTAACATTTTTATTTCATTTGTACACTTAAAACATTTTTTTTTTCATCCTATAATTTTAACACTTTAATATTTTATTATTATTATTTCTCTTTTTTTAACGATCTCACCCAGAACCTTCTGTAGAGCTCTTAAGAAGATTCTGTGTATTTCTCCGTCCATCCGTCCAGACTAAAAGTCGAATAGACATAAGTTATTCCATTGGAACCGTTATGACTTTAGAGGTGGGGAAAGTATGACTTCCGGTTTGTGGTCAAAGTCTGTTTTACAAGAAGTGACAGGAAATGAAACATATATAAGGTTGCTTTGGTTTCGTATATAAGATGAAACCAGTTTTTTTTTTTCCTTATTTATTATTTATTTATTATTAATTTTATTATTATTTATTAATGTCAGTAGAAGTATTGAAATTTCACTCCAGAAAATTAAAATTTTTAGAAGATTAATTAATCAAGTTTACTTTCTCCATTTGCTTCTTCAATGAGAAATTTCAACAGTTATACATATAGAGGAAATTAGCCTAACATTGGATACTTTTCTAACTAAGAAATAAGTAAATAAGGGAATAATTTCAAAGCCTTATTGAAACTGATTCCTCAACATTTCTGACTTATTTTTTCTTATTTCTTATTTAAAAAAAATAAGAAAACAGAAGAAAGAAATCACGAAATAAAAGAACTCAAGCAGTCTAAGTTAATCCTCAGTTCTTGAGATTAGGTTGAAGATTATTCATTAAAACAACATTCACAAATGAAGCTCTTTGCATATATCCATTGATGGTCACGTATCTTGAAAACAATGACTGTGAGGTCATCACCATGTTCATCGTCACGAATTTTTTTTTCTCCTTACACTTTTCATAGTAGTATTAAATCGTAATGAATCAACTATCATCTCCTTCTATATTTCAGGTTTCATTCTCCAAAAAAACAAAACTCTTGGCATCAATCTTCAAATTTTACATCAATTCCATATTTCCTAAATATGGATTGAAGTTATTTCCTGTGAAGGGATGTCGGCTGAAACATTCTTACCCGTTAGTAAAATGCTATCCAATTCGGTTATTGTCTTCTATCATTTCTTTTTAATATTCTCCACAAATTCTAGACAACATAGTTTGTCTAGACGTCTACGTAGTTTGAGTATTGAAATTAAATATTGACTGAATTTGAAACTAAATTTTATTTCTGTATGTTAAAGGCTAAATTCCAACCAATTGCTATTAATTCAGTCAAATCAGTTTAAAAAGACCAGTAAGTATTTAAACATGCTTAAAATAAAGAAAACAAAAATGGAGAATTTTAGCATATATTAAGAGTAAGCTAATATAAGAGCTCAGATTACCATAGAACCTGGACTGTCAGAGATGAGAACCGGAAAACAAAAGCTTAATTTAAAAAATGAGAAGTTGATATTGATGAAATACATATTTTTTTTTTTATTTTGTTATTTCCATAAATGTGGATAATTTAAACCTACTAAATTAAGAATAATAGAAGACTGTTAAAGAATTTTAAGGCTGGAAACTAGACCAAAAAAAAATTATTTTTTGTTCTCTTAATGAACCTTAAAGAATTTTACTATGTAGCTTTTCTGTAAGTTAACATTACATTATTACTTACAGGGGCGGTTGCCCTGGTTTTTTTTTTTTTTTTGGTTAAGATAGGATTGCCCTTTTTTTTTGGTTAAGATAGGATTGCCCTTTTTTTTTGGTTAAGATAGGATTGCCCTTTTTTTTTTTCGGTTGTTAAGAAAGGATTGCCCTGTTTTTTTTTGGTTGTCAAGTGCCCCGCAAAATTCATCTTAGGGCCCCGCACCCTACTAGCGTCGTCTCTGCCTCCTGCCCGGTAAATCATATACTGGTTACGTTCACCAGAGAAATGGTAAAGCCTTAAAGGGCCCCAAATTCGTTTCCAGCCGAGGGCCCCCAATTATGCCAGACCGCTCCTGATTACTTAAACGCTTTTTCGAACTTTTTTGACAAGATTAAAATATACTTACATTAATGTAATATTTACATTATATGTTTTCTCTCTTATATAGTTTTTGTAGATCTGTTAGTGTGAAACAAGGCTCTCCCTCTGTGTTTAGAAAATAATTTTATTTCCTGTGAAAATAGAAACAATGAAACGTCCGCTACAGGAATCGAAACTGCAATCATTTAATCCGAATTCAGATGTCTTATCCATTACATCACGAGGACTATATTCCAATTATTTGTTGAATATTCTTCATTTATTCATCGCCCATCGAAACCATTTTGAGATATCAAAAATATAGCCGATGCACCTATTTAAGACAAAGATGGTTTAATAACGAAATTAAAATGACTACAGTTTCGAATACAAAAACTAAGTATTCTTTCTCAAGTCAATGTTACATGTAATTAAGCACAATATATAAAGAATCTACTCCCATGATGCTTGAGGGAAATTTCCTACATTTCTTAAAACAGATCTACGTAAGCAACTGGAGCACCACTTGTGAAAGAACTGAATATCTCTTTCAATTCTAGGGAATTTGAATCATCAAGGATAAATTTGGAAAACTAATAATAATTAGAATAATAATGATTCCTTTAAAAAAGTTTCATTTAAAAGCTTTATTATAATGCAAGGAAGGCGATTTTTCGAATGCTAATCACGCTACATGTTCAGTTACTATGCGATGACAGCTGATAATATAGTTAAAAAAAGCATTTAAAAGTTATATAGGTCTACTCAAATTCCACACCATTTATAAATTTATTCTACACTCATGAATTATATTTATTAATATTTATAATACTAATAATTAAGTAAATAACATTATTAACATTAGTTTAAACAATGGATTGAAATAATAAAAAAGAAAGAAAAGAAAAAAGAACATAAATTTAAGATTCTGATTGTTTCCTGTTAGAATTTACACATGTAATGTTTAAATACAAAATTAATTAAAGTTCAAAATTGCAGTTCTTTCCGAAAAGTGCATTTGAAGTCATCATATGGGCTCATGATGAGTTAGGTTACCGTAACAATTCAAAAATCTGATGATGTGAAAATTAATTTTTTACTATTAACCATTTCTTCTTCTTGTTCTGAGTTTAGATCATGAAACTTTAACTTTGACTTACAAAAATATCTTTAAACTTCATTTAAAAATATCTACAAAGAGTGCACCAATTATAAAAAAAACGTTTCTATTATTCACTATAATAAAAAGAACATTAAATGCATTATTACGGTTATATAGTAGTAACTAAGCCTTTATTAGCCCTACTTTTATTTGTTAGCAGTTTACTTTCCTTCCTTTTATCGAATTTGGCCAACTAGGGACCACGGAACTAGCTCAACCTGACAACGTCAGGGCGAGGCTAGTGAAATTCAAGAAAGGGGGGACGAGAATTATACCCCGTCCAGGATAACCCTGAGATAGTAAGTCCCAGGTGGGAAACGGACGAAACACAGAAGAAGAAAGAAACAGCCATGCCACCACCGGGATTCGAACCCGGGTACTGGCGCATCGGCCACAACGGCAGCCCACCGGCTAAACCGCACGGCCACGCCAGCACGGCGCAGTTTACTTTAATATATATAAATTATTTTATTAACTAATTTATTGTATGGGAAGCAAAAAGTATGTTATCCATTGTTCAATTTAAAGGTGATAACTAACCTTATATTTATAATAAATATCCATGTATTAAATTAGTGAGATTTAACTTTCTCATCTGTTAGGCACTGCTAAAGGACTGTTGGTTTTTTTTTTTATTTGTTTTTTTTTTTTTTTGAAAAAATAAATAATAATAGAAGTGCGAAGACTGTGAAACCCAAAATTTCAGACTAATCCTATTCCGCTATCAATAGACTTTAGAATGGAAAAGAATTCAGGAATTACCTAATTTACAATAATTCACGGGAAGATCTGAAAAAAGAAACTAAGCCTTTGGGTTTCTTGTGCTTCGTCGGAACGAGGCTGTAGATGAGGATGAAAAGTGGGGTTCCAATTCATTCTTCATTCCGATGTTTATTTCAATCAGCATAATGTAGCAAAAAAAAAGCTTACTAAAAACTTTGAAGACCTTATACGAATAATTGATCATTGTACTTGAACTGAATGAGAAGACAAATCAAGTGATCGATTCCAACAGAAATTAAAGCATTTTTTTATTTAATTAGTATTATATTTTG
Organism: Thereuonema tuberculata; assembly: GCA_023159025.1. NCBI lineage: Eukaryota > Metazoa > Arthropoda > Chilopoda > Scutigeromorpha > Scutigeridae > Thereuonema > Thereuonema tuberculata. The sequence continues at coordinate 84,001,714 of JAFIDM010012231.1, forward strand.
AAAGTTGTATACAGATGAAGTCTTATGCTTTTTTTACTTGATGATGTATACTTTCAAATAATTATAGAATTATTTGGTTGTTTTGAGAAAAAAGCATGTTTTTATGCAAAGTGGTTTTGTGTGCTTTGAATTCATAAATATCAATATTTTCTTGGTATTCTTTAGCTCCCTTGGGAACAAATTATCAAGAAACTGTCAAAAGGGGTTTAACACAATTGACATAGATAGAAGCCCTATCACTATCCCTCTTTGCCTCCTCTGCAAAGCTTGTTGCCTACTTACTTCATATGTGTAAGTAGGCCTTCTCGGAATATCGAAAGTACCCATTTTTTTTTTATGGTTAGTTAGCCACGAAATTTTTTTAAAAAATTCTCTATTTAAGCTATGTCCTAGAACAGTACTTCTCAGACTTTTTCGCTTCAAGCGCACTTTTGTTTCAGCACAAAACATAAAGCCCATAGCATACCAAACCTTATACCTAAAATTCCAAGACGGTACACCAAATTTTCTCGATCTTTGCTTGCTGTAATATAATCCTACGATTAGTAACTGAATAAAAAAAAATATTTTAAACATTTAAAATGCTCTGAAATATATTTTTAAGTCGATTTGTATGGAATTTATTACTTTAATTGTTTAACAAAACAGAATGTAGTTCTTCAAAAAAGCTTTGTTTTATACTACAGATAAATTCCTTTTGAGCCTAGGGGAACGCAGGCCAAGGATTTGACCTTTTTTCTTGTATTTCTGTTTTACTTTTGTGGGATCCCGCTTCCGCAAGCGAGAGTGGGATTCTTACATGTTCACATCTTCTGAGTCTGTTATCGGTGGAGTTTGTCAGGCTGATGAGTCCTAAAGAGGATCGAAACGGCCGACCCTTTCTCTCCCCGGTGACAGCTCGAGATGCGAAATCTTTTTGATTTCTTTGTGCCTTCCGTAGTTATCATTTTGTTAAATTATTAGGCACGTAAAATTTGTTAATACTTAGAATGTAGTTCTTACTTCTAAATGTTCACTATAGATGCCTCTAGCGTTACGCAGGTCTGCCGTACAACGACTTAACTCTATGAACGATATTTAGGCAATTTATGAAGATGCTTTCTGATTTCTTAAAATGAGCCCATCTGGAGGAGAATTTAGCAAAAATCCCAGACTTCCGCCTAGGTCGGGAATTGAACCCGCCTCCCTCTAACCCATAGTCAAGTATTCTGCCACTTGGCTAACAGGCTCGGATTAAAATACTAAGGTTCATAAAATATACAAGAAAAAAGGAAAAATCCACAGCAATTACGACATATTTTGCACATATTTTCTCTTTAAATTTATTAATAATATCAACTTCAAAGCAGTGACTTTCTATTAGTTAATTAACATTTCACATTAATTTGTATGTATATAAAAAAAAGGTATTATTTCTTCCTGCTGCTAATAATATTTTCTGTTCAAATCTTTGTATGAAATGAAAAAGAGAATTATAGGCCTGAAATTTAAACTAACATTTTTCATGCATGAGAAAAATCATTGAAATTTTTTAATGCTATTTAATACTGTTATTAATCATTCAGTTTTTTATTATCTATCATTACTTCTATCATTAGATTTAATATTAGATTAATAAGTCTTCCTTATTTTTAGTTGCTGGATTATTTTCCTCTTCTGCGGAATCCTGCTTTGCGTGAATTTCTATTACGTAATATGAGACCCTTCCTTCCGACCCGAGCAGCAACATAAAAGTATTTACTAAACACAATATTGTTGTTGGTACAGAAAAGAACAACATTAGTGGGGTTTTTTCTGTTCAACCAACCGAGCATGACCTGTGGGCAGTCATAGAGGCACTGGACCCCAACCGAGGGGTTCCTCCCACTCTTTTGGCAGCAATCCCTAGGTACTCATTAGTGACAACTAGCTGACCCCTAATAAATATATCTTGCGGTTGACCACTACAACAGAATTCACACCCCCCAACACATCCTTCTTTTTCCCCAACTGAGCTGTCCACCTCATGACCATTCCAAACAAGATATACGGTACAACTACAAGAGAATGTATGCGATGAGGCAAAAAGCAAAAGGTCTTATTACTCAAATTCAAGGAAGATTTTAAAGAATATTACATTCTTTATTGAGCACATTGTAATATAATATTAATCAGTTATTGAATTGATAAAATTCGTTGTTTGGGTCAATTATTTCGCTTCTAATGCATGTGGTTCTTCACAGAGAAGTTTTCAAATATGAAAGATCATCTTTTGTTCGAAAATATTCAAGCCAAATTTCAAGAAGATCCATCATGGTTTAGAAGTTATTACAAGAACACAAACTTATATGATTTTCTTTCAAGGCTGAAGCATTCGGCCCCTAACAGTTAACACACACAAAAAAAAACTCACACGCTGCCCTTACTTTCACGATTATGTAACAGGAATTTCAGAATTTAAATTGGTTGAGAGTAATTAAAAAAATAAAAAATAATAGTTAATAATAATAGTTAATACTTAATTTAATAAGGTTAATTATTAGTTTTTAAATTTTGTTAATATAATTAATAATACAAGTAATATTATTGTTAATCATAGGTGTTGTATTAAAATCAATAATTATTTAAATCTATTGTAATATATCTGAGTAATAAATTTTAAATGTTAACTAATGAATTAACAATAATGTATTAAGTTCCGAACCAATGTGTTGTAACATAGTAAGAGTATCGTGAATTTTGAAAATGAAAATTTTCTTATTTTTATTTCATTGTGACTGATATTAGTAGAAAATAAAATGGTACCTTCCAAACTAAAAGAAATATGTATATATATATATATAAAACGCCAGCCTCAGTCAATTTCCTAAAGGCATTGTTCTTAAGGCAGTTTCTCTCAGTTTTATATTGGTTTGTAAAAAATATAGCAAATGTTGAAAAATGCATATTTTATTTTTATCCGTATTGTCTCGACCATATTCTTGTCTTGACAAGAGGAAAGACACATTAATTGGTATTTCTGTTTTCCAATAAGGCACTGAAATTAAACTTTTGACTTTTGATAAGCAACTTCAAATTATTGTTTTCGTTGACGATATGTGGACAGAAACATTCTAGAGTAGATCAATACCTTGTTATTATGAAAATGTTTAAAATTTATAAATACACAGTATTGAACTGTTCCTTACTGTCCAGTCGTTTCAAGGCATTGTCATCTCAAATAATTGATTCAGAAGAAGATAAATTTCTGCATTGAAGAGGAAAACTAGGATAAACTTTTTGAGAATAAAATACGATTTTTTTTTTTTTTAAATGTTAAAGTTACACTTTAGACATATTATTATCCATGTTGTGTGTGTAAATATTAATATGAAGGACCAAACACACAAAGACAAAATAGATATAAATAAATAATTTCATAATAAATCACATTACAAGTTGCGAAGGTTCTATCCTTCGTCGTCAGATGATCATAAATAAATATGGAAAAGAGAAACAGGCTTGGAATTGAATTTAAATATAACAATAATTTAGGATAATAATAACAAATATGATAACAAATAGTCACCGTGTAATTGTATTACAGCCGCATTAATTGTATTACCGTGTAATTGTATTATTAGATAAACAATTATCTTGATATAAACATAACAATAATTTAGAATAACAAAAATTTTCACATGTAATAACAAAAAATCACCGTAAATTGTACTGCAGCGCGTTTTTAATTGAAACATCAGTATTGTAACATGGTTTAGACTTAATTAACATGTCATGCATTTTCTAGAATCCAAACTATGGGAAATGGAGTTAGTCAATAAGAATATATCCTTGATATGTAGGTATGTAGATGATATATTTTTGTTAGTTAATCAGAAAGAAATTCAAAACATTTTATATGCTTTTAATAAAGTTGATAGTAATATCAAATTCACAATGGAAATAGAAAGGGACAATCAGATTCCTTTTCTGGATGTCCTAATAATTAGAACTAAGGGTCAATTTCACACAACAGTATATAGAAAGGAAGTTAATGCAAATATTACCATAAATTATAATTCAGCAGGACCAGTAATTTATAAAGCTATTCATTCTTAGATTCTAACTATAGTTTTCACATAACTTTAATCAAAGAATCTTTAAAAACTTGCTTTAACGAATTCTTTTATTATTTTGATCAGTTAAAAGTCTACAAAATTATAAAAAAAGTAAGGAAGCTATTGTGTCCATAATGAAGGCGAATAATAAGGAAAAAAGAATGTTTACTGTATGCCATTTTATTCTTATTCTTAACCTTTGTTAGTAGCGTATTTAAGTAAAACAAGGGAGTATAATTTTGTGCTAGAGCATAAATTTAATGGCGACCCATAATAATAATAATAATAATAATAATAATAATAATAATAATAAAAAATTACATTAACCTAGGAAAAATAAAAAGAAGAAGAAAAAAAAAAAACACGCAGACATTGAGAAAAAAAAAAGATTAAGAGAAAAAAAAAGTAATAGGCGCTCAGCTGTACCAGAAACTTTAGTCGTATTTAAGTAATTTTTGTATTAAAGGAGCTTTTTTGAATATTAACCAGGTGCATCGGTTATCATTTGTGAGTAAAAAAAAAGTAAATACACGGATTTGAACCGATACCCTCCAGTATATGTGTCCAATACCTTCCCCTTCAAACTATAGCTGACAACTGAAATGAGATGGTTGCATTTCTAACATTTAGCTAATAGCAGAAATCCAATGAAAATAAGTCAAATATCGCAAACATTGGGGGGGGGGTGCTTAAAATACCATATTCCTACAGTGTTTGCGCCTCTGAATACGATGGTGAAGTTCGTGTGTCGATCCGATCTTCCGTTCGGGAGTTGGGGGGGGGGGGGAACAGGACAAACGCAATACTACCGATTTTGATCGTTATCACAATAGTCCCAAATGGCTCACTAAAAATGATATACGATATTTACAATAATTTAAAAATTATTTTCCATTATTTCTTATATCTCATTGTATATCATTAGCGTTCCAAAAAACATACGATCATGGTAAGGAACGAGACGGAATAATTTACATTATTCATTACTTGAATAAAAATTACTTCAAATGTAACTGCTTATTCTGTAAGGTACCAATTAACCTATTAAAAAAAAAAGAAAATATAATTATTTCCGCTTACAACCCATCAATTAATGCAGGGATTTTGAAATATGTATTATCATCCCAAAAGTGAAAGTGTTTGTAAGTTCTTTTCTTGATGCTTTTTATTACATTGATGTTTTGATTTTTTCATTTATGTTTTGACGAAATAGGAATGCCTTCAAGAACTCATAGTAATTCAGAACTTTATGAGTGCCTTGATTCGAAAAAAAGTTGTGGAGCACTGATATATTGAAACTGTATTAGGAACAAATATTGAGAAAGACCTAGTAATTGGATGATCGTAGACGAAAGGTTTTTTTATTGTAGAGAGAAAAACTGAAATTGCGTTATGAATCAGAGTGGATTTTTCCAAGAGTCTGCCTTTTTAAAAAAAAAAAAGATTCTCTTTTTCAATAAATGAAAGGAAGAATTCGGGGCAATTGAGGAAATTGCGTCAATTATCGGGATGATTCAACCTTGGCATCAGATCATGACCTTCAGAAACCTCCACTTCATAGCACAGTTGGACAAGAAAATGATTCCATACATCCTATTACTCACTTTTCTTTAGACAAATAAGCTTGAAGTAAGAATTTGCCAATGCAAAAATTAAAGCAACATGAAAGGACTTAGAGCCTAATTTTCTTAAAATGTTTTCCTTCAAAATGCCTTTTTTTTTTTTTTGCTTTAAAAAGTCGTAAAAATCTCAAAAAAAAGAAAAGTTTATTTTTAAATTATAGCATATCGACTGAGTGCGAAAATTATATATTTTCTGTTTCCATATTCAGCTTGCTTAAATTTCATTAATTTTAATAATATCAAAGCGCACGAAAACAGTGGATTACTTAAAAGGATTAATACCCTTCGTTAGACATCGTGTTTGGGTTCTAATGCTTTTTTATGGGGATTTTTGTTACTTTTACCTGCTGATTTCTTGACAGAGACCTCACACATAGGATTTTCAAATGTTAGATCGTGTTTTGTCCTTAAATATGCACGACAAGTTTTAAGAAGATCCATCCAGCATTCAAAAATTATTAAGGAAGACCTACACAGGCTGGGTAATTTGATGAGCCTCATTTTCCAAGGAAAATAGGTTAAAAAAATCAGAAAGCATAATCAGCATTTTGTAAAGCAAATAAATTGGTTTTTTATTTAAAAATGAATCCAAATTAAAAGTAATTTTATTTCATGCAAATCCACACAACAAAATTATATGTAAAATTTAAAATTAAAAGTAATTGTATAAAATTTAGAATAAAAGATAATAAGAGAAAAAAAAAGAAGTACTACTCATCAGGTAAGAATTGAGTAGGTTATTGGAAGGTAATGAACTCAAAATTACAGTTTTAAGGGCCAACTCGAAATGTTAATATTGATAATTCGATGTTCGAATTCGTTATGTTTTAGATGAGCCAGACACAGAAATAGAAAGGATCAATAATGTTCATTAATCCAGAAATGGATTTACAAGAATAGTGAAAGACCTGATTATAGAATTTCGATAAACTTTTCTTTAATCATTTCAGAGTTATTTTAAGTAAATTTTATAAAGTTATAAAGCTATTTTACAAAATTATATTTTATAATTTCTTGCAAAATAAGAAGAAGTAATGTTACAAATGATGTAATAATTTATATTGAAATTTTGACTCGATCAGAAACTCCTTGCTTTACGATGAGTTTAGGTTCCGATGAATCCATGGTAAGTTGAAAATACCCATCGATATTTTCTACATGTAAGAATATGAATATATGATAAAACTTAAATAAATAACTATTACTATAAAATAACTTATACTATATAAATTAAGTAAACAACTGCTGTCACTGAATAAATATATAAAAAAAAGGACTAATGTAACTGACTACTGTTAATACCAATATTTGAAAAGTAAATAAATGAATACAAGTTTATCCTATTAATATACATCTGCAGTAACTATACAGAAAGTAAACAAAAAAAATTATGTTATCTTCATTATGCAAGGATGATACAGATTTAGTACATGTACTGTACTGTAGTGATATATTGTACAGGAACTCATCATTAATGGAAAGTATTCTACAGCTTATTACTAGTTCGGAAAAAATTCAACGTTTGATGATCAACGGGGAGAGACAAAGAAATGATGTCAACAAGATAATATGAGAATTAGTTCAGGTCTTATGACAAAGGAGGTTATTGAATAATCTCTTGATTGATTTTCTATATTTTTACTTTACTAAGGAAATCACTTTAAAAATAGAAGTTTTTTCACTGACATTATTTTATTTTTGTCTTTATATAACTTTTTATTTCATTCTGAACTTCACGAACTTCTTATTTAATAGTTCACATACAGTATCAATAAATTAAAAATTCTGAACATTTTTATTAGTATTATAATCCAAAATTAATTAAATTAAAAATATAAAATCTAAAAGTATTTTTTTCTCCAAAAAATATGTAATGCCTTTTCAAAAGTAATAAAGTTTTCTTGTCCTTATTCGCGGATAACGTAGGCAGCATGGAAGATAAAAGCTCCACTGGTTCGCGTTTATCGTGAAGAAATGGAGAAAGAATCCCATCTGAATAAAACTAATATCGAGTTTGAAACAATTCACTTAAATAAAGCAGATACTTCATTTCGATTGCCAAACACAAAAATTTACACATATTTGTGTCTGCTTGTAAAATATTGTATGATTGGGGGGGGGGGGTTATTATTTAGATAGTATTGCTTTTACTATGATTGATTTAATACTCTTCAACAAATTCGTATCAAAAATATTAAGTAATCAAAAAATTTTTAAATAAAAAAATATTGTTATAAATTTTGAAAAAAAAAAAAATTTTCAAAATAATGTTAAATAATTTACTTGGTTTCTTAATGAATAAATCAATATAATATATTGATTTATTTTGCATTGATAGAAAAAAAAAAGAAGCCATATTTGACATGGAACTTTTTGATTGTTCGCGAGAAAAATTTTGATTTATCCCAGATCCCTTTACTGTAGATCATGTAGATACTGTAGCAAACAGAAACAAAAAATGGAAGGTACCCACACCCACAGGAAAAGTAGTTTCATGCTTCTTGGAATCAAAAACCGTTGTAATCTAATCTTATCTAATGCATGCTTAGTTGTTATATTACTTTTGATAATATAATGATTTTATGGTAAATAATGGATAAATTAATGGATTTTATTTTTGCCTTATCTAATTTATAATGAACTTAATGACGAAACATAGTTATTACGGAGAATTAATTAGCAGTAATTTACGATTAATATTACTCCTTGTGTTATAAATAATCCTTGACTTTCGTAATCACAGAGAAAAAGACAAATGTACTTATGTGTCCGAATTAAAATTGAACCCAATTTGCTGTACGGCCTATAGTAAATGGAGATCTCAATATACGAATTAATTATCTAGATTTGGATTTATAACTATATGTCATATTAATACATTTCAGAGATTTTTATAAAATAAAAAAGAAGGTCGAATTCTGCTTTGTATAATGAAACTGGAAAATGACATTTTCACAAAATAAAGGACAAGTATCTGCTTGTGATATTTTCTAATTTCTAAATTTGATTTGATCGAGATCTGTAAAGAATTACTTAAAATCTTTAAACTATAAATAAAATCATATGAATTCCAGAAGAGTTCTTATTCACACGGAAATAATAAGAATGAAACAATATTAAGAAAAATAGTAATGGTATTGCTTAATTACAAACATATGGAAGTTTGAACGAAGCCAAGAAGGCATGCCACAGTAGGGTTGACTTCCTTCAACTGCGCGATACAATTCTTGAAGGTTCATCTATTTTCTGAATAGGTTTCTGGTTCTTGCCCACAGAAAAAAAAAGGGGAAAAAAAATCCCTCCCACTTCCAGATGGAACTGCTTCTTCCTGTTGCTCTAATCCTTGAATATGGTGAATATGTAAGGCACATGTGCATACCGCTCAACAGGAAAACCATGTGCTCGGCCTGACGGGAATTTCATAAATTGTGGCTGAAAATTCCCATAAAGCGGGGAGTCGAAGAGAGGGGACCGAGATACGGAAGCGACCGTGTAACATGCCGAATGGAGGAATAAATTCAGTGCACAGCTATCCGTCAATTCACCAATCCACGGTGTGGGAAGTTATTTTCAATGGTTTCAATATGAAGTCAGTAATTTCTCTCTTTCACTCTTTTTTTTTCCCTTAACTGTTAACAAGTTTCGAACACCCAAAAGTTCAGGCAGGGTTGAGATCAACAATCGTAAATCAGAAATATTACCCTGTCTTTAAAATGTTATCGGTGGCAAAACGTGAAACACTACCTCTACATCTTTCGTAATTACAAATAACTTAACACAATAATTTTTAAGGGATATGACATTTTAAAAGGCCGGTAGTTTCTTTTTTTTATTTACGATCTTAAAAACTAAGATGAAACGTAATCCAGTATTTACATCTAGAAATTTCTTACCTAATTTTCATTTTTTTTTATCTTCTTCTATTGGGTTGCGTAATAAATTCGTAACTTCTTCCTCAAGTAGATGCTAAGAAAGAATGTCTCAGAGGTTATTAAAAGTTTTCAAAAGTAATTCATCTTTTTTAATGTAACAATTTAATATCTTTAAAATATATCAAATTCTAGATATTATATCACTTTGATGAAGTGTATTCAAGCGTTTTCTATTTTCTTTTAGTTTCTGATAAATTTATTTTAAATCGAATTCAAAGTTAAATAAATTTACAATAAATCTCTCTTCGCTCATTACTTCTGGTAGTACACCATTTTCATAATTGAATTATATACAAAATATGTCGAAATTTGAGTATTTAATGTTGATGATCCTATCTGATCATGAAATAACTACACTACAGTCATTCTTGAGAAATTAAATTTAATTAATTCATATTTTTTATTATAAATTTTTGTAATCTTTAGGTTTTCTGTTTCTTAATGTAATTAGTTCATTTGAAGTCAATTATAAACTTAGCGCATATAAATTAAAGATGTAATTTTTGTAATGAACTGATTTTTTGTTTTTGTTTACTCTACCTATACAAACAAAAAGTATACAGAAGTGAGTGAAGTCCATCAAATAAGCCTATGTAAAATCTATAAAATTCCAACTATTGGATTCAAAATACAGCATTTTAAAAATCAAATCAGAATAATCTATTAATTTTTCAATAATGTTGACAAATTATGAGTTTTTCACTAAGTTTGCAGTACTTATTTTCTAACATAAAATGTGTGTTTTGCATATATAGTATATAAATTAAATTCAAATTCATTTTCACTTTTATAAGCAGTGGTTATATTTGCCTTAAATTATGTATTCAATAACTATGTGATGATTTCCAAATTTTCCTTCACTGCAATCACTAACAATAAGAGTAAATAACTCATATTGAAGCACAAAATTAAAAAATAAAATACTGTATATGGTAAAAATCCGTATTATTGAACTATTTTATATAACTGTGATTATGTAAATATTTTCATTTAATAAAGAAATGTATATATTTTCAATATTTTTTTAAGTAATGAAGCAATTAAGAATACCAGTTTTTCTTTTACTGCTTAGTACATAAATTTGAAACAAAATATTAGTTAATATTATTTTCTTAACCTTGAATAAGTATACTTATCCTTTGTGATACATTGTTTGAAAATATCGGTGTGGTGTCTGGAAAAAAAGGATTTATTACATAGCAAATCTTAACTGCATAGAACATGTAATACGAAAAGGAACTTATGAAGGACAGTTCACATATACAGGGTGATTCCAAAAGGTGGGTCAAAAATTGAGCCGTAGGTTCTACTCTTGAAAACAAACAAAAAAAAAATCCTGTAAACATGGGTCCGGAAAGGAATAGTTTTCGAGAAAAAACGTATTGTATCATTATTCAAAGAAGGTATGTTTGTTTCTTGTTTTGTGTTTTGGCACAGCATGATGCGAGAAAACACATTGCAAATATTCATAAAATGAACCACAAATAAGCAAAATAGGGAACGAATGATTTAATAAACGGTGTTGTATAAAACACATGTCAATAAATTAGCGAATGTGAATGAAGTTAAACACGGCTGCAGCAACAATTAATTGATTTTCCTATTTTACAGACACACTGACATTGAATAATGATACAATACGTTTTTCTCGAAAACTATTCATTTCCGACCCATGTTTACAGGAAATTTTTGTTTGGTTTCATGAGTAGAACCTAAGGCTAAATTTTTGACCCACCTTTTGGAATTACCCTGTATATTTTTTTTTTCTTTTTGTAGAAAAATTATATAATGCTCTGTACAATTTATACCTCGAACTGTACAGAGGGCTCGTATATCTTCTCACTTA
>JAFIDM010012231.1:84018189-84062071 GCA_023159025.1 Thereuonema tuberculata
TAAGCTAAAATGATTTTCTTTTCATTCTTTCTAGATGTTGCAATTTCAATATTTGTTGAGTGCGTAGATTTAGAACTAGACTTCCTAAAGTTCATCCTGTTGTATGTTAAAGTACCGAATAGAATGAGGCAAAAGTCTACTACTCAAATAATCACCTGCTGATATCGCAGTTATTGTTATATATTTATTTCAGACAGCAGTAAGAATTTATCCAATCTTCTAAAGACAATAAGAAAACACAAGATTATCCTCTTTGGAACGTATTTTTTTGTTTTTGTTTTTTTTCATATGGTGGCTGTAAGAATTCTTCAAATTAATAACTTAAAAAGATGTTTATAGATAAGGGTTAACTTTGACCTGTGAAAACTTCGAAATGTGAATAAAGGATTTGCCTTGGTATTTTTTTTTTAATTGCTTCTTTTTTTTTTCTTAATGCGATTTTAAGAGAGTAACAATAGCTAATGGGAAAACTTTTTGTTTTCATTACTCCTTCTTCACAGACTGCGATAAACTTTTCGTTTTGTAAATAAGTCGTATTTTCAAAGACATTCACATATTGTTAGATTAGACTAGCCGTGTACCGTCGCTTTGCTTCGGACCCCTTGCATACATAGCATAAAAAAAAAAAAAACTTTATTTAGCAAAATAATATCGAGATCGGAAAATATTCGAGTTCCCAGCCTGTTGTGGCCTTCTCCGGATAACTCAGATGTATTGCGGTTTGCCGCCACACATCTATATATCGATAAGGCAACTTTAAGGCGGAAATGTAAATCCTCTTTATTCCCTTTCCTGTGGGAATTTCGAAGAATCCGGCTTATTCCTTATCTAAAGTTATGAGATCATAAATGGAACCTCTGTGCAACAATTCATCTTTCTGGGTCCAAGGGTTTTGGTTGGGCATTGATGAGTCAGTCAATGAGTGAGTCAGGACTTTTCTTTTTATATAGGTAGATACATAGATTAATTTTCTGCTACAGCTTTCTTGTAATTGCAAGTTATCGGGGAAAAGTGAAGGAAGCTGAATTGGAATGCGGACATTTGCCCTAAATGGTTGAATTTGAATATTAGTAACTGCTGTCATTATGTAAATAAAGAAGGATCTGTTAATAATTTTACTGGGTTTTGAATTAATGCAATATTCACATCCCTACCAAACACACTTTGCAAAATGTGGTATATAAAACCTATGAAAAATTACTCAGACGTCGGAAAAATTAAAATTACCTCATTGTTGGCACAATGTTTGAAACTATGTCAGTAATAAGAAGGTTAGGAGTATCGCTATTCTTACTGATATTGCAACAATCAAACTTAATGCAAAATGCCTTATATACCTTTATATAAGCTCAGAAGCTCAGGATAAAATTCGCATATTTTTAAGTGGATCTAGAGACTTCAGTGTTACTTTATCATAATTCTTTCTTCCCAATATCTGAAAACTTGAGGTTAGTCACAAAACACTGGACTACCTTTTGAAAAAATTCAAATTGAAAAACAAATTCAATTAGAAATTTAAACAATTTAATTCAAACATCAACAAAAAAATTAGATTTAAAAAAAAAAAAAACTAATTTCAAGATTTGGTAAACAATTTATTTGTTGTTAATCCACTGTAATTTTAATAAATATTTTATTAAAATAATTCTAACAATGAATAATGAAATTTACTTATGCAATTCTTTAGTTGTCAGTTTTGTTCTATTTCGTCGTAAAAACGCTTTATTTTCAAATTGAATGTTTTATTTTTTTGTAAATAATTAATTTTGTAATTATTATTTTTTATACTTTCACATGTGATCTATCTAATCTAGTAGAATAGTTTTGAATGACAGTCAAATTATTCATATTTCTGAATTCAGACTTTTTTGCTTATACTTGATATTTTCCAAATATAATTTTTCAAATCAGAGTGCAAGAGTCTAAATTTGTGAAATGTTTTCTGAATGCAGAAGTCCATCACTTTCGAGGACATGACTTTAATGAAATTCCGTAATTTCCTGGGCAACGGTGGTGTAAAAAAATTCCAGTAAATATTTGCCAGATCAAAAATACTTTGAGCAGTTTTGCGAAAAAACTTTTTTTTTTTAACTAGAATGATTGAATTTGGGATCAACAAGCTTTTATCAGCATAAAATGATGCTCAGTGGAGGGCAAAAGTTAAATTAGATATTTTTTTTTTAAATAGTTAAAATAACATGCAAACAACGACGTCGTACTCTGTCGCCAATATGTCAATCATAACTTGCTATAAAAATGTGCTGCTAGGGATCAGATTGGTTTATCAGTAATTCAGGATTAGTAAATTCATAGAAATTGTCCAATAGATATCATTTAGCTGATTCTTTGCGACGTCGTGCTGTTTTTTGGATAGAGATGACACTGATTTCAAAGTGATACGATAGGAGTTGAATTTGTCAAAAATAATGATTACAGGAACATTTTAGGTATTCGGGGATGGCACTAGACGGTCTGTTGAAACATATGCTTGAGCCACAAGTGACCTCAAATGACCGTTACACGCATGTAACCACTAAACGTCATACAGTTACAACTCATTCTCAGCTATTTCTCAGCTTCCTTAATCCAGTGGAAAGAGAATTTCAGAAAAAGACATTTAGAAATGTATCGTCAACATGTAATTTAGGACAATAACAGTAGTGGGAATCAATGTACAGCCTCCGAAACTAAAGCAAGCAATAATTCACAAAAAAGATAAGTGAAAAAATTCATGTGCATTCCGCCGGCCCTCAAATGAATTTCCTGAGCGCATTAAAAGAATAAAAAACGCATTAAGTCATTCCTAAACATCAATGGGTGAGACCAAGTGTTTACTAAATGACATCTTAGAACAGCTGTTTCACGCTCTTTGGCGATCGTCAGCAAGGATTAGTCACCAGTAAATAGACAGAGCAAGATTTCTTCATAGAATAAGTAAAGATTCATTCTGCAATCTGATACCAGAAGGATTTTTTTTACCTGGTGAGAACGCGATCAAACATTAAAGAAATCGATCGCTTAGAGATAGAGCTTTCTGGTTTACATGACATTTTGACATCCCAGTCGTCATGGTACTAATAAGAATCATGATAAGGAACGCACAGTTCTCCACGTCTTGAGAGAGACATTTTGGGCGAACAATGTTATAAAGATAAGATCCTTGAGCATGTTGTTCTTCAATTTGCAGATCAGTGAGCACATTATCATATATAGACTAATATCTCGATGATCGAATATACATAGACTAGCGAATTGTCCTGATCCGAATCCGACTGAGCATCTATGGATGTCTTGGAAGACAGTTTACTGTTCTCGTTCTTCTTCTCCAAAGCCTTCTTGAGCTAGAAGACGTACCTTTTGCATTAATGCTCCTTAACAAAGAATTGCTTGATGATATGTGAAAAGGTGCTGTAATTGCTATCCCAGATGATCAAACACCTCATTAAAAGTTATACTTTTTGTAATGTGTACGAAGTTTTCTAGGTTATTATTCCTTCCTTTTTGCATTCTAACTCCTGAAATTTTTAAAAGTTTAATTTTATTAAATCTTTACTTTAGAGTTTATGAAACATCATTTGAGCTTCAAGTAACAACATTAAAAATTTCTTGTCTTTTCAGAAATTTATAACTTTTAATGTTGTTACTTGTTGTTGTTTAATATTGATGTTGAGACTAATATTGCTTCTCCATTTACAGAAAAAGGATAAATTAAATTGAATCAGAATGTAAAGTACATCTTTAAAAAGCTAATGTTGATGTTTTATGAATATTCATATGGTAAGATTTAAAACTAATCGTTGAAAAAAAAAAGTGATTAATCGAAATATTCATCTTTGCTAAGTATAGTAATCTCTCGATTCCGTTTGGAAGGGGTGTCCGTTATTGTCGAAAGTCCGATTAAATCGAATGTGTTTAAAGAAATTAAGTAAATTAAATGAAATTAAAATATGCAAATTATAATATTTAATTTTACTTATTAAATTAAAAAAAAATACAAAAATTAATTAAATAGAGAAAAATGTAAAAAGGTATAATAATAATACATAATTATTACAATACATATTTATGACATATAGATATTCATATACACAACGAAATAATTTTTGTTCAATACTCAAGTTAGCACTTATAGGTTATAATTTAATTAGAAAATGCTGATTTATTAATTCGGGCTGGGAATTCCTCGTCAGCTAGGAGGTCCAAATTATTTGAATGTATGAATATGTGAAATATATTCTGCTATGAATATATGAAAATATTAAATTTCTTAATTTCAGTTTTCTTTATAATTTATACTTTTACCTTGATACCTTTACCTAGGGATAACAGCAATTAATTAGAAGACTTTTTTTTTTCATATTAAAAATACAGGAGTTTTTTTAAAAAAATAACACACTTTTAAATATTTTAAAATATTAAAAATAGGCTCCCCCATATTGTAAATTTTAATTTTCTTTTTCAATTTTCCTTGTTATTTAGTAAGAATTAGAGGTTTCCCCGAAATTTTTTGTCCGTTACATCAGAAATCCGTTAAATCGAAGATCTATTGTATTTATTTATTGTGATGATTAAGGAAGATTCGGATTGGGTTTCAAGCCTAAGTTGCTTATGTTTGTGTTCACTTTTATCAAACTCAATGGAAATCAATGTAATTTTGAGAAATAAAGCTTTATTGAACTTTCAATTCTCAATAGCTTGCTACATATCGTCATTGTTGCAATTTTAAATGCTACATAATTTGTTTTCTTTTTTTCTCTCTATCGGTTCGATATACAACAAAATTTTGTTTTGATAGATTTTAATGGACATTTCCGATATTAAGGGATGTTTATAGCCACGACTCAAGTATCATCATTTAGCAGCTATTACATATAGGAATAAGAATACATACCTAGATATGTATGTAGCTCTTATGTATAGCTACCCATATCTACTTAAAAAATACTATTAATAATAATTATATACAAAAATCAAAATATTTACTTTTTGATACAATATTTTCTTATTATCACAAAATAATGAATGCTTGCAGAACAATAACAATATTTTTAGTACATGGAGCACCGAAATCTTGCTATTCAGTTTTCAAATTTCGTACCTGTTTTGTATCGCTCTAAAAAGGGGTTGCATCAATTTACAGAATACTCGTTATTTCTTATGATCAATTTAAAAAAATGAATGATGGCTGTTATTTCAGTCATCCAAAAACAAAAATAGAAAATAAAATAAAATAGTTTTAATTTTTCTTCGTTTAAGCAGTAATAAACCTGGACCAATTTTCTTCAATTAAGAATCTTGAATAAGATCCTTAATTTAAAGTAAATCTTAAAATATACATATACAGTGTTACCTCCTTTAACGGACACTCCGAATAGCGGACACCTCTAATTAGCGGACATTATCGCGAGTCCCAGTCCCTTAAAATAGGACATTCCATGTTATCCACTCCGAATAGCGGACACTCCAAATAGCGGACAGTTATTTTAACTGAAAAAAAAAAAAAAAAAAAAATTCGATTAATATATTGACTTGATTGTATTGACATTGGTGTCCCATACATTGATACATTGTATCGTTATCCCTGATTCAATTCAGGGCATCTGAGGCCCTATTTTTCACTGCAGTTGCTTTGTGAATGTCAATTCTTCGTAAAGCTATCCCATAAATGTGTTGATTAAATTTAGTGCGAATTAAAATGGCGTCAAAAGGAAGAGATTGGCACTGAAAGAAAAAATTGATGTTCTTGAAGTTGCTGGAAAAGAAAATCTGAGTGTGCGTTGTCTTGCTGAACGTTTTAAAGTTGGAAAAACTCAGCTAAGTGAACTTTTGAATGTCAAAGATGAGATTAGAAAAATGTGGATGGTGAATTCAAACGAAAATTCGAAGAATTTGAAGTTTCGTACTGAAACAAGCAAAATCGACGAAGTGATGATAAAATGGTTTCGCTCTGCTCGTGCAAAGAACATTCCTATAAGCGGTGTTTTGCTTCAAGAAAAAGCCTGGAACACGGACCTTCGACTACGAAGCTCGCACTTCGATGCGAACCATACCCACCACCACCACATATACTGTAGTTAATTTTGTCATTATTTTAAGTAAGACAAATTGATTAGCACTCATTTAAAAAGGAATATAGTAAATAGTTCGCAATTGTTCATATTCTCTCATAGCGCAATAATAATTATAGAAATTTAATTAAGATTGTACGTAATTTTTTATTAAATGACTATAAGCTAAAAAATGAAAAAATGATAGTCCTCCCGAATAGCGGACACCTCCCAATAACGGACGAAACGTCCGGTCCCGTGACTGTCCGTTATTCGGAGGTAACACTGTATATGATTATTTTGCTTTCACCTCCTCAAAAAATATAATCCGATTTCATTAATGGCGACATCACTTCTATTTGTAAATTAAAATGCTTCTATTTCAGTCAAGACGTTATAGCAAAAAGTCAAAATCATTGTCCTTAAGAAAAGAAAGTGGACTGAAAAAGTTGTATTGCGGAAGCATTAATTTTGAAATGTTGAAAATAAATATTCCAAAATACATGCAATGGAAGAGCAATGATATATATATATTTGTTAAACAACATTTCATTTTCATAATTGATTTGTAAGAGATGAACATGAACTATTAAAATTACAGTAAGTAATTGTGCCCCAATTGTCTCTACAATTATAAAGTAATAAAAAATAAATTATTATTATCTAGGCTTTAAAAGCCTAGCGTAATTAATTATTCAATATAGAATGTGCAAATTAAATACTTTCAAGATTGTGGGTTAACTAACAAAAGAAAAAAGCAAAAGAAAAGAAAATTATATACATAACATTTATAACTGATTATATATATATATATATATATATATATATATATATATATATATATGGTGCACGGGAAAGTCACCCAAAAAACTTCTGAACGAAGATAGCTAGAGTTAGGGAAGTGAGGTATTGGCATAGGAAAACGACCATGGGCTATCAGATGAGACTGATGGAAGTGCCCCAGCGGCAGAATGTGGAAGTTAGTAGACCTATCTCGGAACTATGAGATACGGCAAAAATAAGTTGTAGAGTTTCATAGAATTAAAATGTCATTAGTAGGAAATTACAAGTTACAGAAAAGAATTGTGCAAATAGAATGCAGTAGATGTCGCGATCATACTCCTTTATATGCCGTATGCAAATGAATAACCTGCCATGATCTTTAGTTTACAAGATACTATGTAGTCGTTAACGGAACGTTCGATAGTCGACGATTCTTTGTAGACTGCAAAGCATGATTTTTATCTGCAGGAGTGATGTCAGATCATAGCTATCATTTGTGTTTCTTTTAATGCCTAAGGAAATTCATTTGAGGCTGATGGAGGTCGACACATGAATTTTCCTGTTTTATTTTTAATGTGTGTTTATTGTTTTATTTTAATTTTTGGAGGTGCCAAACTAATTCTATAATGACTTCCATATTGAGATCTCGCTATTTACAGATGACTTTTCTCAGCTGATGATCGCCAATAAAGCGTGAAACAGCCGTTCTGAGATGTCATCTTATAAATACTTGGTCTTAACTTTATATTTAAAATTTCTTCTGTATGATCCTTATCGAGAAATTAGCCTAAGAAGGAGAAAAAAATCTTTCCACAGAAAAGTATTAAGGAACGAACAATACTATCTAATAATGGTATTAATCTGTTAAGTAATCCATTAATTTGCACGAGCTTTATAGGATTAAAATTAATCAGATTGAAGCAACCAAACAAACAATAAGGGTTTCATTGGGTTTTTTTTGTTTTGTTTTTTTGTTTTTTTTTTAACGACTTAAAAAAAAATAATAAGGAACAAACTTGTTGAGACAAATACTTTCAGGAATCTTTTGTTATTAATCAAATTGTAAAGATCCAAAATTGTCCCAAGATTCTCAATCTTTTGTCTCCTTAAATAGGATCGTTTTCTTGGAGTCACTCTGAGGTCGAGGTGATTTTTTAGATCAACTTCTCTGTGAGCTGATTGGTTGACGGTGGACAGCTCGTGACATTGCGACTTCGGAGTAAATCCCCACGCAAGCGGAAAATACTTGACTTTGCTCACACTTCAGTGGCAACCATCAGCTGACAGCAGACCAACGTGTGAGCGAGCAATAACTCGAAGGATTTTTTTTCTTCCCCGTTCCCTGTTTCTGTTCCCTCCATAACCAAGTGAATTATCTTTGTCATGTGGATCCAGATGCTCTACCGACCAATCAACTGGATTTTCTCCCCCACCCCCTTCCTTCTCCGTTCAGAAGAAAAAGAGAGACAGAAAGAAATTGAAAACTTCAATAATTCCTTTTCAAGAATGCGCAGAGATAATAAAACCTCTTTCACTTAGAAGAAAAATAAGCCAAAAAAATACAAATTCCTCACATTTCTGGTTTCTAATTTTGTTCGTGTGTTAATGGCAATGGGACAATTCTTTTTTTCCTCGTACAAAATAGATTACAATAAGTTCATAGATTGATTGGTGAAGGACTGCTTCCATATCTTGCACTTGAAATTTGCTAAATATAAATGTGGAAACTGATAAATATCAAGCACAGTTATTATATTAGAATTGAAATTTTTCCAAAATTTTAATCTTAATTTATAAAAATGAATGTTTCTTTGTTTGTTTATCCCGTATGCGTTCCTATACCATTCATCAGATTGCGATGAAACTTTGGTGAGTTGTTGTGCGCCCGCCCGCGAAGGTTTCTGAATTAGAATCGTTTACAAAATCTGGTGCGCGATTCGTTGCAACAAATGAGTGTATTTCCGGTTTAAACGTTTGCAGTTTCCGGTGCGACTCCAATTTCCAATGACCATCAACAAAGCACAGGGACAATCGCTACACGTGTGTGTGAACTAAATTTGGAAAATCCATGCTTCACATTTGGACAGCTGTATGTGGCCTGCTCACGCGTCGGGAAACCTTCTGATGAGTGGCATTGAAAGCATGCCGGGTACAGCTAGTCAGAAAATAAATGATGGATCCATTTGGATTAAATAGTGGCAGGGAAGGAGAGAATAAATTATGATTTCGGTTTGGATAACATGGTATCATCATTTTCTTTTTTATAATTTTTTCTGACAAATTGAAAAAGAATAAAACTTTTTTTAAATTTTAGTAATGATAATAATAATTATCTATTCTAAGTTCTTCACACATGTAAATGAAGTTTTCCTGAAAATATCTAACTTCCTATAATCAATCGGTTTTTAATTTTTTTTTTAAATGAATTAAGTGTTTCTAGTACTTCTGAAACAAAAATTTACCAATAAAGGAAATTTTTATTCAGAAATACCAACCAGTGTATTTTTTAAACGTAATATTGGTAGGCCTAGTTTCTTGAAATAAGATAATAAACATATAAACGTAGTACTGATATCTGGCGGGAAAGAAATCGTGAAACAGCCAAGGAAGTTTTTTTTTTTTTTTTCATGATAGTACTTTGTAGTTTACTTTCTTTATTGAAAACCAACCTTTTAAACAAGATTAAACTTTTAAGAATTGGATTATTGAAATACGTTAGTTTTAATTAAAATCACTTTATCTCTGAAATTTAGAAGGTAATTTTTTTTTGTTATTATTTATTTATTTTTCAGTCCTATTAGATACTCATATAGCTAGTAATTATTATACTTATCTGTGATGAGTATCTTATGAGTTATTGTGATGTAAGTGCTGAGAGTGTTTTAGGAAAACAATTACATTATAAGGAATACCATAATTACAAATGTTACACTAGATTACATTAAAAATTAATTAAGAAAAACGTAAGAAAGATTTTAAAAAATAGTAGTAAAAAGTAGTAGTTATCCTATTAGAATTTTTTTTTTTTAATTTTTCAATTTTCTTATCTCACGATCCAAGTGGTTAAGTAGTTTCAGTAAAACCATATTATGGTTTCTAAGGCTATAGTTACTATTTCGATTTTCTTACGTTAATATATGTTATAGCTTGTTTCTAGTATTGTTATATTAGCAAAAGCCTTTATTACACTATTAGCAAAAGCCTTTAATAGTTTTTTTGTTTTTATTAAATAAATTATCTTTAGTTTGGTAATAATATTTTGTTTGATTCTTATTTGACGTTTTTGTGATTAATTTAGCATATTATACTTTGTGAAAATTAAATTAAGAATTTTCTTTAATAGCCTTAGCGTTTTTTCATTTTTGTTTTGGTGATATTGCGTGACCTGACTCTAGGATTGTGCGGTACAGTCCCGGATTTCAGTGCAGTGTCCTGCCTCAGTATATGTCCCGGATTCTGAAAATAATCTAGGATTTGTAAATAATCGAGAAATTTTTTTTTTTTTTTTTTTGGTCGTGAAATTATTGTCCCGTATTGACGTCGGAAAAAATCTGACCATCCTCGATGTGTATCCAACAGCTTAATCTATTAAAGCTTTGTAAATTCTGATTTTTTTTGTTTGATTGGAAAGAGATTCATAATGTGATGTAACATGTAAGTAAAAGTGCTCAATGATTGATCCATGTGAAGTTATTGCCTATGTGCATATCTAAATATTTATATAAATTAATGAAGTCTAGCCAATTGCAAGAGCAGTTAATGATGAATTGTTTTGTCTGTTTTTACAACTATATTGCGGGAATTTGACAAGTTCTGTTAGTTTTTTTTTTTTTTTTTTTAATCAGCATTAGTTTGTTTTTGTTTACATTCATTTTGTTATCGTATGACCATTTTGTTAATTTATTAAATTCTTCTTACAGTCTTTTTTAGTGTTGTTAATATATCTTTGGTTGTTTCTTTATTACAAGGTTATCGGTGTAAGCGGAGGCCGGTGACGTTAGTATTGATAATCCGAAATTGAATACAGAATAAATAATGTAGATCCAAGATTGGAGCCTTGTGAGGTTCCACACTTACTGCTGTATAACTTACTTATGCTTTCTGTTTAATTTTATCCTGATGTTTTTGTTTTTTAAATAACTTTCTATCAGTGTATTGATTTTACTTTGATTCCCAGATTATGTAACTTCTTTAAATAACATATTGTGATTTATACAGTAAAACTCGAATTGAACATAATTTAAGATATAAGACTTATTAATTTTGCGAAAGCTTCCTTCTGTTCCTTGACATCTACTGTTATATTAATGTATTCCCACTGCAAATGTTTGTTTTTTATTTTGTTAAATATTCTGATGATTTCGTTTCTGTTAGATAGAAAGAATGCCTTAGGTTGAAATTGTTTGATCTCTTTGAAATCTTAGTTGCAATTTTCATTGATAGTTTCAGTCTGGACGCTTTACTTAAGTTTGTCATTTGCTGTTTGATACCATACTTTTGTACTAATCTATCGGTTTGAGTGTTATCTTTTGATTTACTTTTGTGATATTTTGAGTTATTAATGGTATTAATGACTTAATGGTAATTTAAAAGCTACTTATCTTAGGAAGCTGAAACTGGAGAAAATTCAATACAAATCCTTTAACGATTTTGATGCAAACAATAAGGAAAACAATCACCTATTCATACGAATTTATTGAAGGACAATGTAGGATATTACAATTACGATAAATGTGCCCATTCTCTCCTTTGTTTCCAGGGAAGACCTCAATCGATTTTCGGTAACAAAAGTGATCCTAATTGAGAATTAGAACTACAATCTTGGTATTCTCATAGTATGATCTAGTATATAAAAAAAAAAAAAACAGAAGCATTATATAGTATAAAACTACTTTTAGATATTAAAAATTATATTTTTTTATTTTTTTTTTTCATTCGTAATATTATAATTTCTAGTTTAAGTTAATAATTTTACATTGTGTAAATTTACAAAAGGAGAATTCGAAGAAATGATCCTCAAATAATCATTTCGAATTGAAAATAATGATACCTTCATAATAATGTGAGACAAAAATGTCAATCGTAAATTTGAAATATAGTGTAAAAATAGAAGAAATCGTAAATTTGAAATGGAGTAGTAAAAATTTAATTAAACAATAGAAGTACGAATCTGCTGACTAATTGTGAAGCTAGGATTAACACTTTTAGTAAGATAGTGATGGGACTTAAAATGAAAATGATAACGAACAATTATAATCGAAACTGAGTAGATAAAAGCTACCGTACTTAGAAACAGCGCTGAGGTCCACCGACCTAGCATTAAGTAAGGTTTACGCTCGATCATATCCCCCAATAAAATACAATCATTTACTTTATTTCGAACTTTTAGACAAAGATAGAAAAAAAGAATCTAGAATACAATCAGTGTATTTCGGATTTATATATAACTTTTATACAACTTTTGGAAGGATTTAAATTTCCTATTATACCTTTTAAATTCTATCTAATTATATCAGAGATACGTATAGATAGATCCATTTAGATAGAGAAATTCGAAATTAATTATTTTAGTTATTTACTTATTCATCTTTGAAAAAATTCCTCTTCTTCATACAAAAAGCTATCAACCTTTTTTTCGCTACCAATTACAAAATGATAAATTCATAATAACGAGTCTTTTGAGTTAAGCTGAGACCTGGGACGGCCGTTTCGACCATTTTATTCTTGTTTTTGTCTTTATTTTTGAGGGGTCACTTTTTCCATCACAAATACAAAGTGCTGAGTTACTTACTGATTACTTTGGATGCAGTGTTTGCTGTATTTTCCCAACTTTTAAAATTTGTAATGACCTAATTAAAAGTTAAATTTAGTTAGATGAAACTGTGGCTGATATTTTCCCTTTCTTTTTCTACATAACAGTGCTTTTTTTATTTTTATTAGAGTATAAATAAATAAGATTGTGACAACACTCAACTGCAGTTATCAACAGCCTCAGCTACAGGATTATTGATCACTTCTTATCATTTGTTGTTCAGTTTGTTTGTTTATTTTTTTCTCTCGTACGTTTGTATTCTTTTCCCCAGAATAAAATGAAAGGTCATTTTATATCTTTAAAAAAATATCTTTAAAGAACTCCATGTATTTCCAATGATTTTAAGATATTTAAGTTAAGTAAGCAAAACTCATTTTGCTCATTTTCATTTTTCATTTAATAATCAACACTAGTGGATAACAACAAAAACGAAGGCATTGCAATACGTTTGTAATCAAGATATAATACCTGTTAAAACATTGAATTTTCAAAACATAAAATAGCATTCATTTTCTCCTAAGTTGTTGAGCGCGACTCCTGTCTTTGTGGTGAACTCTTCTCAGAAGGGAAAATTATTTTCGCATTCCAATTTGCTTCTTTCACTGCATGTGTCAAAAATTAATGAGGGGCAACACACCTTTTGTCGAGTAGCTACAAGGAAAACTTCTCACCGAAATCACCAAGGTTACAGGTTGGGCATCTCTAATTTATTACGGGACATCGGCCACAAGAGTGCAAAGCCACTGGCCATTCCCATGAGCCTTTGAGACCCTGGCCATTCCCGACATGCTTTGCGACTCAAGAGGGGGAAAAAGTAGATTAAAAAAAATGCTTTTGTACATGAATTCTCAGCCATTAAATAATCCTATGATTATCGATTTGGTTTCAGTGGTCAGTGATTACAGGCTTCAGAAACAGGAAATTGTATTGAGCCAGTAGTTTTTTTTTAAAAAAAAAAAAAAAAAAAAGAGTATTAAAAAAAAAAAATAAAACTGGAAAGTATTAGGTCTAAGATTAATATAATAATAATTCTTTACCAGTGATGTGATTATTTTTTAATTTGTCTGTTGTTCGCCATAAAAGTTTTACTTTCAGCTTATGAATATTTAGTTAATATTAAAAGAAACCTCAAAAGCAATAAAAAAATAAAAAGATAAATAAATAAATAAAAAATAAAAATGGGAAAAATACGTAGACTACATAAGCATTTACGAAAAACTTTATACTATAAAAGTCTGCTTCAGTAACATCTGTAAATTGAGACGAAGATTGTTAAGAACTAAATATATTTAGAAAAATAATAGGGAAATGACACGTAATAGGGAAATGAACTAAAAAATTTTTTTAACTAAGTATATTTCTTTATTTGCTCAATATTGCTTTCTATCGTCTAATTCTGGATTGGGCTTATAAACTTAGAACACTTTTTGGATGAACTATTTTTGGATGTTTTAAAGAAAGTCCAAATCAATTTGGTTATCAGCAGTATCAGTTAAGATGTTTGAGAAGCTCTAGATAGTTCAAAACATTATCAAATAATAATCTTAAATGCAAAGCTCAGTTTCAACGTTTAGTTTTTAGTAACTCTCACATCAGAATCTACGTTTTGAGTAACCTACATTCCTTTATATTGTAAGGATTATATATTTCTCCCCCACAGAATAAACACATCCCCCCTCCTTCCGATTTCAAGTTGGATTAAAAAATACGGGTTCCCAGAGTGTGGGGAATTCAACTGAACGTTTGGTACAACATTGGAATAACAAAATTCGTCGAATCCGAAAACAAGATTTAGATCCGAAAAAGAAAACTTACAGAATCTATGCTGGGAGTGTATGAGAAAAGTTAGCAAAGTACTGTTTCGTGTTAGCAAGAGGCTGTCCCTCTCAGATTGATGATGCCGTCCGTTGCAATACACATCTATCTTTGGAACCTTTCCCTCTGAATGAAAAAAGAATGGAGTGAAAGAAAAAAAAAGCACGTCCACAATAGAGAGAAAAAAAACTGGTTTCCGCGCTGTACAGTCGGACTTGGATTGCATACAACAGGACTCAGCAGGTCCGCTGTCAGCACCAGATTCAATTACACGGCTTTGGTGCATTTATAAGTTTTAGGGTCGGGCATAATTTCAGCCCGACTGGGTTCTTTGCTCCGATTTCCTCATCGTGAAGCTATGGGAAACTCCTCCGACCAACTTCCCTCCAGACACAATAGGATTAGACCAATACTTTCGCGTAAAATTGATAAATTCGCCAAGATATGATATTAAGGATTTTATTTTATGTGAATTCAGACAAGGTTATTCAATGTAATGGATCGTCCTTTACAAATAAGCCTGTATAATTATAAAAGGATTAATTTTTACGTATAATAAAAATTGTAGCCTAAATCTTTTATATTCAATTTCTTTAGAAGGCAATTTTTGATGTAAATTTGAATGACAGTAAATGAAATTAATTGGTAATTTATTAAATATTGAAATTCCTTTTCGACATGAATTGTGATTTACTTTATTAAATTTAGTTTTTAATCTTTATTTTGTATGTTTTTCTTCAGTGCACCTACTCTGTAAATATTCTATTCTATACAATAAATTACTTCCATTTATCAGTATTGTATTCCTTTTAAATTTTTCATGTTTTAGATACGTTAAGTTAAGAAAAAATAGGTTTGATTTTAATAAGAGATGAATTATAAAGAACTAAACAGCATCAATTATCAAACAATAGTTTTCTAAATTTATATTTGACAGATGGAAATATGTGAAAATATATGTATTCAATGATTTTTAAATTCTATTTTTTTATTATTGAGATTTAATTTACATTTTCCTACTCCTAATTGTAAGCTGTTATTAGAAATCACTTGACCATTTACTTTGCCAATATCAGCTAATGTTGCTTCCAGTTATTTTAAAACGAAATCACTTTATGAAAAATATAAAAAGCTTTTGTTCAAATTGACTATAAAGATTATCAATGCAATTTTTTTTTAAAAAAATTTCTAAAAAAAAAAATCCAATTTATTTGCAAACCCTTCAATCTTTAAATTATACCAATATTTAGCGTAAAAATATTGCCTAAACATTTGTTTATTTATAATTAAAAATGTTGCATGAATGAAAATGTTTCACATGAAAAATGTGGAATAAATAAATAATAAAAGTTATTTGTTTATATATTTTATTTCACTTTTAACTTTAAACTTCAACGTACAGATGATAATATTTCTAACTTCTAAATTTTTCATCAAATATTATAATCTATTTTTTTTTTTTTTTCATAGAAAAAATTTTGTACCCAAAACTCTTTGGGATAGATTATTCATTCATCTTAACGAGTTTGTTATTTGTTTGTTTGTTTCATTTAGATTCTTGCTGGATTTTTTATTTTTTTTAATGGTTGCGAATCACTTCATTCTATGTAACATTTCATTTATTATTTGAAAACTCGTATTGCAGTTGCTCAGGCGACAACTTAGTTTGTATCTAGAGAAATCCAATAGACGAATGTTTGTAACGAAATAGAATGTAATTTACAACTTTCTTTAAACGGAAGGATGAAAAATAAAATAAATAAAAATAGAATATATGATTGATGATTATAATAATATATCTTGTAGCCTAATATTTATCTTCATATCTTAATATTATCTTAATATGTTTTCATTTCCAAATTCTAATGCACATAAATATTCCTAAATTTCATTTACAAGGAAGCAGTGCAATGAGAAATTATGACCAAACAAATGGCAAAAAGATATCTTTAAAAGAAGCACGTGCTTTATTTATTGAGCTACTTATGTTACAACGATGCCTTGGATCTGCATTCGAATCCTAGGTAAGATAGGAAAGATTTTTCTACATATCAACAAGAATAGGTTTAACTGCTAAGTAGATAGACTATTAAAGGTTTCTGTAAAGATATTTAAAAATGCATAATTTCAATATTTTACTTTTTTTTCTTTTTAGCTTTTTTGACAATTTCAATAGATGTAGGTTGTTTCAATTCTACTTCAAATTTCTTGAATTAGTCTCTCAAGTAAGAGAACAGATTTTAAGAAGAATGTCAATCTAGAAACAGCAATTCCAGAAAAGTTTTTTTTCTTTTTTGACTTGAGAACCCTTTTGGCGTGTTTTTATCGTAAAACCCCAAGTCATCCACCTAAAAAAAAAAAATATGCACAGAAATAAAAGGTCCGTGTCACACTATCCATCCAAATAAAAAAAAATAAGAGACATTACAAATTTTTCAAGCGATTTACCAAATAGAAAACACTAATCTAAAAACGTATTCTATCTGTTTAGTCATTTATGGCGGATAATTGTTTTGCAGTTGAAGAAGTGATATCGAACTACAAAATAGCCTACTATTCTCCTGTTCGTAAAATAGCTTAAATATAGCATATGCAAGTTTGCAAAATGTAAACTTCAATAAAAACAGACTTAATGAACTAAAACTCAGTATTTTAATAGGCATTTCTAAAAAAAGAGTAGAGCTTGAATTAAAGTAATTAAAAAAATTAAATAAAATTGATAAAAATAGAGCAAATACCTAAATAAAGTAAAAAGAAAAAAAGCAAAAACAAACAAACAAACAAACAAATAAACCAACAATGAAATTAATTCAAACGGTATCTTCAAGATTTAGAAGTTTATCTGTTAGAAGTTAAGGGATCTCATAACAGGCCTAAGTGATAAAAGGGGTCGTGAGTTATGAGTCTCCCGACATTCCGCGACCAACAAGATCGGGTGGTCAGCCGGACACCCGGATGAAAGCCCGAACCAATTTAATACGAAAATACGAAAGCAGAGTTGGGCGAATCCTGTGACCCGTCTGGAGGAAAAACAACAGTAAAAAAAATGTCGACCCTCGTAGAATTCTCAAGGCGGCAGTCAAGTAGGTTGCCATTGAGCTATCGGACTCTCTAATTTAAATAACAATACAAGAAACAACAATTTAATATAAAGGGCCAATCAAATCATAACAATCTTAACAATACAGTAAGGCAACACCATCAACAGCATAGCCAGCAGAGAAGCCATTGGGGTAATACCTTCCCTCTCACTGACTATTGCTGGTAAGGTGTTTTTTTTTCACTTTTTTCTTTAGGAAAATAAGATCCTCAGAACAGTATTTTGTTGCAGTGGCACTAAAGAACCTATTTACGCCACTGGATCTTAAAAGAATATTCTAGACTTCTTAAAACATCATCTAATAGTTCAGGAGATACGACAAGGAATTAAGGAAAAAGAGTTGATAGACCTATAGACACCTATACCTATAATAGACCTATAGCTGATAGACCTAAGGCGTGATACAGAAATAAAATAACTTCCGTATTCTATTATGTAACATCTCAATTTTTTTCATCTGTCAACAAGGAATAAAAGAAATTAACGAAACAATTTAGTGAATAAGAAGTAAACGATTTGCAACAGGCTTAACTAATCTATTTCCAAAAAACTAGCAGACCAAAAATGGCTGCCTGGAATGAAATAAAAAGCAGTTTCAAGATAAATAACCTTAAAGTTCAAAACCTAAGTGTCGAGGAAACAGGAAATTGAATTATCAAACTGGATTTTTCTCCCAACAATTTTGTTCCACTAAAATGAACAAAAAATATAAAAGTCCGTATAAGAAATTAAAAAAAGAAAAGAAGGGAAATTGGATTTATTTTCTTAATTCAAAAATGGGTGAATTGCTGTATGTTTTTCTCATTTTTTTTCCTCCTTATCTTTTTTTACTCTTTCATAAACACTATGAAATCACTGGAAAACAACAATAATAATTTCGAGAAAAACTATTGAAGTTGTTGGGTTATCTTGTGTTGTTCATCTTTGTTTTTGCCTCCTGTGGAGAGAGACTTCTATCTTCCAACCACCTGCTCTTACCTTTATAAGGGTCCAATTAGTTTTCTTCAACTGCTACATGGTCAGCGGGTGGCGTTACTGACCGTCTTTCCAACAAAGGTCTAATTTTTATAGAGACTCTGATAGATTATCTTACAACAAATAGAACCAAATGCAAGTAAATCAATCCAACTAAAACGTCCGTTTCTTTTCTAAAAGTACAATTCTAATGTAGTGTATTTAAACTTACAATAAAAATTTAAGCTTATTATTAATAAAGAAGCTACGAAGTAGAATCACAATGTATAAGAAAAAATATTTAATGAACATCACATTTCACAACTTATGATCAAGATAGAAGTACTAGAAATCAAATAGAAAGGAACATTATAAGGAAAAAGCCAAAACTAAAAGATGACCATGTACGTCTCTCTGTCTTTTTATTTATTAAGTTACTTTTTATCAAAAATCAATAGGAGTTCAAAAATGTCAGAAATTCTAATTCAACTTTGAAAAATAGGAGTGTTAAAAAAAGGCCAACCATTCACCAAATACTTATGCCTTGGCTAAATATGGATTTTAGCAGTATATTTTTTTATTCCAAATATTACGTCATCAATACTGCGATCACGATGTGATTCAGTACATCTAGATTTATCAACTTCTATCGTAACTATTAGTAGAAAGTGAATGATAAGGATATGCATGTCTCTTTAAACTTTATCGAGAAACTGGAAGGTTTAACGTGACTCTTACTAGAGAATATAGAACTCTTTCTATATCGACAAATAAAAAGTTAGTCAGCATATAATATAGTAATTACATTGTAAAGATTTTTTATAAAATTAAAAAATTCTTTAATGGAGAAATTTTTTATTTTGGAAAAAGTGGCACAAACATGCAACCCATTAAATCTATAAGAGAAAAAAAAAACCAGTAAATCTACAAGTAATGTAAATAAAATTTTGATGATATGATACTCTTTTCTTGCAAACTATGCAAATATGAATTCCAGGCAATACAAATTCTAATAACAAATGTGAACGAAGAAATAAAAACAAAAAATAATTACGCCTAAAACATATTTACAAAGGACATTTTAAGTTTTCATTTGCTTTTTTTAGATCCTGAAAAATATAACTTACCAAAACTTTTATTAGGCCAATTGTAACGATGTGGAATAACTAGATTACGCAGATCACAGCCTTAAATAGGAAGAATTCCCTTAAATTTAGTTAAATTAACTAAATCCGTGGATATCAAAACTGACAAAAAAAAAAGAAGAAAATATTGATTTATGAAAATATACTACATTTATTAGTTTTACGGAGATAAAAGATTTATACAGATTACTTGTATTGTAAACTGAGTCCTGCTATATTGAAATTGAATTTATGTTGAAAATGAGCTTTATTTATTAATATATGATTCAAAGTTCAAAGCTGTCCTTAAAATTGATTGATCATGACGAAAAAAATGTTAAGAAAAGTTGAAGTAAAACCCAGTTTGCTTCTATTACTTTACAGTTTTATTACTTTCAACAATGATACTGTTTGAAATAAGTTAGTCACATATTTTGGTTATTTGTACAGTTCTGACTTTTGGCCACCATGCTATACGCCCTCATTCTATAAGATTTGGTATAAAGCTAGTATTGTATTCGTATCCTATTGTTATTGTTTGCGTTATTCATGATATTTTCTAAGTACAGTTAAAGAGCAGTATGTAATTCCTTCTCAGATAGACTACTACAAACTATTCAAAGAATTTTGCTCAGTAATAAATAAAAAGCTTATTATTAATATACAGTATATATAAAAAATCACTCCTATCTACCACTCTTATCTTTGTGGATAAGGATTATACATCTATTGCATGTCTTGAGTGTCTGTATATCTATTTTCTATTTTCCCCTGGTTCTCTTTAATGCTTACTGAAGTGAAAAACATTAAAAAAAAATCTATGTTCAATTTATGTAATGACGCATTTAAAATCTATAAATTACTTTCCTTGGGGCGCCTGAGTATGGTTGAAGATTTATTATCATTGGTAGAGGTAAAGTCGTAGATGACAAAGAAAGATATAGATAATCCGTTGTTACAGACTATATCAACCTTCCTCCCCCGTCAAGGAGACAATCCTGCGGCTTACAGCTCAGACGTCACAGTCTATGAAGTTAGTAGACCTTTCTACTTTCGGAACTAAAAGTTGCGAAGAATGACAAACGACCAGTGATTCAAATTATTCCACCTACCCCATTGGAAGACGCGGACAAAATTTGTGGTGTCTGTCGGTTTGGTCAGGTCTGGTCTAGAATTAACAATTCTGGCGGTCAGCGATGAAGACTAGTGCGCAGGCGCTGTCCGGTTCTGCAGGGGGTGGGTCAGGCCATCGATCATCGCCACCCTTCGTGTGACAGCCCCTGATGGATTGGCCGCCCCCTGGGGTGGGGGCTAATGGCCCAGGGATCTGCCGGTCAGTGGACAACCAATCCTTTGGGGAAGGTGGCAGGATTATTTGGACGCTTGTTGTATAACCGCCATCAATAACGAAAAGACCACAAATTAAGGCGCGTTTATGTTGGTGAATTTTTTCCATTTGCACGGGTGATCAACTGAGGGTAAATGAAAAAGTGGGATGGAGTTTGAGAAAGTAGCAATAAAATTATTATTGCTATTGAATAAAAGATTTGGAATTACGAGAGGAAATATTAGATTTTTTTTTTAGGATTAAAACAATATTGGTACAGAAACTTTATTCAATTAACTTCTTCTTGTCTGAGAATTCGAGTTGTTAGCTGTTAAATGTGTTAAATATTTCAATGTAACTAAGCTCTTGAGACGCTCTTCATTCAAGCAAGCAATGGAACTTAACGATGACAATGCACAACTACCAATTTGAACTCAGGTTAATACAAATCATCCAATTGACGCTTTTTAATCTCCAGTTAGCCTAAATTAAGAATTTTTTTTTTTAACATACTAATTCCTACCTAAGATGAATTAAAACAGTAAAACAAGAATAATACAGTAGAAAAATAATAGATTAAAAAAATAGATTAGAATAAATATTTGTTCTAATTTAAATTTAAGTTAGACTCCTAACTTTTTTTCTTTTTACTTTTGATAATTATATTTTGACTGAATTTAGGACTTTGATTTTTATTTATATAAGAAAATCTTTGAGATCTCTCTAGTTGATTTAAATCGTCTTCTACTCTGAACCCACAGATAAAAATCTGTTTTTGTGATTCAAATATTAAATTTTACTTAAATATGAAAATATTTTTCGATACTTAAAACTAAATAATGGTGGAGAAATTAATATAACTGTTAATTTTAGTAGATTTTTTTTTTCAAGTTAATCGGAAGATTAAGATATGGGAGATCCTGTTCTAGTCGAAACAGATTATCAGTCTGTAATTTCTGCATTCATTCAGCCATGATTTTTTTTCAGTATTCTTCTATTCATATATTTATTTTTATTAAATTCAAGTGATAACAGTAGTAATAACTGAAAATGAATACACTTACAAATATCAAAGAATAAGGAATGCAATGATTATTGTAATAGAAATTAAAATCGAATGGCTACGAAGTAATATATGTTCCAAAACTGAAATAACCAATTTCACTGGAAAAAGACAAATCTCTTCACAGATCTAGTTCAAGACCATTATTTGAAAATGTCCTGAATGAAATGTAATGTTAATCTGTTATCAATTATTTAAGACAAGCAAACAAAGATTTTAGGCTAGTTGGGCTATTACAGTTGTATAAGTGAAACTTGTAAATATTATTCTATCAATCAGGTTACTCATTAGATGAATACAAACTATTTAAAAGTAATCTTAAAGTCCACTTATTCATTAACGTACTTTATAGTTATGGTTTTGTGATTTATGATGCAAATATATTACTGAAAATGATTTGAAGTTACTTCTGATAAGATTTCACAGAACCTTTATTGAAAAAATTATTAAGAGAAATGTAATTTTTTCTTAATAAAATAACTATTAGTCTTTCATTTTTTTAGTAAAAATGAAAACAAACTATTTAAATCTTTAGGCTAATGTTGACTGAAGTTCAGAATTCTGTTGTAGCAGATAATTTTCTAAACGTAAGTTTTTGTAATAGTTAAAACACCCAGCTAAGAATTCTTACCTGAAGGTCATATAAAAAAAATAATGACAATTAAATCAAATTCCTTGAGGGTAAGTCTTTTGCATATTTTCTTTGAGCGAAATGAATATTGGCATCAAATGGCCGAATTCTTTTCATGCCGAATTGTGTCCGCTCCAAAGCAAACACGAGTATCACAATAAGCAAGTCGCTTCTCCTTAGGGAAATATTTTGTCCGCGCATTTAATCTACTAAGAATATTAAATCTCACACCATCAAGCGCCGAATATGCTGCGTCATGCAACGTATTCACGGGAAATGAGAGTCACCAACTATAATGACGTCCAACACTTCTTTTGATCGCTCAGTCAATTGTTCGTGGATTTCCTTATTCGATGATCAACACGAAATTATTAAACGGACGAAAGCAAGCAGAAATAGACGAGTGCCTGAATATTAGCAGATCATTTATGAAGTAGTATTTTAGCAAACATACCTGCAAGACAATGCTTAGTTTTGTTAACTGACAAACTGACATTCAATTTCTTTCTCTTCTGTTTTCTCTGGTAATTTTTTTTTCTTGATTTTAACAAAGGAGTATCTCTTAACTAAAGATGTGGTGAGAAAGATGTGCGGACAATTGCTCAGGTTTCAAAGAATTGCCATATTTAACTGTTAAGTGATTTATAAAATAAATACTTACAACATAAGAACACTAGTACCTCTATTTCAGCCTATACAAAATAACTTAACCATCAAATCAAATTCGTTAGAAGTGTGACGAATTTTATTGAAATGGGACTGTACATAATTTTCACATTGTACATAAATATGTTGTTTTGGCTTATTCACTGAAATTTAACATGGATAGAAGTTTTGGGAGATCGTTTTATCAAAGCTAAGATATTACTTAGCGGCATCCGAAGTCCAAAGGATCTGAGTGAAATTTTAGAATAGAACGGCTGCTTGTTTTTCCCTTCACATTGTTTATTATCAAGAAATTCTTTCCGTAAACTCTGAGGAAATGAAATTCATATTCACTAATCTAAAAACAACTTACATCTAATTTCTCAAAACAATCTGTATATATAAAAACAATCTGTAAGAAATTCGATAATGATGATATGGAATCTGAGAACAAGTCTATTGAGAAAAGAAATTTACAAGTATTTTTTAGAATGTAAAATTTGTAATATGTAAGAGTTTATAATGCTGATACTACAAGTTAGTATAATAAGTTAAAAAACATCACCCAAAGAAAATAATCGTGTAATAAAGTTTCTATATAAACTTATGAAATATCAGAATCTATAAACTATAGAGGAAAAGATAAACGTTTTTCAAAATGACAAAGCTTCCAAGTACAGTAATTGTAAGAAAAATATAAGAATTTGCATGTTTACTTGACAAATTTATTTATACCTTTCACTCCAATCTACATATTACAATATATTGTAGTTTTTAAAGTTTACTAATTTTAGTTTTTAGTGTTAAGATGTGTGATATACTGAAAATTTGAACATGAAAAAAAAAATTCAGCAATGGTTGAGCAATTTGGTAATATTTGAGAATCTCTCGACTAAATATTAAAGAATTGTAGATAGGTGATACCATATGATTGCTTTTAGATACAGTAACTAATTTCGTTCGTAGAGCATATGGTGGGATCTTCAAACATAGGATATAGATTCTCAGAAGTGACTGGTCTTAACGGATGAGCACGAAACAGCCATCTCACGATGGCACTTACGAATATAAGATCTGCATTTACTAATATACCTTATTTCTTGTTTAACTATGTTAACAACAGTAAAATCAAGTGTTCACACATATTACTTTCTTACATTCATGCTTTTCAAATATCTCAAAACTGGATTTATTTCGAAGATAAAATTCAATTTAGTTGTAATGTGAAGCAGAAAATTAAATTCTGTCTCGATTTTTGAAAAGACTCCCTCAGTCTAAAGAATTTTTGAAAAAAATTTGGAAACAATATCATTTTGAGACTTATCTCGAATAATAAGTGACTAAACTGGCCTTAATTGTAAACATCCACAATGCACTTTATTAATGAATACAATTTTAGAAATTGAATAAAAACATATTTGAAAGTCACAGTATTTAAAATAATAATAATAATAATAATAATAATCATCATCATCATCATATAATAATAATAATAATAATAATAATAATAATAATAATAATAATACCTCCACCGACACAATCAGGTAGCGTCGATTGTTCATCATAGCCAGCACGCAAACACTCACTTATTAAGAACACTCACTTATTAAGATAACTTGTGTATATACCATAAATCGTATTAGAGTCATCCTCACATAAGCTGTACTGGGTTAGCTGTTAAGTTAGGAAATTTATGGACACAAGCACACATCCCTAACTATTCTTCCAAACTTTTTTTTTTTTACACTTGGCAATATGCGCTTTGGTCCTTGACCCGCCATATTGTCTTAGCTGGGGAAACCCATGGTTTGAAACTTTTTCGATATAATAATAATAAAAAGGTAAACTTACAGAACAGATAAACTTTTATTTACGTGTATTATTTTTGAAAGGATGTATTTATTAAAATAATAAGTTGAAATTTTCAGTAAAGTGTAAATTATAAGTTGTTGAATACAATTTTTGTGTAAAATAAGTTGATGTATCTGAATTTTTGTTTTAATGAAGTTTAGTAATAATTTTCGTAATTTTATTTTTAAGTATTAAAAAAATAATAATAATGTTATAGTAATTTTGCATATTCTTAGTTTAATAAAATTTACTATGTAGAATATTGTGTGTTTATCTGATATCTAACTAATTTTTCAAGCAATTCATGGGCATTTAATTTTTATAGCATTTTGAAAAATGAATACAAATTCTGTTATTTCAAAGTTTAATAAATGTTTTTTGAAAACAGTGGAATTGTTCATGGTCTTCAAATCTTAAATCAGAAATTAGCATTTGATAACTGCTAACTTTGAACTGTTAATTAAAATATAGGTAGGTAGATAGATATATCACATGGCCCAAGGGGGCGCTGGAGATAAGGCTCCCAACGTTTCATTGACTCGGTACTGAGATGAGGTCAGATGTCAGCCTAACGCTTGCCCGCCTGTATCCCCCCCCCCAAAAAAAAAATACGGTTCTCATTCTACAGAGGACTGGGTGGACCCTAGAAGCCGTCTGGAGGAGAATTTAGTGTGGAAAAGTCCCCGACATCCGCCGAGGTTGGAATTGAACCCGCCTCTTCCAATCCGCAGTCAAGCGCATTACCACTTGGCTAAATAAAAATACAAGAGTAAGATAATGTCTGATTAACTTATAAAAAAAGCAATATGAACGCTATATTATGATCCTTTGTCATTAAAATTAACCTGTAATTAAGTTTTATTAAATTATTACTTTACCAATTTCAAAAAAGACACATTTATAAAATCCAGAATTACTCAAGAAGCAAACACAAAAGCAAGAATGCTATTAATTTACGTATGGGAAAATTCCTTAAAAAATGTAAAGAAATGTATTTAGAAAGAAAATAATTAAGGGTTGTATCAACTTCAGAATAAGGGAAATAGAAAAGTTTAATATTCCTAATTTTGTTACATAAATTTGGAAATATATTAAATTTTTAGAAGAAATATACTTAAATAAATATAATTGTCGTATTATTTTTTTTCCAGCAAAACTCAAAATTAACAATATTTTATTAAAACAAGATGTTATAAATAAAAAGCATATAAGTGTTGTTTACAAAATAAGTTCAAACTGTGCCGACAGTGAACTTAGCCCACTTCGAGAGACTTCGAGAGATTTCCTTTATTTACTTTGAATGAGTTGAAGTTATTTTAGTGGTAGGGAAATTGTCCGTCAAAGAAACTACAAAGATTTTAGCTGTCGAAATGAACGTTAGAAAAAAAAAAGCTGTACATTTAAATATAAATTAATATTACGGAAATAATAGTTACGAAAATAAAATAGACTTAATACTATATAATGTTTTAATTAATTATTTATAAATTTGACAAGAAAACAAATCAAATTAGTGATTGACGTTAATTTTAATGTATTTCAATGTTTATATTGCCTTTTTAATAATGTGACATTGCTGTTATCTTATTTTATTATTAATTTGGTTTATTAATAATATTTAAAAGTTTGATGGTATCCTATTGCTTCTGATAAGAAGTAATCTAATTTTTTTTTAATAATATCAATATTAAACACCCATAATAAATGCTGAATTAAATGAATTTCCGAGAATTGAAATGATTCAAATAAATTGTTATTGCTAATGATTAGGGCAAGGCATTTGATGAATTTGCATCTTTTTTCTATGAAGGTTGAAACATGGCTCGCATATATGAAAATGTGTAACATTAAGTAATTGGTTAAATAAAGGCAATTCGTTAGGGCATTTTTTTGCATTTTTCGGCATTTTTTAGGGAAAGGTCTTTTTTTGGCAATTTTTAGGTCATTTTGAGCATTTTTAGTAGTTTTTTGGAAGGCAATGTCATTTTTTTTATACATTGAGATTTTATATATTATTCAGTATCTTTGCTTATCCTTATTCAAGCCAACAAATTTTTCCAGAAAACAAGTAGACCTTTTTTTTTTTTTTTTGATGGTCAAAGTTAAAAAAGATAAAAAAATGGTTTAATGTAATAAATTCAAACGTTTTATTGGTCATTTTTTTTATCTTTCTGTCATTTTTTTACTATTTTTAGGTCATAAATGCATTTTTTATTTGTCATTTATTAGCAAAGTATAGGTCATTAAATGCCTTACCCTACTAATGATAATATTATTGTTAATCTCTTTTATTGGATATTTTTAAATGCACTGATTTTACATCAAGTAATATATTATGCATTAACAGGACTACAATTATATATTATTATTATTATTATTATTATTAGAAGTCAATCGTGAGAACAAAGAAGGGATCGTCTTGTGAGATCAATGAGAAGGTCCCTGTTGTTCCGCTACATCCTGAGCTAAAACTAAGCAGAAAATTTGTAATGATTCGCCTCCTGAGATGATTCTAGTTATAGCACGGAATTCGCATGTGCTTTCAACTAAATCACTGTGTCGCCAGAAGTTAGAAGGCGCTAGTGGCCATAGGCAGTGCAACGGGTGCGGCTGTACTTAGCCGCGGAGGGAGTTTTAGGTAATCACCCATCCTTCCTGTGCTATCGCTCTTGGCTTTTAGTTACCCGCTTCTCTAGTTGATGTCCACAAACCACAAAAGTTCATTTTTAATGATTAAAGAGGAGAATTGAGATATTTTCAATTAGAAGTTTAAACCGATCCACAGCTTCAACATCGTACTTTATAAAGTATCGGAGTTGTTAAGGAAATTTCAAGAACTAGAATTACGCTTTAGAATTTGTTTATCAATAACAGAACAAATTAGCATTAAGTATTTTATTTAAAAATTCGTATTTCAAGCATTTTGAAATATAAGTATTTTTAGAATAAAATTATATACAATCGGATTACATGTATGCAGATATACATGTATATATATACGTAATGAGAGTAACGTAGTTATGTAATAGTCTTGTAATTATTTTTTGTTTATTATTCGTTTTGAGTTACTTTTAATAATTAATGTATTGTTGATAAAACAGAAATAATAAATGTTTTTATTTTAAAAATAAGTATTGGAATTACGCTTCTTTTCCCGAGATCAACCTTGCCATTTGATATATTCTTTAATTGCTTAAATATTGCTGGAACTTTGAACCTTTTGTTAAATTTAAATAAAAACTCAAAAAAAAAAAGGAAAAATAAAAAGAAAGAAAGCGAACAATAATCTAAAGTTCTTAGAATTCTTTTAATAAAAGTTCCAAAGTAATAGGGATTTCAAATACAGTGATGATTCAAGTAAGTTAATCTTTCTCGAATAGGGATTTTTAAGCTTACTGATGCCTTCTCCCTTAATTCTTAAATGGAATCTCGTTTGAATGAATTCAGAAATGTAACTGTATTTTTAGAAACAAATTGTTCTTGAAGGGTTTTTAATTTTAAA
Organism: Thereuonema tuberculata; assembly: GCA_023159025.1. NCBI lineage: Eukaryota > Metazoa > Arthropoda > Chilopoda > Scutigeromorpha > Scutigeridae > Thereuonema > Thereuonema tuberculata. Next base: position 84,046,844 of record JAFIDM010012231.1, read on the forward strand.
TATCTCCATATAACAAGTATATTGTATACCGTACTAGCTACATAAATGTATTTAAGGTCAAGATAATTTAACCTTGAAAGACATATTTCGATATTTGTGATGAGAAAATTAAAAATGTTTGAATTTAAACCAATTAATTAAAGTCTGATATTAGTAATAGTAAGAAATTTCAAAATATAGTTACCACAAAACCTTCAATAAAGCCAGCTGTTCCAAGGAAATTAGATGGTCGGAAACCTTATTGGAATCAACCTAGATAGAGAAAGAAAATAAAGAAAGAAGATATAATTTAGAATAATAATTGTTTTCTCTAGCAACTTTCTGGTTGATTACAAAATATTTTGTTTTTAAAAATACTGTTTTGTTTTGTTTTTTTAATTTTAATAGATTGAATTCTCAACTAATTGGGAAACGATACGCCATTATTTTGAAAATCCATTAAATGACTATGATTGTTTTAAGGCCAAATTGTAAATACTTGCGTAATTGAAAATAAGACTTTTATATCATACTCATGTATTGTTAAATGGATTCTTATTAAGAGATCAGACAGGCCCTTTCGTAGCACTGGAGGTATAGGCTCCATCATCCGGATGGAATTGGACTTGGTATGTCACTCTGACGCCTTCCAGCTTTAAGGCCGAAAAAGCCGATCCCATTTTACGGAGAGATGTGACCGAGGAGTAGAAACACTCTTGGAAAAATCCCTGACCTCACGGCTCCTCCAACACAAGTGAACACAGGTCCTCCAACCTAAGGCCAACGACTTACAATATAAGTAGTCATGTATACATTTTATTTATTTTTAATAACATTTTAACTAGGTGTACGTTCAGCTATCCATCTCGTAGATGGAATGGAATAGGCAGCGCTGGGGGTGGTGGAGTCCCAAAGAATATTGTCATATTTAAAGTTGAACAATAACTAAGCATAGTAACAAATTCTAATCAACTCAGTGTTTTTAACAAGGTTTTTTGGAAGTCATTTTTTTGAGGACTAGGAGTATGAAGATAAAGTAAACGTGCCCATGTTTCAACCTAAAGCATAAATAAGCTAATGAGCCAATTTTTGAAAATGATGCAAAATAGAGAGTTGAAGATCTTCGAATATCAATTTTTATTTTTTTTATTGAAAATTAGTTCGCAAGCTAGATATATGTGTGTGTGATCATGTTAAGGAACTAAGCTCAAAGTTTAACAACGATTTATCTATTTTTAACACTTTTTGTATTTTTTTGTGTACACCGATCACCTCACCTCAGCCACACAAAAATAAATTCTGCAAAAATAATGTGTTTAATAATTTACAAAAATATCTTGGCATTTCTGAAAAATACATCTTCTTTGTCCTGCTGACAGTGAATAAATAATTTTAAACCTGTATTTAACGAATTTCTATACCAAAATAGATGTGTGTGTTCAATTTTTATTTGTTTTGCTTGATAAACACTACATAATTAAATTAATTTAACGGTGCTAAAACTTCTAAATTGATTTGTGCATGCTGATATTGGTTTCATTAATACTTACAACGCACAAATATAAATTACAATTTAATTTTTTATGAGTTATTAGCTAAAAAGTAGTACGAATGGAGGTGAGAAATTGTGACGGAGGTGAGATAGCAGTTACAGAAGCTCAGGCGATCAGCCAAATCAACTTTAATATTACTAACTTAATCAGAATTTCAGACTTGAGATAACTGATGTAACTCATGAATAAGATGTTACTGTTTGACAAATACTCTTACTGCCTTTTTCCAGTTATCAAAGCAGCGCCGAATTCTACCGGGGTGCTTTGTTTCAGTTATTAAGTCAGTAATCTTATTTTTGTTATAAATCGGCTTTACAAACTCGGTTTCACAAACCTATTATTGCCGATTGGATATAATGACCAAAGTTTTATTTCAGTATTAAAAAAAAAATGTTGTAATGGCTATCGTAATTGTTCCATTTAACAAATTGTAACTTACTGAATTACTAAAAACCTGTATTTCTGCCAAAACCAATAAATTTAATAAAAAACCTCGCATAGCCTACATTAACGAACCCAAACCAAACGATTATTATGCTGAAAACAGAACAATAGAAATTATGATTTTAATATGATTTGATCATTTATTTTGAAATTTCTGTCCTAAATCTTGCACAGTTCAGCAAAATGATAGAGCTCCGATTCATTCAATTTACTTTCCCTAAAAGTATATATTTTGTAATCATGCTTTATATAGGTTGATTCCTTTACAAACACGTGAGTTTTTGGTTCACTCCAAAGTAAGTTTCGCCTCCGAACAAGTAGTCTCACCACGGTCACTAAGCTAAATGTGACGGAGGTGAGAGTGACGGAGGTGAGAAAATGTTTATTTTATGGATCTCTTTGATCTATTAGCAGCAACAGCCGCTGCCATCCAATACAGCTATCAAGAATGTTTCAATTGTAATGGATTTAGCTCAATTTTTTAAAGAAAATCTTAATATTTCAACAATTTAGGATGAGAACGGAGGTGATAACCTATTTGTATACGCTGCATAAATTCGATTTTCAATTAGGAATCCTAACGTAATCTGTACTTAGCGAAAGCAAAAGATGTGCTGGATAGTTTGAGGAAAGGTGGCCATGACAATTGGACATCTCGAAAACCAAGAGAAGGTTTCTGCGTTTTTTGAAAATAAGTATTTACTTTGTATGATGGAGGTGAGAACGCATTTCGGGGACAGCATATCACATTTTTTTTAACTAACATGGAATTGTTTAAAAATTGCTTGCTTTCCAAGACAGTATTATTACTTTCAAACTAATCCATATCAATAAGAATTCTAAACAAGTAAAATTTATTTTGTCTTTCACAGACATCAAAGGTGGAGGTAGTTGAATGGGAACGGGCTGAAATTGCAACTATCTCACCTCCGTCACATGCTATTTAGTTGTCGTTAATAAACAAAACAATTAAATTTAGGCAATAATGTGAAGGAAGGAAATTGTGAAATTTAAAATCTAGAAATTGTGTCTTTTTTATTATTAAACGTTTACATCAATTTTTAATTATTTGTTGAAAATTGGGAACGCGCAATAAGCCAAAAGTGCATCATTACGAGAAATTGGCTGTAATACCAAATTTTATTGAAATCCGTCCTGTGGTTTTAATGTAACGAGAAAACAGAGAAGAAAAATGTTCAAGTGATGTAGTAGGATTTCGCAAACTAAGTCAATAATATTGAACCAGTAAGAAATTCATCCTGTAATTTTCTATTATTCTAATGGTGAATTGACAATTTCATCATAGATACTGCAATCTATCTACGATGAAATTGTCAATTCACCATTAGATTAATAGAAAATTACAGGATAAATTTCATACTGATTAAATATTTTCTTAGGACAAGAATATTAATAAAATCCAAATGTGAAGAGTAAATGATTAGGATTAAAAAAAACTGTAATTTCAATATGTTTCAATATGGTTTCACATCAAAGATAAAATAATTTAAATCTGAATAAAATAAATGCCAATACTCAAATATAATAGATCTAATAATACAACACCTAGATATTCCTTATAAAGCTTAAATCGGAAATATAAAAATACATGTTAATTATGCTGCAGATTCACATTCCAACATAAAAATTAGCAATTTACATTCATTATTGTTGAAAAGGATGTCAATAAACAATACATAAGTTTTTACAGAACAAAGTCCACAATTCTTATTACCTGAGTTAAAACAGTCGACAACAGAATCGATACAAAACAGTCATACCTTTAAAGAGTTTCTTTAAACATGAAAGATTCGCGGCTTCTGCGTTCTTATTTTCAATTGCTGCGATATTCCACGTCGAGATGGCATTATGAGAGCAGTTTCAATCTGGAAAGTCCGTCATAGCAATTAGTCACGTTTCCGGCAGCAAAAATCGCAGCACTCGGAGGAAATTAATGCTGTGTGGCGGCTGACTTCTGACAGTCTGATGAGTTCTAGTGCGAGCTCTTCCTATAACTTCAAATTATCTGCCCTTATGTTGCTCGCCGTGTGTTACATATGCACATCACAACAACTTGTTGTGCAGGTTTTCCGGCAAAAAGCCAGCTCTGCTGTTTGGTCGTCTGCCAAAAACAAGGCTACAAATTGTAATCAAGTTCTGACAAAGGCTGTTGTCAAGCAACAAAATCGCAAAGAGAATTCTCAAAGAGGACAGTTCTTATAGACATCAGCTAATAGTTGGTCACCATTTCTTCAGTAATTCCAAAAAAAGAAAGGGAATTTCATTCTTTTCCCTTGAAATGGTGATTATGAGACAGCTGCTATTATTATTATCTTAGAAGTAATACTGAAGAAAATTATGAAATTATTTCAGTTTTTCTTAATTGTTTCAGGTAGAAGTGACCTGCGTTTTTGAAAAGACCTTAAAACACTTTCTCATCCAATTCTGTCACTGACCCTATCTATCTTCCAGCGATAGGAAAAACTATCTAGAAGAAAGTTATGTATCAGGAGAGTGTCTGTGGGTCAATATTAAAAGAAATTAATATGAAATATTTAGGAGAACGCTTAAAAACATTTAAATTCAAACTTTGGAGTTTTGCAATTAATCCTGATTGTTTAAATTAAATATACATACAAATACATTTCCTATTTTATCCTATCCTTATGAAATGATCAATATATATAATAATATCTCTTCTATATATTACTTTTATTTTATAAACTATTTACTTAAGACAGTAAAAGTACCAGTTTAGGGATTCAGGTCCTTGGTTGCTCGGGAAGTTTAGGGTTCCAACGATTCTCGACCAACGGGATTAGTTGAGATCGGATGATCAACCCGACATTCTCCCGCCTTTAAGCCCCCAGTAAGAAACATTTGACAGAGTGCTGGGTGAACCCAAGCGTCCATCTGCAGCAGAACCAACCGCGGAAAAATTCCCGTGTTGACCCCGTGTTCCTCCACTCTGCATTCCAGCACTTAAACCATATTCAAGACGGTTTAAGTTTAGCCTCAGTTTATAATTAAAAAGTAATTACGATTAATCGTACATAATGAAAAATGTAGAAAAATGAATAGTTAATAAGTTAGAAGCTAAATGAATGGAAAAATTCAATTACAGTGAAACCTCCGAATAACGGACAGTCACGGGACCGGAAGTTTCGTCCGTTATTGGGAGGTGTCCGCTATTGGGGAGGACTATCTTTTTTTCATTTTTTAGCTTAAAGCATGTCATTTAATGAAAAATTACGTACAATCTTAAATTTCTACAATTAATATTGCCAAATGAGAAAATATGAACAATTGCAAACTGTTTACTATTTTCCTTTTTAAATGAATACTATTACATTAGTCTTACTTAAAATAATGACAAAATTAATTACAGTACTAATTTTCTCTTTATTTTAAGTAAGACAAACGGATTAGAAAATTAATTTTATTAACTAAAGTAATCAGTTAACAGAGTTTGACATTTCTTTTTTGCATTGAAAACATGTTTCTCAATATGAATATTTAAATCGTTCAACTTTGCAAGGCCATCAGAGTCCCCTTTGCTTCCAACGCCTTTTCTTGCAATAATGACCCACTTATGGGAATGTTTTTTGCTCGTGCAGCGCAAAACCAATCCAAGACAATAGAGTCGTTAGCACTTGTCTCCGTTTCCGAACTTTGATGTGTTTGGAGTTTTCGTTGGAGTTCGTGATCCAAAATTTCAAAATTTCCTCTGGACGCTACATATTACTGTAGCCTGATTCTATTGCTTTTGAAAAACAACACAAGATCGTTCATTTTCTGTAGAATGTTGACCATTATTGGGAGTGTCCGCTAATCGGAGGCCAATACATGGAAAAGTCTATATTTAGGGACTGGGGATTGCAAAATTGTCCGTTATTGGGAGGTGTCCGCTTTTCGGGAGTGTCCGTTAATGGAGGTTTCACTGTATTATACTTTTTCCCAGACTACATTGAATGCTTTATGTTCCAAATATACCTCTGTTGAAAAATATATAAACTACCCGTCTCTTTGAAAATGTAAATAAGTGTTTTTTTTTTTTATATATAAATTCTGAAATTCAGAAATCCAGCTAAAATTAAGAATCTTAACATCTTTCAAGCTCTTTCAATTAAATTTTTCTTTTCGCAGTAATTTCTTTCCATTGTCTGCTTTTCAGGTTTATTAACAATGAAGGTAGCACGGACTATTTAGCAGTTATGTCGTTCTGCAATCTATAATTGCTGTGGGGTTGCAATTTGCCGATTAACCAGCAGCCAATTTCCAAAGGAACGGGCAGACAGGTGTAGGAAGGGTGGGGAAATCTATGTTCGATCAATGTAATGAATCAGTGCTATCGTTATCGTATAACTCATCTGCGTCCAGGGGAGAAGCCCAGTATTAGGCGCGCTTGCATATTGCACCTACAGCCAGACCACCATTCTCATTTAATCTCAGTTGTGAATCTGCACAATGCTGGCCAACAGCAAGGTTCTACATAGCAGCAAAATGTCATTGGTAAATCTTGCCTTTCACCAGTGGTCTTTTGCTTTCTATTGAGGAGATGTGGAATGGCCAACTGCATTTGAATAATTGATTTTTTTTTTTTGGTGGGCAGAAAGGAAAGACAGAGATAAAACTTATTGAACCGTTTATCTTAATCAGATCGGAATGATTTGTTCTTAAGGCTACTGGAAGGTTAGAGACAGATATCCTTAACATTCAAAACAGTTCAGAATTATTTATCAATTATTAGAATGGTTATAACTATAAGAATAATAAGTACATTAATAGAAATGAAAGATAATAGTTCATCAATACTTTATTTTGTTAACAAAAATATTATTAACATTCATATCTAACAAATAATACAGGTTTCCAAATTCCAATTTTATACTTTTTAAATTTTATTTTGTAAAAAAGTCAATTAGAGATGACAATTTTTTTAAGCATTCTAAAAATAATTGTAAATTTTCTTTGTGAATTAAGTATTTCCTTATTTGGCGTTTAAAAAAAAAGATGATTAGAAGACATTTTTATTTAAGGTTATTCGGAAATAATAATGGATACATCTAAATGATTACATTCCCGGATGCCGGGGAATTTTCAACACTCCATTCTCCCCTAGACGGATCCTAGGGTCTACTCAGCCCTCTGTTGAATGGGTACCGGGTTTCTTTCCCTGGGGTTAAAGGCAGGTGTGCGTCGGACTGACCACCCGGCCTCAACTTAGTCCCGTTGGTTACGGAACGCCGGGGGCCTTACCACGCGCGACCCCATGGACCACATAGCCCCGTAGTGGGACACTTTAGCTTTTAACATTTATTAAAATAGATTATAGTTTTTGCCACCAATAACATCAATTAAAACTATCAAGCTTGAGTGCAATAAATAAAAATGAACTGAAAAATACAATTGTGCAATTTAGTAAACTGGCTATTTAGTCAAAAAAAAAAAAAAAAATTGAAATTGCTGAAATAAACTTGACAAAGAAAAAGATCATTTCGACATTTCCATTCATGCTCTCATCATCTTGATTCCCGTTTAAATTATTAATATTTTGAAGAAGTGGATTACAATGTTATCACATGCATCTTGTTGGGCGTGCTTAGAGACAGGAACTGTTTTAGACATAAGCATGTAAGCTGTTGTTTAGGTTCTCGCATTTCAGAAGTCTGCTAATTCAATATAAATTCATATAAATATGGCCTTGCTCTTTTCTTTTTTTGATTGAATATTGAGAGACAACGATATGCTGTGAACAAAGGATGGTCTGTAACAAGGGCCTCTCACTACCAGAAACTATCTGTATATTGATACATGTACATAGTGGATATGTCAATTATTTCAACGTTCCAGAAAATTATAATATTCCGCCTAACTAACCATCACAAGAATATCCCAACATCGCAGTTTTATCAGCAAAAAAAAAACCCCAGAAAACAAACAAACAATAAATTTCTTATTCGGAAGTAGTTTTATTTTTTTGTCTAAGATTCAAAATATACTAAAAGAAATTAAAAATTCCGAATACCGAAAATATATAAAAATATCTGCCTTTTAGATAATATTTTTCCATATACAGTATTACTACTGCAAAAAATGCTTCTTCGCTAAATTGCTAAAAAAAGATATACCACAAAAAGCTAAATTAGCAATTTTAAAACAAGAACACGAATAAAGTTGATTTATTGTCATTTCACCTACGATACGACTATTCTAATAATTCCCAATCTGTAGATAATTCATTGAATAGAATAGTATTTATCAAATACTTTGTATTATCTAACGATAAAAAGTGTGGTGAAGTTAACTTCAAATAATATTTTGTAATTCTAATATGTTTTTTCTTAGAAATATCTTTAATTTAATTTTCAGTTAAAAAAATATTAGGTGATTTTTTTCTGGCCAGTATTTTGGTATTCATTTTTTTTTTAAGTGGAGGTTAAATAAACCTTTTTTTTCCATTTATGCTTAATGTGATCTATTTTTTTTTATCCACTAATTCCCAATTTCCGAATTTTTGCGATTAGTTGAACCATCTTTAGGTGTTAATAATATAAACAATGTTTTATAAACTTGTTATTGTCGCTCATACAATTTATCTGCTGATATGTATTGTAAAGATCTAGGGTGTCTTATTTGGTATTTATTTATTTATTTATTTATTTATTTACTATCTTGAGAATTTAAGTGGCATTTACCTGAAAGAAATACGGAGTACTAGATGGAAGAAATCAGAGTGTCTACTATTTCTCAATTAATCAGGAATTGATTACTAAAGGTCAGTCATTTTTATGTAATATTTTATTACAGTTTACAGAAATATTGACTAATTTATTCCAGTTAATAAATTTAATAGTATCCATGATTGAGTTTTATTTTTTCAGTTAATTTATATTATGATACATAAAAGATTAAGGATTGCATTAAAGCTTTCGCTTCATTTAATATTTTGAAAGCAGATTTAATTTTTTAGATCTGCAAAATTAAGTTCAAAGGTATCTCTCAGTAGAGCCTACATTTCCTCTTTCTTCTCCAAGCTTTGGGTTTTTTCCCCGTCCTATCTTTGTCATTCTTTTTCCATTTCCAGAGGTTTACTCAACGGCTTCAGGAATAATAAACAACACCTCTCTACTTAGAGCATATTTCGCACCCTACCTTTTAAATTTTACAATGTCTATATATGACTTCGGCCCCTGTTCTTTTTGGGTTCACCGTGTCCGTTAAAGCCGTAAAGTTGCGTGGAATCTTGTGTTGGGGCCGGTGTTGGTCCCACTGCAATCGTAGGATTTTTTTTTTTCTCTGCTGGCGACCCAAATGCACGCAACTCTTGGGGAAATCGTCGAAGACCGGCGAGCGGCCCAACGCATGCATGATGGAGCCCCCATGTATTTGTAATGGCCACGAGTTTTGCTTGGATGGAGAGGGGAAGATACGAGCGATCGAGGATTTCCATTAGGACTCTCGGTGACTCCTGACGCGACAGTTCTCGGGGTCATCTTCACCGAGAGGGGTAGGAGAAGGGAAGAATAAAAGGAGAGAATAGGGAGAATGGGGTTGTGCATAGGAAGAACGTCAAGATGCTATCCTTACAAAACACACGTCCCACTTGACAAGTAAATGACCCCCTACCAAAAGATAAGAAACTGACAGTAATTAATATACACTGCGGACATTCCTACCAAAACCTATCATTAGATGTACTGAAGATCCGTACGTTATTCTACTTAATAATACATTGTAACTGAATATTTTATAGGTTAACTGGAGTAAAAAGATTTGATTGCAAACATATTAAAAAGTATCCATTTGATTTATGTCTCAATTATCTTATAATCAAGAGATCAACTAACTGCTTAGTAATGATAAATGAAGTATTTTACTTTTTAAAAAATATCTAAAAAAAAATGAACAGTTTCAAAAAAGACAATCGTCTTCGATCATTAAAAAACAAACAAACAGCAATTTTAATTTTTTTAATATCTTAAAATTTTTAAACGTGATAGTGTGTTGATCTCATTATCATTACTGTTGATTTTCAACCTGTTAGGTTAAAAAATGTGCTTTTAAAAAGAGAAAACAATTATTAAGTAATTATGAAAAAGAAAGAACTATGGGATTCTTTCAAATTACTTGAATGGTACAGTATTCTCTTTGTTGAAAGTAACATATGATCATTATACATGAACTTATGTAATAAATTTAGTAAATTTTAGTAAATTTAGTAATAATAAAAAAAAATGAACTCAAAATAAAAGGACGATGTTATTTTATTGTATAGTGTTATTGAAAAATACTACTATTGTAGATATATTCCCCATGAACTTATCAACTTATTCATCAAGAATTGACTATGTTACCGTTTGGGCACTGTATATTTTTAGAAAATAAAATATCTATTTTGTTTCTAAAAGTAAAATTAAGCTTTTATTTGGCAATCACGATTGGATTACTATTATGTACAGTCTGTATCAGGATCTGTGAAAAAAGCCCTTAACTGGGGTCCAGCACCTTTAAGGACTTCGAGCTACATAAATAATAATAATAATAATAATCACAAGAAAATGTGGAGAATAAGTAAGTAAAATAAATAAATAAATACTATCTCAGCATAACAATAATTTAAAAGGAAAAATCTCGATTTTAGAAAATTTAGAATCCCAACTTAGTTTGAAACGATTTCGGGCAATTCCTCTTTTATTTTCCACAGTTTCAGTATCCATACAAATGCCAAAATAAATAATAAATAAATAATAGAAGACAAAATTTAAAGAAAAAAAAGCAAAATTCACTGAGAACTTCTGCAGAACTTAAGTGATCTGAAAATAAGGGCCCTACAAAGTATTCTCGTCCAGGGCCTCGCAAATTCTAGGCTCGGCCCTGCTCTGTATTACAATCACTACTGAGTTAAATAGGATAGTTAAATAATTTTAGTTAAGATTTTACTTGTAGTAAGTTATTATTAAGCATTTGTTTGCAACTAAAACATCCATTCACTTTTAATCTTGGTTTAGCGACATTTATCTGATTTGGATGTATGGATGTACGATAGGTTTGAAGCAATTTTGTTTATTTCTCTTTTAATTTTCTCTTCTATTTTCTAAAGTTCCGTATTCAATGCAAAAAAATGAAAAAGACAGAATTTGTATAAAATAAAAGCAAAATTCACTTAGAATTTCTATCGTATTTACAGAACTTACTACTGGTCTGAAGATAGTTCATCGAGGTTCTCAAACTGGTGGTTATTATGAATGAGCTTTAGCTTCCATAAATGCTAAAAGTTTCTTTTTTCTCAAGTAACCAAATTTTTTTGTACAGAATTCTTATTCTAAACAGAATTCTTATTATATCTTATTATAAACTTGTCATAATTAGAATTTTGCTAATTTACTACAATTTAGTTTTCCTTAATCATAACTTACAACACTTTCAATAACCATTATTCGATTAATAGTGTGATGATAATATTCCATGGTAATAAAATTAGCTTTTAAAATTGGAAAATGTAGTAGATCAGTTTAGGTATCAGTACAACTGGTAAGTCTGCGAAAAAATATGGGTGAAAGAGTTAAATTTATAGGTCAAGCAAAAAAATTTTAATATGAAAATCGATTACTTTATCTTAAAAAAGTAAAAAATAAAATATAAAAGAACATGTTTTTTAAATAACTACGCGTATTTGTTTTTGTCTGCATACTTTTTTGCTCGACTGAAGCGGCTATTTATTTATAAAAAAAAAAAAAAATGTTTTTTAACAACTTTTTTCTATGTGCAAAAAAAGGATTAAAAAACTTGTTTTTAATTTCATTACATCAGTAAACTTTAAAACAGTTCCTCTTGTTATTAAAACCTATTTAAAGAGAAAATCGAAAATCCTTAAAGAGAACTATAGAGAAAATAGAAGCATTTCATGAATAACAACATTTAAAAAAAGTGAAATGACAGAAAATGATTTCTTTTGACAGCCTAAAAAAACTTCTTGGAATTAAATAATAACTCAGTAAAATTGCAAAAAAAAGAAGTAAAAATATTAACTTTCTACATCAAATATATAATTGTTTGAAATAATTTTCTGAATCGAACTTGTTGTATCTGCTTTACTGAGTATTGTGCTACTACTTACTTACATTGTGTTTAGTATTAGAAACCAATCTATCTTTAATACTGCTTTTGTCATAATTCCTTCCTTGGATAGGGTCATCACTCAGCATCTGGATTAAATATGAATAAACAAAAACATCAGTTGATGGATTATCCTTCGAGTCTCTTAAGACTCACCTCGAGATTCCCCAAGATCAATAATAACTAAGTGAGTGCCCCAATAACACAGCAAGGCTCTTTGTTTTATATGATTTAGGTTCATTCAAGCTTACCCTGATTTAAACATATATGTCTTTGAATACAATGCATCCAATAATTGATCCCATTTAAAGAAGAACCAGAACTATTACAAAAGAATTGAGATAATAGACTATAGTAATTATATATATGATGAATGCTGCTTTTATTAAATAAGCGTATACCTACATAAAGTAGCCTAGTGGTTTAGGCCTGGATTGGAGTAGCCGGGTTCAATTCCCGGCCGTGGTTAGAGAATTTCCACGATTACTACTCCTGCAGACGGACGGTAGGATTCACCAAGCCCTCTGTCTACGTATCTGCTCTGGGGTTAAAGGCTAGCTAGCGTCGGAATGACCATCGAACCTCAACTGCTCCTTTTAGTCGACATTCGCTGGGACTAAATCTCCTGCGCCCCAAAGGGCCTACATTGTTTATTGTATGTTTATACTAATATAATAAACACAATATACATCGTTTATGAGACTATTACAGTAAACATTCTTACAGAGTTAACTGTAGTCAAGAATGGTGGGAATGGGAAAAACTACCTCTCAGTCGCCCAAACTTTCTTTGATTTTGATGATAATGATTTGCGAATATATTTCTTAAATAAGGATTAAGTTTGTAATTAATTCAAAACTATTTTAAAGAAAATGAAAAATACATTGTGCACAACTGAGGAAAAAAAAAATATGTTGGAAAAACAGTTTAAAACCAAAACTGAAATTAAAAATCAATTTTGATTGGTTCTTAATTGTTACACTCTCAATGTCATCAAAGCAAAAAAAGGAACTACTAAGTTCTTTACTCATTTTTTTTTCTTTTTATAATCATTGTAAACCTTGAATTTGTTTTGTAAGTAAATTAAATAGGTATAATAACCTCACATAACATTTTATGGTGAAAAAAGAGCATATAGTAGCCTACCTTTTCTAGTAATAATTTTTTTTGGCAACATTAAAATAGTTGTGCAATTATAGACGACATATAACAAGAAGTACATATTTATAAGTTAATTCACGAAAGTAAATAACAGAAATTTTATAAGTATTTTCCATTATGAGCAAAAATTTAAATCAATAAATGAATGAAAGGCAATCTTAAGTCATATTAGTTAAAGGACATTTTTTACGACTTTGATTGGTTTTGTAATTATGCAAATTATACAAATTCAAAAAATTTCCTCAGGGAAAAAAAATAAAAATAAACTTTACGTAGAACTCATAATGCTTTCAAACAAACTTTCGCCAGAAATCAGTTTGGAGACTAAATCAGAACTCATCAGTGAATATAATACTGATACATTCTATTTGAGTCCAGTGCAGATGGTATAAGATTGCAAATCGAGTCCTGTTTGTCAGAAGTTAATGCGACACAAACAGGGGCCTTCTTGCATTAAGTTGATTCTGATGAAGGTTCCAAGATAGTTTGCAGGGAGACTGTCCTGCAAAGAAGTCTGTAGTCCACATCCGTACTTCTTCTATGAACTACTGAGGTTATCTTCCCTCGTGGATTTCGCCCTCGGATTTCCAAATTCAGGTCTCCGGGATCTTCATGTCGGTGCATAATGAAATGCGACTTATGACTCTTATTTACATGTACTCACCTCTGATTGACTTTGTCCAGCTCCCAGTCGTTTATTATTCTCCATCTCCCTTTGTTCACGTAAACAATTTGTGTTCAATTTATTTTTTAAAAAATGGCAATCTCGACTTTGGTCAATTAACGTTTGGTCCAAACGCAAGCAGAAATGAGCTAATTTTTGTGCCAGATGGGAGCAAAATTAATAATAAGGTTGGTTTAGCTTTTGTTGCGTTTGAAGGTGATGTTGAGGTTGCTTATAAGCAATATCGTTTATGCGATGACTGCTCCGTCTTTCAGGCAGAGCTTTTGAGCTTGAACCTGGTGACCAAGTACATCCAGGGACACTCCGCTACCTCCACCTCACTGAAGTACTTGGTCTGCAGTGACTCCTTGTCCTCACTGCATATTCTTCAGGATCTCAATAATGCTGAGAAGCTTGTTGTCGAGACACAGACCATTATTAAATCTCTGGAGCTTAACAATATTAAAGTTGACTTTGCTCATGTTCGTGGCCATTGTGGGAACATGGGCAATGAAAGGGCTGATTTGTTGGCCAAACAGGCTACGCGAAGTGATATCTCTCTGGATTTGACCCCACCTCCTTCCCATTGGAAGCTCCTTCAGAGCCGTAAAAGCATAATGAGCTGGAATGCTGAGTACGTGCATTCTGGAAAGGCTCAGTGGACCAAGAAGTTTTTCCCCACTATTCCGCTTAGGCTTCAAAATAAACATTTTATCTCTAATTTTAAAGTGACTCAGTTTCTCACTGGTCATGGAAATTTTCATGGCTATCTGCTTCGTTTTCGCCTTGCCTCTTGTGGATCATGTTCGTGTGGTTTTAAAGAGCATAATCCAGAACATTTGCTGCTGCACTGTCCTGTTTTCTCCCAGCAGAGATTGTCATTGCAAAACAAACTAAGATCTCAATCTATAAATTGGCCTCCAATTCTATCAAAACTGGTGAAAAGCAAAAAAGTATTTATAGAACTTAAAAATTTTATTTCAGAATGTGTGGTTTAGTTTTTCTTGTCTTTTGTATATAATTGTATATAATTGTATATATTTGTATATATTTGTTAAGTTAACGTACTGTGCCATTGTCTTTGTTCTTTGGTATTGCTCTTGTTGTAGTCAAATATGATTTTCATCTCTTTTTACCCTTTTCTCTTTGTTGTAGTAGTTAACGATTATTTTTCTTTTTGTTAAGTTTTACATTATATGTTCACTTCAACTTACTTCTGTAAGCCTTGTGGAATACTTGTGGAACACAAGGTATACCTTTCGATATGTAAATAATAATAAAAAAAAAAAAAAAAAAAAAAAAAAAAAA
>JAFIDM010012231.1:84062171-84083170 GCA_023159025.1 Thereuonema tuberculata
AAAAAAAAAAAAAAAAAAAAAAAAAAAAAAAAAAAAAAAAAAACAAAACAACTTCAAATGCGGGACTTGTTTTTTTTTTTTTTTTTTTTTGTAAGTTTCATTTCCAGTTTTGATATCTGGTACCGGTAAGTTCTTAGGTAAAAAGAAAGTGACTTTTATAGTTTTGTTTCAGATCCCCAATAGATATGTACAAAGCGCAAAAATGTGAGTATCTATTTAAGTAGCTGAAGGCTAACTTTTGAGCACCAATATATATGTTTGTTTACGTACTATGTATGAATTATTAGACTCAGTGAAACCCTGAAAACAATGGATTCTGTGAAATCACGTTGATGCGGGAGATGATGTTTTGTTCGAAATATACTTTAAGTTTTCGAGAATTTTGAAAAATCTGAGCAACTGCAACTAAATGATGATTTATGAATCCATCATATTGGTATTGAAATTTCAGAGAATGTGCTACAAGAATGACTCTTATCTTTCATTAATTAAAAATATAGATTAATATCTGTATAATAGATTAATGGTACTTGTCATTGGCAAGTTAAGTATAAGATGTAAATAAGTTGAAGAATGTGTGCAATAAAAAATCAAATGATAATACTAAGAGATTACACCAATAAAATGTATAAATACAAAAAAAAAAAAATTCAGAATCAACTCAATAAGGAATTAAAGCAATTCAGATTTTTTTTTGTAACTATTTCGAGTTTTTTTTTATTTATTTCATTACTTTCGGAATATATTTTTAACATTCAAAATTCTTTAGAGAGCTAATTAGAGATTTAAAATCAGAGATATGGATGTAATTAGAGATAAGACGATCTACTTTTATTACAATCTCTTAAATGATAACTTATGTTTTGAGCATTGCGGAATTTGAATTATTAAGTGTGATCTAGGCTTTCTTAAAATTAAGAAGGCAAAGATTCAATGGAAGCTGTACGGAAAAAAGATGTATTCAAGAGAGATAATGAGATGCTGAGGTATTTCGTGAACACTGCTGGAAGTCTTTCTCAGGAAAAGATTTTGATATTTGTCACCTTTTGTTGACAGGTTGGGGAAAAGGAAGAAAGGAGAAGAAGGAGAAGAAGGATTTCATGAGGGAGAAAAAAATGAACTGTACCTTTTCATCGGCAGTTGAATGCAAATGAGCCTTCAAAGATGTGATAAAGGAATTGATTTTTATACATTTAAGCTATTAGTTGATGTATTTAAGCTATTTATAACATTAATTATTAAAAACAGTCTGGAAAATATAAAAAAAGTTTTGACCTAGTTATTTTTTGATATTAAATTTAATTTTTCTTTTTCTTTTCTTCAAGAATTTAAGTTGTTTTGTTTTGTTTTTCTTTCAATTTGCTCAAAAAAGTATTTACGTCACTAACATTTAATCATTATGGAAAGCTTATGAATGTAACCTATTTTGATGGGCGATACCAATAACGCCTGCGTCTGTACCCTACAAGACACTCGAGGCCACCTGGTTCTCCGATCAAGTTTTCCATGAAGGTCCATTAGGAGAAATTAATGATAGACCTAATGGATCTTGACCATCAAACAACAATTACTCTAAGTGATTAAACAGGCTGTCAACGGCCATGATCCCATCCCACGCCACACTTCCGGTTCTATCTTCCTCATGCACTGACCACAGTCATCATATTAGACACAATACACTAGGAAGAACTCTGGGTTTTGAGCTTTGCTTTGTCTATTATTAATTATAAATATTAATAATTACAAAAATAATAATTTTAAAAAGTTTCTAAAAAATTCATTTATTTAAATACTGAGATATCTAAAAAGACGAAACTTAGATAATCATGCTATTTATAGCATAAGAAATAGGTTAAAAACATTAAATTCCTTAACAAATTTAAAGTATTTTTTATTTATAATTTAAGGAATCGAAATAATTAAAAATGAAAGCTTGGGGATTCCTAATGTTTTGCTATTTTTGACATCCGAAAACTAGAATTAAAAAAAAAAAATGACATCCTACGCCCATTGAAGAATATTTATATTTAGTTACTACAGTTATTTAAAAAAAAAAAAAAAAACAAATAAAAAAAGAAACTATCGGAAACTATTATAATATATTAAACATAGAATTTTAACTAGTAATCTCATAGAATATTAGATAGAAATAAGGACCATGCATACAAATTGTGTGCATGGTCCTTATTTCTATTTATTCTTAACATTATGAATAATTTTCGTAGAATATTAATTAGTAATTTAAAACTACAATTAATTTATGTTTCTTATTGTCGTCTTATAGTCTAAATTTATAACAGCAATAAAGTTTGAAACATTTGAGAAACAAACAATGATGAATGAGCGTTGAAGCATTTCCATTTACGGAAAAAAAATCGAATTTATTTCTTGTCTCATGATGTCATATGTCCTTTGATTTCGCTGATGTTTCCGCGGCATGACTTGGCTTACATAAAGCAGCGAATTAGAGAAGCATCAATTCAAGTGCCATCCAGCGATTTTATGATTTGCAATACAGAAAAAAAAAATGTCCAACTAAGGTCAGACCAAAATTTAGATTTGCAACAAGCAACTGAAGTACTCATTGACTGTCTGCTGACTGCTGACTGTCTTTAGATTTATAATGTTTTACAATGAAGCTTTCATAGCTTTGAAATATACCTTGGAATAACAGATGAACTTTCCAAAGATGTTAATGAGTTATATATTAAGTAACCCATCTTAAGACAGCTGTTTCGTATTGTTTGGCAGCTATTAGCCAGTATCCAATCATTTCTGAAAGGCTGTTTATGGAAAGCAGTAATTTCATAAAGAAACACTGGGACACCTACAATTTAAGAAGATAAAATTCAAGGATGAAAGTACAAAACTTATTAAGAAAAACTTCGAATATTTATCAATAAGTACAAAGGCAAGGTCTTACTTTGTTTTTTGTTTACTGTAATATGTCCATTTCATTCCTTTATCGCTATCATAAATATTAGCACATGAATTTTTCCACTTTTACAGTGATTTTTGATTAGTTTCGGAGATCCTACTGTCTTTCCAATCTCTTTAAACAAATTATTAGATATATAGCATTTGATAGCAACATAAATAATATACCAGTTACTTAAAGAAAACTAAAAAAATGAATGGATGATTAAATTATGCTATTTAGAATAAGTTGTGCAATTTTATGCTAGAAGTTTCTGTTAATTATGGTAATCTAACACAGGGTTATCGAATTTTATTCGTCGGACAGTAAAAAAAAAATTCTGTATCGCTACAGACCTAGCAAGCTACTGAATGCGCGGGAGATTAGGCTCCCAACGATTCTCGACCAATAGGACAAGTTGAGATCTGATGGTCAGCTCTCAACTCCCTCCCCCGCCTTTAATCCCGAATAAGAAACCCGGTATCCATTTGACAGACAGCTGGGTGAACCTAGGGTTCGCCTGGAGGAGAAATAACCGTAGAAAAATTCCCGACTATGAACTGAAATTAAACTGGACTCCTCCAGTCCTCAGGTCCAGCGCCTAAACTGGACTATCTGATCCCACATTCATCGGGCAATAAAAACTCATAAAATGCAGATATCGAACAGACATAACAGTTCTATCTTAAGAGCAAATTATTCTTTTTAATATTAAGACATCCTTATTGAATGAATTAGAAAGTTTTTGACTGATTTTCTTTCTAACAAATAAAATTAAAGGTTATTTTCTATTGTTATAAGTCCAATTTGAAATTTGATAGGTTTTATATTTCATTTCTTCTTCTTAAGTTAAAAAAAATGGAAGTATCAATAATGCAACAGCAATGTCCTGCTTACCTTCAGGTGATATTCTGTTCTATTCTACTTTAAGGACCTTTGGTACACTCACTAGATTACAAAAGACTATTGTGCAAGCCCAAAATTAACAATTGACCAAAAAGAGCGAAAGAGGAGATGGAGACAAACACAGGAAACACCCATGCTAGCCTCGGATTTCAATAAAAAACTCGATGTGAGTTCTTTGATATAAATTGTGAAATGTCCAGACTATATACTGTATTTTACATGTGTAACTTGTTTAAAATTTCATTGAAAAGAAAATGTTCTGGCTATTCTATTTATTAATGAAACTGTAAAGTAAGAACTGTTTAAATATCCTTTATATTCAATAGTTTCAAATTCTAAAGTAGAAGAGAAAATAGATAAAATGAGTTATAAATATAATTTTCACTTCAAATTCTTGTTCTTATTCATTTCTTGAAGGCACCACTTTTATTTTCCATTAAAAGATAAACGTTATCATCAAGTTGAATTTCTACATGTGCACAAGGGAATAATAACTTATTTAGTTTAATGATACAATGCATTTATTTTTATAATAATATCAAAAATATATTTCATATTAAAACTAGCTATAAAACTGTGATGCAAATCCCAGAAAGAAGTAAATCTTTTGGAATAGAATATTTTTTTATAACTTCAATTTTGAAATGAAATCAATTGGTCACTTTAAAATATAAGCCAACCTGTAACTAAATCAAAGAATACTGAACTAATTGAAGTAAAATTTACACTGCCATTTTATGAGTGAAAAGATTGGTGTAATTGTATCTAATTACATTGAATGTTTTTGTAAATTATGATCTACTTTTCAATGTGCATCAAAATACAAAATACTAGTAATTTAAAGAGTAATTAAATGGCAAAATCAAACATCATATTTAAGAATTCACTGGAGTGTCTATTCTACATTAGCTTCAAGACCCATCTTGAAAGTCACTGTGCTTGGGCCAAATACTGTTTTAAAGTAAAAATTAAAATAAGCTTTTAAAAATAATAAAATAAAAGTAATAAAAAGTAATAATAAAAATAATAAAAGTAATTTATTACTATCTTAAAAGTAAAAAGATTAAGCTTTAACTTTCTTATTATAGGTCAAAATAAATAATTCAAAACACATAACCCTGAAGTAACTCAAGGAATAATACTTGAAATAAAATCAAACTTCATATTTGCACACCAATTTTAAGAGCTACAGAAAGATATTAGCCTTTTGAAGATCAATCATTATTTCGGAGATTATATTTTCAAATACTAATGTTAAAATAGAAATACGGAGTAAATGTCTTCAATGTTTAATTTATTTGTTCTGTACAATTTTACGTATTTTATCTAAGAACATATTATGTTTATAACAACAATCCTGTTTTTTCGGCTCTTCTCAATTTACGTTTTTCCTGAACTATGTATCCAATGCATCCTTGCAGTTCCCCTCCCCATATTTACTTAATACTTAAAGAAATATTTTAATGAACTAACTCTTAAAAGCATAAAATTGAAAAAAGTCAAATTACAAGAGAATGACGAATCGAGATATATCTTACATAAGCTTATACGACAATTCTCTCAATTGAGATAAAACAAATATTGAGGTTTATTACAAAACCTCTGCGAACGTTTTAGGAAATGAAAATAATCTTATTTACAGGGAAATTCATAGATGCATAAACAATTTTACTGGTAAATTAAAGTTCATCTGTATTGGAATTACTGCTCGAGCCAAACCTTCGCATCGATTGTGAGTATTCTTTAGAGTGAAGATAACCAAATTCTGTTGAATTGTGACTCAAAGACCTAAAGTTGTATGTGAGTTAAGACAACGTTTTCCAATTATATGGCAAATTTATTTAGAGTTTGTCCTTGAGCTTTATTGATAAATATCGCATAAGAAGGTCTGATCGGAAATTCTTTTCTTGTGAAAGTGAATGGAAGTAGATTACCGCATGGTTCCATAGACATCCTATGGATGAAAACAAAATCTCCTTTGTGAGTTCTGTTATAATTTCGGTTTCTATGAGATCATTATCGAATGAACAGCATTTAAGTTGAGTTCCATTGCAGTATGCAAACTTGGGATTGATATTTCGCAACAATATTATTGGAGATCCAATCTTCAATGACAAACGATGTTGAGGAATTCCGCTGAGATTCAATGCGTTCAGACACTTGGGCATATGGAGATGTTCGTGTGATGGATTATCAGAAGTGTCAATTTTATTCGCACTTGTATTGTATGCTCTGTAGTCTCTCCTTGTATTCTTAGACTTATCATTCGATTGATGTTATCGACACTCTCGTTCATCTCGTTTATGAAAACAAAGAGAAATTAAATAAACCTTTATTAAGGAAATTAAGGAAATTCCCTTTTTTCCAAACAACTGTGCAATAGAATAAAAAGAAATATATCAATCTTAAAAAACAACCAAATTTAATACATTTCTTCAGTTTCTTTTTTTTCTTCTTCTTCTTGTAGGCTATACAGCCTTTTCTTTAACCAATTAATAAATTATATTTCCTCAGATGTTGGTGACATCTCTTTGGGGACTCCCTCTTCCTCAATGGAAGAACTTCTACTGGGAGTTCTTCCATTGCTATTTTTATCAATCAATGCTCATTCATACGATTTATATGTTTAGTCCACTATTTCCTTGCAAAATTTCTCAAGCAGAATGTACCCTGACGAATATTTTTAGACATCCCTAAGAGTAAATAGCTTAAAATAATTTTATAACAATTTGAATAATATTTTTCTCAAAATTTGTTCACGTTCACGTTTCATAACAAACTGATCGCATCTTCAAAAATCTGTTTCAACGTTTATTCAAATTTAAGATGAAAGATTATTAATTAGATAAAAGATGAATGAAGGACGAAACTTTTCTCAATACAAAAATGCAAGCGATCAAGAAATACCTGGAATTTTTTATTGATTATTATTTGAATACGATCCCATCTGACTTTAATATAGGCCTAACAGTATTCAATTTTTTTCCGTATAAATATTTGTATATGTATATATATATATTCTTCTTAAGATAACAAATATCAAAGAAGTTGGTCCTTCTCTTCTTTGCCTGATCAGACTTTTTAAGGTAAAGCTATTCCAAATGATAACATTCAATGGAAAATCGCCAGTAGTTAATATGATGTAGGTTCTTATTTAGGAAACATTAATATAAAATTTTACGGTAGGAATGTAATTGTACTTATAATAATGAAAGATTATTTTATTCAATCATTTATGGCTTAAAATTAACACATTTATCTGTTTTGAGAAACAACAGCTCTGGATTTGTTGCTTCAATTAAAATCTAGTGTATCTTTTAATTTGAGTGAATCAATGTGTCGAAAGCGCAGTGGTGCCTCAAAAGAAAAAATTAACAATAAAAAAACTTATTGAAAAATTTGAGACCAAAGTTCAAGACAGCCTGTTTCATCTCAAGACAGCTCAAGATAGCCTGTTTCACGCTAACTTGGCGATCATCAGTTCAGAGTAGTCAGTATGAACAAGCAGGTCTCATAACGGAGGTGAATAGACGTGGCAATGGGAAGACAAATGGAACCTCCACAAATCTAAACTAAAAGCAATAATACACATTAAAAATATAGAAAAAGAAAAAGAGCCCAGCACATGAATTTTCTTTTTCTTTATTTTTAACGTGTATTATTGTTTTTAGTTTAGATTTGTGGAGGTTCCATTGTCTTCCCATTGCAACAAATAAAAAACTTACTAATGAAAAATTAGTGAGAAAATTAATGTGCCAGCAGTGCGCCGGTCTCAAGTACGGAGACCTTCATTCTTTACTGTTTACTGGTGACTGCTCCTGACTGATGAGTGCCAAAAAGCGTGAAACAGCTGTTCCAGGGTGACACTTGGTAAACAATTTGGTCTCAACCATTGTTGTTCAATATGATTCAAGTTTCTTTTTTTCCCCAAGCAAAAGGAGATTATATCAGTTCGTCTTCTGTTGAACTATTTTGTAACAGCAAGACAACATTGTATAATCTCATGCTAATAATACAGTTGCCTCTAACTAGGAATACCATAATCGTATCCCTTTAGCCCGCATAATTTTTCATGTCCCGAACCTTTTTGTATTAATTTTTACCTATTGAGCAATTTGTTATAATAAGTGTTTTTGCATTTACTCTGTTTAAAAAAGTTAATTTTTGAAGTATATTTGCATTTTCCCCTTAATATTTAAGCAAAACAAACGAATTGATAACAATCGAAATTATGTTCCTCGTTTTCCAATTTGTTTTTCTTACCTTTAATGGGTTGGAAGTTTCTCTTTAATCCATCAAGTCATCCTTTAAGTATTATCTGAAAACTTATTCCTTTTTCTCATTTTTTCGAACGTTACTTATGGGATGACTTTCTTGCTTACCATGAGGGAATGAACCTTATACAATCAATGTGTGTATGTATGTGGGTAAATACATATGTGTGTGTGTGTATGTGTGTATTTGTTTGTCCCATCTCACTAATAACTTTTGAACGAATATCGTCGAAGAATCCCTGCAATTCTGCCTAAAACTTGGACGATCTATCTTTTTCGTGTGAATTCTTCTGGGAAAAATTTGTGCGTGAAGGTGAAAATTTCCACAGAAAAAAGCAAAACTTTCAATGGATTTTTTTTGTTGTTGTTGTAATGCAATGTGATATTTTCAAATTTGTATGCACTTTGATTTAAATTAATTATATTTTAAGACTTGTGGATTTAATTAATGTTTAGAAAATGTAACTTGCGTTCAGCGACTATAATAATTAACAATATGAGGTGGGGGGTTTTTTATCCTTTATTTTCAAATTAAAAAACAGAAGACAATAGAATGCTCAACTTTCTAAGGAAAGTGGGCTTGTATTCTTTCAGGAATTTCTTGTTTTATTTCCGAATAAAAGTTAAATTTCTGCAGATATAGCTGAGAAGATGAAATATTTAAAGATCATTAAAATATAACTAAAATTTTAAAATTATATCGTCAAAGATCTTGAAGTTACGAAACAGCATTTCGTGTTCCAATAGCCTTTTTTTTTCTTTTTTTCTATTTTTTTCCATTTATGACATTTAGGTATTGAAAATAATATGTTGCAACACTGATTCATAAAGTTTTAGTCTTAATGTTTTATTAAATGAAAAAGACAATCAAAAGAAAAATCAGAACCCTTTTCGATATTGAAGGACTCCAATTAGTGTGCTTTGACCCACGGCTTGTTTATTGCTTCCTCTTTTATGTATGATGCACCACAATGTGAATGATAATGTATTAGTAAGCAGTCAATTGCTTTCCAACCGGTCTTGCTTGTCCAGTAGCCAAGAGTCACCTCCGTGGCTAAGTGTTGTTTATGATTACTCGGGGTAATAGGTAATGAATTTGCGTATGAATAGCGGTTGTTTACACACGAGTCCTGTTGGAGGTTTGTCTACGATGTTCTTAGCACGCCATTTACTAACAAAACAAGGTTCATTCAAAGGCGGGTTTATGGTCAGCTACGTCCACCTCGGCCCTTGATGAGGCCGACCCCGGAGACAGAGCGGCTCAATTTCAAAGGTCTTTTAAAAGCTGTTTTCGTGCAAATAATGACTAGAATACAGACGAAATATCCGACAGGGAAGGGTTTGCATTGATATGCTGGGGTGGAATTCGTTCCAACCGGGCGAGATGGCAACACAATTAATCCAATTAAACGTTTACAGGAGAACGAATTTCCCTCGGCGAGAAAGAGAGAGGAGAGGGAGGGTTAGTGGATCAGAAAACAAGGACAATATACAAAGGCAATCACTGATATTCCTTCTCAAAAATCAAGTGGCTTGGGTTGCTTATTATTTATTTCTTTATTTGCTTTAAATGCAGAATTTTGGAGTTATAGCGCTAGGATTTCTTCGTAAAGAAATGAAAACATTTTCAATAGCAATGAAGACAGCATCTTTCTTGAATATCAGTATTGCAAATTATTTCCAAACCAAATTTTTTATAGATTAAAAATTTATTTAATTTCTTTAATTTATGAAGATACCATTAAAAAAAATTGTAGGTTTTTAATCAGAGAAGCTAAAAAACGGTCTCACAAAGGCATGTAATCTTTATCTTCTTAACTAAGATATTAGAAAAATATATATGGTACCTTTCGATTGTATAGGATTCCTCATTGTGCTGATCACCTTTTACCAATAAAAATATTAATCTTATATTAATTTGCAAATGTTATCCATGCATTTGAGAAATACATTGTGAAGGATTCATAGGAAATATGAAAATCTTGATACGAGTGGGCTTTTTTTATCAAAAAAACCCCAAACAAACAAAGTGATTTTAGATAAGGTAATCTATAGGCCTATATTTTTCAAAAATACTAAATATCTTGATTATGCATTGATTATTATTTTTAATGCTTATTTTTTTTTCTTCTCAAATAAAAGTTATAAACTGCCTTTAAGAAGCAAAACATTCCGATTTCCATTAGATAGAGAGTTCAGTGAAACTTAGAATCCGGCTCAAAAACAAACAGAAAGGAAAGTTCCCGATTTTGGAACTTTTAGCTCCATCCAATGTACATAACCGTTGAACTATTGGGCCAACTCAATAAATATATTAAGGATCGCCATATATAGGCCCAAGGGCTCGCGGGAGGTAAGGCTCCCGGCTTGTCTTGACCAACGGGACTAGATTGAGGTCGGGAGGTCAGCCCGACGTCCGCCCGCCTTTAACTCCCGGGAAAGAAACCCGGTACCCATTCTGCAGAGGGCTGGGTAGACCCTAGGACCCGTTTGGAGGAGAATGAAGCGTGGAAAAATTTCCGCCCTCCGCCGAGGCCGGGAATCGAACCCGTTACCTCCAACCGGCAGCCAAGCGCCCTTACCCACTCGGCTACCGGGCCCACAACTCAATAAATATTAGCACCTGAAATTACATTCATTGTTTAATATATTTTAGTTGTAAGTGGTCCTAAGAATGAGTATTTGCGATGATCTCTACTTCAAATTTCTTGTAATAATTTCTATTTGATAAGTTACAATAACAATGATGTATGTTTTGTGATGTTATTTTGTGTAATGTAATACATATGCTTTACAATGGGTCCATCGTAAATAGAAACTATCGTACATCGAATATGAATATCATATGATAAATACAAAAAAAAAAGTAAAGAAATAACTGCTGTCACTAAATAAGTTTATAAACAAATAATTACTATTATTAACTGCTAGAACTAAGTACTTGAAAAGTAAATAAATGAATTCAAGTTTATCCATCAATACATACGCAATACTGTATAAAAAACAATTTACTTCATTTTGCGATGATGATACAGTTATTATACATGTACATTAGAGTAGTGATATATTGTACAGGTTGTACATGTTGTTGTTAACCGCGAACAGATCAAAATTCAAATTACTGAATATGCATCACTATCGCATCTGTAGTAAAGTCAAAATGTCGTAAACCATTGTAAAACGATAATAGCATATAAGTATTTTTTAATTTTTTTTTATCAGGTAAATTTAGTAACAGGATGTTCATTACTGACATGATTTAATACTTCTTTTTATTACAGCAGCATATATCAGTACCACAGTTATCCATGTAACAGTTGGGTCGTAAGAAATTAAAAATGTAGTAATAAAAGCAAACTAAAATAAAGTTTAATATCAAACTGATTGACTGAAAAGTATACAGGATGATATATCATTAAGTCATATAAATGGTGATTCAAAATTTCCTACACAAAATAGGTCAGGAAGACAAAAACAAAACGTATTCATAGTGGAATATATGTCCGCAAAAGTAACCCGAATGTGCTAGAGGGCGCTGTTTGGCAGCACAATAGTTTGGTAGTGAGCCATCGTCATTTGAGACTTTGACTTTGTACGAATAGGATATATCGTTTCACTAAAGCTGAGAGGGAAGATATGCACCTAGCCTATGGGACAGCGAACGGAAACGGACGAACCGTTGTACGATTGTCTCCTGAAGGGTTCACCAACAAACGTGTGCCCAATCATCAAATGTTTGCGCGTTTGCACCAGAGATTATATGAAACTAGATCATTCGACGGAAACAGGCCTGATTGTGGTCAGCAACGATCGACGCGCACATAGGGCTAATACATATATTGTTTATCTTCCTTATTGTTTTTATTTCTGAATCTTAATATACCTTCTAGCACATTCGGATGGCGTTTGCGGACATACCATCCACTGTTAATACGGTTGTTTTGTATTCATGACCTATCTTTGAAATTTGTACAGGGAAGTTTGAATCACCCTGTATAAGCCAGTTGGTAGGAAGGAAGAAACAATTGTCTTTAGCTTTTTTCTTTTTTCAAAGTAATATCATCCATCAAAGTATTATGGGTTTCGAAAAAAAAAAAATAAAACAAACTTATACGAGTGAATTGAGGAGATGATTTTAAATTTTGAATGACTTTCTATCTATCATGCCTCATTCTCCAAAGTTCTATAAAGCATTGAAATTTTCTAAAATGGATAATGAGTTACGGTTGCTCGTACATACGCATACATATCAAAGGTAATTTAATGTTAGGTCTAGTATTTGTAACTATCCTGAATATGCACTTATCCTTAAGTATTGATTTTAGATTCGGAAAGGTAGATATCTCTCGATAAGAATTTTTCAGGAAAAAGAAAAGAAGAATCAAATAGCATTGCTTCAATCACGGTAACTCAAAGAATTAGAAAGCTGACGTTTAATGGTAAATGTTGTTCAGTATGTGCTTTCTATTTATTTTAATACATCATTGTCGGTAGATGAGCTCCAGAGGCCAAAAGACACCATTTACACAGGGATGACCAACCAAGATCATTGGATGATTAGAAGGACATTCCACGCCTGTTGATAATACTTATGCGTAAAGTAATAACACACAAAAAAATAAATCTTTAATAGAAATTCAATTTCAATGAATTAAACTAGGAAAGAAGGATCCGTAATTGTTCAGTGCACTTTTTTATGCTTGGTTTTGTTTCTATATCAAGTCATTATATCATGAAAACAAAATATAAAACATCTACATTAACATGTTTTGTACAAGAATTGAACAGTTGTGTTAGAGTTGAACGGAACATCTAAACTCATGCGTGAAACAGTTGGAGCTTGGAAAGTAAAAGGTTGGGTACACTGATTTACACAATTGTCTTTAAAGCACTGTACGATAATATTAAAAAAACAAATGTTTATCTGCAAAAATTGTAAGACACGTTATGTATTGTCACTGCTTGTTTCAACAACTAGTTTTCGATTCTATCATTTCATTACCTAAGAGTTGATAACCCAACTGTAATTTATTTATTAAACTTAATTAAATAATCACAAAGGATATTGCACAATATTTAATATATAATACAGACATTAAACTTTGTGCTACACAAGTAAAAAAGAAAATTGTGTTAAAGCATAAAATTAAGAGCTACCCATTAAAACCCATGCGGACATTGAATGTGTCGAGCAAAATATTCCCAAACTTGACCTAAACTTAAAAAAACCAAAAAAACAAAAAATTCTTGACCTAAACTTCACCTAAGGAACGTTGGAGGGTGACTGCCGCGCAACTATAACCGACTGTCCATCTGAAAACTGAAGTTTGGGAATTTTTTCCTAGACAACTACTGATTCGATCGACTTGAAATTTGGATATAGGCCTACTTTAATTTGAAGTGTCTATTGTACAATCTATATTTTTATTCGACTGTATCTGTAGACTAACAGGTTGAGGCACAGTCGACTGTTTGTTTGCGGAAACAAACAGTCGACTCTGTCCGCATTTTTCCGAATAGACAGAAATAAATACCCGTTCCTACGGTATTTGGGCTTCTGAACACGATGGTGAAGTCTGTTTGCCGATCCGATCCTCCTTTCGGGAGTTGTTAGGGCAGGGACAGACACAGACGACGGACGGACGGACAGGACAAACGCAATAGTACCCATATGTGTTGGTAAAAATTACTATAATACAAATGAAATTTTCACAAAAACCTTTAGCATCGACATTTCCTTTGAAACGAGCAACTCCGAATAACAAAGAAATGAGATCAGTGTTTGTATTTACGAGTGATCAACTAAGTTAACTAAATTAACTTTGTATTGTTAGTATCTGACACTAAGGGTAAACTTTTAAAGACTTCTAAATTAGGAAGTCAAATCTATTTTCAAAAGTAATTAAAGAAAAAAAAAGCTGTTGTTGTATTTTAAAAATGGAAATCAAGTATGACTAAAAATTATTAAAAGGATTTTAACTTTCATTCTTTCACTTACCTGGTGCAGTTCAATAGCTACTTATAATATTGTATTTTTATCTCATATTTCTTAATTGTAGTTATAGAGTGGATCAGAGTTTTAACTAACTTCAATTTTGTAGCACTATTCAATTTTTCCTTCAATTTTTTGCTTAGTATTAATAACTGGAGTCCATCAAACAACACATTCCTAAATAAAAAAAAGTAAAATAAAATATTGTAATTTGAATTCCTTTAATGAGAGCTTCGGTTTTTAACTGAACAGAAGAATATCAGTTGAAAAACAAAAAGTTAATACTGAAATAGAGGGTGTGAATTAAATAAGTTTTGATAACCAAAAAAAAAATAAAAATGAAAAATAAAATTCTAAGTATTAAACTAACTGAAATTAGTTAATACTTGGTTAGTTAGTTTAGTTAGATATTTCTTCTTTAGATCTCATTTTGCCCTAGATACGAAGATGTAGTCTAAGATATGTGACAAATTTGGACATGTGACAGTCCAATGCTTGCTTGCCTGTAACAATCCGAAAAGAATCGATATGTATTTTACTTAGGACTGAGTGAACCCTAGGGAACCACCGGAGGAGAAATGGAAGAATCCCGCACCTCCGCCGGAGATTAAAACCGGTTTCTCCAGCCCGGAGTCCAGTGCCCGCACCACCGGACCATCAAGTCAGTTTCAATTTTTGACTAATGTCGAAATAAATAATTGAAAATTTAATCGAACTTTTTAAGTCTTTTGGTTATACATATATTATCAGGCCTTTTAAGGTCATGAAGAGAGGTAGTCTAAGAAGTAAAGTTCCAAGATCACTAGACAAATGGAGGGTTGTTATTTAACCCTCCATCAGATAAGAAATCAGGTATCCTTTGACTTAGCGCTGGAATTAACTAACTCATATAATTTAAAAAATTTATAAAAAAAAGAATAAAAGTCATATTTGTTTCTCCGTAATTAATTTAAATCTTTCATCCCTGATTACTTGATTTGGTTCTTATTATTATACGTCCTTTAAAAAAAAAAAAGCAAAGAAAATTTAAATGGGATAACGTAGTAACATATTCGCTAGCAATTAAATACGAGAACGGTGCTTTTGGTGCGTGGTTGCGTTGTGTTGTGATTTGCTATTCGACCTTGGAAGTTATGAGCTCATAATTAAAAAGAAGTGTGAGATGCAACACCGTCGCTCTGGTGTCTAGAACATCGGTCTGTGTTTATAACCTGCGTGTAGCGGGACATCGCAGAGGTGGAGGGGTGGGCGAAGAGGAAACGGGGGTAGGGGAGAGGGGAAGTGGAGTCCCATGTGGTCTCGATGCGAGTCATTTTCCCCAACTTTGGCAGCAGAAATCCAAAGGGCGCATTAAGCCCAGCCCTTAGTTCCATGAATAATTAAAGGCCAGCACCCATTCAGGCTCGCAGCTCATGGGTGGGATCCCAACACCAGGATTCTAAAAACAGATCATGAATTACACAGTTTTCAGCGCTGACCTGACAACAATGGTGCCCAGGAGCCCACAACCTTTAAATCACACACCTGCTTTTTTGTGTATGAAATCTTCATCAAGAGTTTAGGGGAAGGGAAAAAAAATATACACTCAATGGAGGTGTGTGATTTCTCCTGCCTCTAATTCAAACAGTCTTTAATGATTCCGAGTCTTTTGTTAAATCACAGCGGTGGGATGGCTTTATCACCCACAATGAGTTTTTGCTTCACTTAACTCATGAGAGTTTTTTATCTGTGTAGAATCGTTGTCAAACAAACGATCGTTACGATAAATAAATGAATTAATAAAGAATCGTAAACATCACATTACTGTTGGTCACCCACTGTTTTGTCTAGTGACGTAATCTTAATGCGATCGTAGTTACTCATCCCTTTACCAATGTAAAGGATGGATCATGGATCTGATTTTTACGAAACTTTCGTAGGATATAAAAGTTGATCTAGTTCGTGATACTTCTTCTATGGCATCACGTAGCAAATCTTTAACAGCTGCTTTAGAATTAAGCTTCTCTGTTTGTGACCATGAAAACGTAGCAATTACTTACCGTAAAAATTTTTTGAATGATAATTCCATATTTTTTTTTAAATAATAGATTTTAAATTATTTAATTTCTTTCTAATAGTTTTTGTAGTAATTGAGCAAAGAATCTAAATCTTTCAACTACAGATGGTGTAGTTTTAAGATTTGTTTGAAAAATGATCCGTCAACTTGTAATGTTCTTGGCTTTTTTTGTTTAGTTTTAACTTTTTTGCACAAGATAGATTTGATTTGTACTTGAGAGAAGAACATATTACTCAAAGAGTAGTTGCGAAAACGTAAGGTAATTTATCAAAAGTCATTCAGGATGTAAAGACTTCAGTTTATTTATCTTACATTCATTTAATTCTATTAACATCGACACTTCGATGATTTTTAGCCATTCGGGCAAAGTCGAGGCAATGGTCCTTGTTTCTGATATGCCAAAAGCTGGTTCGAATCTCGGAGTGGTTGAATGTTTCCTTCTCTTCGGTGTTTATTTCCCTTTTAAAAATTAAAAGTCCGCAGTACTACTGCGATTTATCCACAGTCCTTCAAAAATTCATAAAATAGATAATCTTTAATGTTATTAAGCTAGATAAAAAAACAACAATTTATTTATGGTAAGTTTTAAACGTCAATTGGATTAGTGTAGGTTTTCACAGAAAGGCATGAAAACAATTTTGGTTTAAAGACTAATTCGAGACTCAATGATGAAATTAATTAAGTAAATACATAAATTGACGTTATATAATTAAAACAAGGAAACTGTAGTGACGCCGTACATGTTTCATTTTCAGCCACTTTCTTTCAGACAGAATATGACCACAGACCTGAACTCGCTTTTTCCTCTACCTCTACAAATCATAAGGGTTCTAATAAAATATCACTCGTGTCTGCCCGACTTATAGTTTGGGCGACGTGTTTCATTTTCGGCAACTTCTATTTCCGGTGAGAGAAGAAGTGACCGCATCCCGGAATCTACATTTTTTCCCTACCTCTACAATAAGACATCTTTCCAATAAGACATTACCCATGTCTTTACGACTTGTAGTTTAGTCTGTAGAAGTAGCGACGAACGGAAAGACGGGCAGAACATTCTGAAAAGTTCCCCACGCTTTACACTTTGTGTACGAAGTCGCTAAAAAAAGGGTTATAGCATATACCAAAAAGCAAAAGCAAAAACGAAAGAAAATAGGACTACATTACGAAATACATTACAAGGAAAAACATTACGAGTTGCTTCCTCTGTCCTCTACCACTACACAGGGCATTGTTTTAATTGTAACCCAGAGTACACAGTTGGATGTGTAATGAAATCCTTTGAAACGGAAGGAGACAGTTATACATCCAAAGCAGCTCCGGGATTCGAACCAATTTTTGACGTTTTAACCTAGTGGCAGGCGGCTGCCTTGACCCGAAGGCTCTTCCCGATCCTGATGACTTTTGGAGGAATATCTTAAGGAGTAAAAAAATCAAGAAACCTCTATTTCTGCTAAAAACTCTATCCATGATTTATTTTTACCTGATTCAAAATCAATTGAAATTTTTTTATACATATAACTTCCGTGGTAATGGATTGTAGTAAAGTCGTTTACCTTCAGAATCGCCATAATGCCCTAGCATTCAGTATTCTGAGCAAACAAGCATTTTGGACGAAAATATTAATAAACGATGTAATTACGGAAGAACCTCTCCTATATTTTGATAAACAATCTCTAGCTACTTTTTCAAAAAGATCTACATTGACTTTAATTTCATATCTCTCAATTGCTTACAAAGAATTGCAGTTTAAAGATACCAGTGTCCACTATCATTGCATTTATTTTATTTCTTTTCTTATTTATTTTCAATGTATCGTCGATTGAAACCAATTTTTTTTTCCTCATTCACTCTCATTCCCAGAGTGAGTCTCTTAAATTTATTAGCTGTCCGTGGTATAAAAATAGGGAAATGAAACGGATTTTATGTATATTCTCCCCACAAGAAGACCCATAAACAACGATCGCCTCTCCGTGCAGAGGACTTTCGGCTACTCCTTTACGTAGGGCGACAAGCGAAGAAGGGGATAGGGGAGGGTATACGAAATGATGGAGAGTCCCGTTGAATCGCTGAAAAATATTGCAAATTACCAGCAGCTTGCTTTGCCTTTTCATTTGCATCTACTTTATGGACGCCATCACAAGACGAAGTAACACCTATTGACAACAGCGTATCAGCTACAGGTTTTTGGCAGAGCTTTTCTTTATTGTTGGCGCGACACTTGGTGGCAATTCACGACGTTCTTTCAACGGCTTTTCCAGTTTATGCGAATAATTTTTATGGAGCGACTGGATATGGCTGTTGATTCCCGAAGGAAGCGACCTCAGTGGCCGATCCGTAAACAACGAACCACAATGGCACCAACACACTTCTCTATTGAGTCTCTTCAAAGGAAAGAAAAGAAAAACAGCAATAATTTATTTGTGGAATTATTATCGGAAGAAAAATAAGAATAATAATAATAATAATAGTAAACTTGGATTCGGAAATAGTTTTTGAAAGCTTTTGATTTTTCAAAGAAAATTTGAAGAATGCATTGAAAAACAAATCAATTGTCTCTTTCTTCTTCTCTCTTTTACTTTAGCTTTCAACAATTTTTAGATAAAATAGCCACAAAATAATTAAGAAACTCCATGGATTTATTGAGTTTCTTAATGCATGAAGTTTTTACAAGTCTTTATTTAAGAGGATTTAAAAAAAAAAAAAAATAGAGAAAGGATTTTTTTTTACTAATCCTAACCTAAAACTTTGCAATTTTCAGTTTGAGTGTTTTAGTGAATTAAGAAAATCGATTTATTAAATAAATTGTTTTAAAATACATGGAAAAATAAAATATGCTGACAGAAAGTAAAACTAGAACACATTAAGAAAACTAGAAGAAGTGACGAGAGGATGAAATACTAGAAACATCTCTATTATTTATTGTAGTTTCAAGAATCAGATCTCAGTGATTCTTACAGTAGGCTATCGATTCATTGAAATAATATTTTATAGAACTTGCCTCAGTTTTTTTCCTAGAGATTGTTGAAAGATGTTGAAGCCATTTTCTTCTTCAAAAGTTATCTTTGAATTGGACAAAGATAGAATATTATTAAGTAACAGATTTCCAGAAAGAGTTCATTGTTGATAAGCTCTTGGCCGTGCAGTGTTAATATGATGTTAAATCGGACAACAACGTTGAAAGTTGTCCAATGGAACAGCGTTTGTGTGAGAGAGGACAAATTAGCGGTTAAAGGACTCACAGATCTGGCTGTGGAACGTCTACGAAGAAATAGCTAGAGAAGATAGATATATAAATCACATGACTATTAACGATTATATAGTAGCAAATACTACTATTCACCTTGCTGTGATCCTACAACGTGCTATGACCATCTTGCTATGACTTTCCCAAACTTGCATTTCAGAATATTCTTTCGACGCTTTCATCTCAATATCAATAGGTTACATGCTACATAGAGTGCAGTGAAGAGGCGAGGCACTACTATATCTTCAGTGATGCTTTATCTTAGTAGCATCTGTTCAGCAAAAGATGTGGAGGAAGAGTCTTACCAGAGGCAATTGTTGAAAGATAATGCTTCGTCACAAATAGAATGAGGAAATTATAGGAGTAGATGATGGGCTTTCCTGAGCAATATCTCTCTGTACCATTTGACCCACATCAAAAGGAATTTTTCATAGTGTACAACGATTGAAATTTTGTAGGAGGTGATTGGAGCCCCAATCACCTCCTTCACAAATCACAACCAAGGTCACCAGGGAGACATTATAGGTCAACATGATATATAAAATTCTTCAGTTTTCTTCCAATAGCGTTACTCATCTTGAAATGATGAGTATATGATTGTTCCTCGGGTTAATAAGGTGGAAAAACCTTTACAATATACATTCATGTATTTTTTATTTCCTAGAATGACAGATACTATAATCCAGACCTTTTGCCCTATTATATATACTCATGGACAAAAAAATTAGCGCACCAAGAAATAATTGCGGGATCGTAACGAAACTTGCAATGAAGGTACATGTCGGGGAGATATGCAAATGATTAGAAATGCAGCGTGATTGCGCATTACGTATAGCCGGTAGAGGGCGTTGAACATCGTACTCTGTGGAGTATAAAACAGGTAACCAAAGCTTGTTTGAGTGTGCTGAATCATTTACAAAGGAAGAGCTGAGGTAGACATGCCATTACGCCGTGTTCGAAGACAGTATACGCAGTTGTCGCAGTTTGAGAGAGGGAGAATCGTCGGGATGATGGAAGCTGGGTGGTCAGCTAGGCGAGTAGCTCGTCAATTAGGCCGCTCTGATTGTGTTGTGAGGAGGTTTCGGGACCAGTGGACCAGAGAGATGTCATGTACACGAAGACCAGGCTCAGGACGCCCTCGACAGACCAGTCGTCGAGAAGACCGCCACATAGTCAGAAATGCACGCGTACAGTCAACTGCTTCATCGGCCGCCATCCAGGCACAGGTAGCACCTTCACTAGGGGCCGCTGTGTCTTCTCGAACCATACGAAGGCGCCTGGCTGAAGGACAGTTGGTATCGCGGCGCCCATTACGTGTGCTGCCCTTGACGCCCACCCATCGACGCCTCCGTTTGGAGTTTTGCCGCGCACGAGGAAACTGGACTGCAGCGGAATGGAACCAGGTCGTCTTTAGCGACGAATCCAGATTCAATCTCGGCAGTGATGACAATCGTGTTCGTGTGTGGAGAGCCCGTGGTGAACGCTTCAATCCTGCCTTTGCTGTACAGCGACACACCGCTCCCACAGCTGGTGTGATGGTATGGGGTGCCATTGCCTACAATACACGGTCACCCCTAGTATTGTTCCGTGGCACCATGACAGCCCAGCGG
>JAFIDM010012231.1:84083570-84115893 GCA_023159025.1 Thereuonema tuberculata
ATCGAATTGAATTACAATTTTAAAATATAAAGATTAAAAAAATAAAGTTGTATCCATAGGCATTGATAGAAAAATCCACTTTTACAAATGTCGGAATTAAATGGAAGAGACATTTATTTACTATCATAGGAGAACCTCGGTGTTGTACCTCGGTTATATGTGTACCTTGGACCTACACTGATTGTAGCGCTATTTGTTAGGTTCAGTAAAAACTAATACAAGTGGTACAGGGATTTACCTTTGCCAAGTTGTACTCGTTGATGAGGGCTGCAATGTGTTGCTAGAAAATAAATGAAGTCACTTTTCACCTATTAAAAGTAAGTATTTTTCAGTTAATACTTTTCCTTTTATAATTTTAACTATTTGATTTTATGTGAAAATGGTAGGCAAGTCTTTAGCTACAGAAACATATGTTTCAAACTTCATTTAGGATAAGCTCCAAATGGTTGGTAGCGAACCATGACCAAGAGTTGTATCTTGAACCTTGTGGAAGTGTTGTAACTCGGACCGGTTCGAAGTACAACATTATTGCCATAATTAGAACAAATGTATAAACTTTCATTCGTTCAAATAATTAAAATATAAACATTTATTTCTTAAAACTAAAGGTATGTCTATTTTAGATATAACTGTGCTTCCAGAGCTTTAGCACTGATGCATTTCTTATACCATCTCACGCCTTTGATTGTAATCATTATCCATTGTTTAACGACTTCTCTTACTTCTGTATTCTTTGGTCCTTCGACTTCTGTTGGACAGTCATCATCAACAAACATCATCTTACCTGAAGTAATAAGGCCTTATCCTAAGCAAAGCCACGTAAAAATACACAAAAGAGTAGGCGTAAAATGAAAATCGTGTATTTTAACAGACATTCCGGTAAATAAAGAAGAAAAAGCAGCGAAACAATTGAAAAAAATAAAATTACCCATCTAAAAGACAAAAAACATCAAAGTTGTAAAAAAGAAATTGATTTACAGTTCGGAATCTGAAGCAGAACTAGGCCTAGATGCAACCAAGTTTTGTGAAAAGTCTGATATGTCAGAAGAGGGTTTTGCTGAACTAGACGATATAGATAATGAAAAAATTGAAGTTGGAGTGTTTGTCTTGGTAAAACTCCCAACTTAAAAAAACTATTTCATAGCGGAAATAATGGCAATTCATGAAAATCACAATGAGGTTCAATATTTGAAAAGAGATCAAAATTCCCCAAAATTCAATAAATAAGACAATATAGTATATGACATTGACAAAGATGATGTGATATTTAAAGTTCCACATCCAACATTCACTGGAGGATCAGCTCGCAGGTTGAAAAAATTAACATTCGGAGACAACCTCTTCCAATTCAAAGTTGGATGAACTGGTTTATTAAATTTCACTTGATATTTTTCTTTAGCAGTTTGTAATATTAATTAAGATTTCCTTTAAGATTGACAAAACTAGTACCTAGCCTACAAGTTTCCATTAAGAATTTTACATTTCAAAAAATTGCCTAAGCATACTTTTATGTAATGATATTAATTTTTATTCAATATGAGTAATGTTCATTGACATTGAAAATATATTTAAAGGTTTGTTTTTGTCTACTTTCTGTAGCTTAGCTACTATTGTACTCAATAAATGTTAATTTCTTTTGAATTTGAATTTGAGTTTTACTTCGAAACCTAAAACGAGGTCCAAGGTACAACATATGTGGGACCGAGGTACAACACAGGTGATGTACTTCGGTTCTAGTGTAAGCTTGTTTTAAAAATTAAAAAAGTCACAGAAAGAAGTTCTATATAAACTCCATAATAATATATGTTATATAAAACAACAAAGTTTTCATGGCAAATATTTTATCCTTTTCTTTAGTAATGACAACAATGTAAAAATTTAAAATGTCAAAAACGGTCCAAGATACAACACCTTCCTCTATATTAGCCCTATATGATTACTAACTCTCCCATTTAAAATAATTATTAAAAAACATAAAAATTTTAAATGAATTTATTAAATATTTTAAATAAAAAAATAGGCTCATTTGTCTTTCTATCTTTATATAAATTAAAAATAGAAATAGTTACGAGTAGCTTCTCTTTCTGTTGAAGATCGCCCACCACTTGCAATTGTTCTCTTCTTAAAGGAATCACACATTCTTGTGAAATACGTGTTGCTCCTACACGACAACAACAAAACAAAAACTTAAGAAAAAAATAATAATAATAAATAAGAAAGAGAGAGAGATGAATGGAGAGCAGAAGGTTGGCAGAATGCCTGCAACAAGAGAAAGCTGTTGTGTCGCTTAACAAATTTATTTGTGCTCAGTTGCAAACGGCGCACTTATCAATTCTTCTGGTGAAGAGAGACAGGCGAGCACTTAATTGTTGCACTTGGAGCTTGTTAATTGTCACCATGTGAATGTGCAAATGATATTAATTGCTGCGCCATTTAAACGACCCAAAGAAAAAAAAAAAAACTCAAACCAAAACAAATGATACTGTCACTGATATAAGCATCACTACGAAGCAGTATTCAATTACAGCATTACACTTGATTGAATCTCACGGACATCAAATGATTTTTGGATTGTAATTCGCGATGGTAATTTAAATATTCTGAAGAGATTTTCGTGGCTTTTAATATTGAATAAATGGTAAGCAAGAAACATAATAACATTTTTCTATTTATTTTTTTTTCCTTAATTTATTTGCTACTGTTAAGCTCAAAGAAATACTTCGTTATTACTTTTATATAATCTGTCTTTATATTTATTCGTGCATTATTCAAAAATCCATCTACGGAATAATAAATAATAATAAGAATTCAAAATCTGATATCGAATCTGTTATCTCTACTTTGCTGTACAGCTTTGATATCTATGTATGTATTATTACTTATCACCATGATTCATACCATTGCAGCTGGTTTTTTTTGGTTTTTAAATACTCAGATGGTAGATAGATTAGGTCTAATGTTTGCGTTCTTTCTTATTAAGAATGGAGAGAAAAATGGATTTAGTTTTAAAATGCAATTTTAAGCGAACATACATCTATACTTTCGCCTATTTATGATCAAATAATTCAACAACTATTCATTCTAAGGCAATTTAAATAAGTTCAGAAATAAACTACAAGGAATAAATATCCTATTGTTTTTGGTATATATCGATCAACATGTAAGAAAGTAAGGGAAAAACAAACCAAAAAAATCTGTTAAAAGTTATTGTTTTAAATCTAACATTTACTTATCGTGGTTGAAATTTTAATGCTAGATAAGCGCTAGCAAATGCCATCTCTATGCTCATTTTTGATCGAAATGAAGCTCCTACAATTTCAAAAATATATGTAAAAAAATATTGAGAAAATGTGAATAAGAGCTTTTAGTTTTTAATATAAAAATTTGCAAACATCAACAGAATTTATTACCTATATTACATACAGATATTAAAATTATCGATATCAGTTTTATATATTTGAAATAGGATTGCAAATATAATATAATGAATATAATTTAATTCATTGTATTTACTATATATTGTTATGATTATAGTTGTATTATTAATGAAAAGAATATAAATAATAATTGTTACTGTCATAATTCGGTTGAGTTTCTGTAACCAGTTTTTCTAAGAAATAGGTTATAAAATTTAGTCTTAGGATTTGCAAAAAAAAAAAAAAAAGAGTTGCGGTCATTAAAAAAAAAGCAATGCTTTGGAAAATAAAAAAAAGGTCCTCATAAATAGCTCTTTTCTTAAGATGTTGCTTTTTCTTTTATTTTTCTGTGGTTTAAAGCTATGAATTCCTCGAATTACTTGTAAGTATTTTGCAAGTCTTACGTTTGTTTTATGTTTTTCATTCGGCAATTAATTAATTCGACAAATGCTTACTTAAGTTGTTAAATCCTTTATTTTTAATCCTCTCAAAGACAATCAACTGATTCATAAACGAAATCATATGCATAGTTGGACATCGATTGCATTTCGCTTCTTACATTTTTATAGAAATTTTTATAGCTTTTATGCAGAAATTTCTCGATAATTTTCCACATAAAAAAATTTCGAATACAAGAAAGATCGTTTCTTGTCCATAAGCATTCCTACCAAGCTTCAAGAAGACCCATTGAATGGCTCAAAAGTTATTAGGGATGCAAACATACATACGTACTGATTGAATGAGCTATCCCTTCCTCAGGACAGTAAACTTAAACTTAAATATAGAAAACTAACATTTTAACTAGCTAATATTTATATATTACAAGTAACAGGTAAGAGAGAAGTTTTAAAGAAACCAAGTTAAACAGAAATTATACGGTTTTCAGTATTTTAATACTACTAGTCACGGAATGTTAAACCGTATTAAATATATATATTTTTAAATATATTGTGAGGTGTGGCAGAAGTATTTATTTACAATTATGTTAATAAGAAGATGGGAGTTGAAGAAAAAGCATGGGAATGTTAAACCTCCTGCCGTAAAATAATAGGCTCCTCCAAAGTGAGCCTATGAGAGAGTGCCCCACAATGCCTTATAGGGGCATAGGAATTAGGCACCAACATTAAATCAACTACTATTTCTATTCAAAAAGACATTTGTTAGTGCATTTTTAAAATTAAAAATACACTATTTGTTAGGGTATGTTTAAAATTAAAAATACACTAACAAAATTAAAATTAAAAATGCACTTTAAAATATTCTCTCTCCGACTCTCCCCTCTCTCTCCACTTTGATGACAAACATACATCCATTTTTTTCCTATTAATAGTATGATTTATTCCTCTAAAGTTATATTCCATGTCTGCATCAATGACAATAGTTATAAACGAGAAGATTCGAGTCCTAGGAAAATCTAACAAATTTAATTTTAAAGGATTTATCTATTAGATTTACAAATAAGAGAAGAAAATCCAAACACCTTTTGCAGATTCTGTCCCTTTTAACTAATAATTCGACAGGTGAATGGCAGTAAATGAAATATCCAAGTTTTGGGAATAACTATCAAAAATATTTTGATTTCCTATTAATTCTTCAGTTATTCCTATTGAAATGCTTTTCTCCATTAACTGTATAAAATTGTATTTTCTATTGTTTTCTGTTTTTTATTTCTTCCAGAATTAGCATTGGGTCTAAATTTGCATTTCACTTTCAGAGTAACCACGGAAAGTACAACGACATGAAATACAGCACTCGGAAAGAAAAATCTGAAACTTTGTCTTAAAAAAAAAAAACAATTAAAAATGTGTTTGTTTTTATTTTGTGTCGTTAGGAGATAATTTACTTTCTCCCAAGCGATTGTAATGGGAAAAGTGTAATAATAATGCAAGCGACATGTAAATACAATATTTTTTCCTAACAAATCAAATACTTTTAAATTTTTTAAAATCTTTATATAAAGTAAGACTTTAATTGTACCAAATATCGATATCCTGATTTTAAGGAAATTTATCTCATTTGCTCCCTAGATTAAATTTAGATAGTTTTTTGACTAACATCTATGTATCTATATGTATGTGTGATTATGTATCTGTGTGAATGTGTTAAGATGGCTGTAAATGAGAATCTTGAGGGTGGCCTTAAACCGAAAAATACATTCAACATATCTATGCCAAAGTTCAAGCTTAAGAGTTTAACATTATTATGTAGATGTAGGAACTATAGACCCATTAAGATCCATTTAAAAAAGGGCCAAAACACTGAAACATTCAACTTAAGATATACTAAGGTGACCAATCGTTCTCGTTTAGGGAGGACAGTCCTCCTCTTGTAAGTTCTGTCCTCCCTCGAAAAGTGACCTCCTACATGCTCTCCTTTACGATATTTGAAGATATTTCCAGTGTATTGTTATAAGATGATACATTGACAAAAAATATTCATTCAATGGAAAAATACTCATTTACATAATAATTAATAGGCATGCAAGCATAATTACAATATAAAATGTTACAAATGTTTTTATTATGCATTTATTATATTATAGTGTATTATTGTTGCATTGAATATGCAGCAATATTTCTTTTATTTACGATATTTGTTTTTCTTCAATTGATTTGTGTCCTCCTTAAAAATTGGTCACCTTAGATATACTGAAACATGTACTGCAAAG
The DNA here is from genome assembly GCA_023159025.1 of Thereuonema tuberculata. NCBI lineage: Eukaryota > Metazoa > Arthropoda > Chilopoda > Scutigeromorpha > Scutigeridae > Thereuonema > Thereuonema tuberculata. The sequence continues at coordinate 84,089,655 of JAFIDM010012231.1, forward strand.
TTTTCTTAAGTTAATTAACTCTCAACAAAGTTAAATTCTCTTAACTTTGTTGAGAGTTCATTGTTGATTGTTGATCGACTCCAATTAGATTATGTAATAATCTTTCCACAGATCGTAGGTAGCAGCAGGGCCTCACCAGTCCAGGCTTCGATATTACGTTGGTAATGTCCTCCCACTTCCCTCAATACGAGTTAGATGACAGACTACTAACAATATCAGCCTGCTGGATGGGTCCTATAATTTCCCCATAAATTTATTCCATAATATTGTATGTCTTTATATAGGTTGATCGAAAGCTCCCATATCACTTGTTTTTCTCGAAAACAAGGTACAGGTTGTTTGCGGTAAAATTTTCGTTACCAATTAGTACCCAAAGAATCGATTGGTGGTATTGTTAATGTAAGGTAGAAACAGGAAATAGAGGTAATCGGGATCAACGTTGAAATTTCACATTAGAACATAGGTCATGCGGGGTATTGTTAGATAGGTCTTTTAAAAAAGAAACAACTTTTACTAAAACTTTTTGGTACTGAAATACTATCGAGACCCATTTTTTATAATCGATTTCTAATGTTTCCTTTTCAGTTTATTTCCTGTTTTTTTTTTTCTTTGCTTTTTTAAAAAAAAACATGTGGTTGTGGTTATTTATTTCATTACTGGTCTTTTCGAAAGTATTTTTTTCCGTCAAATGAAACATCCTGGAAATAATTCCACCTCAATTATCCTAACCTATTGTTAATTGAAAGGAAAACATTTTAGTTTTTGGTTTTTCTCAAAGCAATATCAGATAATACTTATATGCCTTTTTTTATTATATATTTGGAGGAGCTAATACTTTTAAAATACCACACCAGAAATCGATTATATAGAATGGGTCCCGATAGTCATAAGGACCCGTACTTCCGGTTTCTATCTTACATTAACAATATAATAATTCGATTCTTTGGGTACTATTTCGTAACGAAAATTTTCCCGCAAACAACCTGTTCGAGAAAAACAGTAATACGGGTGCTTTCGATCACCCTGTACAGGACTATATAATCTACATGTATATCGTGCTTTACGAATTATAAAGGTTATTTGTGAGTATATGGATAGAGTAGCCATTGCTATTATATTACAATAACTACGAATATAGTCGTACAATCTTAGTCAATAGTCATAATTCGATAGCAGGAAGAAATTTCACTTCTAGTCTTTTAGTAATTGTAAGCAAAAACGAAAAAAAAATATTCCTATCCGGGAAATCCCAAACGTCCGGGTCCCTCCCATGTTACTGACGATCCCAGTCCCTTAATTGGATTGTTAGATTAGAAGACTTAACAATTTTAAATAAGTTTCAAACATTGTTTTTATTTGAACTTTTTAAATTTTGAATTTTCTTCATCACTGTTCAATATTGCGGTTATATAAAATAGAAAAAAAAAAGTAATTTCCTTTCCTTTCTGTAATGTTATTTATAACTTCTTTTAAGAGGGCTGGGTGGACCCTATGATCCATCTTGAGAAGAAAATCAGGTGGAAAAACCACGATCTCCTACAGGGATGTAATCAGCTCCTCCAACCGTCAGTCGAGCGCCTTACCATTTGACTATGGGGCCCATAAATAATTTAGTAACGATATCAACTGTAGAGAGTTCAAGAATTAAAGAACTTTTGGCTGATGATCGTGAATAAGCCGAGAAGCAGCTATTGTAGGTTGTCACTCCTACTTTTGATCTCATGTTTTGATCTTTGTTAGCAATTTACTACATCATTAAATTGAATTATTTATTGTAAATCACTTTATATTCTTATCATTGTTATAAATAATAATACTCATTATAATAAACAAAGGAGTATGGGCAAACTCTATGGGAATTTGCTCACCCTATATAGTGATAAGATATATACTATAGAAAGATCTCCTTACATAGAATATATGTTATTATTACGATTCGTCGCAATTATTAGTCCGTTCGGAGTTATATCTCGTAGACATATATAAGTCGTAGATATGACTTATCTCGTAGACATCTCACTTCCCGGATGTATTAATTAATTATAATTTAATAATTGTTTTCAGTAACAGTAAATATTATTTTCATTTATTAATAATTATTATTTACTTGAAAAGAATAATATCAATTATTAATTATGTATAATAATTATTAACGGTGTGATTGATTGAATGTGGATGCAGGGAAGCCAACCACCCTCAGCCAAGCACCCTCCGCCTGTAGGTGGTTGGCTTCCCTGCACGCACATTCAGCACAAATTAATGACTCAAACGTCATATCTAGACGTATATAACTCCGAACGGACTAATAATTGAGACAAGTCGTAATGATAAAAAATGTTCTATTGATGGAGATCTTTCCTTACGTATATATCTTATCGCTATACAGGGGTGGGGTAGATCTGTCCATTCTCCTTTTATGGATAACAAATTGAATCACAACTACTTCTTTTTTTAAAATTTAAAAAATATAAAGTTGCCGCGACCATAATTTGAATAATTTTTACTTACCAAATATTTAAGTATATAAAAAAAATTAAAATATATTAGAAATTGCTATTAATGGCAAGCAATATTGTGTGGTATGGTTGAATTTGTAAGTTGCAGATTTAAGTAAGCAGGGTCATTGTTAGTGACCTAAGAAAGATCTATAGAAGTAAAACGGACTCTTATAAATAAATTCTACTTGCGTTACATAATAAATTTTATATAAATAGTCAAAATGATTGATTTCTAAATTACTTTGATTACCAACTTCATCGTTAGAATTTTCGAATTAATCAATTTTTAAACCATTATTTCAGAAAATTGAAATAATTCGAAATACTCATAAATATAAAATCATCATCATTTTTTTTTTCCAATCCTCTTCTTTCAAACTTAAAGCGTCAACAAAAGCATTAAACATTAAATTTATGAGTCAAAGCCTGAAAAATTTTAATTTATAAATATGACAATTATCTTTTAATTTAATCAATCTTGATGACTTAATTACTGCAACAATTACATAACAAACTGTAATAATGTCGTTTATTCCGCTTGAATAAATTCAAATATTTAATACGTATAATATGGAATATATAAAATACATAGAAGATACAAGTGCATTTTCCATTGTTTCTTAACTAAACCTTCGATTCTAAAAACTTACCTTATTTTTGTAACGAAGGCAAAATAATTACAAATAGCTGATCAAACTCCATTCAGAATTGTAAATAATAATTGTCAAAAATGTTTTTGAATAAAATTATCAAAAAAAATATAATTTTAAAATAGCTTATAAAACAACAACAAAGAATCAAATTTTCGATGTATGCTGCATTTGCTAAAAACCTATATGATGTATTTGAGTAGTTGTTCATATAAACAGTTTTACAGTTATTTCGTACAAGACAAGAAACCCCAACTTCACCTTTTGGCCGCTGGGGCGCTTTCATCGACACACATTTACAATAGCGACTTCGCAGGGAAGCTGGTTTGTATGTGGGGTTCTGTAGCCATTCGACAAGAAATCGTTGGTAGAAAAAGTTTGTATAAAATTAAAAATCATTTATCTCTTCTGATGAGAAGAAGAAAAATATAACGAAATCGAAAGCCGTCCGAATTCTTCGGAAATAAGTTTTGAAAACTATTAAACAACTGAAATCCAGAAAACCAGTGTCTTAGATTCTTCGCAAGCCTTACAAGTTACAGTTGTTGCAAATGTTGATGATAAGATGAGAAGAGAAACTTTTGCATGAAATATTATCTTTCAGTTGCAAAATGAAAGTACATAGGTTCATGGCCTGTTTATAACGAAAAGATACTTTCATTTGTAGAAGACTGAAAAAACAGAAAATGACAATCTGCAATATCAACACCATTTTAAATTTGTACTTGATGCACTTTAACATTTTAATTTTTTTTTTCAGCAGCTCTTTTGTAGTTTTGTCCAAGCTTTTCTCAGGCATAATAATAGAATTATTATTATAATACCAGTTTACCAAGATTTTGTTTTTGTTGGATAAGGCTCCATTAAATTTAGAATTGTGAAATCTGCTCTAGAATAAGGTGAGATGGAATAAGATGGGCTCACAGACGTGTCCAAGAAATTAGGATTGGGGGAGAGGTTTATGATGGATCTGCTGTTCAAACAAACAAACAAACAAACAAAAAGCAAAACGTCGTGTCACTTTCTCCGGATGGGAAAGTTTAAAGACAAAATTAATTGCTCTTCCACAAAAATAAAATGATATTTTTTTTTTCGTTTTTTGAATCAGGATTGGACATCAGACCCAAGCATATAAAGTTCGATGACATTATTTAATGCATTGTTTTTTTCATGTTAATTATGTTTCAGTGTTTAAGTACTGATATAAAGTGGTTCACAAATCGAATCACATCTAGATAATAAAATTAACTCTTAAATATGAAATCCGGCTAATTTCTTTTTGGGTTATCGTGTCACAGATTCTCAGTAAGACATCCATGCACCACATATGTGGACATCACTCGCAAAACAGTGTAAACATGTTCAAAATGCCCAAAAACTTACGGATAACTTTCCAATTTTATGTAGTAATTTTAAGGAAAGTAATCTTAAAAAGTTTAAGTTATAAGAAAGTATTTTGTATTTGCTGCCATCTGCAAAATCCTTATTACTACCGTCATGAGAAAGTAATAAATTAGCCATGAATCTAAAAACCTTTTAACATCAACATTGTTGTGGGATTTAAAATTTTGTCTATTGATTAAAGAGAAAGTTAAAGCTCAACAATGAACGGTTTAGTAAAAAAATTGATAATTCGGTGCTAAAATCTCCTGAAAAGTTGTATACGTTCGTGACATACTTTGCAGGAACATGTGATTTAATGAACTCGTTTAATTCATGGTTCGATCTCCGTTAAAATCGAACTCCCTGGAGACAGTCAGTTGCTCCTTTGAATGACTGATGATTCAGGGCATCTCAAGTGTTTTCTTTTGTAATCGATAGCACCGTGAGTTTCTGGGCGTCAACCGAAGATACGAAACCAGGAACAGGAATTAGACGAAGAGATCAACAAAAAAAAAGAGAGAGAGACGACTATCACATGGTGAAGAGAGCTAGTCCTTATATTGCCTAATGTAGCATTAACACAAGTCGAAACAATAGGAGTTGATGGGCAGAGCTGCTTATCTGGCAGGTTGCAAAGCACTTGGGGAGACATGTGGCTGCATCGAAAGGCGACTCCCTCAGGGTGGATGGGTTGATATAGACGTCAACTCAATTATCACGCGGGGTGTGATGAATTGATAAAAACCATAATTTCCGATTGGCTGTGAAAACTCCATTCGGCTAATAGTGCTGGCGAAGAATCGTTGTTGTCTCTTTTACTTCGAAGATGAAAGGATTCCCAAGACACAGGCTGTCTCAAGTTTTTTACAGTTTCGTTTCTTTCCTCTTTTCGCTTTTTTCTTTTTCTGTTTCTCGAAATATGAAGCAAAGAGAAATCCAATGCAGAAGTCCTTATGAGAAGTTAACTCCACCAAACTCTTCTTCAATATTTCTGCATCTTGAAATCTTTTCATGTTTAACTAGCCGTAACTCTTGTATTCCTGTACTGCTTTCCTCTGCCTGTCAGGTTCCTCTCTTCAGGCTCTAAAGAAGTTTTAGATAATATTCACTGATTTAAGTAAACATTTTCAAAAAAGAATATTAGAATGTTTCTCAATTAAAATTAATAGATTAATTCTTATCTTAGTATCTCGATAGACTTTTTCGGTAACTGCCGTTCAAAATCAAGTACAGTGGAACCTCGCTATTCGTACACAATCCGTTCCAGGAGGCAGTTCGAATGGCGATTTGTACGAATGGTGAATCATTTTTTCACATAAGATATAATGTAAATTGGATTAATCCGTTCCAGATCCACAGATGATTGCTTATATAAACCTTTGTAATAATATGTTAAGCCTAAAATACATAAAAACTATGAAAACAATAAATATATAGGCCTCTATTATTATTTCTTTCTTTTTCAATACAGACGATATGGTTGATTTCGCCATGCCATACTGAGTTGCCAGGTCAGAGACACGAGTTCCACTTTTAAACTTCGCAACGATTTCTTTTTTTCAATTCAATTGTCGTTCTCACTGCTTTCCTTTTAGGCTTAGTTGAATCAGTAATCTTTTTTAGACCCATGGCTGCACTATTTTAATAAAAATAACAATAAAATATCACAAAGTTTCACGAAGCTTGCGTGGATGATGCATAGCGTACGGAAGCTAGCACGATACTGAACTGAAGCGACCGCGTGGCGCGGCCAGTACCGAGGTCACGTTGTCCGAATCGCGAGCAAGCGTACGAATGGCGAGTTCAATTTTACTTGAAAAAGTTGTACGAATAGAAAGGCGGACGAATGGCGGGGTTTCACTGTAGTCCTTTTTTGTTTTTTATTTTTTTAGAGAGCAAAAACTAGAATGTTAAAATTAAAGAAATGACAGATCCTTTCACAAAGAAAATTTGAAAGAAAAAGATAATAAAAGTAATAATTGAGCTTAATTATAAGAATTTGGTGACCGAACTACAAGTCTCATGGCACTATTTTGACAAAATAAGTAAGAAGACGAGATATAATTGAAAAGATATAAATCTAATATTTGATAAAAGTAGGCTTTAAGTTCTTTTAGGAATTTTATATATATATTACTGTATTTTGCAAACAGTGAAATCGTAATATTTTTGTAATTAAATAAAACTACTGAAACGTCGAGAAAAATTTCTTGGAACTTGCAAAAATTTGTGAATATCAAAAGAGTAGATTCAAACCAAGAATGGGAGGGATACGAAGGGATCTGAAGGATCCAAGATATAGAATTTTTTTTTTTTTTTAAATATTTATTAGTAATGTTAATAATTTTTCAATTATGGAAATAAATTAGATTTATCCTTCTTAGTATTTTTACACTTTTGTAGGTTTCCAAGAATGACGGGCATATAAATGATCAAGGCCCAATTTCCCTTTTTTTGAGATTTTGCATTGGCCCAATTTTTCATCATCAAGGGAAATTCCAGAAGAACTACAAAATATTTTCCCTATCTATTTAATTTACATTTACATATTTTATTAATAGGAGCTTTATTGTCAAATCATCTTCATAATTATTTTCTAAATAAATTGCATTTAATAAGAAATATGAAGTAAAAGACTTGGAAAATTTTAGTCTACTTCAAATTACATCTCAATATAATGCGATGTGTTTTAGCAGAATGTATTTGTGAATTGAAAGGACCAAAGTCATTATGGACTAATGCATGAGTTGCCACAGTAGTATTTGCTAGAGCAGTTTTAAATTTAAAAATTTGAACGAGATTTCTATCGGAAAGAGGCTAATGTCAAGGACTTTACGTGAATCTTGAGAAATCTCGATCGTCACGACTCATCTGTCAGACTGCGGGCGGTGTGCACCAAGCTTTCGTAAACTTTGATGGTTGTCAAATCGCCCAGTCATCAACTGATGAGTCGTTAAGCTTAATCAGTCTTCAAATACAACTTGGTGTGCACCAAATACATTTTAACGAAACTTCACTGATGAGTCCTTCATAGCGTATCGTGTTTATAAAAGTGGTTGTGATTGGTTAATAACATATAACGTTATTTCCGGATGTCTGTTCGTAGGCGCAGTAAGTTTCAATTCTAAAGCAGAAGAAAAAAAAAACGCGCGAACAGAATTTTTTTCTTGAAGACACGAAATGTCCAGGTAAGAACCTTCACAGAAATTAATCGTGTTTAACATTATTTTAATAACATTTAATAGGAAAAAAATACGTCTAATTCATTGTCAAAATCACAGGAGTCGGTTTGAATCGGAGTCGACGCCAGCCACCTTGACAAATTGAACGGTGCGAGGACTGTTGGGAGTTGACAACAATTTTACGGATGGAAAATCAGCCATCTAAAATTTGACGATTCATAAGCGATTCAACGACTGTTAACCTAACGAATGTTGGTGCACTGAAACTGTCGATTGAGGGGAGATTTGACAACCATCAAAGTTAACAAAAGCTTGGTGCACACCGCCGTATATCAGTTATTTAGTAAATATGGCTAAATTTAAAAGACAATTTTAAAGTTAGTTTCGTATTGTAATGACTTATTTCACAAATGATGCTGACATCAATCCTCAAATGAATGCAGCAGTTCAGTTTTTAAGTAAATTTATACAACTCTGTAGTTTCTGTATTCCAAATGTCACCAAACATGCTTAAATAAGCCAGATAGCTTTAGGGAGAGATAGAGCTTAAGTCCCACGGAAAAAGAAAAAAAACCTCTATGACCATATAAGAAAAGTCCGTGAATTTTACTGTGGTTACAAAGTGGGCTATCTCTGGACAATGAAAAATCTGGACAATGAAAAATATGTAAGAAAAATGGCAGGATGACTGAACATTAGTCGTAAAAGCTTTGTGGTCCAGTCAGCGGCCTGTCACGAGGCCTTATACGTCGGAACCTTGGTTCGAATCCCAGCAAGGATGTTTCCTTTCTTTCCTGTGTTTCTCTGCTTCTCCTTCTTCTCTCAGCCTCCTTCCGCCGTTTATGGCACATTCTGAAACACAAAGATTTGTAGAATAGATCTAAGACCCTTTTATAATAACATAAAAAGCCAAGAAAAACTACATCTATATCAATATTTATTGTTTAATAGCCTTGATGTTCATAGCTTTGTATACTATTTCTTTCTTATAAGTAAGAAAAAAAATTGTAATTAATTATAAAACTGGACATATTGAAGATCTAATGAAGCTATCGCTTTATCTTCATGTTTTGTTAACCAAAACGAATATACGAATAAAAAAAATATGAGAATTTCTATTAAAATTTCAATAAAAAGGTAAATAAAAGAATACTAATAAAATACATTCAAGCAAAATTTTTCCTTTTATTAATTTTAAAGATTTCGAACAATAGTTTAGTTGAACAGCGGGAAAATAAATCAGAAATGTTGCTTCCGGAAGAAAAATGCAGGTCTATTCAATTTACCATTTTTTTTTTTTTTTTGACTGGACTGTTTCGAAAGTACACCTATTGCTGCTCTCAGTCATTTGTAAACATATTTGTCACGACACACTTGAAAAGTAGTTTCTCACTAGTTACAACAAGTTTATGCCACCCTTTGCGACCCTTGTAGAACTCAGAGTAATGGCCGCCGCCCACCTGAGGCGACGGCCATTGATTAATCTAAACTGCTCTTTGCGATGAGGTTACGTCAACTGACAAAACATTGAACTTCATCCTGAGCAAAAGCAGCGTTAATAAATCATACAAAACGCTTATGAACCGCTTCCTGTTGGCACACAGCGTTCTATCGGTGGAATGCCCGCCTCCATCACCACCCTCGACTTAGATAGAACGCATCGATCATACTTGATTAATTAGGCCTCCCGCAGAAGCCAATTTTGATTCGCACCCAGTCTCAAATTTCCAGTATCTTTCATTTGTTCCAAAGAGTGACAATTTAACTTAAGGAAGATTCTTTATTATAAAAGCAAATTATTAAAATAAATATAAAAAGAAGATGATGTATTTTCGATATCAGCATAAAAGCAAGGTTGCAACATTAAAACATGGTTTGTTTGTGTAAAATAAAATACTAATAACATGGTCATGCTTACTGATTTTGACTTTGATTCCCTGATATATGTTGGAATATTCATTTTTTCCCATTGACTGTCCTTAGTCAAAATATCATCTACAGACCCCTTTCCATGAATGGAATCATTGCCGTAATGTAGATGGGCCTAAGAATATGGAGGATCACAGAGTAATAAATTTTGTTTTTATAAAAAAGGGTAAGATTTAAAAAGTAGATTTAAAAATACTTAATAATATTAATTATGACTATTGCGGAAGCCGTTCAGGCGTAGTCGAGCAATCTATGGGCTACTGATTTGAAAGCCATGTATAACTTTATTTCGAGTTCCGGTATCGGCACTTCCTTCCTTTCCTATGTTTGTCTTTCTCTTCTCTTTCTCTTCTCTTTCTCTCCTTCAGTTCCTTGGGTGTGTATAGTAAACCCTTTTAATCGCAGCATTAGTGAAGTATACTACGGCTCTTAATTTTAGAAGAAAACTAAATGCCATTATGAAATAAAATTGCTAATTACTAAACGGAAGAAACATTGCTCTCTTGTAGCACAACTTTATGCAGGGTGTATCAAATATGTACAAATTTAAATGGGAGATAGGAGGCACCCGATAAATCTTTTTCGTCTATAAATCCGCTGACGGCAATATTTAAGGCGATATTTAGCAGCGCTGCAATCGGCTAGAGAGGAGATATGGAACATCAAGATAAACCTAAATGAATGGAAACAAGTGTGAACCACATTTTTATTCAAAGTAGGTCTCATAGTTGCAGCCGGTGTGAACCACATTTTTATTCAAAGTAGGTCTCATAGTTGCAGCCGGCAACAGCAATACATACATGACAGCGGTGAAGCATTAACTGCCATACGTTTTGAAAGATGCCCGACATTTCGCAAACAGTACATCGGTGACAGCGATTCTTGTGACAAAGTCTTCATGTGAATATCATATAAGAGGTTCTTCATGTGTTCCAAGAGGAAGAAACCTATATATGTTAAATCGAGCGATCTTAGTGGCCAGGCAGTAGCGCCCAGTAGCACTGTATGATGCCGTCTCGACATACATTTATAGATGAAAAGGGTTTGTCTTGGTTCACCCTATCTCGCATTAAAATTTGTACAGAGAGTTTTGATACACCCTGCATATTGTAACCTCAATGATAGTAGTTGCTCTTCCACATATGTTAAAAAAAAATAAAATCGTATTTCTGAATTCGCAGATATTCGCAATAAACGTCCGCTAGATTATAGTTAGAGATGTCGGAACTTGATGGGCTCTGATGCCCTGTGTATGACTTTCCTGGATGTTTTTTCCAAATTTTTGAATATCCACTGAAGAGTGATGGAAGGAAGAACCAGAGTAGCTTTTCTGAAAGTTGCTTTTAAAGTATGAGATTAATCATTTAAATACTTACTTATTTTATTTATTTATTTATTTTCAAATAATATTACATTTCAGTCCCACGAGATCTTAAATAAAATCTGTCTGTAGGTGTTGTGGATATGATACATTTATAGTGGATATAGTTATTTATGTAACAATAACAAAGATATAAGTGGTTAAGTAATTACAGTAGTTAAATAAAAATAAATTAATTAAAGATTACAATTTTATATGCCTGATAAAGTAATTTGTCTATAGTGTATTTCAAGTAAATAATAATAACAAAAATATAAGTAAATAGAAAATTATGATAATTAAATATATATAAAATAATAATTACACTTTTATGTACGTAATGAAACAATTTGTTTATAATATCTACCATAAAATATAAATATAAATATCTTTTTTTTTTTTAATTTATCCATTTTATTTTACCATTGATAATTTTTTCACATAAAATAGATTTTAAAGTGGACATATTTTTTATTTTATACATGTCTTCATCAGTTTGATTAAATAGCTCATTTATAATTCTATTTTTAATTCAAAGACCACAATTGTTTTTTCGATTCTCATATAATTGTGTTTGATAATTTTTTTTAAGAATTATTTTAATTTGTGTAATTAAAGCAAATTTTATAATAATTTTGAATTATAAGTAAACAGATTATTTTTTCTCTTGGAAATAGAATTTTGTTTGTTATTAATATTTTTCTTTGTTGATCCTGAGATAAATATTTAAAATTTGTAAAAATAAAATTTAATATTTTTAATAAAATTCTATCAATATTCCTCAGCTCATCTTTATTTAAATAAATCCAATTTAATATTCCGTAATGTAATAATGAATCAATATAACTTTTGTATTTTAATATTTTTTAGGGGAAATATTTTGTATATGATTAAATATAAATAAACGAGCGTGAAACAGCTGTTCCAGGATGTCACTCGTAAATAATTTGGTCTCATCCATTGCTATTATAAATAAACGAATTTAATTTTTTTAAAGTATAGAGATAGTACAGTATAAGTATGTGGGCCCGGTAGCCGAGTGGGTAAGGGCGCTTGGCTGCGGGTTGGAGGTGTCGGGTTCGATTCCAGGCCTCGGCGGAGGACGGGAATTTTTCCACGCTTCTTTATCCTCCAAACGGGCCCTAGGGTCTACCCAGCCCTCTATAGAATGGGTACCGGGTTTCTTTCCCGGGAGTTAAAGGCGGGCGAGCGACGGGCCGACCCCCCGTCCTCACCTTTGTCCCGTAGGTTCTGAACACTGGAGCCTACCCTCCAGCTGCATTGCGCGGTCCTCTGGGCCTGATCGCAACTTTAACTTTAACTTAACAGTATAAGTATAGAGATAGATACTTAAGACATATTTAGAAATAAAGCTTTAATTTTTTTTTAATGGAGTATATTATACATCAATCAATGATTTTTAAATCCAAAGACTTAAAAGAATTCATTTAAACATAGTGAAGAAACATTTTTTTGAAATATTAATAAAACAATATGGCTCATCGGATTACTGTGCATTTATGAAAGGCAGAGCTATCACTGCCGGACGATTTTACTCCGCGGAGGGGTGATACGCTGAGATGGATACTTAACTAAGAAATTCTTTTAAACATTTTCGCTTTTAAGAAAAAAATAACGAGGAGCATTTTCGCAATAGTATTTATTCTTTCCATAATTCTTTCCTGAAAAGCGCAAATAGAACGCAGCTACTAGTAAACTAACGCTCTAAATAGTAAACATCCAATTTTTGTTTCTCCTCGCCTCTATTTTGAAGAAATCGAAGGGGACCTGACGCATGCGCAAAAGTGTTGAAGGCTCTCGTAAGCAAAACCGAACAGTACTGATTTATGGAATTTGTGTAGACACAAGGATCATAATGGAAACAAAAAGATGAATTAATTTACCTTTAATAATAAAATATGAATTTTGAAACACCTGAATAAAATTATTTTTGATTCAACATATCAATTTATAATCCACTAGTCTTAATTTTTGTTTTCATAGAATTGCAGAATATAGATACCTTTTTTTTTACTTTTAAACATCAGAAGGATTGCTGTAGAAAAATAATTTAGAATTTTATTGGGTATTTATTAGAATACAGTCTATGCTACCAAAGAAAATGATGTAGCAATGATGGCAATGATGTAAGATAATCCACTGTTGAAATTAACCATCTGAGTGCCATCTACAGAAGAAAGGCGTAAATAGTTTACTTACATTTTATATAATAATTGCATATGCAGGGTTATTCATAATTCTTTGACCTATTTCAGAGGCTCGCAGGCGAAAAAAGGGATGTTTGTCATTGCGATATCAAATGAAAGACAAACTCACCAAGTTTTTTTTTTTTTTTTTTTTTTTTCATAAATGTTCTATGCGTTCACCTTATATGACAAGACAGACATCAGGCGGTCATCCATTTCCAACCATACGCGGTGCAGCATATCACTCTCGATGGTTGCAATTGCTTTGGTGATTCGATGTCGCAGTTCTGTGAGATCAGCAGGAAGTGAGGGAAGGAACACTTTGTTCTCCACGTACCCCCATAGAAAAAAAAATCTGAAGGCATCAGATCTGGTGACCTTGGGATGCTGTTTTGTGCAGAAACAGCATTCATCTTGGTATCTCACATACCAGCTCCTTCTGCTGTTGCTTACCGGCGGCTCCTTTTTGAATTCTAAATCTTCGCTGCACAATAATCACTGAACTCTTTTTTCGCTTACTCCAAGACGCAAAGCGCTTTCTCATTTTGAAAACTGCCGTTTTGGTTGCATCCACGCCCTAGCGGCAGTCGATGGAACTAAGATGCAGCGCTCTGCTGGAAAAAAAAAACTTGGTGAGTTTTTTGATATCTCGGGGTCAAACATTCCTTTTTTTCGTTGTCGAGCTGCGAGCCTCTGATTACGTCAAGAAATTATGAATAATCCTGCATTTTAAAGTTATATTAACATGTCCTTCAACTTGTGGGATAGAATTGATAATTATAAAATTAAGCAGTTTTAAATGTAAATGAAGTCTATTTTTAATTAAGTGTGGAGGTTCAATTTTATAATTTTTAAAATGATATGTTTCCCAAATTTCTTTTTCATAATATAGGCCTTCTACCACCGGAAACAATTACAATGTTTAATTAAATGTGACTTGTAGTCCAGATATAATTTATCAAACAAGGATGGCCAAATAAATCAGCCCTTTAATTGAAGCACCACTTAAGATTATAGATTACTTTTGAGGATTCTGAAGCGCCATTGCTTCCGAACTGAAAGTAAACAGGCTAGAGTTTATTCATCAAGTATCAATAGTGCCAATTAGACTACTAATTATGACGTAGAATTACTAACTACGAATTACTAATAATTTAATAATAATAATAATAAGTTATATATGTAAATTATATGTTTTACCTTCATCAAGTAATTGATAAGATCATTTCCATTTACTTGGCTATATTCACTTCGTCATTTTTTAATGTTTCCTTTAAGAAGAACCTTAATTCTGTATAGTCTTTCTTATAAAGATTACATTTAAAAGTTGAATTTTGTAACGAAAAGAGCAAACTCACTGATCTAATTGCTGAACCTGTAATGCCGGATCTTTTTACATTCGAAACCATATATTACAAATAATAACTCTTTGTTTTTTAGTTTTTTTTTAAATTTGATATTCTATTTTTTTCTTTAAAAAAAAAAGGTTATTACTATTTTGAAATGAAGCCTAACTTTACCACTAAAATAATAAATGATTCTATACAATTTTGGATGTCTTACAGTAGAAGCGGTCTTGGAAATTGCATCCAATGTAAAATCATATGAAATGTGTTTATTTTGTAAATGAAAATACCATTTCTTGCTCCAGACCTGTAAGAAATCATACAGATTGCATTAATCATGGCATCAGAAACATGAGAACACTATTTTGGTTGCCAAAGTCAACTGCAACAATGTTTACAGAGATTACAACTCATCCATTATTATATAAACACACGAAGGTGGTCCGCTGTTATAAGCAAAATCAAAATTTATCGACATTTAACACCGCATAATAAGCAACACTGTTGCTTTGAAATGAAGGTTTATCCTCTGGTTAAATAGTGCAAAAAATTCATTGTCATTAATCAACGGTTGGTTGGTTGGTTGGTTGGTTGGTTGGTTAGTAGATTTTAATGGCTCAAAATCAACGATTGTGTGTTTGCTACAAAGCAGCTGCGAATATGACAACATGGAAAGAAAAGTCGGCTCAGGAGGTAACGATGTGAATACATGTCAGTATAGAATGCTGAAAAGTTTCATCTTGCGAGAACATACAGCTAGCTTTTCCGAAGATAAAAAGAGCAAATAGGCGTAAAAGCGAGTTCACGAAACTGTGAGACATCGGCTGTGAAACATGTGTCTCAAAGTCTACTGTCCATGTAAAAAATCCATTACTGTCGAAAAAAATGCGCAGACAGCGGCTTATTTGGGCTAAAAAGCGGGCGCACTAGATTATAAATGAGTGGGATTCTGTTATGTTTTCGGATGAATCGAAATTCAACTTGCAAGATCTAATGGGAAATCCTAAGTTAGATGTAGGATAGATGAGGGTTTTAACAGTGATTGAGTGGAGCAGATAGTAAAGTTTACGCTGAGTCAAATAGATTGGGATATAATGTGTTGGTACAGTACAAAAGGATCTGTGCATGGAGAGTGCTATAAAAATATCTTACCTGCCCACCTAATTCCAACAATCCAGAGCCAATTTTATGACACTGAATCCTGCATCTTCCAGGACGATTCTGCTCCAAGGAAGGTGAGTAAATGTTCATTTGTATATTTATACAGTTTGTTAGCGTTATTGTCACTTAACCGATACCATATATTTGTGTTTACTGTACTTCAAACGTTTCTTACAAGAGGCCAAGATCAGAGGCCTAATTTGAGTAGGATCTAAACCCGATTTAGAACTGCTGCTACATAATGGTCAAAAAAGTTGCAAAGAAGAGGTCTAACAATAACTGAGAAGTGCAGGAGTTGTTAACACAAGAGTTGGTATCATGCTTGGTACAGAATATTTGAAAAAGCTCACCCATTCTGCAAAGCTGTTGTTAAGGCTCAAGATGGTCCTATGAAACATCAGTATCCCACGAAATGAGAAATAACTGTCGTGTTTTGTAGGCCTATCTATGCTACGAAGCTTTTTTTTCTTTGCTTCTAGAACTGTAAACATCCTATTCTTGTGACAGTACTCCTTAACAGTATCAGTAAGGCTTCAGTGTGCAATTACACTTATTTCAGCTCATTACAGCATTATATATAATATATTGCATTTCTTTGATATAATCTTGTTGGTTATTCTCTGTACTACATATGATATCGTTACAAATTGAGATACTTTGCGCATCTGTGGACCGACTTTTTGATACACTTCAAATGTGATGCAATTTCCATGGCCACTACTGTACTTGTTTTTTTGTTATTGAAATTGTCGTATTTTCTGATTGAGGACTTAAGAATGCTACAATAATAAAACGTCAAGTAGACAATTTGAATTGTAAGTTTTTAAGCAGTAAGTAGAATTTTTAAATGAATCAAAATTGTTAAGATTTTTTCCTTGTATTTTTTTTAAGCAAATAATTACAAATTCAGATTGAAATACTTTTAGTTTCTTTACATAGGAAATTATTGTAGTAAAACAATAATGAATTTTCAAACACATTCTGAGTATTAATGTTAATAATTTATAAATCAATTCATTAATTTATTAAAACAGGAAAAGCTTTTATTATAATTAATTTGCTGAACTAATCAGTTAAGAGTGAACTAATCAGTTTATTAGTGGCTTTATTGACTTTGATAAATATTATAAATAAGGAGCATCGACTAGCGAAACTTACTACGACTATTATTATCATCAATGTAGGTTAACTAATTAATTAGTTGAAATTAAAGTTAAAAATCAAAATAAGTTATTTTAATAATATTTAAGACAGACATAAAATTAAGTCAGTTCTTCATTCGTTCATTGGCAAATTTCCTGTGTCCGATTTTGGCCAAATTTCAGTCGTTGCTGACGTCAGTGATTCTGTTGTCATTATTGTGTAAATGAATAAGATATTGATAATGGAGAGAGAAATTGATAGTTTTACTTTTAAAACAAAAGGATTCCTGGCACTCTTCCATCCATTTTAACTTTTTTTTAATTCCAAAATAAAGAAGTTACTGTCGATTAGTCTTCGTGGAATTCTTCCTCTATTTTCTGTAGCTTTTAATCCAACGGAGAAGATTGATCATATGTTTTAAAATATAATGTTTTAATAAAAATTTTACTGAAATATAAAATCAATTATAATAGTTTGCTTGTTTCTATTGTACTACAGAAGATGAACCTTTATATCAAAATTGATGAAAATAAATACAACTTTAATGCCTATCAAATAACAACTTCGTAGAATTATAACTTTATCGGATTTGTACTTTTCATGTAAATATAAAATTTATTCTGCATTTTTTTCCCTTTTTGTAATAACTACAACAAACCATTAAAGGTGCGAAATTTAACGTGTGTTGCCAATACACTTTATGTGGGTAGAATCTACTTTTGGATTTACAACAGAGCATCTTTAAGGGCTGGAACCCTTTGAGGATTTCCAGGGAAGCTTTTTTTTTTCTTTTTGTAAAAGTAGGAGGATCTGTAGGTCCCAGAGATCCTTCTGCCCCGGAAACAACAGATCCTACGGTCTGCCCTAATTTAAAATTCACACTTCATCTTTATTTGGATGGATATTTTCATCGTTTTCAGAATATATATAAGCCATACATATATTTATACATTCATGTGTACAACATATAATTACAGTAGACTCTCGATATGTCGAACTTCGATATCTCGAAAACCTTGATATATCGAAAAATTATCTTTCCCCTTGATATTACATATTCATCTAATGTTAATTTTAATTCTTATGTCGAAGAGTTTTCACTTAAAACCTTGTTATGTCGAATATTTTTCGAAGTAAAAAATGAATTTTTCAGGAAAAGTCGCCGTTCAGTTGTGTCGAAGCAAATAGAGGTATTTTTTTCAAGAATCTCTCACACCCACCATTATCTCTCTGAGGGGTCAAGGACGATTCTGATAAATCCATCTGGTCGATAACCCCATTTGGGGTGCGAGTGTGCGCTACTATGTCTTGCCAGTCTTTTGTTACATTGTTGCTTAGGCGTTTTGTTTTAAATTGTTCAGAATTTACTGCTGTCCACATACTACGACGCTTCATGGAATGCTCGGATAACATGGAAAACGATGACTTTGCCGCTATTTTTCTAATAGAAAAATTGGTTGAAGAACAATTTCAAAAGAGATGTCACCAGGCCACGATACCGGACTTTTTTAGAAATTCTAGCAATGTAAGTTCATTGTATTTTACTAATTCTTTTCAATTTAATGTAATTGTTTTCGACTACTTTTAAAAATTAAAATTATCATTGCTATATTTAGACTTATTGTCAACTATCATTACATATTTAGAATTATTGTCAACTAACATTACATATTTATACTTATTCTCATCTATCAAGAATCTAATTTTTAGAATATTATTCCGTATCTTGTGTTTTTACGTGAAATTTATGTTTTGGTTATGATCTTGTTATCTCGAAAACTCGCTATCTCGAATTTTTTTTTAGCGTACCTTCAACTTCGACATATTGAGAGTCTACTGTACTTGTTTAACTTCCGAGATTTGATGACGTTCTTTGGTTCCATCGTTGAAAAATTATTATTTTTCTGGTAAGTGAACATTTCATACCTTCCTAAGTCTTCAGTCTTTTAGCGGAAATTTTGTAAACTGGGCTTCGTCAGTTCGTGCTATTTTTCTGAACTTAATAAGAAACAACTGTTTTAACAACTTTTATTCATCTTAATAGTTTGAACAAAAAGAATCTACAAACTATATCTTTTGTTATTATACATTTTAAAAAGATTGAAAGGATATAAAATGACTAACAATAAACTATTCTGAGATAAAGAAACCATAAACAATTTTCTCCTTCTACTACTACATGTTGAGGTAGGTTTTCGTTGTACAGAAGAGAAAATATTGGGTTGGCCAAAAAAGTTCGTTCGGTTTTTATGTAAAAATAAAAGACACATTTTTCATTGTCACCAATACTTTTATTGAACAACGTCTTCAACGGTTTGTTCCACTACCTTCTGCTATCTTTCAGCTACCTTCATAATTTCATCTTCCCAAATCTTTTTATCTTTTTGAGTAAAAAAATGTTCCAGTGCCTTTGGTGTCTTCCATGGAATTGAATTTTTTTTTATTAAGAGGATTTTGTAAAGACCGAAAGAAATGGAAATCCGAAGGTGCAATGTCTGGTGAATATGGCGGATGAATCAGAACTTCCCAGCCAATCTGTAACAGTATTTGTCTGTCATCAAAGAAAAATACTTATTGTCTTCCCTCTTCAATATTAAATTGGCGACACAAAATTCACCAATTTTGATCAGTTTTTGTTTTAAATGCATGCTGATATGATAGCTGTCACAATACAATCTAACAAAATGGTGTCGAATGAAACGCTACTAGAGTCAACTTACAAAAAATCGAACGAACTTTTTGGCCAACCCAGTAATAAACATAGATAACTTATATGTTATCCAAATATAAAAAAGGCAAAAAAAAAAAAAAAAGAAAAAATTCAAAGCATAGAACTTAAATCAGCTTATATATGACTTACCTAAATAAAATTTGAAAAATACTGATCCAACAAAACTAGTTAAAAAAATATTATTAATGGACATATATTTAGCAGATCAATGTCAACAAAAATTCGTACTTCTTCAATTATCAGTTTAAAAGCCTTTACTTTAATATAGTAGAAACTTTCGAAGTTGTTACACTAATATGAAGGTCCTGTCAATTACTTCGATTGGAATATAAAGAAGAACTATATGGGCTCATATTCCACGGTTGTCTGAAGCTTACTTCTCATATTGTAAACTCGGAGAACTTCTTTTTAGTATTTTTAATACGAGTAACATTAAGGAAAACAGAACCCAATGAAACGAAAGTTCAATTAATTAAGAATGTAAGAAATTCTTGGAAGACATTACTACCATTATTTCTTAATCCAAAACTGATATTTTCATTACGTATTTTATAAATTTGATTTACAACATCAGAGACATGAGAAGAAACCAAATCTGCCCACAATAGAGATTACTTATCATGGATAGATTACTTAGAAAGAATTGTTGTAATCATTAATCTTCTGTTTTGTCTTAATGAATTCTGTAAGCTTTAATTAGAGCAGAACTGTGTTTTTAAAGAATTACATCCTTGTTTTCTTTTCATATCGTATCAATAAGTAATAATTTAGTTTTACCTTATTGTATAAATCAATCAAGAATTATGCAGAAAAGTTAAAGTCTCTTTCTTCTTCAGCTATCTTACAAATTCCTTTATACAGTCTTACGTAATCGTTTCTACAAAGATTCACAGATAAGTAGAATCAAAGATTCTTTCATCTACTGATTTGTCTTATTAACGTAATAGAAAACCTCTGTTGGAAGGGAAATCTTATGTAGAAGACAACAAAGAAACCATAACATCATTTTTCAATTCAGCTGATATTAGAGTAACCCTCCAACAATATATTAGGACGGTTGTAACAAAATATATTTTTTGCTTTTTTTTTTCCTTCTTTTATTATTTATTTGTTTTTCAAGAAAAAACATTAGAAATCATATTCTGTCTCAATGTTTTAAATAAAAGCGAAAAGTGTAAAATGTACTTCGTGAAGCATTGGAAGGATTCATAAGATTATTCCCAGATAGATAGACAGCCAGAGACAACTTTTGAAGATGTCATTCTTTACTATACACCTGAGGTTTGATTCTTATTTTACTTTATGTTATTTTTTTTACTGTGATTTATGTTTAGCTGCATATTACTACAATATCTCATTACGATTATGATCTATTTATTCATTTTTCAGCAAAATAAAAACAAAACTTCTCTTTTCTAATACAATTAAATTTCCTGACATCTACTAGAAACCCTTTGGGTTATCCAAAGATGCTGTTTGAAAATCACGAAGTGATTAGTATAAATCCTAATACATAGTGTAATTTATACTTAGGAAATAATGCAGCTATCAGTTGTATTTTCCAATCAGTCTTCCACTCACTTTAAATTGTTAAATTATACACAATCAATTTATGAATGATAAGAGATTAAAGCAAAAATACTATACTTAGTTCAGATGTGACGTCATTTCTTTGCTAGGTTCCAATTAATCATGGAAGAGTTTCATTTTAGAATTAATTTACATTTATTTATTTAGCATTTATGTACATGTAGTTATAAGGTAATGAGCTTGTTTCCATAATTCATTTATTCAGTAAAAGTTTCGTAACAACCCTCCCACTCATTTATTACTGTAAGTCGTTTGTCACTTGATTGCTTTCGTAATAAAAAAAAAAAAAAAAAAAAAAATATTTAATTGAAATAGACTCCAAGTATTTTAAAATTAATGATAATAAATTCTTCCCAAAAAATGTTGATGCTGCAATTATAATTAATGTTGTTTTATGATTGTTATACAATATAACAAAAAGAATAAAAATCTAAAGAAACTACTGCTGTGCATAATTAGTTTTTTTAAGTTCCATCAAGTTTTAGAAATGTTATTGTCGCTTGGAATTTGAAACAAAAGCCTCCATATTAAATGCGTCTGTACAACTTGACAATCTCGACGATTCCAAGCGTTGATCTGTCGGGAGTTCCCTTTTTATTGTCTTCTGTTTTCCTCCTTCGTTTCTATTAGCCTACTTGGAAGTCTTGTGCGTCTATTGATCAGTGTCGGTCAGCGGGTCTGGGTCGGTCTGCACTGGATAATTCTCAGCAATTTTCCACCCTCTACAATCGCGCAATTACGTCGCTATATTCCCGGGGCACCGCTGAGCCCCGGCTGTCGCAGATTTCGGACCATGTTCCGTCGGTGCGGTCTCTTCGTTGCTTTTAACCGTTGGCTTTTATAAAATGAGTCTGTCGTCAGTCGAGGACACAACAAATGAAATTAATCCCACATCGGACGATGACGAACCCTTCGCCTCGTCGAAACACAACGACCGTCTCGCTTCACATAAACTGCCTGTTAAATTCATACAATAATCACAGCTTAAAGAAGTAAAGATGCACAGAACTACTTAAGGCATCTGAAAGTTGCGGGAAATCTGATACAATCATTGTTTTACGGCACTATCAAAATAACAATAGAAAAGTTTAATATCCTAAGTAAATTATAAATTTAACTTTTAATTATTTTTTTCAAACCCATTATGTAAGAATTATCTGTACAAAAGTAAGGGTTCAGTTCTAATAATGGCTGGTCTCAACAAATTTGTTTTTATCAACTTTTTTTTTCCCAAGTTTGTAGCAACTTCAATTTTATTTAATCCTCTGTTTCAACAATTTCATCTTAAAAGATTTTCAGGAAACCTTCTGGTAATCGGATTTGTTCTAGTTATCTTGTAAGAGCTCTTTAATTAAGGAACTAAAAATGGTAGAAAATAGTTGATACTACTTCGAGAAATCATCACCTACTGATATAATTTCTCAGAAAGTCTCAGTTCTCCATAATTGCACTGACATTTCCCTTTTTAATTATTTTGTATCGAATCATAAGTAAATGTTAATAAACGGACTGATTCAGAAAAAAATTTTCTTAAGTTCAACAGAGTATTCTAAGGTCATTAGAATCCAGGAAGTTCATAGAAGTTTTGAACAATAAAATGCCCAAAATACACTCATTAACAAAAAAAAAAAAATATGATGGGAAGGCGACTGCATCCTCCAGGGAATGTGGATGACCTAGCCCGACAATTGGAGCAAATTTGGCAAGAAATACCGCAGGAGACCATCAGGGATCTTTATCACTCTATGCCACGTCGTGTGGCAGCTTGCATTCAGGGTAGAGATGGGTCAACACCTTATTGAGCTCGTTACTTTGTAACTCTGTAACTCAGAAATAAATCATTCAATTTGTCTGAAATTTTAATCATTTTCTAGTCTGTACATAATCTTCCTCTCCACCAATTTTTGTCTCCATCGGACAACTCCTTCTCCGTTTTTTTTTGTTAATGAGTGTATGAAAGAAAGAGACACTAACACAAAAAATGATAAATACAAGAAAAGGCCTATATTACAGTAGATACACAAGAAATCAAGAAATGACTAAGAGGAAAAAAATATCAAAATTCCTAACCCAACTTCAGTACAAACTCCTCCCGATCTTCCAACCTCTATTTCAGTAGTTGGAAACAGTGTATTGTAAGTCTACATTCACATTGGAAGGCATCGTCATGAAATCTTTGTACAAATTTTGGTTGAGAGGCAATGGATACTTGATATACAGCAGATTGCAAATGGCTCACAAATAAACAACATTTCTTGTTATCTTTTGTATTTACCTGAATAAATATTGTTCAGTGTGCTTTTAACAGTGTCCCTATTCTTTTAAAGTATTAGAATTCCCTTCCTTTAACAATTTGGACTAATATTCATATGACTTACTAATTTGTAATGATCTCCAGAATACTCTGTTGTAGTGAAATGTTCTTCTGACGCAGTCTGTATGTCATGAAAAGGAATTAACATACTGGCAGAATGATACTTGACCTGGTAAGTTCCTATCTCAACGAGG
The DNA here is from genome assembly GCA_023159025.1 of Thereuonema tuberculata. NCBI lineage: Eukaryota > Metazoa > Arthropoda > Chilopoda > Scutigeromorpha > Scutigeridae > Thereuonema > Thereuonema tuberculata. The sequence continues at coordinate 84,113,343 of JAFIDM010012231.1, forward strand.
TTGTATAAAGCTACAGCTTATATTCAATTAATTTTCAATTTCTTAAATAAATTTTTCAATTTATGATATTACTGTATTTATTAATTAATATTTACTTTTCCTATACTTAGATGAAGAGTGATTTTTTTTATTTGTTATAAGCATCTTGAATATTACAGTAGAAATATTAGAAAATTCGCGTTTCTTGTGACTGGGCATTTGTGTATTAGTATTGTTTTTGTTTTGTTGTTTTTTCGAATTACGGAGTTGAAAAAAAAGTTGATGATGAGATAAAGCTTCAGAAAATTGAAGATCGTGCATCCAGAAGATCTCGGATTAACTAAAAGTGCGAGAGAAGAGTTCGAAGACCTGAAAAAGATTCGTGGAGATCAATGTAGGTAACGTGAATTTGTGTACGATTGGTTCACGCATTTTGTACTTTCCTTGAGTTTATCAAGGAGCATCCTAGACCACAAAGAAATTGATAACAACTATTACATCCTCGCTCGACTTGGGATTAGCGGTCTTTTTTTGTTCCGGAGGAAAGGCTGAAAGGAAATATAAGATCATTCTGAAGAGAGATGCAGCATTTAATGGACATCAATGTCTTTAACACTTCTTCCAAGACATCATTGTAGGTGTTGTGTACCATTAAATGTAGATTACTGGGTTTGTTAATAATCAATTACAGACCATCTGATTATTACTTTCGTTCTCCATAATTTTGTCTTGTTATTTAATTCTGGTATGTATAATATCTGTTCCTTTTTTAAACTTAAAGGCAGATTTCCCTAATAAATCTTCGTAATCAATAATAATCTATCTTGAAATAGACAGAGAGGCTTATTTTAACGCATTTTAAATGGTTATAAAAATATTATATTTGCATCCATAGATAATATAATATTATTCAAATTACACAATTAATTTATTCATCGAAAGAAAAGATAATATTAATTTGTCATTAATTGTTAAAAAATTACAAAGGACAAAATGTGTGCAAAATTACTTCACTGATTTTTGCTAAAAATTGTATTATCAAAATAAAAATAATTTTGATAAACTTCCTAAGGAAAAATACGAAAATTACGAGTTTTTATTATATGAAAAACTATCTAGTACAGCAAAACCTCTCAAATTCGGCTCTCGGTAATCCGGCCCACACGGTAATCCGGCCTGGTCCTGAGTAATTTTTTTTTTAATAACTAAATTGGTTTCCCTATTTTGAGTCAACTCGGCCGGCGCGCAGCGAGTCCGTGTCGAGTTCTGAGAACACAATGTGAATATATAATGTGAGTGTATAAAAATACACCTTCTATTTGTATTGTTTTTAATAAACATTTGAGTGCAAAATTATGAAAATGGGGTTAAATTAATTAAACCTGGCATTACGTCTTCACAAAAATTGAGCTATTGAGTTATTTTAAGAACACTCTCGGTAGTCCGGCTTTTCTGAAATCCGGCCTACTGGGCGCCACATTAGGCCGGATTTGAGAGGGTTTACTGTAATTACGTAATTTGAGGTTTTTACGAAGATATTAAATTGAAGGTTTCTGTAGATCTGATGAATTATTTCAGTTTCAGTTTACCAGCTTAACATGAAGGAAAAGGCGGTTTACAACGACATTTGAATGTCTTCATGTCTATTGCTGTCTAAATGATAGCTTTCATAACATTTTTCCTTCAGTACTACGTTAACGACAGATTATGAATAAACTATTCAATTTCTCACGCAATACGTAACCTTTTCAATCAATGCCAAATAAAAAAAGAAAAAAAATTAGGGGTAGTTAGATTTGAGGATAGACGAGAAGAAAAGAGCTTCTAGGTAATACATAATACAATTTCCACAGAGTCCTGAGAATTAACTCTCTCCTTGTCCGGTTTTGCATTGAAATCGGGGGGAAAAGAGATTCTTGGATCTTAATAAACGTGTCCGATCGAGCGGGCGTGGAGGGAGTCCGGCGGCAGGGAAGGGTTTTACGGTCATAAACAAGGATTTGCCCGGACAGTGATGTCGTCACCCACTGTACGCATTCTTTCTTTTAATTGACTTCCCAGGAAAAAAATAAAATCCGAATAAATCATACGAAGAAAACCTTTGCACATTCAGCGGATGTGAAATCGCACTGGACCTTAATGGGAGGGGGAGGGAATGTGGATAAAGGGAAAAAAAAAAGTTGGGGAAGTGAAAGGGAGAAAAAATTAAAAAACAAAAATTAATTAAAATGTTAAATAAATAAAATGAATTTTTTTTGCAATAATAATAATAATAATAATAATAATAAACTTTATAAAAAATTATGCAAGTTAAGCTTGAATAATTATAAATGAAAAAATAAAGGAAAAAAAAAACAAAACAAATTTAAAAGAAAAAAATCACAAACAAAAAAATGTTCAAAATTTAAAAATAATTAGAATAATTAATATAAACGAAAGTCAAAATTCTTAAATCAATTTTGAAGAAATATCAACTGTTATAATATGTTTTCATGGCTTTTTTTAATGAGTATCAATTTAAAATTACTATATTATTAATTTAAGCAAATTGGTATTAATTAATTTCTAAAAA
>JAFIDM010012231.1:84125893-84161645 GCA_023159025.1 Thereuonema tuberculata
TTTGTTAATTAGAGAATTGACAAGTTCCAGAAAGTAAATGCTAATTTTCAGCTATATCAATTTATATTCTTGATTCTCTAAATGAAATTATTATCACTTGATTAGGGCTAACCTTGCTTCAAGTAGCATCTCTACCACCGAGTGTGAATTAGTTGAGCTTCGCGTGACAGCTGCCAGATGTCACTGCTGATACAAGGCTCGTTTCCTTGGCGTTCGAGACCTTGACTCATCATCATATCTAGACGGGAGTAAATAAAAATCAAAAATTATTACTCAAAGAAAGAAAGAATAAAAATAAAACAATTTACAAAAATAAAACTTTTTGGTAGATGTTGAAAATAAACAACGTAATTAAAGCAATGTAACGTTTATTTATTTTTTTGTCAATAGTTTGTAATTATTTTTTGAGCAATAAATAAGAAATAAACTATATAATAAATTTTATGTAAAGAAATAAAGTAAATTTTATATAAATAAATAAAATTGCTTTTATATTATTTTTATATGTAATTAATGGGATATTTGCATTTTTAACTTCTAAATAATAGGGCAATATTTAAACCAATTTTTAATTAACAATTTCAGCAATTATATTTAGGTAAAAGCAAAAGCCATTCCGCCCCAATCTTACTCTCTATATTTAGCAAACGAGATATAGTTGCCATGCCAACTGTCGAATAATAAAAGTGCATAAAATGTTGTTGTAAAGAGCCTTAAATTTAAATACATTTATTTATAGAAGCGATTTTTGATCCCTACCACATTATTTTCTGATTCGACTTTTTCTAGGAATCTGCTTCATAAATATGAAACCCTTCTATGAAAATTTCAGCTTTACAGGCCAAATTGATTTTTGAGTAACCACAGATGAATACACACTGACTGGATGGTTTTCTCCTTAGGAATGGTCCTTTCTTGTAACAATCTTACACCTTCCTCTAAAATTGAAAACCTTTTCTTCTGATATATTTATCAAAAATAAAGTTAATTCAAACGCGTATTGTTATCAAACAAAATAAAGACAACAACAGTTTAAAAGAGATGCGCGAGACTATGGTGACATTAACAACCTTTTTCAGAGGTTTCAAGAAATGTTAATACTGCCCATTACCTAGAATCAATAAAATCAATACACTAAGGATTTATTAAATGACTAGCAAAATCCCTGTTCATCGTACTGGTTACAATGATGTGGATGAGAAAGAAATTGAAATTGTTCGATCACTTCGAAATGGCAGGGGAAAGCATTACAGACCGTTTAACTCAGATGTATTGCGGGTTTCCGCCACACACTTCATGGTCATTCCCGCCCCCTCCCCCAATAAAAAAAGTTTATTTTTATACTTTTTACATTGTCTATGGAACCTACTCACATCATTTCAAGTTTGTAGCAGGTTGGGAAGTGTGCTAAACATTTCGAACAGAGACAAATATATTTCCACACATTTCTTTTTTATATTATATATAAGCATAAACTCATAGTTTTAGTAGAAGAGATTTTAATTATTTTTTTTTATTGAATCTTTTATCTTTCAATAAGTTATTTGATTGTAAGTGATTAAAGATTAAGGAGAAATTAAATAATAAATTAAATAAATAATTGCTTGAAGTGGGTTTTTTTTTCCTGACTAGATAGAAGGAAAAAATGTCATTAGTCTCATAGGTCTCGCTTTTATCTCACTGATCGTCTTATTTTTGTCTGTCTTATTATGAAAGGGAGAGAAAAGAGGTTGATATAAATTTAATGAGCGTCAATAATCTAAATTTACGTTCAATATAAAGGGGAAATGCTACATCGCTGCAGGTCGTGCAGGCCCTTGGGTGCGCGGGAGGTTTAGGATCCTGTGATTCTAGACTAATGGGACCAGTTGATGTGTGATGGTCAGCCCCACGCCCGAAATGTTGGGGTTAATGAGAGAGGGTTTCAAACACTTAAAGAATGATGGTGATCAATATTTTCCTTCCTACTAATTATAGAAGAGAATGGATTCGCTATTGTTATTGGGAGAAAGTACTTTGTGAAACTGAAATATCTCTATTGATCTTCATTCAAATTAAAGCGACGATACTTATCATCAGTGATTTTAACGTAAGACAGGGAATTCAAGTTATTTTAAAACTCCAATATATTAAAAGCCAAACAACTAGTCATACACATTTTTTTCGTAGATTAATATTAGTTTAAACTAGATATGAAATGTTTATCTCATTTTAACAATAGCTTCAGAAATAAGAAAAATAAACAATCAAGCAACTTAAAATAAAAGATAAAAATAAAATGATTACATTTTAATATGAGTAAAAAAAAGGAAAATGATATCAATAAGGATATCTTAACATCAGATATTTAAATAATTAAATGATCCTTACATAAAATTTCCGGCCAGTAAAAAAAAGTGGTAGACTGAAATGTTATTTTAAGTATTACTGTAGGAAAAAAAGTGAAAATAATAGCATATCACAAAATAGTACTTTTTTTACCTGTCTGTAATTGCTAAAGTTATTTTTTTTTAATTTTTCTAAATTTATAATGTAAGTATTTTTTAATAAATTTTTTATAATAATAATGAGAATAATAATTATTATTATTATTATTATTTATATAATCTCCGTAGTCATAAAATAAAGAAAATAGCCTAAGATTAGCTTTTTTCATTCAATTAAAAATAAAACTTTCTTCTCTAATAATTTTAATTCCATTCTAAAAATCGAAAAATTCATAATTTTAAATTTTACTTTTAAGACTGAATTGGAACAGTTCAAGTCTGAATTTCCTCCATTAACTGCTCACATGTTAGTCGGGTCCAGTTCAACGAATTAGATCATTACATAAACAAAAGGTCCGCAATCTGTTTCGTCTCAGCGGGTGATGCACTGCTTACGACAGCCAGACAATCCCCGCTATCATTCCTTTCTAGCCTAATAATCTGTAATTGGTCGCTAAATGGTTATGTGCCAACGAAACACACAGATTTCTAGATCTCGCACAGAGCTCTTCAAGCGATTGTTGAGAATGCATTAAAATTAGCAATGGGGCAGTTCTGTAACAAGACTGACGCCTGTTCACGGCATTCTTTCATTATGGGGTCATTTCCGAATTTATTTAAGAATACATTCCTGACATTGCAATTAACGCTTGAATTTTTGCTTAACGTAGATTTTCTAGTGGATTTTTTTTTATATATGTTTGGAAAAAATGTTTTTAAACAAAAAGGATTAAAAACAAACAAATATGCATTTTTTTTAATAATTTCTAATTCTACATTTTAAATTTAATTCTAATAATAATGAATAAATACTATTACAAGATTTTTAAGACATCTAATATTTTTTCTTCATCTTTATTGCCATTTAAAGTTGATACAAATGTGTTTCCACTTCTTCGGCTTAAATTTTTTTATATGTAATTTTTATATATAATTTTATATACCGTATATTGTATTATATATATATATATATATATATATATATATTGTATTATCACATAAATACCAAATCAGCGTATTTAAGATTTTTTTTCGTTCAGAATATTAAGAAAACCATCCATTTTCCTGAAAGGGAAGATGATTTTTAACTTAAATTTAGAATTTTAGTCTTGAATTTTCTAGTCATAATTTTATGCTTATAACTCTGATTTTTAAGAAGAGTTAGATTTTCAGAAAAATTTTCAACTTTATTTCTTGAATTTCTATTATTGTAATATATTAAATTAAAAATATCATTATTTAAAGCCTGTTTTTACAATCCTTTTTTTACATTATTAACAGTTTTATCTTTAACTGTTTACATGCTGTGATCAGGAATAAAGTAGGCATCCAGCAAATGAAAATTCATTATCCCCTTCTGTTATTTAAAAATACTAAAGTTTTAAGAATGAAAACTAACAATGAAAATTGTCAAATAACATTGTTACATTACTTTATTTTGTATTGATAATTCGACTAATCATTTTCACATAGTGTTATTTTGTTTTTAAGAAGATATCGGTTGTCGCTTGATAAATTCATTTCCAATATGATGAGACACGAAAAAATTTGTAACCTGTAGTAAAGCAGTTAATAATGAAATTGTATAACACTGTCAGAGAAAAATATTCAAATACGATGGCTTCAAATGTAAGTTCAAAGGAGCACTGTAGACTTATTATAATTTTTTAACAAATTATATTTAATTGAAAATTATGAAAAGAGATTATTCAGTTTAATGTCAAACTTCCTGATTCTTAAGCATTTTTTTCCACCATAATTGTAAAATCACTGCCTGTACTGCAATGCTTGGGTTCTTAATCTCAATCATTTTGATATCATAGAGTATTCATTAACCTTTATTTTCAGCTTTTCTAGAGAGCTACGTGTAAATGTACCTCTATTTCAAAATACTAATCATTTCTACATTTTCCACCCTGTAAGTATTTTAGTTTAATTAAGTTTGAAGTTTGAACTCTGGAAATATAATTCGAACCTTCATTTTTTTTCTGGAATCAATACGTCAAGATATCTGACGTATTGATTCAAGTGTCTCAAGATACCTGATGTTTCGACACTATTTTCATCATTTAATATTTTTTTTATGTTCTCTTTTTTGATTAATACAAATATAACTTAATTTTTTTTTAAATTTTCATATTTATTATTAAGCAATTTATTAGGACTATAATTTCGCTATTTGCATTGGAAGAGCTTCATATAAATAGAAAAGAATAAAATAAAAATATAAATAAAAAATAAATAAATAAATAAATGAAATTAGCACTTAAAAAAACTTCTCTTTGAAGTTGAAACCAGATTATTATTGTGTCTTTAGTGTATAATTAAATCCTTAATTTTTAATCAGGTGTACCGGCTATTTATTTATGACATCAAAAAAAAAAAAAATAATAATAAGCATTAAATTTGTAAAAGAATTTCTGTGACTTTAATGACTCGTTAATAAACTACTAATAAACAACTCTAACTAATCCCCCTCAGGGATAGGGGTTTCACTGAAACTGAGATGAATCAATAATAGACGAAAAATATGACACCCCCTTTAAGTAGGATGGGGGGATGAAACTTTACAAAGTTACCCTCTTTGACTTATCGTATTGAATCTAAATCCTACTAATTAACATGGAGCACAAGGGATTAAGTCATAGATATTGAAGCATTGCACAAAAATGCTATTATTTCTCCGTTATTTTTTTGTTTGTTTTTTTTCGAAAATGTTTCTTTGTACAAACCATATCTTGATTCAAATATTTACATTTGTTTTATGTCCAACCAGCAAAAATAACCAGACCTTTAACCAGGATGAAAACTTAAGTAATTAGTGTTGTTTCAAACGGTCTTAAATTCGATTTGTTTTTTCCAAAGCATTTATTACAATTCTGAGGTTGACATCTACCAATTGGAACAATTAGAATATCCAAATTTTATCCAACAAAGTTTGTAACTTGTTTAAAACAACAAGATTTTGCCGATTCTTTGACTGATGTCAGGTCGTAACTGAGATCTCAAAACAACACATTCAGCTGAAACTTGAGCTTTTATCCTATCATCTTTTTATGTTGTATGTCGTAAATTTCTTAGTTAATTTGTCAAACAGACAAATAAAGCATGGAATAAAATTTTAACACGTATAATATATCATTGCGATACCGCTTTGTTATAAGTAATTCTTGATTATCTGAAAAGCGTTTTAATCATTAACAGATGATTAAAAGTACTGTAACTATTGAAAAAATATTTAACGTGCACACAATTATATTAACGAAAAAAGAATACACCTAGTGTACATAAGTGCACAACGATTTCGCACACTGAGCTATCATCGATGGGAATCCGGGATAGCTGATTCGTCCATATCACGACTCTTATCCTTATTGATCCTTTTGTTGTTTAGTTTATATTTAATCTTTGAGCCCTATTGTTGTAATGACAAAGAGTTTGAAGCTGTGAAGTTTATAGTCTATTTTTATTCTTGCTGGTTTTATTTTTTCATTGGATACTACTACCGGGAGCGAAAGTGGTAACCTTCCATAGAGTTCTGAGCCTATCATCGAGGTTATATCCGGATGACATGTCTTAATAAGGACGAAACAGCTCTCCCGGATTTCAATCGGTATGCGAAAGCAAACTTATGTGCGTTAGATAGATTTTTTTTTTTTTTTTTTGGTTAATCTAAACATTAACCAAAAACAAAATCCACCTAATGCACCTAAACATTGTTTCGACTTACAGAATCTGAATCATTTGCAAATAATAATTGAATACTTGAAACAACAGCCAAAATATATTAGCATTTTTGGTTAAACATCTCCTTCTCCACCACTTCTCAATATCATAGGAAGAAATAAAAAGGATTGAAATAAAAGAATTCTTGAATTCAATTTTAAGTCGAAATGTTTATGTCATGAAAGTAACTCAAAAATCATATTTCCCAAAGTGCTTATACTTCTGTATAAAAAAGAAGTCTTTTATTTATTTTGGTACATTTAGCGTTTACTGCTAAGATTCCAGGATCATAAAACACCGAATATTACAGTATTGTTACCTGGTAAAAATAACGTGAGCAGAGAGAGGTTAACAAGTAACAAATCTAACTCTTTATTCATACAAACAGAGCTGTGCATATACATGACATCGGATTGCAAGAGCCAAAACCAATCTTATCTCGATCCGCCTGTGCTGGGGGACCAATCAGATGAGATCTTGATTCTAGGAACCGTCGATGCCGATAACCTCTTGACCTTATTCTTAATCCCCTGAACTATACATCAATATTATTAATAACTAATATGTTTAAAAAAAATTTAATTCCTGTGAAAACCACATCATACTTTAATCGGATTCCTTACGACGTTAGCTATAGGTTAATAACTTTATGTTAATCAAACATATTTCGAAATATTGAAATTCATATAGTAATTTTAAAAAAAATTAGAAAAGTAAAATCTTTTATTGTTTTCTTGAATACTCTCCTCAGACGGTGGACGCTTGAGAGTAATGGAAGACATTAAGATCCTAACACTATTCCTTCCATTTTTCTTCTTGTTTAGTGGCTGTTAGCTTTTTCTTCTATACATTTATTATAAATTCTACATTTTTCAAACATCTACAAGGTGTCCCATAAGTCTGGACCCATAGGGTGTAATGAGGCAGAGCATCGTCCTGTTCAAACCAGGTTGGGAAATCCCCTTCTGGGTTTAAGATTGATGGTTTCTCATGGAGCATTGTCATGTATGTAAAATTCAAGGAGATGGGATCTGTGGTAGATAAACCTCGCAGCGGACCACCAACATCAACAGATGAACAGACAACTTCTCTAAAAGCTCTAAGAAGTTCCTCCGCAGATTATCCGCAGAGACAGGGGTCCCTAAAAGTCCATATACCGAATTCTGAAAAGCAGTAAATGGCATCCGTACAAGATGCAGTTGTTACAAACATTAAGTGAGAATGATCCCAATCGGAGAATCGAATTATGCGATTGAACTCTGCCACAGTGTGTTTATTATCACTTTTCCGTTTACTATCCTGTTTAGTGACGAGGCCAATTTTTACATAAAAGGTGAAGAAGAAAAACACACATTACTGGTCACCATAAAACCCCTATTTGATGCGGGCTTCTAAGGCACATGATGACGATCGCCTCAGGGTTTGGTTTGGGATACGGAATGATCGAATTATCGGTTCTTTTTTTTTTCAGCAATCTGTGACAGGACAGACATACTTGACAATGCTCCAGGAGGAAGAATTACCATCAATCTTAATCCTAAAAGGTAATTTCCCAACCTGATTTCAACAGGACGATGCATTGCTGCATTGCACCCTATGGGTCCAGACTTATGGGACACCCTGTATTATTAAAAGAAATGCATTGTACCAGAGTCTTCTTCTATCAGCATAATTAAGCAACACAAAGCTCATACCTTTCCTATCCCTCCACTGTACGAAATGATTCTCTTGTTCTTCATTTATTTTTAAATTTTCTTCTCATCTTTATTTACTAATTTTAGTTGAGCTGCTGCATGAGACTCCTTTTCTGAATGTTAGTTGGTAAGGAAACGACAGTAGCAGATTGCCTTTTTTTTCCATAGAATTCTAGTACATAGGCTGGTCTGAAACAGATATTGGGTATATTATTATGTAATTTAAATATTCTATAATTTGGATCCTTTCTTCTACAGTCAATAGACGTCCTTTTAAATCTGAAAGGTGCGATAAATTTTGCTCAGTCATAATCTACTTTTAATTTCAACATTGTTCCAAAATTAGCATAAACATTTTACAATAACTGTTTTTCAAGTTATCAAATTTTGAACTTTATAAATTAAGGTATAGTTTTTATATTTGAAAGTTTGATTGAGTAACTCTAGAGAAATGTCCTTTTAAGTAATTGAAATCATACGAACCTTAACTGTCGATCAATATGAATGTTTATCTGTAATAAAAGTAAAACTTTTCAGTAGTTCACCAATATATGATAGAAAGGAGTACATCTAAAACTGTGCATTAGATATAATATATTCAGAGATGATTTCTATGTTCATAATGATTTCAGGCAAGAATATTGGACGATATTGGACTCCAAAAGTTTGATTTACTAAATTTATAAATCGATTTTAAGATTCAATTGGGGCAGCTTTCCTCTGTGAATCTCTCTTCACATTTATAAAGTATAATTTACACTGTTCGACACTGAAATTGCCTCACTCAGAAAAGTCAGCGTTTTGATGGATTGAATTGCAAAAATAAAAAAATTAAACACTTCACTGAAATTTTTTTTATTTTAAGTTTCTTATTTACGTGCTGGGTCCGACAGTGTAAGTGTATAGCTCTTGATTTTTTTCCATTTTTTTCCAGGCTTAGGATAGCCTGAACTAAACATCTGTAGAATTAGGACTGGGGTCTTTGCCGGTTTAAAGGCTACCGAGTCTCGGACTGACCTTCTCACCATAATTTGCCCCAATCATCAAGAAGGAAGTCTGTATCTTGCGGGTCCCACTGGACATTTTTTACTCTAAAATCAGCTTAAATTTCAGTAAATCAGCAGCTCATAAAACTGATGTATGTTTCTTTCTAATAAATGACACCAACAATGAGTTAGATACATTAATGTAGTTAGATACATTAATGTTTTAAGATAGTTATAGCTAATATTGATAATAATGTCTCTTTTTTACATTCCATTAGAATATTCAAAAATTGATTGCTGATATACAAAATCCGTTCTTATGTTTACATAAGAGAAAAAAAATCATCAATATCCCTAATCTAATTAGGGTTTCAAGAAATTTAAAAAAACTATAATTTAATTAAGACAGCAAGTCATGTCTAAGGCTGGTTTAAAAGCATTGTTTCAAAGCAATGAAAATTTTCTGCTTAAAATCAGATACGTTAGAATGTGAACTTCTTAGTCACGTGGCGAATGTCAAGTGGAGAAATGTAAATAATCGTTTGGGTTTTTTTGGCAAATTAAACAATTCTATCTGATATAATCTTACAATTTTTTATTTTTTTTACTTTTACTCGCTTACAAGCAGACTCATACTTAGCAACTCAATGAACTCATATTTATAATTAAACATCTCGATTAATTATCAAGCTTTTTATAATTTAAACAGAAGGCTACTCTCCAAGTATATCTGTAATTATAAGTTGAATTTCAAAATGAAATGCGAACATGGAGTTCTTAATTTTCTATTTGTCCTTTGCTTCTACATTATTTACTTCAAATATTTCCACTAACAAAACTTTCATCACCTCATTATAATTAACTTAATGTATCTTAATTCCTTCAGATGGATCTTCAGATCTTTTAAAACCGTATTTATATATTTATTATTTTAATATAAATGTAAATTAATGTACTCCAATATCGAATTATATAAGTTTAAATAATTAAAATAAGATACATTATTTGTAACTTTAAATATTCTGATTGTGATAAATTCTCTAAGGAAAAGAAAATGCAGATGTCGAAAATGCTTTTCAGTTACTTTGTCCAAATCTCATTCTCGTTAAACAAAAAAAAAAAGATGGGAACGACAGACCCTCCGAAAAGCAGTGCTGACCTTTGAACTCGGCTTTTCTTTCTCATTTTAATATGAGTCCAGAATCACTCGCATTGCGACCGAAGAGAAAAGAAGTAAAAAGAGAGAGAGAGAGAAATAGAAAGAAAGGAAGGAGGAAAAAACGCCATATTTATCTGCGGCTAATGCATTTTATATGAAAAGGAAGTGCAGAATGCCAAGGTGAATCAAGAGTGATCACCGGGATGGCAATTCCTCGCCTGATTTGCATGCATGGTTCCATAGGCATTACTCAGGTGATGGATGGTGTGTGTGTCCTAGAGCAAGAGTTAGATGGAAAGGAGAAGAAGCAGTCTGCATGTATGTGTGTGTGTGTGTGGCTCCACAGAAGTGACTGGCGACTAATAGCTCGCGGGGAAAATATGAACTGCCAGTGAACGCTAACAGGGTCCTGGATGAATTTCAGCTAGGAAAAAAAAAAAAAAAAAAAAAGCAGGACGACAGAACGATTCTGTGGAATCTAAGCGACAAGGGATTGGGGTGGAACGCGGGAAGGTATATTCCATTTTTTATGATGCCCTTCTCAAAAAAAAAAAAAAAATTGCGAAAGAGTTTGCATCAACATGCCTTTCTGTTTTCCCCTTCATCCATATTTTTAATTGAAATTTCATAAACCTTCTGGTTAAATATGAAAAAAAAAGAATCCTAAAAGTTACTAACAGTTGCAGAATTTCAATCATTCAATTGAAGAGGAAGTATAATCCTTAGAATATAAATCCAAACAATTTATCTCAATAAAATAATATTTGCTAGTATTTATAAGTCCATGCCCATTTTAAGACAATTAGAAAAATCGTGTTACTTCAATTTTGAAATCAATTTTTGAAATTGTTCAATGTCCACAGTGGTAAATAAATATAATTACGAATTATAAATTAATTATTTTTATAGTTTATTGTTAGTTTGAAATACTTTGCATATTACATATATACAATATTTTTTTCTAATTTCTTAGTTTCATTTAATGTTACTTTGCATTAAAAATTTGTTTTACTAACTAACATGCAATTAATTACTGTATTACAAGATTATACACATGCATACATACTTAACTATTCAAAAAAGTTTTAGGGCACTGACATGACTACAATGATTAATTTTTCTAAAAGCATAGCAAAATGAGTCATTTGGTCCATAAAAGGGTAAGAAAATTATCCCTTTTTTAGCGGTCCCATGTTACAGTTAACATAGACAACACAAAAGTAATAGCGGTTCCCTGTCTATCACACTGTATAGTTTGGTCACACTCTGTAGCGGCCAAACGATTAGATATATTAGAATGAAACCTTCATCATTGTGTTCAGCATCAACAGTAGGTGCCCACGTAAAAAAAATCAGACCTGTAAGACGCCTCACTGACCCCCCAAATTGACGTTTTCCATAACAGTGTTAGTAATAATGATAACAATTAACACGGCAATAATAATGATGCTTCATACATAACAGGACGTCATTATTAATATTTACAAACATATTGTTTCATAAATTCTTTAACATATCCAAATGATGCACTATAAGCATTGTATTAGCGGCCCCTAGATTACAGCTTGCCTGTAAAACATAAAGGAACGGTCTTGCATTTATATCCTGTATGCTCTTGCTTTTAATTATTTTGTTTACACAATTGTCCATATTATGGGGCCGCTTTGCTTTTGGCACTGTCTAAAAGCATTAATTACCTTTTTTAATGAGTATAGTTTTTACTTAACCAAAGTCCCGCCGATAAATACAAAGCAATAAAAAAAATTCAAGCTACACAAACAAAAATAGTAAAGTACGGTACCAGTAAAAAAAAAATAAGAAAGAAAGAAAAAAGTACAATCCATCATCAATTAGAAAGGCGTATTAGTTCTATCAGGCAACATTCACTTACTAAATAACGTTATGCTCCTTAATGATACCCACTTCATTTTTCGACAATATGTAGTCTTTGGTTAAATACAATAAAAGCGATCCTAAAAGTTACTAACAGGTCCTGCAGTTTCATTAGGCTACAAATCTTTGAAGTTGACTACTGAGGACGTGGAAGTTTCTTATTGACAGATAAAATGGTAAGAAGAAATCTGGAGAAGATAAATAAGGAGAATAAGGTCATAACTAGTTCCACATAACATGGAAAGCACGTTTTGCAGGTATTGTTATTATAAACGAAGATTCAACAGAAGATTCGACAGTTGGCTAATTATCGTATCACCGATCTTTTAGATAAGTTAGACGAATTGAAATGGTAAATACACAGTAGTGCATTGTTTTACAAATTTCAAATGAATCAACAGTAGATAAAGTGAATTTTAAAAAAATGAGAGCAAAACATAATTATAATCTGTTGTTCATTTCTTTCCAATTTTATCCACGTCCATTAGGATTGATAATGGCGGATTTAGGATACAGTTTAGCTTTGATATTCTGGTTAAGTTGAAGAAATTGAGATTTCTACAACAACACTCTAGGGTCTCATTGAAAATTTTTAAACGTAATGTCCAAAGCCTTCCTATAGGGCCATCATTCTTTCCCTACACTTTCTTGCTTATCTATGTCTAAATAACACATCCTTTTATGTTTTGATGCATTTCTTTAACTTTGACGCGAATTCAAAAATCTTCAGAATTGTAGTTACATTATAAACTATAAATTTCAAAGTATAATTTTATCTCTTATTTTTCTTTTTTATTGTACCATTTTAATACAGAACCAAATTCACTTATCAAAAATATTACTTGTATTTGGATAAAAGTCAGCAATTAGCGATTTAAACATATTTCAATATTTAACAGGATCATTAAATGTTCATCTTTTATAAATAACTCAAAGAATCAAACTTGGCCTTTTTCAGTTAACTACCTAAGGAAAGTTAGAATTGTAAAACAATCTGTGTTTGTGTCCTTCCATTCTAATTACTTTTTGAACCAGGGATCTTCTTGAAATTTGATGGGAATATTTAAAGACAAGCAACGACTTTAGCTGTTGAAACTTGCCATTCAGACTTACAATTGGCTGACATTATTTGAATGTGGAATCATGGAGCTGGCATAGAAGTTTTCTCTGTTTCCTGTGTTTGTCTCACCCTTATTCTCTTTCTCTACTTCTTACTGTCTTTGGCATTGATCTTTTTCTGGGTTTGTATAATAATACTAGCCTCAGTGATAGTATGGTTCGAAATAAAAGTTAAAAAAAAAAAGAAAAACTTTTGAAACTTAAAAGTTTAAAAAAAATTTTGGTATGGATTCTCGTGGAGAAATTTGTGGTTAAAAATGAAATATTCCTATAAGAAAAAAGGCTTAATAGTAAAATAGACAGTAAAGGAAATAAGATAATATATTATTATCAGAGGATTTCTTTTGGATTTTCATCAATGTTTAATAAAGCATGATAATCCATTTTAAATATCCGCTTGTTTTCATTCATTAAAGTCCCTTGGATTTAAATGACTTAAGTACTTGAGATCTAATTTTCAGCAAATGAAATATTTAAGGATATGTTTTTGGTATTACAATTTAAAACTAAGAAGATCTTTGCTTTGTAATGATTTTACCACTTTACAAAGAAAATAGAAAATACAATATTTTAAGAAAAGCAGACTTTATGTTCTTTCAGGATTTTTTTTTCCTAGTTGTTTTAGAGCATAAAAGTTATTAACTTTTAAATGGCAACTTTTTTCGTTGCAATCTCCAAGAAAAACGTACTTCTCACTTTATTTAATATTGGTCTTGTGAAAAAGGAAGAAAGAAAAAAGATAAGTTGTGATATGCATCTAGTTTAATTGGGTTCACCTTATTAGAAGGTGGTAACTTTTTTCCTCCTTCCTCACCCACTTCTGTCCATATGGAGGTATTCGTGTTTCTTGTGAGCTCAAGGCGACCCACTACCTTTATTTATGCCCTTTGTTTCCAATCTGCTTATTATCTTTCTTAATTGGGCCTCCAAGCCTAGCTCCCGTAATAAAAACACGTAATGTTTGCTATAATTAAAAATCCGCTTTTACTCCCAGATGTAATGGTTTGCGACTATTTAAGTTAATGAGTTTTACGAGCCGGGATAGAGCTGAAAAAAAGTGATAAAAATTATGAGCAGATTTTTCAGGCGACCGCAAACACCGATGACAGCTTTATACCCTCGATAGCAGAAGCCTAACGACAGAAGCCTAAGCGTCATCACCTACAACCTCAACGCGTCGTTTTCTTATACAAAGGATCCATCTTTTCCACCTACAACCTCTGTTGCTTTTAGTCGGACGAGAAAACAAGGAAATGGTGCTCAGACGATGTAGGGAAAAAATGACAAACAAATACGGTGGACGATCTTAATGCTGGTGACGCTACAACAACAAAAAAATAAAAATGGGGGAGAAGTGTTCTGGCGCTTTCGACAACTGGACTTGTTAATTAGTAGAAAACATTTCGGCAGCGTTGAGATGCGGTTAGGATGTGGCAGTTAAAATCGCAATGTGATAATTATAGACGAAAAAAAAATTTTCTTAATAAGAAGGGAGCAAATGGAAGTATACGGAAAACAAATGCTGTTATGTTGTCTTAGTGAGTTGATCCATCTTCGAGAGGAAGTTTCACGAAGAAATTAACATAAAAAAAAAGGAACGAAATAAGAGAATTTAAGAAACAAGCGAAGCAAAACCTAAAGAAAATTCAAGGACATATAACTATTTTATTCTAAAACTTATAGAAATGCAGTTAAAACGAAAACTCAAACTAGAAAGAAAGAAATATATAAAAAAAAAAAACCACCTATGCAATTATTATAGACTTCAAGTACTTGCGGAATACCTTAAGAGTTTTATTAAACTTAGGAATACCTTAAGCATTTTGTTAACCTTAGGCAGTTACTAAAATAGTCCTTCAAACTCACCAAGTAAAGTTTAACCATGTCTTGCACTTTGCCACCAAATTCTTGAAATGTTTCATTCATTATTATTTGAATATTGTCTCTTTTATAATCAGTGTTTTTCAGGGGAAAATACATCAACTTAAATGCTTGGGTCAAGTTAATGTTTAGTGTAAAGATTGGTCATAAGAAAAGGATAATTGGTGATATTTCGTGAGAGTGAAATTTTGTAATATTTTATTTAATTAAAATAATTAAATAGAAGCTTTTCTGAAGCATTAATGTGTTACGAGCATTTTCTTGTCATCCAAAAACAAAATCCAAAAGTAATAAAATTGCAGCAGGTATAAAATTTTGTCTTGAGAAAGGTCCAGTAGCTGAACTCGTAAGGAACTGGGTTCGATCCCCAGTAGTGATTGAGAAGTTTTTCCTTTGTTTTTTTTTTGTTTTTTTTCCCTCATGTGGTTCCAAGGGTTTACCCAACCTTTTGAAAATAGGTATCCCATTTATGATATACAACTAAAATGTCTTCTTAAAATTCCTTTCTTTAATCACGATATTTTATAATATAAATTTGGAGTAAATTACAAATTGAATAGGAAATGTCAGCAAATTGTTACTAAATAGTATTGTAAACACGGACGGTTCATATATTGTTGGTAAGTGTTGTAAACACGGAAGGAAAGCCCCTGTATTGTTTCTATGGGTTGTATTATTAATTTTTAAATGTATCGTAATGAATTCTGGAGGAAGAAGAAAGATTTCTTGTTCTCAATTTAACCTGAAAAAGTTTTCTATTGAAGAAAACTTAATATCGTGAATAAAGAAAGGAATGTTAAGAAGACATTTTAGTTGAATATCGTGATTGAATAAGATTATCGTTTTGGAGACTAGGCATCCCATTTCTTTGCCGGGAATAAAAGGATGATGAAAGTTGAGGTGACCAGTCAAAATTATTCTCCCGCGACCCTAAGAGCCATTTCGGCGTGTTGGGGGATTCTTCAACTAAATAATAAATGTGTATTAGGTGTAATACATTCTCATCACATACATAGAATAAGTATTTTATTCTTTTATTTAAGCGTAACGAGAAATAGAATATTTCGAGAAAAAAACTACTTTAACCATAATCACAACTATTTATTGATAGGATTTATAAGGAGTGAAATAGGAGTACAATGTATTCAAATCCTAGATACCACTTTTGATGTAATCTCAAACACAACAAAGAGCTCAAAACATTGAAAATGGATAAAGAAGTTACAGTTAAAAGTACAGTCAATATTTCAAGAGAACAACATTCTTCTAAATTAATGTTAAATTAAACTTTTAAAACACTTTAAAATTCATCAGTTGTTACGAGTGAATTTGAATCGTTAGCATGAAGCTATTTATTTGAAAGAGATTGTTAACAGTGTATGAATATTTTACATAAATTTCTCAAATATTTTTCTCTAGAATTAGAGGCATAGCACAGTAATAATATAAGGGATAAAAACGTATGTTGCATGAATTACTGTTTTATATGAATCCTCGGTTAAACTTGCGAACCCTGTCTGTGTTAGGACTATATTCAAGATGGCGGACAGGTTTGAAAGGTTTAAAATTGTTAGGAAATTTACCAATACATATATCCTGCAGCTGAGCAGACCTAATCTAGCCTAACCTACAGATAAATGTAGTAAACGATTCGGTCCTAGTGACCTCATTACCATGAAAGTTGTTTTGAAAGCCGTACGAGGGTGGTGTATCGCTCCGCGCGATGACTTACGAGGGGAGCTGGATACGCAAGTTTAACCAAATCCTCCTACTTATTTAAGTAGATAATGTACAAAATAATTAAGATTCGATTAATAAACAAACATTACGTAGCCTGCAATTTCAACGTGTTAATATTTGGATTGTTTTTTCTGTTGCTAGTTTTTACTCCTTGTAAGATACGAAAGCATCGAGTGAAAAAGAAAGAAATACGAAGGAATTAAACGAAAGACGAAAAATAATACATCATTCTTATTAAAAGAAAATATCGCTGTAATACTGTGGAACGATTCAATCCAAAAGTTACTTAATTTAAAAAAAATAAATTAAAAACAAATTTTTACTTAATAAAAAAAGCCAAACTCCACCGATGACAGACTCAGAAGGTGCGATAGGTTAAGAAGTCAAGGGTGCGAATTCTTTCTTTTAGCGCTGTGCCTTCGTTTGTTACCCATTTCTTAGAATCATTCAAGGCCGTAAAATCTCTTTTTCAAGAAATTAAGATATCTATGTAGGTTTTAAGTCTCTTTATTTTTATTAGAAAATTGTCTTTTTAAAGCATCACTT
Organism: Thereuonema tuberculata; assembly: GCA_023159025.1. Classification (NCBI taxonomy): domain Eukaryota; kingdom Metazoa; phylum Arthropoda; class Chilopoda; order Scutigeromorpha; family Scutigeridae; genus Thereuonema; species Thereuonema tuberculata. The sequence goes on from JAFIDM010012231.1 coordinate 84,143,124, forward strand.
CCCCAAACACGAAGGAATCACAGGAGATGGAGGTTCCTGCAATTGCTAACCTACTAGAATGTCTGCTGCTAGATCCTATTATATTTTTTTTTCACAAAACTTATCAGAATAAAAGAGTTTGTTTCTCGAAATAGCCGACAGAGACGAATGGGTATCCTTGCCTTTGGCAGCTTAGCTCCGACCTGTCCATCCATTTCATCTGAATCTCTCGACCGCAATGTGTCACTCAGAAATTGGGCGTCCCCCATTTCGAACCCATTCGCCTGAAAAGCCCTTCTCATGGGGTCAGTCCCACCCCTTCCCACTCGGATGGAGGATTATCCCCGATGACACTTCGCTTTGCCGGATTGGAACTCGGACTATCTTAAAAAGACAATTTATTATCATTAAATTTTCTGATACAAATAAAAAAAAACAACCCTTGCGTAGCAAGAAAACGTTAATCGATTAAATAAGGAAAAAATATAAAATGCGTTCATTATTTCTTTTTTTCTCTAAATTTTAAAGCTGAAGTTTCAGATGACAAACAAAACTAATTTTACACAATCAGAATATAACAAATCTATTAAAGTATTCCGTTTATTAAGAGTTTCTCCTTTCATTAGATCAGAGTTCCTAAACTTTTGATTATTTTCTTTCAGATTTTTGATGGTTTGAAAATCAAAAAAATTGTATCAAGGGTCAAATATTTCTTCAATTCCATTAGTTTTTTTCTTAATGCTAATCATTGCGCCGTTAAATCCGAAACCGAACTTAATATAGTTTTTCGTTGCTCCTTTTCCTTCAGTGCTATTTAATCTAAGACATCTCAGAAAACTATATGACATTATATATTATCTCACATTTGACTTCTTTAATCTTTAATCAGTTAGATTAGAGTACCTTATAATCATGAGGGAAATAGTTGATTTTCCTGGTACTATTTGCGGAAGTGTATGACGTGGTCTTCAGAAAAATAACAGTTCGCCATTTGATCAGACCAAAACGCAGATAGAAAACCAGGAATCAAGCAAAAAAAAATTGCCTAGTTGACAAGCTGTTTTTATCTGTGTCAAAAAAAAAAAAAAAAACCCTGTAGTATTTCTGAATTTGTTTCTTTCTTTATTTGTTCAAAAACAAGCACTAATTATTGAAATTCCTAAATACGGAAGCCACTTAATTCAACAAATAATTTCTTTTAACTCTCGTTCAGTTTTCAAAATAACCACCTCGAGAAACCAACACGTTATTAGAGAGTGTATACAAGCAGTTTTGGGTCAATTCTTTCTTCTTCTTTTTTTTTTATCAGTAATGAGAGAAGAAACAGTTTGAACTAAAAATAAATGGTTGCAGCAGTTAATACTGACTTAGGTGTAATGGCTAAACCCTTTCTGAACATATTTAATTGGATGTCAACGTCAGTGGCGAATGCCATCCATTATGGCGCAGTGTGTCATCCCCCTATCGTGCCAAGATGGTCTGCAACCCTCGCCTCATATTGGAAAAAAAGGGTATTCCTGATCTGCATACTAGGCTCGTTTGGTTGTCCTATCTAAACCCTCCCCTCCTCGCAAATCCCCCTCCCTCTATCTACCCCTTCACGGCCCCGAAAAAAAAATTGCCTGAAACCCTTACTTCAATATTTTATAGCGAAGGGACATTGCCCGCGCAATAGATGAAGGGTTGAGGATTGTGTATTTTTAATGTCAACATTTTCTACATGCACAAGTTCATTTCAATATCGAACTACAATATATCTTATTGGTCTTAGTCGTTCTTACATTTGTAACATTTATTAAAAAATTAATTAAAGATTAATTTTGATATTTGTAACTTTAATTTGTTTTTGCGTAACTAATAATTTATTATTGACAAAAAAAAATGAAGATTTATTTAAAATAGCTAATAAAAGTATTTATTTTTGATAAAAATTTCAGTAACAGAAATTTCAGTAACAGAATTCATTAAGAAATCTTTTGAAACGAAAAATAAAGATTAAAAATGCTGCACTTACATTTTATCAGTTGCATATTGTATTAATTTTTAATCTACCAGTCATTTTGTAATCTATTTTTCTATTTTTTTATATTTTAAATATTGATTCATCATATATTATTCACTGAAGTATTAGGTAAAATTAAAAAGCTTAAAAAAAATCATTTTGGTTTATTTGAAAGTAGATATATGATTTTAATGCTAATTTTGCTTTGTTATTATTTTTTTTTCGTAATTTACTTTTGGAAGGGGTTTATTTTCATTCAAATAAGAAATTAAGATAATTATTAAGAATATAATTTTAATTAGAATATAAATATAAAGAATTAAACTGGATATAGGTTTTAATTTTAAAAATGTTTCTCAAATCCAAATTCCAATTGAAAATAAATTTAAAAAAAATTTTCTTAACGAATTACTCCGTTTTTTCTCCCACTTTTTTTTTTGTTTCTAAATTTTTCTAAATTTGTATCTATTAATGAAGTAGATATCTTATATAAATTTATAACTTAAAAATTCCATTTTTTTTTTTTTTGCTATATTTAATATATCTAATTGTCAGTTTCAAAAAACTTTTTTTTTTTTAAATTTTAAACTATTATTTAGTAAACAATTGACGAAGAAAAAAATGGCTTCCCCGAATTTGAATAAACTTTTATAACAAATGTATGTAAAATTTAAAATTAATCTCATTTTCATAATGTGAGATTTTCATACATTTTCATTGATTTATTTCCTGTATTTAAATTTTAAACCAAATAGAAAAGAAACTCAATAAAACCAGTGTGGAAGAGGATTTACTTTGAAAAAATCTGTGTGGATTTGGGCCTCTTTTTACCCTTCCTTTCATTTATTATGTAAATGGAAACAAGCTCAATCCCTTCGACCCTCACATAAAAACGATTTTCGGACGCGTGGGTGATCAACGAGGCGAGGGGGGTTTTCAGACCAACCCTTTTTCCAGCTTACGATTTTTTTTCAAGTTAAATAAAAAAAAAAGGTGGTTTTTAAAGAAAGAAATGTGGACTTCCATGTTAGTTTTCAAAAGTAAATGTTTGATTTTAAAAGTTTTACTAAATTATATTAGTGAACCTAATTAATTGCAAAGTAATTTTAAAGGAAAATTCAGCATTATTTTTAGTTAATAGTTGAATTTTTTTTTTGTTAGAAAATTTTTTATCTTTTATTTCTCTAAATTGAATGGAAATACCCTTATTTTTTGCGTTTTTCAGGGATAACAAGACAGGGATAGTTAAAATAACGTAGTTCTTTGTGTTTTTTATTTGGGGGGGGTTACATGGGGGTTACATAGCCATATTTTAAACTGCCAGAAATACATTATCCTATAAACACAAAATCGTACAAATGAGAAACGTATAAACAAGATTTCAATGTGTTTATTATTACTTAATGGATAGTAAACTATTTTTCATATATGATTTAAAAAGTGTTGTAGTTATTTCATTGACTACTACAATATCAATAAGAGGAATTATAATCTGAGTTAGTGAAGTAAGATGGTTATCGAAAAATACAGATTTTTTTTTTAAGAAAAAAAAGGCATACTGAAATATAGATGTTACTGATAGTAGACCATACACAATCTGCAACGTTTGTATTTTGTAAAAGTAAAATATTCAATGATTGATAGCTGCTTCAAATAGCATTTGTTTTTGGGGGTTTTTTTTGCAATTATAATTACTATAATTTTTCCCAAAAAAAGATATTAAGGAAAAGTCAAAAATTTAAAGTGTCAAATTTGGTTAGGATTTTCAAAGCTATAATACAAAGTCGTCATTGAAAAAAATAATCACTAATCAACAATAATAGAAGTTAGCAGAATAAAAAACAAAATAAGTGATAAAGATGATATTGTTGAAATTAACTTTTGCATACTTACATACTATCAGGACCCATATTCTGGTAAATCATTAACCCATCCAAATGTGTAATAAAAATAGGTCTTACGAATTACCTGATATCGTTTGGAAATAATAAAAAAAAAGAACATTTCCTTTTAATTAAAACTAGGTTAGGTTAATTGAGGTGTGCTCCTTTCCAGGATGTTTCGTTAGGAAATACGATAGAAAAAAAATGCTGTACTTTCCATTTCGAAATGACCAGCGGTATCATAAATAATGGCAACTAAAATTTATATTTTTTATAAACTAAAATAAACAAAACATAGAATAAATGAAAACGCAAGAAATCGATTATAAAAAATTGATAGTACGTAAGTACCAACTTTTGTTTAAAATAAGCTAAATATCTAAACTCCTGTGTAATTTCACTGTTTAACTGATAATTATATATTGATGTTTATTACATGAATAAACGGTAATCTGAAATTTGAATTGGCATTTTCAGGCAGTGATTTGTTCTTTACATTGGTTTCAAATTTCATATCACTGTCCGGCTATATATATATATATATATATATACAGGGACTGATCAGGACGATAAGTGTTAGTAGAAATCCTGATATATTAAAACCTTTCTCGAAAAACAAATATACAAAAATAATTTCTAGCCCTTGATTGCATTTTGATTTCTTATTTTGTTTTATTATTGACATTTTATAAAGGAATTAGATTATTCCAAAATAATTAATTTTTAAGGTAAAGAAAAAGATAATTAATAATCATTTAATTATATTTTGTTGAAATATTTAGAGATATTTTCTAAAAATAAGATTCTTCAGTTTTAAAAAAATTAAACAGAAAAATTTGTATTAATAGAAAAAAAAATTATTATTAATTAAAAAATTTAACAATTTCATTAGATGATATTAAACTAGCATCTTATTGTTAAAATCAAGAGAATTAGAACTAGTTAAGAAACTATTTGGTAATATTATTAAAGCTGTTGCAAAATTCAGAAAGGTTAATTTTCGATATTGCTTCCGTCGCTGAAGAACCCCTTTGACGATATAAATGCAGAGCTTTCGGCGAAGAACGGCAGATATAATGGAATCATCCGTCGTGCTCTGCAATAATTACCTTCCGCTATATCTAACCCTTGACTTGTTAATTCATCTCGTAATGATCAAACACCATCTTTCCCATTAGATGAATGGCAACTCTGCTCCATTAACATTGCCATTACTGTAGCATTGCAGACTGCCAAGGTTGTCTTACAAGATAGCTTTCTTTCCTTATCACAATTGTGTTAATTTAATGAATTCTGTAATACATAGAAGGATAGACGAAATTAGTTCGAAAAAAAAATTAAAACACAAACAGGCGGATTCACTTTGAATTGGAATTTCTATTGAAAAAAAAAAAAATCTTTCTCTCCTCGCAACATCTATCTATCTATTATATTTGTTTTTGGTTGGATGGTTTGCTTCTCTCTCCCCTCACTTCTGAAGACTTTTTTTTTTTTTTTGGTGAAGGTCGACCTCCTAACTTACCTACTCCCTTCGTTAAAATAAAATCCTCAAACAACACAAGTCGCAAAAAAAAAAACAACAACTTAAAATTGAAGTTGGGACAGTTTTTGTATATATTTCTTTACATATAGTAAATATAAATCAGTTCTTACCTCTGATAATAAAAATTTATAACTCAGAATATTGTAATATTAGTTGATAACAACACAAGAAATAAACTTTTTGGTAAAAATTTTGTAAAAGGCGATAATAGGTTAGTTCTACAAATAATCATCTTCAATGTTAACAGAAGCTGGGAAATATTTCATGTTATTACAAAATAAAGACAAAAAAAAAAAAAAAAACCACCAGTACTTACGAAAGTTTTAAATGAATAATTAAATAACCTTATCAAAAAAATTGGTCGGGAGGGGGGTAGCTGAGCAGCATAAAAGAAAAAGCGGTTTTTTAATTTATTAATTTTTTTTAATAAAGAAAAACCAAAAAAAAAATAAATTAGAATTAACCTTAATTGTATAAAATGTTTCTTTTTTCTTCACTTTGTTTATTTTATTTTATCTTAATATTTACTATTTAATTATAGTAATTTATTTATTTACTATTTCTTAAATAAATTCAAATTTTACTATTTTTTAATTTGTTAGTTTGATTTTAATAATAATAAAAGAAAGTTATTTATTAAAGCACTATTGTTATATTCTCTTTTTATCTATTTTTTTTTTTTTTTTTGTCAGATGATGAGAGTAGAAATATTGCTTATTTGTAAGAGTAGCTATATTTTGCTATTAAAGTATTCACTAAGATTAATAGATGAGGTTGTGCAAACCACAGCGAGTGCCTAAGTGTCTCCTGCCGTGCGACCGATGCCCTGTATTTCCATAAAGCCTCTCTCTGAATGACCACAGGTTGCGACACAGCATCAAGTGAACAGCATCAAAGACACTCCTTGCTCATTACTCTTGGATAAGTGTGTTTGCTCAAGAAAAACGAGAAAAAGGCCGCCGATGTAATTGTGTAAGCGAATACGTGCTCTGCATCGCAGCCACCAGTGATTTAAGGAACACCCTGTCACGACATCTCTCAACAAATGGTTACGAGAATATAAATATACAAAAAAAAAAAAAAAGCCGAGAAGAGGCTTCGGTATATAGAATTATAAATACGAAGAAAATAAAAAAAGAGGAACGAGTCGAATGAATGAATAGGATGGAAGAGGAGGTGGATACAAGCCGCAATATGAGAATTAAGACAATGACCGCCATTTCGGTGATGAGAATTGAATAGTAGGAGGATGGTGAAAAATGAGCTTGCAGTCAACTCTGGCATCTGATGACTTAATAAACGATTTCAGGTCATGACCTACCTTAGAACAAAAAAATATCAGGGGAAGAAGAATAACGATTGAGATTTCAAATGTAGATTTCAATGCCTTTAATTAAGTGATTTAAAAAACATATTATTCTTTTAAAGGCAAAAAAAAATAAAATAAAAAAAAAAACCTCATTTTGAATTGCATTTAGATTCGAAATTATTTATTTCAGTATTTATGAAGAGACGCTAAATTAACTAATAAAAAAAATGGCTGTTTATATTGGAAAATATTATAAATTCTAAATTGAAAAGTGATATGGTCTCTCTTTATAAACAGACGAGAAAAGTCTGTTTATTTTTCTACATATATTAATGTATATAAATTAAAAACCATACATTGTCCTAAAAAATCTTTTTCCTTCAAAAAAAAAAAAAAAAAAGCAAAAAAAAAAAGAAAAATATATATATATATAAAAACTATACAAAAATTAATTTAATAATAAAATAATAATAATTTTTTTTATTATAATAATAATACATATAATAAAAAAATATAATACTAATCTATACTACTAAAATCTTTTATTTCTCAGTCTTTCCGGCACAATTGCTAATTTCCTGTGAAAAAATTACTACAATGAAACGTTAGCGATGGGAATCGAACCTGCAACCTTTTGATCCGAAGTCTTAACCATTAGGCCACGGGGACTACATTCAAATTATTGTTTCTTATCACTCCCTTTATGTGTATGTGTGTGGCGCAATGAGAGAAGAGCCAGAGAAAAAAGAAAATAACTCTTTAATTTCAGCCTACTAGATTAAAATTTAAATTTCAATGTTCATTTTTTTTTAGCTTCTCTCCGTCAACAATGGCGCGCGCTATCAAGTAATGAGTTCATTCAAAAAGGAATACTTTTGCCATAACCACTTGGAATCGATTCTTCTTGGATTATCTCATACTTACCAGGGGAGACAGGGGCATGGCCTAGTTAAAATTATAATACAAATTAATTCTTAAAAAACGAAGCCTTACTGTGATCTTGTAATAGTTGTTTCGAGCATATAAGACACGCTTTAGCCAGAATTACTAAGCATACTAAGACTCAACGGAGGTAGCATACACTGAATACCTGTGACTGATAACAATCTAATAGGTTTAAAATAACTGTCCTAAGATCGCCTTAAGTCCCGGTTCTAAGGTCCATGTTATAAACTATTAACAAGCAAGCACTTCCTAATTGCGTATTAGGTGTGCTAAGTTTTGCATTTTAAGTTTAATGTAATTTCAAATGAATTACATTTAATAATAAAGATAAATAAATAATAAAGAATTTCTTTCAAAAGTAAATCTAAATAGACCTAAAAACTAATTCGAAAATATTGATAATTACTTTGAAATGTTTAAATCGATAGGTTCTTGTGAACAAATATCATTGTCATTGACCACAAATCCTAAAATTCGAGAGATTTACGATTTTATTTTGGGTTGTTCAACGACGAGTAATAAACTACTTACGCAAATGACAAAATTGTAATAAAAAAAACTACATTAACATTTAAAATGTACCTTGTACCTTTAAAGTACATTCTTATAATGTACAATTAAAATTGAAAAATTGATAAAAGATAATTATATTAATATATAAAAATGAATGTTTCTTCGTTTGTCCCATATGCGTTCTTATACCATTCATCAGATTGCGAAGAAACTTTGGTGAGTTGTTGTGCGCACGCCCGCAAAGGTTTCTGACCATTTTACAATATCTGGTGCGCGAGTCGTTTCAACAAATAAGTGTATTTCCGGTTTCAACGTTTGCAGTTTCCGGTGCGACTCACATTTGCAATGACCAGCAACAAAGCACAGGGACAGCTGTATGTGGCCTGCTCACGCGTCGGAAAACCTTCTGATTTATTCTTGTATGCACCAGACGGAAAAACAAAAAATGTTGTGTATCCAAAAGCATTTCAATAAACACAATTAAACACAAACACTTACTTTCTTTGAGTGGCATTGCAACGCATGCCGGGTACAACTAATATACTTGTATAGTAGAGTGAATTCTTCCAACGTACAGAATTTAGTTGTGTGTTTTGGCAGAATTTACTCTACTAAGCAGTCATCTGCACACGTTAAATTTTTAACTTATTATATATATATTGATATAATTACCTTGTTGTAATTTTTTAATTTCAATTATATGTAATACAAACATTTTACATTTTAATGTTAATGTCGGTTTTTAATTTAAGCATTGGTCATTCCACAAGTTAAAGTTAAATTGCAAGTTAACATAAATAACGAATGAACGAGAACTGCATTTTGCAGCGTTTGTAAGCATCTTTATGCTATAAAAGCTCTTGCTTTTCCACGTCGTTCTGTAGCAGCCAAATCGCATCGGATAGTCAAACGGATTTCAGATTCAGATTACCCATCAAAAATAAATTAGGCTGCTGCGTGTGTTTTCGGTATCAAAACTAACAATTTCCGATTTTATTATTAAAAATGGTTGCTCTTGAAAAACTTCTCCGTTTTTAAGAATACAATGAGATCTTTAATGAATCTGGTTTTTTTTTTAAAAAATAATATTTTTTTCATGAAATCTTGTGATTGTTTGAACTAATAACAGAAAATTGAGATGTGCTACATTTAATTATTAATCTTTAAATTTAACCTTCACAGATAGTCACTTCAGGCGGTATCACAGGGATTTTTTTTCTTAAATCGATTAAATACTGATAATTTAATTTTCGCTACAGAAACCTTTGTTAGCTTTGAAGTATTCTCCCTTCAGTTATATAATTACTAAATAAGGCAGTTATTTAAACTGTCTTATACACTTTGTTTTACACCTGTCATTTTTTAGTTAAAACAATACCATGAAAACGTATTTTTTAATAGCGAATTATTGATTTTGATGAAATGTGACATGAGAACTGTTGATATGTCCCATAATCAGTTCCCAACTTCCAGTGGAGACAAATAAAAGTTATATTATACATCTTCCCATATTAGAATAATAAAGTTAAAATTCTAAATTTCTCAAAAGTTCTTAAAATTTTGTTCTTATAGGACAGCCATAGTTATGAATTAATTCCATAGATCCATTATATATTTCATTATTTCAACCCGTTTTTTAATTGAAACTTAATAACTTTTTTAATTTTCCTTTTTAAATTATCCCGATTTTATTCTTTATTTTATGGAATACAAATTTGGAATTTTATTAGGTTTCTAAATAAAATTATTTTTCTTGATAAGCATAAATCCGTTTTGGAAATCATCATGTATAAATTCCATTATTATTACTTTTATCTTATTTTTATTTTCTTTATTTCTTTTTCTTATTCTTTTGTTTTTCATTATGTAAGTAGATAGTTTCATAAAATAAAATTTATTTTAAAACAAACTTCTGATTTTATCAATCAATGACTATATCAACCTTATCAAACAATTAGAGATTCCATAAACAACAAAAATATATTAAAATACTCTTCAGCCTTCATTGTAAGTCACTATATGAAGCAAGATAACAAGGTATTATTTTTCTTTTTAAGAATATTTAAGTCTATATATATATTTTATAGATTATATTTTATTTTATATTATTTCACAAACATTCAAATATTATCACACTTATTAATATTGTAATTTTTAATTAAAATTAATTCCATTTTATATATTAGAATTTTGATGACAATCCAATCTAACTTATCTACGTTTTCATTATTTTATAAATAACTAGCAAATCTGTGATCACATGATCTTGGATTCTGAGATAATTTTTGACCACCCGTGACTGCGACTCGATTTCTCACAACCTGCGCGCGCATCTCGGAGACCGTCTCGGAGACCTCATGTTTGATCGAAAGTCACGTGATTTCCGGTTGCCCCACGTAGATTAAAATGAAAATGTGAGCATCCTCAACACCATACCTAACATTTGCCACCTTATTTGTCTTATGGTTTCGGAAGAGATAGGGCCAGAAAAAAAATCAACTTTTCTTTTATGTCGATAGCTCCTAAATTTACAGAATTTGAATTCTTTAATAAGTAAATCACAACTTTATTAAACTGAGTTTAAGATATTTTTAGCAATTTCATCCATTCGGTCTTTTCCGCAGATGTGAAATACAAAGCATAGGTTACTTAAATTAAAAAATGTATTTTGTTTTTAAATAGAGTCGCGGGTCCTTGTACTGGAGCGACTTGGATAATTAGCTTGATATTAATTTCCTCCTTCTCAATATCAAATTTCAAATCAACTACAAGAAGTTTTCAAATAATGACTTATTTCTTAGTATTTTTTCCCAGTCAGTTTTTATCTTCATTTTCTACTTTCAAATCACAATACACTAATTTTTTATCGTTTTTATAGTTTTATTAGAAATCACATCAAAAGTTGACAGACTAGATTCATAACTTAATTATTGCTTGGAACAAGAATTTGTACTAATTATACGTATAAAATAATATCGAATTTTACATTAGCAAAATTCGATACTAATAGTAACATATACAATCAAGATCTTAGTATGAATATTAAATTATTAATAGAAAATTATATTATTCTTAATATTTTTAATGCTTGAGACATTAAGACAACTATTTATAAATTAAACACCTTAAAAATAACGGTGTTCTAAATTTGCAGAACAGCAGCCGTTACCATTTATTGTAACATCCATAAAGAAGATACTGAGGAATCCAAGAAGGTCCATTACTTTCCCAGAAAAGTGATAAAAATCGGTGTATAGTTATATGTTGACATTTGTTTTTGGTCAATGAGAACGAAGAGTTAGTTGGGTCTATCAATATCCCCTCCCTTTCCCGGCCAACCGAGGGAAAAGAAGCCTCAGCTATCTGTGATCGGCCCTTCAGTCGATGACATCCAGATCGTGAAACACTATTTATTAATCCTAGTTCGGTCTTCTGCTCCTGATAACATTAATGATGTGGGTCTCCTGGATGTCGTTTCCGAATGTAGTTCTGACCTCGAATGGCGCCAAAGGGAAACACAAATCCTTCCCATCACCAATATTCAGAACAACAGCTTCATAAAAAGAAAAAAAAGTAAAAAGAAAAGCCAAACCAAAACACGGCCGTTACAAATCAAACTGTTTTTGGCACAAGGAAAGTTTCTGGTAGAAGCAGCATTAGAAATGTAGGCCTATTTAACTTGGCCTTAGTAAATAGTTTAAAGTACTATTCGGCTCTAACTCTCAGAAGAAATATAAGAAACATTGCAAGAATAAAATAATCTCCTAAGGAGCTCATTTTAATTTCATATTGAAAACTAACTTCAAAGAAAATGTGATAACTCCACCTCAATGGCTTTTGCTATCCTAATTTCAGAAATAATTAAAAATATTTTTTAAAGACATTTATTAAGACTTTTTTTATTGAGGATGTCTAATATAAGGAAAGGATTATTAGTATTTTAAGACAATTTTGGGTTATTATGAGAATGAAATACAATAAAAAGGGGAAAAAATGTTTCCAAAATTATTAAAATTTCTGAATACAAAAAATTTTCCATTTAGATCACATCATATTATGGGAGACTGGAGATGCTGGAGATAAGGTTCCCAATGTTTCTTCTAAGTTGAGATCAGATGTACAGCTCAACATTCCTCCGCCTATAAGAGATAGTCGGTTCTCAATTTACAGACGGCTGGGTGGATTCTAGTATCTACTTGAAGGAAAGTTAACCTGGAAAAATGTCCGACAATGCAGGGGATCGAACCTTTCTTTCCACCTGCAGTTAAATGTCTGACTACTTGAGTGACAAAGCACACAATTTTCTGTATGGTTAAAATTAAACCCACAAATTGATTACCTTATTACTTAATTAATTAATTTTAATCAAACTGAATCTCTCGTCACTAGTATGTATTAGCTACCGATCGATTATTAGATTTCAATGTAAATAGAAGTTTAATGTTGATAAAGTTTAATTGTCTATTTTAATTGTCCTGACTCAAGCAAATGCAGGCGACTGGAAACCTTTCATTTCTTTTATGTATTTCTTTTACCAATGCATCTAAAATTCTGAAATTTAAATGTGAACTTGTGAAGCATCTGGGATTTATATTTTCTTGTTTTTAATTTTCAAAATATTCTGTAATTAATTAAATTAAAATTCAAAAAATGTCAATTATGGGTTTTTTCCGAGGTATTATTGGGTATTTTCAACTCAAATAAAACTTGATGAAAACCTTAAATGATAAAAAATTCGTAAATAATGATTTGTATTAAAAATATTTATTATTAGTGCAATAGTTAATTTATTTAAAAATATTTTTTTTTTAAATTGTTTGAGATTAAATTATTTTTTTTTTCGTGCTATCAAATAATCGTAACAAAAAACGTTTTCATTAAAGGCTTTCTAAATGTCATGCAAATTCATTTGATGCTGTTCATTTCGAAAAATAAATTTGTTTTGAAGAATTTTTTTTAGAAATTGATTTTTGTTAATTCTTTAATATACATTTTTTTGAAAATTTTAAGTTTGGAGAAATGGTTAAAAAAGGTTTGTTTTCGTAATATAGTCATGATGTACATCATAGGAAAGCCCATTTCCAGAGCTTTAAAATGAGCCTAAAATTTCTATCTCAAATAGGGGTCGATATATTTGCATTAATGTGAATCAAGATCGCACAAAAATGGCCGGTTTTTCGAGTTTTCAAAGTAAATTTCAAGAAAGCGCCATGTTGAAAAAAATCTAAAAAGGTTAATGGGTAGATCTGCCCCACCACTGTATAGCGATAAGATATATACGTAAGGAAAGATCTCCATAAATAGAACATTTTTTATTATTACGACTTGTCTCAATTATTAGTCCGTTCGGAGTTATATACGTGGTGAGTGTGGGTTGCAGGGAAGCCGAGCACCGCGACCGTTGATATGACTTATCTAGTTGACATCTTAAATCCCGGATATATTAATTAATTATCATTTAATAATTATTTTCAGTAACAGTAAATATTATTTTCATTTATTATATGTAAATAATTATTATTTACTTGAAATAAATGATAATACATTAATAATTAATTACGTATAATAATTATTAAAAGTTAATTAAATAATAAATTCGAGAATTACGATGTCAACTAGACAGTCACATCTAGACTTATATAACTCCGAACGGACTAATAATTGAGACGAGTCGTAATAATAAAATATGTTCTATTTAAGGAGATCTTTCTATAGGTATATATCTTATCACTATATAGGGTGGGACAACTTCCCATACATTTTTGCCCGTTGTACTTTGCAGTTTTCATAGATTCAATAGGTACATCTTATATATCAAAAATCATTGGAATCCATGAATAAAAGGTTCAGTCCCTGGTTGATTAGGCATGGAATGAACCAAGTATATTTTTTACCAAAAAAAAAGTGCAAGTGCATTACAGATATTACATACCATCTCTATAAAAATATTTTTTATTATAAAATTAAGTAAAAAAGAGAATGTGTTCCATTACAGGCTACGTAGGTCCTTGAGTGCTCCCGAAGTTTATGCTACCAACGATCCTCGACTACTATCGGGCAAACCAAAGAACGACCGTGGCCACCAGATGTCGCAATAGTAGAATTTGAATCGATTGTATATGTCAGTGTTTATGGCGGGAAAGTGCTTGGCTTCTGATTGGCGATTGTGAATAGTTTGTCTATACAAACTTCAGTCCTGGAATGACTAGGAGATCATTGTTGTAGTTCAAGGTCAGAGTCATTCTTTCGCTAGGACGACTTTAATCGAACTGAAGTCGGATGATCATTCGCAAAGCCCCGAATACGAAAACCGTTTATCAGCTTAAACTATCGGACTCACATATCCAAAAACTATTCATGTCAAAAAATAAAAACTCTTTAAGAAAATTTAAAGTTAACTATTCTCACAACAATTAAAAAGAAAAGCAAATCCTAATTCATATTTTAAAATAATAATAATAATTTTTTTTTACTAAATTAAAAAAAAAAAAAAATTAAAAATTTGTTAATTGAAATCAAAAATAGGAAATCATTCGTTCATTTTTAAATTAATTCTCAATTTAATCTAATTGAAATTTAATTAAAATCGGTGACAAAATTTTTAAAACATTTTTATGCATTATTATGAAATAATTTTTTAGAAATAATATAAATTGAATTAATTATTTGCTTTAAATTAAATATGTGTTAAAACCAATTAAATTTCGATTAATGGTAATTTTTTTCCAGAACTTAATTATCTCATTACTCTGAATGTCAATTGAGATGCTTTAATCCCATTATTAAAATTAAACTCCAAAATCAAAATCTAGAAATTATATTAGGAATTAATTTCAATCCCAGCCAATTCCAACGATCAATGCTCTTCCATTTCAAAATCGAATAAATCAACGAAATATTAATTTGAACAATTTAAGCCATTAAAATAATTTAATCATTAATTTCCTATTGATTTGGATAGAGATAACTGACTGCTCCCTAATCAATCAACTTAACCCCTCCCACTAACAAAAACTGTAATCTCAATTCGATGAAGGTTATTTAGGTAATCAAGTTCAGACTGGTTTTTATTGTTGCGAACTGAAAGTGTTGATTATTTCGCCACTGAATTTTCATTTTAAATAAATATCAATAATAATTATTTAATTATTGTTCTTAAAGAGGTTTTCTGATTAATTAATTATGTAAATATAATTTTTAAATAAAGCTTATAATATGACATAATTTTACATAATTATATCATAATTTAATGCATATAGTATAATTTTTTTTTCATAAAAAATATTTTTATTGCATCTCGTAATTATTTGTATTAACACACTAACATGTACGCCCGTTAACAATGGCAGGATAACAATGTAACGACTTTTATTTCAGAAAGAGTATTTGCCCGTCGTATATAATGCTTTGCTATGAACATAAATGACTTTGTTTATGGGAAGGCTTGATGATAAGCCACCTTGCGAGTGAAAATTCTAGCATCATTTAGCAAATGACCTTGACCGTTGGTTTTTTTTTGGATCAGTACTTCGATGTTGTCTCTTGTTTCGTGAACGCGACAATGCAACATAAAGCTGGCCATATGAAAAAAAAAAAAAACCGGTTCGCTCAAAAAACTTCTACGATTGCGAATATTGTTGCTTTACACACAGATAGAACTGCGCTGTAGTACGTGTGAAATTTGTAGGATAACTACCGCGTTACATACAGAGGGAGTGCGTTATATACAGACGGACACACAGAACTAGAAAACTATATAGAGATTTCAGTCGATTACGTCTTTATAATCAAATTTATTGTTAATGTGCATGGGGGCACATTTTAGAATAAATCACATAATTCTGTTTTTAATAGTTGGAAGCTAAGAAAATAGGCCTAATTTTCGAGAATTTTTAAAAATAAGAGCAGAATGCCTTTTAAGCCTTAATTTCTGATATGTTTTCAATTTTAGTAATCAGTTAATGCTTTTAAAGACATTTCCATATTTCGGATTAATGCAAGACTCGTTTAAACGTTAACTTTGAAATATGAAATAACTTCTAAACTTGTAGAATATAATTATCATACGTTGTTTTTTACATTATCACAGGCTACAAGAGAATATATGATTTATTAATAGTCAGAGATTTAAACTTCGGCACTGATTTGGTTAAACACCGTAGTTCAACATTAACTAATACTAAGAAGAAAGTTAATGTCACATCATTAAACTCAAGCAATTTAATTGTTTAATTATACATTTATTTTAATTTAATGATTATTTTCAAATTATTATTTAAAAAGAATTAATATATCTGTAACTACCCTCTGTATACTTGTTTTTTTTTTATAATTAAAAATTGAAGAAATTGAACAATTCATCACTTTGCCACTTTTAGGCTTCTGAAAGACGTCTTATATCCCCGGTTTGTCTGACTGTGGACACATATCCCACAATGCTTCGCAACGGCTTCTGTTAGCTCAGTTGTAGGTGGCCTGAATGTTGAATATTGTAGGTGGCCTGTTAGCTCAGTTGGTTAGAGCGTCATGCTAATAACGCGAAGGTCGTGGGTTCAATCTCCTCTTGGGCAATTTTTTTTAAGTTTTTTTTTTTTTTTAAATCATTATTAGGAATTCAGTGTATTAACAAGGTTTGAGTTAAGAATGACGATTATTGCATATAAATAGAGGTGGGTAAGATAGCATTGGGTCGCAAACAGACTCGCGCGAGCATTTTCTAGACCACACCGGCGCAGTCTATTCTAAACTAAAGGTGACTCAGAAGCAGTTGCGATGCACTGTGATTGGTTTACTAATCACTATCCCTACCTTGTTAAGTTTTTAGAAAAAGCAACCGTAGTCACATTCCTCTAAGCGTAATCATGTAAATTCTGCTACAAAACAATATTTAACTTATGTCTGAGCTAATTATGCTAAATAAAAGAAACACAAGTTTCCAATTCCAATCACTAATTCACATCATTTTAAAGCTTAAATGGCAGAATTATAGCCGTTAGATCGATATAAATTATTAAGGAAAGGGAAAACAAAGTATAACATGCAAGACATCCAATAAAATTTCCGGTTTCGTTACTTGCTTTTCCAATTGACTTCTCTTTATAAGGCGTACAGAGCAGGGCCCTTTCTCTTTAAAAGGACTTTCAAATTGTGAAAAATAGCAAAACTTGGTTACTTGATTCCTAAAATTTTCAAATTAAGTTTAAAATATCTCAGAAGACACTCCATGTAAAAAAAAAAAAAAAAAAGAAACAAGTTTTAAAACAAACTAATATTTGCAGAATTATGTTTATTTCCTCATTTTTAGCACAGCGATTATTAGGTGTTCAACTGACATGAATCATTCTGAATTTGCCATTTTCGATGTCTGACCATTTTACAGATATTTATCGAAACGTTCGACATGAAGGAGAGAGAATATTGTTTTGGGTGTTTTATTTCAAATTATAGTCTGTATTTAATGCTATTCCAAACTGTTGCATCTGAGAAAATAAGTAAAAAGATTGTAAAAGCATATTTTTACCAAATTGAACCAAAACTGACCCTTTCTTTTTTTCTGATCTCTGCTATCATATTATTAGTATTACTGAATTCTAAGGAATATCTTAACTAAATTACTGTTGATTAATGAATATAGACAGCAGACACATAAAAATATGTATTCACAAAATAACAATAAAAGACAGTACAATTTCTACCCGCATGACCGCACGATAATCGACCTACACAACAGCTGTTGATGACTACTGCGATCTATGTATGGTTTACTTTTAAGAATATATATATACTTTTAAATAAATTACTTAATTATTTCTTCAGCATTATGCGTACTGAAAGTTGTTTTTCCTATGGCAATCTATTATTTATCAACAAAAAGTTTGTTGTCGTAGATAGTGGCGCATTGAGCCACAAAGGAAATAGCACCTGTCAGAAGATAAATATCCAGAAAGGAACAAAATGTTTCAAATATTCTTTTATATGTAAATAATAAATTTAACGTGCTGTGAAACTTGTTAGAAAATGAAACTAAAGCAGCACCTGAATAAAAATTGCCTTTCTGATTCAATTATGGGGAGGATTTGGAACGGCCGTTTCATCCTGCAACGGAATCATCAGCCCAAACTTGCCTCCCTTGATTAAAGAACCAGAAAGGTATGTATTTTGCTAGTTATACAATTTTTTATTTATTTTTTTTTTTTTAAAAAAAGCCTGCAATTTTTAATAAAAAAATAACTTCTTTCCGATCAACTGTGACAAGATAAATCAATTATTTATAAATTATTTATTTATAAATCAATTATAATAACTATCTAAGAACACAATTGACACGCACAATTTACGCAAAGGATTC
>JAFIDM010012231.1:84167660-84185799 GCA_023159025.1 Thereuonema tuberculata
TTCTCAATTTCCTTTCTAAAAAGTCGTGAAAATTATTACTCCGAAAATTAGAAGAATAAGTTAAAACGAAAACATTTTAAAAATAGAGTTGTCTCTAAGTTTGTTTGGATCTGTACTGAAGACAAATTGTACAGCAAAATTTATTATGAAGATATTTTTGTCCTATTCTCAGAGATCGTTTTAACCCTTTGATTAACTTTAAATGTGTGAAGTTTAGTAAGTTTCATTACATTTTGTTCATTCTCAGTATGAGTTTGTATTTTCAGAAGAGTTACGTACATTTTTGTCAAGCAAAGCTAAACTGAAACAAAAACAAAAATTGCTAAACTAATCCAGTAAAGCAGTATTTATTTTAGCGAATAAAAAAAATAAAAAAAAAATCTTTGCCGAAGAAAACAGGAAACTCCGTAAACATCAGTTCTTCAATATTAATTTATTCCGTTTGAAACAATTGAAAGACAAGTTTAAATCAACTTGACCTCTATTTAAAGCAAACACAAAGGGTCACAGTCACCTGAAAATACTTCCTCCTAATTAGGATCTGTTTTGATTGCTACCTGACAAAAACAAACGCTGTAATTAGATTAGACTCAAAAGAATTGGAGGCCTTTTTTTCGGACCACTGACAAAACAACTTTGGAATGAAATTACCTCAACGAAAAAATATGCTAATTCTAATTTATCAGACGACGCGTTGCATTTAGGCTAATAAAACCAAACACCCTCCCAAGTAACCCTATGTTGCACCGAGGTGAAATTACGTCTTTCATAAAGCTGTAATTCGACACAAACGGAATAATCTGTCGGAAAGCGCAGAGTTTGGGGAGCCATGACTCGAACGTCCAATTTGTGAATTTCGCGGGAATTTCTCCAGCCTGCATTTGTATTTTCATCGCAGCCATGTAGACTAAATCATCTTTAATTCCCAATATCGTAATTCCTCTTTGTCTTTCCTACTGCCGTGAATCTTTAACTACACCCTGAATTTTAATATGTACAATGATGAGCTGAAATTAAGCGAATCAAACACAGTAAGTAATTTCCACCAATCATTTACTTGGCGAACATTGTTACATGTGGTGATTAAGAGATTTCCTTATAGAAATTGTGACGATTTTCTTAATACAATGCTTTTTAACGGACATTCATTATATTATAACCTTGGAATAACATGTTTGCTCATTTCTATTGCTTATTTTTATAGGTGTGACCATTGTAACTATTTCCAATTCAAGCGAATGAGTTTGTCCATAGTTTTAAACCACGTGACTTCCGTACAATTGTCTTTCTGATCAAATTTCAAATAGCTTCTATCTCGTTAAGGCCGATTGAAAAACAAAAGACTCAGCTTCTGGTATTATTACTCAAGCTTTGTAATTAAACTTATATTAAATAATTCAATGTATATCAAGTTACATTTATTTATTAATACTGCATTAAGTTATAAAATTAGTCTGATCTAGGATCTGAAATTATGGATTTTTTATTTTTTTTTAATCATTAATATTTTTTTGTGTTTGGTCCTTCCTGTCTTTTATCGGTCGTTCGATGTTTTGGTAAGTTTGGGGGGATTCGCAAATTGAATACGAACAATTGATTCATACTTCCAATAATTATAGACTTTTGCTATTGATAAGGATTAAAAAAAAAACCAAAACATGAAATATGAGATATTCGTTTTTATGAAAATTTAACAAAGACATAAATAATTTAGAAGCAGAACAGAGCAGATTCTCATGATGTCTTTCCTTCTCCCAATCTTCCAAATAATTACTTTGTCTCCCCTTCCTTCCACTTCGAATTTGTGTCACTGTCCTATGCTATAAATGTTCTTCAAGAAATTAGAATAAACTAAAAAAAAAAGTAAAAGTAAAAATACAAAAATCGAATACTTAACTGAAAAAATTTTTCATACAAAAAATAGACGAAATTCAAAGAATTCAAGTGCCATATGCGTGTATCATATCAAAAGATTCCGATTTCGATTATTTGGGAACCTTGCTTGACCGCGTCCCTCTGAGACCGGTTGCTTGTGAGAGCCCTCTTCCCAGGATGAAAAAAAAAAAAAATTCCAAGCGAGATGGAACGTTTGTTCGGTTTGCCTTTGGTGCATGGCACGCTTCAGTGGCCCAGGACCTGCACTGTCCACACGACCGTAGCGGGAGATTCACGCAGAATACTGATGACTCGCTAATGGTATTTGCATAAGAAAGTCGCTGCACAAAGGCATTCAGTAGAGGAGGCTTCGTCCACGGGGCGGAAGCTTTACTTGTCACCAGCAAATTTAAACATCACAGTGCAGAGTCAGTTTTGCCCAAGAAACTTTGTCCACACCGCTGCCATTCGTAATAAAGATTTTTTTTTTTCCTATAAAGAAGTTCGTTGGGGCGAGAGAAAACGAAACCGTCTTTCTCGAGCAACCTCTTTGCCTAAAAAGAAAAAAAAAAATCCTGTTTTTTGGCTTGCTTTGGACTGCATTTATAGCCTGCTTTTTCTGATTATTTCTGCTTTTGGCAAAATGTGTACGATATATTACAAGCAATTCCAAGGAAGTAAAATAAATAAAATTCCAGATTTCAAATATTTTATCACTGTTCTTGTTTTTTATATTTTAAGTTTGGAATATTACATAGAGATAAACTTGGAATTAAAACTTTGTTTCAATACTTATACAATACAATAAAATATTTTTATCTGGATTAAGGTTAATAACATCGCTTAGTATACATCATAAAGCAAAAAAATTAAGGAGGTTAATTAATTCAAGAATATTATACATTCGTCCTTCTCCTATCTAAACGACCCATAAACTGTTTAAAGATGAAATTTAGCTTTAGGCTATTCAATGTGAGCTCAGTATTGACTTTTGGTATAGTAAAGTATCTGTAGTAAAGTAAATAAATAAGTAAATGAAATCCACATAACTATGGTTTACTTCAATCTACTTTTCACTGATATATTAATAACTTTGTGTATAATTAAAATATCCTTACAGCTGAACAATACCCTATACCCTACACCCTATATTGTATAAAATATACAAATTGTTTGAAATGTATTAAGTATACTTATTCAGTTATTAAAAAACTAATTTATTTTTATCGAATATTTGAAAGTTTATACTTCAACAATTGTAGATGTACTGAATTATCAATAGTCCTCTTCGTAAATTGTATTTGTATGTAGAACTTAATCCATTGCAATTTCACTTAGCTGTAAATTCGGTTAAAATTTTCTGCGAAAATTCTATCAATTGTAACTGTACGATCGAGCGTTGGAAATGCTGTGTCTGTTTTCCGAAACGAATAAAAAATTATGTTTAAACTAAATAGTATAAAGAAGAGAAAATACAGATATCTGAAATGATAAATATAGATATTTTAGTAAAAAAAAACTGTAAATAATTTCATATATAATTCATTTCTCTTCTTAATAAAAATTAATTCTTTTTTTGTCTATAAACTTTACTATTTAAATTAAGAATCAATTTAATAGTTTAGATAAACTAACCTTAAGAGTTGCTTAATCACAGCTACATTTATTAATTTATAATTTAGGAGATATTTTAAGAGCACTCTGCATCTTATTTGTTGATGCGCATAATTCAACTCAATCAATAGCCAGAGACGACAGTTTAATTGCCTTGACTGAAATAATCCAACCTTGCACGGAATTACCGTAGATGCGATGTTCTGGGTTGCTTTGAGAGCATTAACAACACGGTAATGAGTTCAAAAACATCAAAATGCTAATTACAATTAATAAATAAATAAAAAGACAAAGATTTAAATTTTATAGAATCATGTAGAGAATCTTGCATTGTTTTAATTATTCCTACTAATTTATTTATTTATTTATTTGTTTGTTTTTAAGTTTGCCCACATGTTAAATCTGAAAAAAAAAACTTAGTATATTTTAATATTTTAATTACATACTCTGTTATTTCATTGCTGTTTCGAGATAAGACAAGAAACATTTATAAAACAATGGCACTTTATAAGAAAATATTGGAAAATATAGATAGATAGATGCACAAAGTGTTATATAGTTGTAAAAGCAGTAAATAGTTTACATGTAACAATTTTATTATTTATTTGCATCCAGATATAAAGCATAGATAAAAGTTGAAGATGTAAGTTAGTTACTACTATTATCTCTTTACTGTGCCAAGTACATTAGGCTTAAAAAGTAAATTAGTTTTAATATTATTTTGGTTGATAATTTTACTTAATACAGAATTATCATTCACATAATTTAGACTTTTACTGTTCAACAATGTAACGATATCTCCAATTTTCATTGGATTCTCAGCATTATTGGGAAATTACATAGAAGGACTATTATTATCCGTGAAGGACTTTTTCGACTTTTTTTCTGTTATGGAATAAAGAAAACTAATTTATAAGTTTAGAATATCTTTGTTCATGGAAAAAGTAAGAATCAAAGTCAAAAATGTTCGTTAACTATATTTAACAATAATATTGATAACCAAACTAAGAATATTGATGACAACTACTTCAAAAAGCAAAATAAGCCTTCGTAAAATAACTAAAAATATTTAACATTAAAGAAAATCGGTGAAATAAACTCTTTTTTATATTGATTTAAATCATTTCCACCCTTTTTATATTAGATTGTTAACTTTTCCTTGGTAAACTATACATACATAGAAAAATACGTAGTGAATCTATATATTTTCTGTAATCTAATGAAATAGTTAAAAGATTATTAGAATCAACTATCCTTGAAAGAACTTCCCTGCACTACTCAACTACTATGCAGAAAAGCCCATTTCAAACAACACTACTGAATTAAAAGCATAATTCTATTTTACAAATTCTATTTTAATTTCTAATTTTTGAAATAAAGCCTTAATTTTTTAAGAGGGAATAAAATAAAGTAATTTCTATTAAGAGAATCTGCTTTTAAACTTCAATTATTTCCATAAATCAATAATTTTAATTAAACCGTGTTATCGATACCTTTTGGATTCACAAATGATTTCGATGAATTAATCTTTCATAGTACGATTACAATCACAATTCAGTACATTAAAAGTTTTTTTAAATCATCCTTTTTAATTTCGATTGAGCCCTTTATTTTCTTTTTTAAAATACGTAAATATTTTTTTTATATTATTTTATTTAATATTAAATATTTAATATGTTTTTATATTAATTAAAAAAATTAATAGTAGTATTTATATTTACTGAAATAGGTTATTTCCTCAGTCTTTCTGCCAGATCTCCTCTGAACGTTTTAATTCGCACAGTACAGCCTGCAAGTGAAGATACAAAAGAATTAGTATATGTAGTAAATGATTTTCTCCTATTTATCCACTCTTCATCAAATATAAAATCAATTCCAGTGATTAGATAGAAAGATTAAATTTATTATAATATACATTTATTTTTAATTAAAAAAATTCTGATATTCATAGGTTTTAAAAAGGACTTAAGTAATGAAGTAACAAAAAAAAGTTTTTCATTACAAATTGTTATTACTTTTAGGCTTGAAAAAAAGAGTACGTATCACTCTCGAAAATTCGCCTTAAATATGTATTATATTTATAGTATTAAATATTTTACAAGAAGGAGGATAATAAGTTTTATTATATTTTTGTTTGTTTGTTTGTTTATTTTGAATTTTATAAACTTTTACTATAAATAAAAAAAAAATCATGAATTTATTTATATGAATCTTAACCAATAAACTAAGCCCGGTAGCCAAGTGGTTAGCCGATGACTGCGGCCTCGAGGATCGGATTCAATCCCCAACCCCTGCTAAATTCTCTTCCAGACTGGGCCTAGAGTCCGCCCTGCCCTCTGTAGAATGGGTACCGGATTTCTTTCCCGGAGGTTAAAGGCAGACGGGCATCCGGCTGACTATCCGACCTCTACTTAGTCCCGTTGGTCATGAAACGCCGGGAGCCTTACCTCTCAAGGTCTATAGTCGGGTATTTTAATCAAAAAGAAACTGAAGATTTATAAACAGAGTTTTCAAATTAATTTTACACTTATATAAACCAATATATACTTAGAAATTTTCTAAATGCCTATTTTTTTGTTAAATTGCTGTAATAACTTCTTAATGAATAAAACATTATAAAATATGCAAATATCTTGTTTTGATAATTTATCTCATATTTGAGAAGATTAAAAGAAAGTGTTGTCTTAATTATACTTAGTTGTTCTTGTATATAATTCTAAGCTTTTCTTTGTGTATTGATTTTTATTTACATTATTTTTTCACAGTATTTCAGCTACAGCCAATTTACTTAAACTAAGTTTCACAAGAGAGATTTAGATATCCTGATCAATATGGAATTGGCAGACGCATGATTTATCATTTCAAAGCAATGAAAAAAAAATTCAATTACAGAAATGCGGAACCAGCCAATTCGTATCATCATGGTATCTTTGAAATTAAGCTATTACTTTCAACTTAATGAAAGAAAAACGTTCAATTATTGTTATTTTTCAAATGTCTTATTAGCATAACCTAAAAATCAAAACAACCGACTGGCTTTCTGTGGATCTGAAAACATCTATTTAAAGAATAGCGAAGACGCTCCTAAGGATATTAAGCCGGAAATATATATGTCTGGCAAGTGGAGTGGGTGGAGGAAGCAGAGATGGGTAAATGAAAAATACAGGGACCGAAAAAAAAGACTGTTGTTCCTTTGCTCTTAAGACTTGTGTTTTTTACCGCTTCGCCATCTCATTATAATGAAAGCTTCCCTTCCTTGGGCAGAGTCAAAAGTTCAGTTCCCCAGAGGGAAAGGGGATTAAACGCTTACTTAGCTAAAGTTTTCTCCGCCAACCAATCTACTGGTTCGCTGTGGTAGCAAATCGACAATGCACCTGCGAAATTAAATACAATCGTTTCAGTGCAGAGTTACTTTGCCTGAGTCTGCTGCAAACCAAATATTATTGAGCAGAAGATCATCGTCTGTCCATTAAATATTCTCTTCATGTAAAAGAGAAAGAACTTAGCAGACATTGTGAGTGTTTTTCATGTTTCAGTGGAATTGGAATTTATTCCGTGTCAATCATCTGCACTCCAAGGCACGATTGGAGGAAAGTTATTTCCTTTCGAAGTAATTAGTTCTACAGGTATAATTTTCAGAAGATATCTTCAGAGTTATTTGTATATTTAGATAACGATGAATCATAGGTAGTTAGACGAGATTTAAAATTATAAAAATAAAAAAGAAGAAATGTAACAAAGAAAGAGTAAAACTGGTAACTGAAATGATACTAACATTTTAAAATTAAAATTGAACTCCATCATTTAATAATATACTCCAAGAGTCCGGGAGTGAAACACAGTAAGTGTCATTGAAATAAAACATGATATTCTTTTAATATATAGGTAATATCCGTAATTTTAGTCAATGGATTTTCTTGAAATTAACTTTTGAAATCTCCAAAAAAAAAAAAAAGAAAAAGATATTAGCTTGTATAAAGAATAATTTTATTCAAATCATTAGCTACCTTATTTCACAATTAAAATTTTTTAATAAGATTGTTGCCACTACTTAAATTCAGTTTTTCAAAGACTGGAAAACTGAATTAAAGTTACAGAATGAAAACAAAACAAAAACAAGGCTCAAGATTTTATTTATCCACTTGTTAACACTGAACTCTGATCATTACTTAAGATGATCTAAAAGTTCAAAAGTAATACGACTTTTTTCAATTCAATGTCATAATCCTACTTTATTTATTATTATTAAGATTTGCTTTGCTTTATATTATTTAAGAAAGTAACAAAAGAAAAAGAAATTCATACTCAGATCTATATTAAGTAAAAATTGTGCATCAAACAACCTAAGATTTAGAATATTCCTATTTTACAAATTCCAAATCAAAAAAAGGAGGATTATATAAATGCAGAGCAACAAATCAGCTGCAGGTTACGATAGTGAATGAAAGCAACAGCCTCTGAATAGAACCAGATAAATCAAAGCCGATCTCAAGGGGAGAAGACTAGGAAAAAAAAGTTGTCGTGACAAGATCCTTTCCTTTCAAAAAACGTTTCGATAAAACTCATACAAAAAAAAAAGAAACTGCTTTGGAAGAAATTAAAATGTAGAGCAGTATTCGATAGACCCTCTTTGAAAAGAATTTTGTTAAAATAACAAGTTCTTAAAGCTGTGAAGTTAATTTTTCCTTCAAAATGTTCACATTTTTTGTAATTAAAGTCATATTTACATTAATTTGAACAGGAAATCTCGAGAAGAATGGTAAGACATTAAAAGGCAGTAAACCAAAAGACCAAAATTTCAATAGCAACCGAAATTTTGAAAAAAATAAAAAGCCTTTAATTTTCTGTTTATTTCGTACATAAAATCTTCTTAAGTGTGTTTTAATGAAACTCATCTCTTATATTATAACGAACAAATTACAAAAACTCTAGTAAATAAATATATGAGTATATTTTTACAAACTTTTTACTAGTACATCTTTAAGGTGATTGTAGCAATATTATGTAAGAGATTTCTTAAGAATTTCTGTATTTAGGTTACGATTTCAAACTGTTATGATTTAACTCATTTTACAATCGACAACTGTAAAAAAAAAAGTATTTTGACATTATTAAAAAAAATTAAATAATCATTGAAATAAAATTTTTAATATTAACTTAAAATTCTAGTATGTTCATTAGATGTGAATCTTTCAAGATATTTAAATACTTAAACATTATTTTAAGATAATGTATTTTATGTTTAATTCCTACAAAAGACTGATGATAACAAGGATTTCAATTGAAAAAAGAAAAAAGATGCTTTTAAATTTCAGAACCTATGAAAAATGTGAAAACTAAATTTCAGGAAAATTTCTCTGATTGTGAAATAAGCCACTGCTGTCGTTATTTAAACTGCAATTATTCCCTGAACAAAAAGTTTGGGATTAGCATATACATAAAGTAAATTAATATCATTTTACGGAATACAACAAACTAAAAAAAAAAATCTGTGTTGTCTTATATTTGCAAACGATATCCACACTCTAGGTAGAAAATAACTATTTAATTTGCAGTTTAACCTCGGTCTCATTATACGGAAATAAAGTAGAAATCGACTGCGTTGTGTGTTTGTTTTGTAATCATATAGGAAGTGAATGGAATTGTTGGTGGCAATCCCAAACACAAGGGGAAAATTTATTGTCGTATGAACTTGGCTGCTAATTGCATGGTTATCAATCAGACAGCTCCAAAAAGAAGTTGGCAATGGTTCTTGTACGACTCCGTGAATGGCAGACGACGATTATGGGCGAAAAAGAAAAAAAGGCCGTGTTTCTTCTTATTTTCTTACTGTTGAAGGGCGACGACGCTTATTAAAATATGAACGAACCGAGACGACCATAAACAAATCACGGCCCGAAAAGGAAAGCAGTCGCACCTCCCTTAAAAGAAAGCAAAACCTCTTTTTACTACAGTAGACAACAAACCAAGGGCAATTGGCGTTTTTCTTTTCATTATCTAATGGAAAACAAGAGGGAGGGGAAGGCAACAAACCTAAGCGAATTTTCAAGGGCCATAAAAATAGACCGGCTCTTTTTGTAGTTGGAGAAATGTAGAGTAAAGCTATTATTTTTTAAAGAGAACAATTCAACTTCAACAAAGCAAAGCAAAAACAAGTCTGGTTAAGTAAATGTAATGTGAGATTACACAGTTCCGTAATAGATTACAGCACCAGTAAATTCTGATTAATGTTTTGAAAATTACTAGTGATATAACAATAATAACAATGCTATTTCATTATGAGTAATATACATACATCCTTATACATATTAAAGGGTTTAAGTACCTTTTAAAATAAACATTTCTTAAAACTACATAACGTTTACTCATTAATGAAAAAATTAAAAATAGGCAATTGTTTTATCTTCAATTCAGAGTAATAGGTTAACGATAAAATTATTTCTTAATCATCTTTCTAAGTTTATTTTTTGAATCTCTTACTGTTCACATTGACTTTCATCTCTTTCTCGTATATTATACAAATGTCTTAGGAAATTCAAGAAACATGAAAGAATATTTATCATTAGGTGTTTTTAATTCTCACACAACTAACACTCTTCCTTTAAGTAAATTTAATTCTATTCTTGTGAAGATTTAAAAGGAATGATTCTGAAGAAACACGGAATGAATTGTAAAGAATTGCTCCAAGTAAAAATAAAAGAAAAATGTAAAAAATTAATTATTTTCGGTGTGATAAAATTCAAATATCTGATAGAAAAATCCACAACTTTATGTTAAACAAATAGGACAACTATGAAACAATGGCTTTTCACGTGTACTGAACATAGTTGTTGAAACATAAATTATATACCGGCTATAATTTGTTTCAACAAATAGGACAACTAATTTGAAGAATAGTAAACATCAGAGCTTCTAAATTTGAAATTAATGTAACAGAACAAGATACGTTTCTAAAATTTACACTTGATTTAAGGTATTTTTTTTATTTGATTCGGATTTACATTATTTCTAAATGTAATCGAAATTTCATTGTATTAAATGATCTTCAGAGCATCACAATACACAGCTTCAATAGAAAGGATTGTAAAATGTAAAGATGATTTTACAAACAAAAAGATATATTTTAATGATGTTTTATTTTACTTTTCAGTAAATCCTTAATTAACTTCTTTTCCATAATAAAAGCATAAAAGAAAAATACAAAAGTTATGGTTTTTAGGAAACCTGAAAATTTAAATTAAAAGATAAAATTAAAACGTTTGTTGAAATATTGCTAATGTATATGCTTATTGCTAACTTTGATAATAATGGATAATGATAAAACAAATTAAACACTGTTAGGGAAAAACATATTTAGCATTTTCTTCAAGAAGAGAAAATGTATTAATAAAGTAATATATTTTTATATATTTTAAAAGAACTGTGATTTAATAATCATTATTTTTTAAATTTAACGACTCCTTTAGGCAATTAAACCGTCTTGAAATTCCTAATGGATTTATCTGATGACACAAATGCTGCATTTCTGAAATCGAAAAATACAACAAGAATAATTTTACGTATATTTTTAATTTTATATTTTTGTCTTGATAAGTAAATTATTTCGCGAATATAAAAACATCTTACAATAGTGAATTATTGTGCTTTTATCAATTAATAAGAAATATCCTTCGCTCTCACAATGTATTTTAAATGACATTTTTATCCTTTATCTTATCAAATAAGATATCATCTTTTAAAATGTTAATAGTTCTATATTTATAATTTAAATACCGAATTATTTACATTTGTTATTTTTTATCCTAAGTACTAGAAATTAAATACCCGAGACAAAAGAATATCTTTGATAAATTTAGCAATGTTTTAGACTTCAAACATTAAAAGACTTAAAATATCTACTACGATAATTCTAGGCCACGTTATCTATATCTTTACCTCCAATTAATTAGTAAGCCGTACCTCTGATGTATTCGCTCTCAGCTGCCCAATAAGAGTTGATGGTCAAACGATAATCTTCAAATATTCATCATAAATCATGAGCAGATTCGGAAACGCTCTTCTCATTCGTAGGCGCCTTGGGTCACTGTGATGCTACGAAGGCGGGGCTTACTAAATACAATCAGGTTGCAATCTATTTCATGAACAAAGTGGACAAATTCCATTTCTACCCCAAATGACCACTTGGTTGAGCAAATGTGATCCTCCATCGAAAGTCCTTCCCGGATTTCGTCTCCGTTCCATACACCGGGTCATTGCAGGAAAACAAAATGTCGGCAGCGATGAGAGGCAAATGGCGACTGGCCAAAATGTCATTCCGAGATGCGGAGTACATTAAAAATTACAAAGAATGAGAAAAACACTAAATTGGAAGAGAATGGCAATGGAGATTCGACCAGTAACAATATTGCCGTTGCACGAATGGGAACCAAAGAATGAATTTATAACGAAAAAGCTGCATTTTGTATTTAATCATTCAACAAAATATTTGCTTCAATAAAACAAATAAAATAATTTGCTGTCACAATTAAATTTAAAAATCACTAATGTAATTATAAAAATTATTATTTGCATATTTACTGTTATAAATAAATCTATAAATGGAAGAGATTCCTGAAAAAAATCTCAGAAAACACCCTACAATGTAAATTATTATATTTCGTCCACATTAATCGTATATTTTCTCCTTTAAGAAAAACAATAAATTTTTTTATCAAAAAAAAAAAAAATAAATAAAAAAAAAAAAATTCAAATTAACTTTCTGAAAAGATCAAAAAATATTTGCAATTATTTCACTATTTTTTTACCGTTCTGAATTTGCACTAACATTAAAAATTAAGTTGTTGACTGTCAATTGACATATCTTTCTTCAATTAAGAATTTATAATAATAAGAACAAAAACCCAAGACTATTATTAACTCAATAATGTTTTTTTTTTAACTATGTACTAAATTTTGCTACAAATGAAGATATATATATATATATATATATATATATATATATTTGAAGACTTTAATACTTAAAATCAAATCATTAGTTTTAAGAGCAAAGCATAAAATGTAAAAGCTAATATAATCTAACATTGAGAAAAAATACATTTTTTTTTCTATTTTATTGCAGATTTTTTTTCCATATTTTTATTTTATATTATTGAATATTAGGGAATTTTTACTTCAATAACCTTTTTCTAACATTCCTTTATTTTTCTCACTTCTTTACAAAGAACACAAATCCTAAAAATTTCAATTTTCACTTATTTTGAAACTATGTCTTTACACTTTAAAATTAATATTTCTGTTAAATGGCATGGAAAAATATCGCTACAAATAATCTATGTTACCTTTATAGATTCTAAATGCAGTTATCTAATTAACAGAAAAAATGACATCTAATTGTTGACTCATTTCTTTGGAAACTGATTAACGTTCTTACGTAATTTTGATATTAAAATCATACAGTTTTTCAAAGAAATAACACTAAAATCCACAAATAATAAATTGTATTCCATAGTAAAGGTTCATTTGTTTGAAGTCATGAGTGTTGTCCTATTTATGTATCCCTTACTAAATCTGTACTTTTTTCTATAATATTATCCCTAATATTATCTGAAATTACAAAAGCCATTTTTATTTTAAACAACTGAAATTAAAGATAATAATTTTTTGGAGTAAATACACCAAAGCTCTGATTTATCAAATATTACCGATAATTTCAGCCAAATAAATAAAATAATAAAAGGCAAATGAAAATTAAATGTTGTATTAGAACTTGCTCCACTAGACTTTTCGTACACTTCTATAAGAGCACTTGCAATTTTTTCTTTCGTTTTCAATTGAAATATGTCTACTTCAATCATCAAGACGTGTTACGTTGTTTTTAAATCAATTCCTAGATGAATGGGTTGTTGAATTGAACCAGGAGACAATTTCAAAGCGTTTTCTTCTTTAATCCCGTATGGGATTAAAAAAAAAAAATCT
This sequence comes from Thereuonema tuberculata, assembly GCA_023159025.1. Lineage (NCBI taxonomy): Eukaryota > Metazoa > Arthropoda > Chilopoda > Scutigeromorpha > Scutigeridae > Thereuonema > Thereuonema tuberculata. The sequence goes on from JAFIDM010012231.1 coordinate 84,181,125, forward strand.
CTTTTTTTTCCTTAGTCAAATTAGAAACGCCTTTATTAAATAACTTTATTGAATGACGTAAGTATTAAAAATTCATGAGATAATTACTCTTGCTTAATAGGAATCCTTCTGTTTTGGGGGAATAAAAACCATTTGCTTTAGGAATCGTTTAAGAGACGCTTCTAATAAGGGAAATAAATCTCTTAAGAATTCATTGTAAGACATATTCTAGCGGATATTCGAAACCAAAGTTAGAAATGTGGTTTTTGTTAAATTCCACAAAACGTTTTAAATTTACGAGCATCAGTTTAAAAGCCATGGTTTGTTGCAAAATCAAGTCATTTAAAACAGCTTTTCAGTCATTTTAAATAATGGAGTACCTTGGAAATTTTAAAAATTTTAAAAGAAATAATGAAGCACGGAAACAGAACAATACAGAAACAAAAAAAAAATTCAAAGAATATTTTGTTTATCTTTGGTGTTCCTTATGCATACAACACACCCACAGAAATCTGGAAATGAAATAGAAAATTTATGTAGCTATACCTTACATGGGTTAATTTGAAATATAGAGGGTTCACTAAGATTTTTCATAACTTTACTATCTTACAAAGTTTTGGAGCCCCTAAGGAATGGATTTGACGTAACAGAAGTTCTATGTAGTGAACTAGTTAATATAACACTGATAAAATGATAATGATATTGCAAACCTTCAACAAGATTTTCACGCTATTACCAATAACAAAGAAATGACAATAAATAACGAAGCTAAGGCAGAATCAAATAAGAATGAACAATTTTTCAAATCCCCCTTAAACTAAAGTTCATTCAACTGGAAATCTAAGAATTTACGAAAGACACTTCCATCGTAGGAAGACTATAGCTTCATACAGACAATTTATAATGTGCCACGAATCTTCTTGAACTTTCTTATTACAATCATTTAATGGAAGTAAAGTCTAACAATATTCTCTTACCTTATCTACTCGAAGACTGATCTTACAGCAAATCAATTTTTCAATTAACATCACAACAATCATTCTACACCTGTTATTTATGTATATGAAATTTTAAATTTGCTATAAATTAATTCAATGCCTTAATTGATAGTTTTCCAGAAAGATGAGAACTGATGACATATTAATTTTCAAAATCTATTACTGAAAATTAATTAACGAATTTGCACCGAAACAAATATGTCAGCTGCAATGTAATATTTATTATATTTTAAATAGCCAAGGGGAGATACGAAAAAAAACAAATCTTGTTCAAAATTATGAGTCCATAAATGCCATGTTTCAATTAAATTCAGTGATGAATGGATATTAGAAAATACCAATTTTTACCTGGCAGAATTTCAATTTTTCGTCAGATCCGATTAGTCATTCAACTTACAATATTATTAAGGATCCTACGAAGGCTTATTAGAGATAGGAGCTTGACAATGAGCCCATGACATCCACAGTTTTGTTAGTCTAATGTTTTCTTTGATCAACAAAAGGATTTATGTGTAATTACAGTAAGGGTTTTAACAGGTTTCGATTTAACTACTAAGATCGTTGTCAATAACGCATTTAATTCAGATAAACAGAATTCAACCATCGGATTAAGAATTTTAATGGATTAACATACATGTACAATAACAATAATAATAAAAATATAACATCTATCTATATATAAAATACATTCATTATGATTCTTTATTATTAATATGTAATATATTAATGAATTTTTTCCGGATCTAAGACAAGTTCTGTCTTAAAAATGTCTTTAGATCCTGAGTTTGTCAGACGAATTTCCAATAATTTGCAGTTTTCAAACCTTTTAGCTGAGAAAACCAATAGCTACAATCCTAAGTTTCGGATTAAAAGCTTGTTTAAGATCTTACATTTATTAGATATATTTTTTGTTTCCAATTTATCAATAACTACTTGTTTTGTTTGATTTGTTTTTTCTAATTATCGAAACTTACAATTATCAGAGGATTATACAATCTACACAGACAGATAAAAATGACACAAAAGTTTATATACAGATAAAAACAAAAGAAATAATTTATATTTAAAGATTCGTGACTAACAGTAAAATGCATTGCTTAATGTGGATTCTCACAGTTCTACCAAAAATGATTAAAAAAAACAAACAAATAGGTAAAAAGAAAAAACAAATTTCACTTAAAGATTCAGCTTTAAGTGGGTACAGCTGAAGGTTACTTCGTAGCGAAATGCAGTGAAAATGTAATATTAAAATTCCAAGGAAACAACACCCATTTGGCTTCATCTAATATGAAAACATGAATTCCTTATTCTACTGAAAGCCTCATCTGTTCTCTTAAGATAAAAATTAATAATTCTTATCTTAATTTTTTGAATTGAGATTTCATGGAAAATAGTAGAAGATTGTAATATTTAACATCTTTATAATTAATATTCAAATCGCAATAATAAATTCTACTAAAAATTTTATTCAGTTGAATTGCCTGAAAATTGTGTAAGAGTGCAATTACTCTAGCATAAAGAAAAGGAGAATTAAATGTTAAAAGGTAAAGTTCTTATGAAGCTGATTTTTTTTTTTTTTTTTTTTTTTTTAGAAGAAACAACATAAATGCGTTTCTACGTGAGCAATAGAACCTTATTTGGTGTAAGTCCTAATGCTAATAGCTAAGGAGAAATACGAATGGGAAATAAAACCTATAGGATCCATTGGGAGATTACAGCAAACCTCTCCGAGACACTAAGGCAAACTCAGGCTGCGCATCTAAATACTTAGAATGGTCCCTTGGATGCTTCTCTCTATGACTCCCTTTGGATTTCAATTCCAGATTGATTCGACTTGTTTAAGAATTGACCAATCTTCGTTCCTCTCTTATTTCTTTTCCTCCTTTCTTTTATATGTTAAGGGGAAATAATCAAGTCTTTGAATGTTATATTTTTTTTTTCAGCACTAGTTCGGTTAGTATATTATCCGTCATTGGCTTAACTCAGTATCTCAAAGGAAAAGTATCTGACTAACTAATTTCACTGTTATTTCTGCACTTTCTCGTCTATTCTAAGAGAATAATCCTAAGTTAAAAAGAATGAAAAGTATTAAAATCTCATTATTAACTGGACACATTCATTCAGGAAGATAACACATTCTTCTAATACATTCAATACTCAAGATACATTCAGGCAAAAAGAAAACATCAATATATAATTTTCAAAATTTTGTTTCTTTACTCAACATTAATCTATAATTCATATCAAATTATATATTAATAAGCTTTCCAACTAAGTTGACTATTCCATTAAGAAAAACCGGAAATTGTCAAAAAAAGCCTAAAAAAAGAATTAAAACAAGAAAAGAAGAAAGAATGAAAGATAGAAAGCAATGAAGCATTACACTTATTTTCGAATATTAAATATTTCATTGTCAACAACATTATATATACTTTGATTATTGATTTTTATCTGAAGTTTCCGTACCTATAATTTGAAACTTCAATTTTACATTTGTTATAATATTCCTTTCGCATAAAAGCAACGTATTTGGTGATTTTTTTTTCTTAAATGCTTTAGATGATGTGAATGAAAGGTTATCTTATAACAGATCTTAATCTTTTATGAAAGATTATATTTCTTGTTATTTAAGATTAAGTTAAAGAAACATCATATACTATCTTTTTCTCCCTTCGAGATTAAAGTGATGAATTGCAAATAATAAGTAATACATTAAGATAAAACTAATGTTAATCTGTTAATTCTTAACAGCAACGATTATGATCTATACCAAAAGGATTAAGTTTTAAATTCAAAACTGTGTGGAATAAAATGGCTTTAGAAATATTATCAGATACAATTCTAGTCGATTATAGTCTTTATGAATGTAAGTTCTAAGCATTATTTTATAATTAAATAGAAAGATTTGATGTGACTGTTAGCTTCTACATTTATTTAGATAATGTATAATCTAACAATAAATAATAAACAAACAAGCAAATGAATAAAACAACGTTGAAGTTCGAAATCAATCATTTAGTTATAAGGAAATAACACAGTTAATACTTTAGATGTATTACTTGATTGATTATAAACTGAACACCAAAATAGTGAATCATAAATAAGAAAGCTCAAATAAGAATACTACAAAATTCTTACTGAGTTTGATATGTTCCAGAGTATGAGCTGGTTTAGGTTTCTTAAAGTCCAGGACAACTCTTCTAACTGCGATAACTTCTTGACTGTTGGCTTCTTGGCAGAGTCGCGCCAATGTCACTTTCAGCAGATGTCTGAGCGTCTTAATGATGAACGACACCATGGGCAGGCTGATTCCGACCTGAGCCCTTCTATACAGCGTGGACACGAGACCCAAAGTGGTTGTATTGTGTCTCCCCTGGTTCTTTGCCGTCGGCCACACAGAAGGCGATGATGCAGCAATGCCGAGTGGGTTGTGGCCCAAACAGCTTTTTGCTACTGGTACCTGTATTTGTGTGTTTAGGGCCTTTGTGCTTTGCCGCCGAGGCTATACAGACCCGCATGTATACGTAACGTGCCGTATAAGCTACGAATGTTTCCCTCCAACAAGACTGGTTTACTGGCTAAACCATTTTCACACCTTTCTTTCGGGTCCACTTAGCCATCCAAGCATGCCACCCTCCATTACCTATGGGTCAGTGGCTGTGCAGAGCCCGACGAACATTTGCTGGCCATAAATTCGC
>JAFIDM010012231.1:84186199-84198717 GCA_023159025.1 Thereuonema tuberculata
ACCTAATTTCGAAAATAAATCCCTTATATAAATTGAAATTAGAAGCTACCTCCCAAACAAAATAAAATTGTATATTATTTTAATTTACTGTACATAAAAAAAAATAGCAGACCTAATGACGACAAATACTTAATCTATTTTTAATAAACAGGATTTTATATTTTATCTATATAGCTATTTGAAGGAGATAAGTTATTTGAATTTCACAGAAAAAGGAATCTGAATTAATTTTGTATTTAATAAAATTTCTTTGTAGACTACAAAATATTAAGCATATTATCTTATTAGACTATATATTGTTAAAATTAATAGTTTTTTTCAATTTTTTTTATGTTAGGTAAAACCAGAATATTTCGAAATAAAATTTAAAATGTTATTAATTATTTTACTTAATTATTTATTGAATTTTCTTTTATCTGTATAAATAAGACACTTTATAGATAATCTAATGTCTAATTTTAGTAAATTAGATACTTTATTTTTAGAATTAAAGGTCAATTCATTTGATGTAATTTTTTTTTTAAAAAAATACAAAATTTAGCTTTCATTTAATAAAATATTTTCGATCAGGATTTCTATTAAAAAAAATAATATAAATGTTTTCAGAGGATAAAAAGAAGATATGAGAATTATTTTTAGTTATCTTAAGTTAAAACCTCAATTCTCATATTTATGAGGAACTATTCAAAAATTAATATTTTGTACTTATTTTTTTGGGTATGATATTTATAAATATGTTTATGTTGATTTCTTTATATTGTTTTAAGACGATTTTAATGAACAAAATATGTTTGGTTTGAAAAGGGTTAATGTTTTGCTATACTTTTTTTTTTACTTATTTAGAGCCTTTTTTTTATTTTATTTTCGACTCATCTCCTTTTGCAAAACAAGATCTGGTTCGGTTTCTGCATTCATATTATTATATTTCAACCGCTGTGGTGTTCAAGCAGAATTTTCAATGCATTTTTCACACCCTTTTCGTCGTGCAGGGCGGTCCATCCCACTGTCATTTCAATTTCTTCTCCTCATCCCTGCCTACCCCTGCGATGCAACCCATCCCCCAACCGTGCTGAATGAAGAAGGGTAAAAAAATCCGCACACCACACGCTCACACTACTGCAACATCATCCAAAGACCTCCAGTAACGTGCATTTGCTCCCTGTGGTCTTCGAGGGAGCTGGACACAACCCTTCGACACCAATTCCCTAAAAATCAAAGCGTAAATCTTCCCAAATAAATGCGAGCTCCTGTCTTCTCATTTCCTTCTCATCTCTCTCTACTCTTTTTTTCTTTTCTTTTTTGTCCATACTCCCCGGTCCTCAACCGTCTTGATGCAGAAACAAAGGTCCAAGTCCTTGATTGTCGTGACAATGAAAGGGGTGAAGACGCCGACTGTTCACTTCGACCCACCCGAGGATGTTGACCTGTTAAGGGGTTTTTTCTCCCCCTCACCCTTGCAGGCTGGTTTTTGACAGGAGGGACCAGACACACCATCTGGAATCCTTTGTGTCCCGGTAGACACTTTTTGTTGCACACAGCGAGGCAGGCCAGTACGCCCCAGTGACGCTGACTGCAAAAGTTGGGGCTCAAAGGCTGCAGCAGCAGAGGTCTGACTGATCACTCCCAAGGCAGGCATGATGCAGCGGGACCCGGACCCAGGACATACTTCACCCTTTTCCTATAACTCTCTTATTTTCCATACCAGCGTAAGTACCAGATGGCTTCATAAATTAATTAGTTATTAATTGGATAACACTCTCGAGAAACTATGACAATTGCGGGAAAGTGCACGTGGGTCTATTTAAGTTATCTACCACCCCTTCTCTGCGCTGCAAACTTCATATCTATAACATCCACATATCCTTTCCTGTCTCTAAAACTATTAGCGAGACACCCCTTGGTATAAGATTTATCACATCTCTCCCGCGAAAATCGAAATGAATGCGAGCAAGTGGATGGGGGCGTATCTATGAGATGAGACCAAACTAGGCCTAGAAAATAACATATCACCTGCAGCACCCTTCTTTCAATGTAAGATGGAAACAACTGCGTCCCTCTTTCTCTCTTCTCATCCATTTGAGTTTGAAAAATGGTAAGAAATCAGCATCGGGGGAAGAAATGCCGCTGCACACCTTTCCGTTCGCTCCTCCTCCGAAAAATGTTCCGGGATTGCTGTCGTCTTTTGCCGGGGGAGAAGAGCGAGAATAATCCGGCGCAGTCGATCACCGGAGGCGGCCGCTGTTCCCTTGCTGTCAACTCCCGGTCAGTGATTGATTTCCATTAACGAGTCGAAACTTTTCCAATCGTTTACCCGTAAAATGAACGATTCTCGTTTGGCCGTGAAAATCGTCATTCTATATAATGCTTTCATGACAAATTGTCGTCGCTAGTCACGCGGACTCTCGCGCTGCTGGAACATGATGGCGGCAAACCCACTTCGCTTCTTCGACAGTTTCGTTTCGACATCCGAAATAAATTGACAGTTGTAGAAAACGACAGTTTGACAGATTACTTTTCGAGTAGAAAACTTTGTTTGGGGATTGGAACATTAGAAACGGAAATTTTTAGTAGATAACTTCAAGAAAAAATATTATCAAAACAACTTTTTATCATCATCCCACTATTAGAATTTAAATTCACAATTGTCTTCATTACATTTTTCCATCTAGAATTTATTAGATTTAGAACTAATTTCTTCTGACTTAATTTTTTAAGGAATTTCAAAGAAAATTTTCTACAGAAATTATCAATAACTACAAAATACTTCAAGTGAATTCAATTTAAAAAGCAAGTGAAGCTTGAGCTTAAACAGAAACTTAAAATTGGAAGAATTTATTGATAAAGATTAATTACTTAAGATGAACATGTACTCAGAAAATTATAGTACTAAATATATTTTTCTTTAAAATTTTATAGCTTAAATCTTTTAACTAACAAAAAGGATTTATCTTGACAATTAATTCATAAGAAATTTCATTTCAATGAAAGCTTTTTTCTCGTTTTTGTTTTTGTTTTTTTCCTTTGGAAAACTATTTTTATCTTCAATATCTTTCCGAAATTTACGTGGAATAATGAGGAACATGAGTAGATGATAATCAAGCAACGAAATCAAAAGAATCAGATGGCAATTCATTCTTTCCAAAAATTGAAAAACAAAACAAAACGGTAATTTTACCTTAACTTCCCAGAATAAATCTGAGCCACATGAGACAGTTTTCTTGTCAGTTTTTCACAAAATCTTCATTAATAGATTTACTCTGTTGAGTTTAAAGCTAAATTTTAGAAATTGATAAGTTACTAAGTGCAAAAACATATTTTTTGAAAACAGATTAAGACGAAAGAATTAATCATCCCCGTGGAAATCACTGATTTTTATTATTATTATTTCTGATTAGTGTTTTTCGTTTTCTGTGACAGCAATTGCGATTAACAACGTCTCCATTTCTTCATTAAAATAAACTGAAAGAAATGTTAATGAAGGAAACCTAAGAAAGCGATAATGAAAATAAATACAGATACAGATCTCGAATAACACGAATTTTCTATTAATCTCATATAAACTTATTTAGCGTTTTACTAGATTTTAATTTAGTTTTAATTTATTAATATCTATTGAGTTGTTAAATTACACTTTTGAAGCCCAATGATATCTTACTTCGACAGTACGAAAATTCTTGTTTTTAAATGTTAACATTTAAGTTCTTATTCTATAATTTATTAGAATAAAATGATTAGACTCAACTAAACAACTAATACCTTATAAGAATGTTTCGAATAGGGCATTCTTATTACAGACCCAACTAATTTTCCTGGGCTGTATCGAATTTGTTGCTTAGTTAAATCACGTGGTCTTTGGGTAAATTTTACCTTTTTTTTTATTTGTCAGCAGATTAGTCAATCTTTTTATCTTTTATTTCCTCAGTAAACATTTCTTCAGGCAGGTCCCTCTGCGTTCAAAAATCCTTTATATAACTTAGTACCCGGCAACTAATTATATTAAACTGATAACATTGCAAATGAAACTGTTAAAAAAATACACGAAAATATGAATGTGCTGAAGTTTCCGTTACTAATTCTTTCTTCCTTTTCTCTTCTCAAGATCCAATTTTCATTAATTTTCATCCAATTCAGTATTAGTGTATGTAGGATAGAAATGAAAACAAAACTGAAATTCATAAGGAATACATTAAACTTTCCTACAATTTTAGTTTTAGAATTTTCTTATATTTTTTATTTTTATTTTTTATTTATATTTTTATTTTCTTTTATTTTATTTTTCTTGTATTTTATTTAGAGTTCGCGTTTGCGCTTAGAAACGCTGTTAAATATTCAAGTTAATTTACTGAAGTCAAAATAAACTTATAATAGTTTTACAATTAAAAACTTTATAGTTTAGAATATAGCATAGCATCTCATATTTTTAATAGATTAACATTTATATTCTAAGTATCAATCAAGTACAAATATTAGGTTTATACGACTTTGATAACAATTATTGTAATTTCTTGGAGTACGATTACAAACGGAGAGGGATTATTCCGAACACATTTTGGCTTCGATCCTAAATTCACCGAAATTTAATATTATTTACTGATGCTCTTACGGAAAGCGATTGTGCCCGAAACAACGGGTTTTCATTGAGAAATTATTGTCCTTCCGTCCCTTGACTGTTTTCCTAAATGACGTACACATGTTCCATATCATTTAAAATGTATTCAGGATAGTTATTCCTGACACAATAAACCAGGCAGAACGCAATGGTAGGAAGCTGCCCAGATTTCAGTGGCATCTATCACGTTCTTAAGACCTTTCCCACAGGAGAATATGGATAAACAATGCCAGGAAATAAACCGGAATCTTCTATCCCGAGACGGTGAAGAAAAAAACTTAAAACTGTGCCGATATTTTCGGAAATTCCCTATCGGTTTAAGATAATTTACAAGTCTGCGGAGGACTTCAAGAGATTGAATTTAAGAATGACAATAAATTACCAGACTTGAATCTTGAAAACGACTTTAGACCCGGATATTTATAATCATGATAAACGTGATAGCACTCTTAATTTCCAACAAATACATAAATAAATTGCCCAACACACCTGCTAAGAAAAGTTAGGTTCATTTCTTAAATCGTACCCATTAGAAAACATTAGCTTATCGAAATTACAGCAATAACTGTAAGACATTACGACATCAAAATTGATGTTAGAAATCTAATCATTACTTTAGAATCTGAATGGAGATACATTAAAACGGAAGACGAAATCATTCTGTTTACTTAAATTTGAGAAATGTTAAAAACAAAGTTCAAACAGAATATTTGATAGGGAAGTGCATCAGGAATAAAACAAGAAATTCAATTAAAATGTTAAGAATGCTAAAAACAAACAAACAAACAAACGAGTCACCTTGTACGATCCTTTGTTTTTTATTTATTACTTTAGAACTTGAAGTTCTGTTTAAATATACATTTATTTATTTATTTATTTTACAATTTTCAACTACTGAAGCTTCCACCAGCATTTTCTTAAAATCTAAATATTTACCGTTGACTTAGTGTTCACCTCAGGAGATTCCGAAACGCTGTTTGAGATCTTTGACCGTAGCTTTTAGCTGAGTGTTTATATTTTTCTACTTCAATGATAACAGAATCTGAAAGCAAGTAGCTGAGGGCTTTTTTCGGAATCTTCTTCCAAGTCAGGAAATTTTGACTAACAGAAGTTACTGAGATCTGCTCGAGGATCCCAACATTTTTTTCTTTTTACTTCATCGTTGCTATGCGAAGTTCTCCAAATACCGAAACTTCTTCCAAAACTTTGAAAGTCTAGTTTTAACACACAAAAGTAAAAGCTTCGGGAATTTCATTTGAATAAAATACCCGAAAGCTTTTACTTAAAAGTCGATTTCATGGATGACTTTATTTGAATAAAACCATCCATGTAAATCGACTTTTACAAAACATAATGGAACAATCCTTAAATTCTTTTAATAAAATCGTTTCTATAAAGAATTATTTAGGGCCTCAAAACTATTAGGTTTTTCAGAATAAGATGATTTTTTTTATTATTATTATTATTATTTAGTTAGTGAGTTCTATTTTTACATTGGTATTTTTTTTTTTTCATTATTAGAAAATATTATTTAGTTTACTTTTTCTATTTTTTATTAAAACCGTAAGTTAGAAAAAGTGATATTTGATAAAATAATTTTCATTATTTATGATATTTTCATTTTTCACTTTAAATTTTGATTTTATAAGAATCTACTTGAAAGAAAAAATAAACTAGTAAAATCATAAATAGAAAAGATTTGCGTTAAAAAAAAAAAAAAAAAAAAAAAAAAATTAACTTAGTCTAAATGATGAGAATTAAAAAGAAAATTTGAAATATTTAAAAATTTGGATTCATTTAAATAATAAAATAGTGAAATTTGACTTTATTGAAAAGAAATATCAAATGTAATCAAATGTTCTATGAATTTAGAATTGCATTAAATGTAAATTCAGTTCTAGCTAGTTCTTGCTTTTACAATGCAAACAAATTTACTAGATAGATGTTAAAAGTAAAGTACATCTATCTGTTAGAAATTCTATTTAATCATATTTAAAATTCGACTGAATTCTAGTTCTTTTTCATTGTAAAAAAAATAAATAAATAAATAAATTAATTAAAAGTTCAAGTTATTAATTATTCTTTTAACCAAGCCATAACTAACTGCAGTACATATTACGTATATTTTAGTTTTACAAATTCTTTATGAATCCGTTTCTCTCTCTCACACAAGATTAGAAATATTCCTCAAACAAAAATACCTTTCCTTTAAAATTATGTATAAAAAATTCTGTATTTGATATATATATACATTTTCTTTTTAAGCAACAGCAATTCCTTCCGGATATACAAAGTGAAATTTAAAGTGCAAGTTTTGAATCTCTAAAACTTATCTTTCAAAAACTTGGTTTGGCATTTCATATTTCAGAAAAGAATAAAAAAAGAAAAGAAAATGGAGGGAAAAAAAGAGATGGAAATCTAAAATACTGTAAGACAAAGTGAAAAGAAAAAAGAAAATAAAACCGAGGGAGGGGGGGGGGGAAGAGAACGGTAAGCTTCGGAGGGGCTCTGGGCTGTCATGCTACCATTCCATGTTGATGGAATTTCGCGAGTGACGGAGGATTTGACTCTGGAGAGTGGGAATTGTACTTGTCACACACTCGAGCGCGCCATTTTTGCTGCTCGCCTGTATCAGAATTCTGCAGGCGCGCGGGAGAGGGTTGGGGAAATAACCCTCCCCCTCCTCCTCTCGTAACCCTCCCTCCATGCGACCTGCACCCCAGCAGTGAAGAGTGACCAGCCTCTTGTTGATGCCTGACCTGAGCTTCCTCTACTGCCGGTCTCAGGCCGCCATTGGCTAATGCCCGGGCTGCCGTCCAATCGCGGCTGGGGGGTCCTTGCGAGCAGCTCTGCTATTGGCTCTCACTGTGCGCCACACCTCTGCCGCATTCCACGGGGATCCCAACACAGTTCTTCCATCGTATACTTCTAATTTAATAAAATTACAATGCACCGAGAGAATTTTTTTTCCCTTCTTCTTTTTACATATTCTCTATGTCTTTTTTATTTCCTAACAGAAGGTGGCATTCCGAAAGAATAGTTCCGACAAGGGCCAGCGGGGGCGGGAGGTTAGAAGCCAGAAAGAACAATCCTTTCGCAAGTTCCTTCTCGTAAAACATAAAAAGAAGCTGAGGGAGATATTAAATTACTTGGAGGGTCAGATTGAGACCTAGGCATGACGAAATCCAGGGGCTTAATTAACTTCTGTAATTTTGAATGTAATCTAAGAACAACTCATGATTGTATTTCCACCCTGAAGACACGGATAACTTACTACACTATTGTTACACCAATATAACACAGCTAAAAGAAACGGTATTAAGTAGTTTTCTTTTTCTTTTTTTAGTTTCAATGCAATCTTTTTCAATGAAAAAAGTTTAATAATTTAATATAGATAAAAATAACAACTATTAGTACACCGTTTTTGCACTTTCTGGAATTGAACAGATTGCACTAAATATAACACAAGAGATAGTCTAATAGTATATAAATGAATATATGAAGCTTTTTATATAGCCTATAAAAGTTAAATTAATTACCAGCTACTTTTCAATAACTCTAATTATCTTTACAAGACGAGTATTTTTATTTCTGATTTAATAATGAGACACAAGATCAGCTTTAAACTAATAAATCCTTTCTTTTTACTGATTAAATTATAAATAATGTAGATTTAATGTAAAGATTTACAACAGAGTACGGATAGGCCTATAAATATTGAAGAAAGTAATGCAAATGAAAAAGAATTGACTGAAGCAATATTACCTTTTTTGTCTTTTTTTCTTTTAAAAAAATTATTTATTTATAATTACGTTTCAGGTTCTTTTAAGTACTGTTTACATTTTTAATACCTAAATAACTACGAATTTTATTTATTTAATTTATAAAAAATCAAATGGAAAAGGTTATTGATTATATTTACATTTGTAGTACAGTAATAAAATACAATGATATATTCAATTTTGAAATATATACAGAAGTTTGTTTTTAACACATTATTCAAATTCGCCTTAGCAAAAAACAACAAAAATGAATTATTTCAAAAGAATAATATTAATAATAATAAAAAAAGTACTGTGATCTATCTATTATTATTTAAAATGTCACTGAAGATTTTTAAAGAATCTAATGCACCAATAATTAATCTAATCTATTTTCATAAAGAAGCTAAAGTCTAATAAGTTATTGAACTAGAAACTAAATTAAGTGTAGTTCATTATTTATTCTAGCTCATTAAGATATAAAAAAGATATAGATATAAAATATTCTTTATCCATTACTATGCTTTATAATTCTCACGGTTCTCTAATTTAGTTGTGGGAAAAAATAACATAATACAATTTTGAATATCTGATATTATTAGCTCTACAACTTAAAGTAACTATACAAGTATTGTATCACTGTAACTACTATGGTTAATTATGGTTACACAATACAAATAATAATATTTATTATATGATATGGTTGAAAAATTAATAGTAGTTTAGTAGATATTTCAAGTGGACAAAATATCTTAACTATTTTTAAAATAATTTTCTACTCTTTTAATCATCAACTACTGCAGATAATTAATGCAAATACAATATTAATCTCTACTGAAAACATAAAATTCGTTTTGGGTTTTTCTTCTTTTGTTCCTTCTTCTTTAGAAGTACTCATTCGTTTACAAGAATTTAGATATCCCTAGGCCTATAATTTGTCTTTAGAATAGTCCTGCTAACTTCTACACAAACGCTAGCTTTTTAATTTTATTTTCTTGGAAAAATATAGTTTAAGAGTTTCTTCTAAGGTTTCGATGAAAATAGAAACTTAAAAAAAAAAAAAACTACTTCTGAAATATCTTGATATTTCTTGTTAGCTGTAGAACTGAAAGATATCTAAGAATATCAAGATTGGATATTAGCTTATTCTTTTTTTCTTCTCTACTAATTGCTTGCTGAAAACTGTTACCCAATTGCTGATTTTATGTGTAGTGAAATAAACAGACTATAAAATCCCTTAAATCGTTATTATTACAAATTGGCTTCCTGGCACCTAACAATGCTATCTGGTTCTATCAGAAGCGTTTAGGTTTAGCCAAACGAGTAGTCCACCACAAGCCCATAAATTTTCCGCGGTTGCAGCAAATAGCAGCCCTAGAGGAAGCACGGAAGTCCATGTATAGGCTACGGTTATCTACACTTTTGTATAAGGGTTCCAACACGTTCTGACCCCGACCTCTACGAGTAATCAATGTCGCCAGCAACTAGGCTGTTTGTTTCATGAGTGGCTTGGCGAATAAAGGATGACCCGTCCCTTGCTCTCTACTCATTTGCTTTGCCTTTGTCTGGGAAGGTGTGAGCAGGAACGACTTGGCTATGCGACTTCTTTGATACAGCCTTAATGAGCTGGACAAGAAGTGGTAGCATAGAAACAAAAAAACCAGACTGTTGAAACCCCTATAGGAGCTTCAGTGAAAGACGAAAATACTTTGGTAGCATGTCTTGCTGATGAAGGTTTCAGTTGCTAAAATGTACGTACCAGCAAATTAAATGTATTAAATACAAAAAAAAAGTTGTAAAAATTCATTACATATATTTTATTTCTTTCTTTAAGGACATTTTATAGATTTCCGTCTCTTTTATTATATTCAAATTTCATAAAGAATATTTAGCTTGACATGAAAGGTATGCAAGAATTAACAGGAGAATTTAAAGGAAATTATACATTATAATAATAATATTCATGAAGACTTGTCTTGCATTAACATTTTGATTTTAAGTTAAAAAATGTATATTAAAATTTTTGTTCTGTTACATAGCTTTTAATTTTAAACATAAGAGATTAAAACTTCTTTACGAAAAACGAAAATCCTTGAACTTAAGGGATGCAAAATTCTTAAGTTGTTTACTTCTGTACAAGTTTCACGAGAAGATAAACATTTCAGGAAAACATTTTTTAACTAAAAATAAGTTTCTACCAACAGAACTAAAAATTCTTTTTAGTCTTTAGCAGAGCCGAGCAGGCTAGTGAAACTTTGATAAGAAACCCATTTAAGTCAGGGCAGTAGATCTAAAGTAATTAAATACAATATTCAGCAATAGTTATTTAAATAATAATAAAGAAATAAAAACATCAGCCCCCTCTCTTGCAAGAATAATTCTCTTTGTCGAGTAAACAGAACTAAAAGCTAAAAGCTTTTATTAATAAATGTTAATTAACATTCATCAGGAAACTCAAGCAAGTTTATCCGTTGATTATCCACGTAACCTTCAACTCGGAAAATAAAAATTTAAAGCTAGATTAAAAACAATCAATCAATAAGCTGCAATTTCTTATGGAAATCACTAGTTACTTTGTTAAGTGTCTGATAAATTCAACTTTAAAGCTGGCCATTGAAGAAACTTGGCATCAACAATTTACAGCAACAAATGGAAAGTGAAGCGGTAGACTTTATACAATTATGTCAAAAAGAATACTATGTTGCTTTTATGCTACTCCACTGTATCTGGCCATTTACTTTTGTGAATTCGGGGGAAAATGAAAAAGCGGCATATTTAAGGCTGTAATTAATAGCAAATGATTTAGATTAAGTTAGGACCAGGACGAACTGGATAAGTCATTACTAGAGGAATTAAATGAACAGCTAATGAAAGCAAGCAACAGCAATTAAAAATGCTGTAGTATCTCAAAGCTAACATCACTGTCTGGATTTTATTGGAAAAAGGATAAAAAATAATGAATTTCTATGAAATATTAGAATGAAAACAATACATTAGATTATTACAACAAGAATTATTGAAGACGAACGTGCCAAGTGCAGTTACACAATCATGTAAACATCAATTAAATTAATAAACGATGATGTTGTTGTAATTTCTTTCAGATTACATACTAAGATTTTTCTTTTAAATCCATCTTTTATTTTAATACTGGCTATAAATGTTGTATCATCAGAAGTTCAGTAAATACCATTCTGAAAAAAAGGCCCATCATTTTGCTACAGACATTGTAACTGACTCCATGTTATCTGGCACATTCTCACGACACATTTTTAAATATGCATAGACCTTATTCGCTGTTCCTGAATATTTGCTGATCTCTAAATTATATAAGACTGAACAACTGTCCTTGCTTTTAAATCAAAGCAACATCATCAAAATATCACAATTGTTTTAGGTTTTTTTATCCTTTAACAATAAATTATTCCCTTCTTTTTTTTTAAATACAGATGGAAAAACTCATTATTATTACATCCTTGCCCTCACTGAATTTCAGATAATGACACGATTTTTAAATTATAATGAACAAATTATTTCTTGCGAAGAAGAATAACCGAAACTACGCCTAACATTGGAGAATATTAAAGGCATCTACGAATTAAGAATTCTATTTTCGATCAAAGTTTCCTTACGAGGCGTAGTTGAATTCTTGTTGCTATGACATTTTTACCTAAGAGTTGTATTGTCAGTAAGCTATATTTTTATCCTAAAGCGATGCAGAATATAAGTTTTGAAATTGAAAAATAACAAAAATGAAATCTTCCATATCAACTTAAAAAGAAAAAAAAACGAGAGAAATTAACTATAGTAAATTAACACTCCATTTACTCATGATTGCGACACATATTTAACACTGCATTTTTAGAAAAAGTAATATATTTAATATGAAACTTTTTCATTTAATATTAAACATTAAAAGTATTATTATTATTATTATTATTATTTACTATTATCTGTGAGATTTACTTCAAAGGAAGGAATGATAATATTTTCATCTGCTACCGTATGCTGAAGTATAACAACTAAATAAACAAGATAAATATTTCTTATTCATTTAGGTGCATTATATATGAAGAATGGCTATTATTAGTATTTTATTGATATTATTATTATTATTATTATTATTATTATTATTATTATTATTATTA
>JAFIDM010012231.1:84198727-84215004 GCA_023159025.1 Thereuonema tuberculata
TATTATTATTATTATTATTATTATTATTATTATTATTATTATTATTATAATACACATTTTGAAACACAGTCAAAAATTCGCTGACTGGAGCCTTTAGTTGATATAAGTTTCAGCCAGAAACCTAAGTATCCACCAGGTAAAATATTATTATTATTATTATTATTTATTAGTCTATTATTATTACAATTCAAAAGATTTTTGTCAAATTCAAAATAATTTTGATACCATAACCGTAATGCCTTTATATTTTTTTTATTTTCATAAATTAATGACAAACATTGTAATTCTTCTAATTTTTTTCAGAATAGCAATAAAATAATCATTATATATTTATTTTGATTAAAGTTTTTTAAGTTATTTTATTTTATTTTAATTTCGTTTCCATTTTTTTTGCCTAATTCTTTCTGAAACCGTTGCTTCTCTTACGATATCGTTTCTTTTCAAGAATCTTTGAATATATAAATTTCCTACTTCTTTAAAAACCATTAAAAAAATAATCTTTCCGTAAGATCATAAACTGTGTAAGTTTGGAACAATTTCTTAAAAGGAGGGGGGGAGGGAGGGAGAAAAGTCAATTTCATGGTAGGTTTCATTCGCAGGGCTTTGATTCGTGTGTCTGTATATATACATATTAAAAACACTTCCAGATATCAGTTATATCAGGGCTGTTTACTTTCCGTAATTAAGACTCCTTCAACATTAATAGCAAAGGCAGATAAAAGAAAATCTCATTTCCAAGTCTCCCTCAAATCGGATGGCAAGAATAAATGCCTGCGATGCAGAAAATTTCATCTGCTTCTAGTTGTATATAATACGAAATCGCATAAGAAGAAGGAAAAAAAACACACACATACACTTTAATCATCTAATTCCAATGCATATGGAATGGTCTGTTCGAAATGCACACTCAAGACCAAAATGCCATTCGACAATCTTGATCGGCGACGTCAGAAATATTGCATAAACTGCAGTCTAAGGAAAATTAAACGAGAAACCCTCTTTTGAATGCTTTGCATCTCGAATGCCAGCAGCGTCCCACTCACCTATATTGCGGACCCCGGGAGGAGGGCGAGATTAAGTAATGACGTCTCATCCATATCTGCGATGGACGTTCAGAATTTATTGAAACTTATATTGAAAAACAGTTTATTTCTGCCTCTCCACTCTAGGGAGATTATTGCAAGCCTTTCCCCTGCAGCAGGATGAGGGCATGGCGCAGCCTGTTGTCTTAGAGACCTCCTCTATGCATTAACGGCATCAATGGCATTCGGCTCAAATGGAAAAGAGATTTGCCTAGACCTTTATCTCAGCTGCTGTAAGTAAAGACAAAATCGCCTGATATTCCTCGCAGCCGAAAATACCTCGCAGTGTGTAATTGTCGAAATGGCTTGGTGAACTGAATCAAAAAGAATCTCTTATCACTTTTGCCTCTAACTACCTCGGGTCTTCTTTTTGTTTTAATGGTGTGCCATTGCTTTCCTGCCCGCAGTCTCATCCATATTGTTATGAATATAATTCCACGAGTGGCAATGCTCGCCATAAATCTGCCCTGATGTAGTGCAAATAAGGATCTTTCTTATGATAAAAATATTATTTACTGGAGAGAGCAACAAGGAATCTGCACTTTCTATTTCTTCTTTCCCCACTGAAAGCGGTGTAGGAAGATGAAAAAGGAAAGCAGACAAAAAGAACCGAGAGATGGACGGGGAAAAAAAAGTTTTCTTAAAATTCTTCCGAGGCAGGAGGAGGAAGAAATGAAAAGAAGGAATAAGTTTTGGGAGCTGCATATGACGGTGGACAAGAGCAAACGGTGCTGATTGACAGGCGGAATCTATTTCCCATCCGCGGCGTACAATATCGAGGGCGCCAGCATCTCCTTCGGATTTCAGAGCAAACGATTGCCGGGGTCGTCGTTCGATGGGAAGAGTGCCAGGGTGACGACTGGCCAATCGCTGCACGGACAGGGAGGAGCCTCCTGCCTTCGCACGAATGCACCAAACAATAAGAATGCTATAGAGATAAAAACAATTATTCCGCTTCAGTAGTTTTTTCTATCAAGGGTGAATCTCTTCGGCGATATAAGACAAATTGGGAGAAGAAGGAGACGAAGAAAACCGAACAAGGAAAAGCTCAACCGTCCGTCCTTTTCCTTATTCCTTCGTCTTTTATTTATTTACCCTTTTTTTTATTTTTCTCTCTCTGCCTTTTACGATCCAGTTCTTAAGGAAAAGGGGGGTGGGTGGGAGAGTCGACGAAATCAGACAAAGTCTTGCACGAATGCCAACCCTACCCCTTCCTATTGGAACTGCAATGCACAATATCAACAAATGATACGGACAAAAGACACGGAACACAGGAGCTCCGAATCACCGCGCGCCATTTCCTCTCGTGCTTTTGATTGTGTCGCAGCACAAATCAGATTTGAAAAATTTCGTCAAATCGCAGTTTTGGACAAAACGAAAGTGAAACTGAAAGAGAAAAGAAAGAAAAGAAAAAAGATCATCGACGAACTATTGTACAACCTTCTTATTTTTTTTTTTTGCTTTGTTTTTTGAGAAAAAAACAAAACAAAATGTGATTGGAATTCACTTCCTCCCCCACCCTACCTCCCTCCCTCACTTTTTTTTCCGTCTCTGAGTTTTCGTACAGAGTGTATCTGTTGTAATAATTTATTGATTTCCATCCAAGCAACCGACAAATAATGAAAAGAAAGAAAAAGTGAAATATACAACCACCATCAATCAGACCCTGGTTTCAAAAGCAACGGGTAAAGGTCTGTAGGGGACAGACATTCACGCAAGCAAATCGCTCTTTTGCGGCAAAAAGGGAAAAATTCCCAACAACAAGCCCCTGTCGGCTTCTCTTTGCCTACATTCCTATATTTAAAAAAAAGAAAATAGAAGTTATTGCTGGTTTTCTTTTCATTTTTTCTAACTCTTGACATCAACTTCAAAATATTGATTAAAATAAAAAAAATCATCCCATTTATTTTCGTTTGATGTTTTTACAAACCTTCGTGGAAAAAGTATCTGCAATAAAACTTCAAAATAAAATTGTTTATTTATTGTTGATAACAAAACTATTAATATTATAGTGTTCGCAGAATTTTTCCTGAAGGTTTGCTTCTATAGCAATCAAAAATATTGAATAGGGATTTTAAACTCTTCATCGGAATAAGCAGATTTATTCAGATGTGGAATGTTTCTTAGTTCGATTGTGAGTTCTTTTACAGAGATAAAAAGCATCAACAAAATCACCCGTTGTAGAAGCAGTTCACTTTCCGACTGGACGAGATGTCCATTTGACTCTAAATATGTCTACAGTTATTTTGTAAGATTAGTTTTAATGATCTCACTGCTGAGTTTTATTACAGTCAATTTTATTATTATCAATTGAAATAAGCTAAATATTAAACTAAAATTATATTAAATATATTGTAGGCTACATTAACTAAGGGTCAAATTGTCCAATTTTAGAAATAAATTGAATTTGTTTTTTTAACTTCCTGACATTTATGTGAATTAATTTACATTCTGAAACAAGATATTTTTATTAAAATACTTTTTTTCCTTAAAACGTAGGAAATTTTAGTCTGAGGGTAGATTTTGTTTCCCATTTATGCCATTTTCTCACTGTTAAATATTTACTTAAGAATAAATAAATCGACTCAAAAACTGAAATCTCTGCATTCTTTGATGCCTTTATAATTTTCCTAAAGTAAAAGCCAAATACACTTTTAAATTTTACTTAAATGTGATAAAAACTAGGCAAATTATAATAAAAACCATTTCATTGATCATGTTATTTTATAATATTTTATTTCATGATTAACCAATTACTTCACAGTAGACGGAAATATAAAGTATTTGGCATAGGATAAATTTAGTTGACAAATTTTGAAGCTAAATACTGAAAACGGGGCAAAAAAAAGCCAACTGATTTCAATGCAGTATCTTTTCCCCTTTAGTGCGAAGGTAGCGTTAGCTGTTCAGCATTCGAGGCTGAGTCGGCGTCGGCCGCTGCGTGTTCGAATGCTCCCACCCATACTAATGATAAGGAAGAACGGGCTTTGCCATCAACTCCAATTCGGAGGCTTGACGGCCGACGCTGAAAAAGGGGTTGCCGCCACTCGGGCTAACTATACTACCGCCACTGACATCTTGTTTGGAGGGATCCTGTGCGCGTATTTATCTACTCATGTCAACGCCTGTGTGGACTTCATTACAGCCCGCCAAGCTGATCAGAATACGAATGGGCGGCGAACGAATAATCGGCCGTGTCGCGATTGAACAAGAAGGTAGCAATGCGGGGAAGAAGGGTTCCCGCTCAAGGCATTCAAAGTTGGACAACTGGTTGTGTTTAACTCTTCTTAAGAACTACACACACAAAAGCATCGACGATACGATGAAGTGGAGTCAGTTTACATAAGTTTTTTTTTGCTTTCTTTTCCATTCCTCTGAATTTCCCTTCGGAATATCTGATAACGGATGTTTACGCTAATGCCATACTTTCAAAACGGTATTTTATCCCAAAAAATGTCTGATCTTAGGGATATGGATATGAGAACGATTTATTTAATGGAAATTTTAAGTAATCGTTTTTGTTTACTTTATTTTTACGTAAGATGAATAAAAATATATTGGAAAAATAAAATTTATGTTTAGATAAACATACTGATAATATTACCTGCGGTACATTAGAGTAGGAAAGTGAAGCTATTTTATAATCGATAATTAACAATTCATTGCTAAAAGAATTCCTTTTATAAAGCATATTCTCATGTAGAAGATTTGAATTACCATAAAAAAGAGCTACCAAAATGAATAACCAGCGGTTGATACAGTGCTTTATTTATTTGAAATGCTTTAGTAATTTTGGGAAATGGTCAATTATCTCATTGTAGGTTGATATATTAAATACAGTACATACAATAATTTAAAATCATAATTTTCAAATAAATAATTTTCAAAAGTAAAATTAAATTTTACTAAAAGAACCAAAACCAGAATGCTCTAAAAGTTACAAAAAAAAAAGTAGTTAAAAAAATATCCTAAAACTTTATAACTTCTATTCTGTTCTATCGAAATAAAAGACTAGGCCTATATAGTTTCTCAGTATTTTTACACTTCAATTTTTATTCCGCTCAGTGAAATATTTTTGAATTTATTTATTTAGTTTATTTGCAGGAAATAAGTCTACCTATTTTAACTGAAAAGAAAAAAATAAATAAAATTTATTTGAAAAATTTTGCGTAACCTCCTATTACGCAAAAAAACATTTAATAAAACACATTTATGAAGTTTAAAATTCATAGAATTAAAAATCAAATTCCAATCAATTAGATAAAATTAAAATTAATAAAAAAGCCTGCTTTAGAATAATTGTGTAACAACAACAATAGGGTAATAATAATAAAAAATAATATGTTTTAAAATATTTATGCAAGATAAAATAACTATAGAATATTTAATGCATTTATATTAATATATTTTATAATTTAAATCGTCGCTGTTTTATGATAGTGTGTGCTAAATATTAAAATAAATTTTTGAAATAATTTATCAAATATTGCTTTTTTTTAAAAGTGATTAAAAATTTCCAAACATTTAAAAAATAATAGTTGATATTATTAGTAAAATGTTTAACTAGTAAAACAATAAATATAATGAAAGTACGTTTTTTTAAAATTACATTCTATTGCAATTAGTCAAAAATGAACATTCGAAATGCAGTTTTTAATTAGAACACATTATCATTAGAACAATTAAACAAGCTAAGTTAGATTGAATAATAATATCCCATTTTTCATTTGAACTTTTAGTTAGATAAACATTTGCTCTAAAACGAAACAATAAAAAAAAATAAACATATTTTCATTAAATTTTTAATATGAAACTATCATATGAAAATTACAGTAAATGTAGCAATTTGTAACGTTACATATAGGTGTGAGTTTGTGTGTGTGTGTGTGATTTTCTTTAATTATGTGATTTTTTTTCTTTAATTTTTTGAGAAGACTGAAGGCTTAGATACGAATAAAGCAAAGAAAATCTTATATATTTACTTTTATTTAAAACAAACTTCCTCCTGAAATGCTTCCTCCAAAACCATCTACAGATTCCAAGCAAGAGATTCAGACTAACAATTAAAAATAATCCAAATTTAATAATGTTAGGGAAATATCCCTTCGGAGGCAAAGATCTCGGGGGTTGTGCAACACAGCCCTATGGGAGTGCTTTTCACGTGGTTTATGTGGGTGTTACGTGAAATTCGCCAGTGAATACATGGGAGTTTCATGTGAATAGTTTCCAAAACCACCTGCAATTCATATATAATTCATAAGACGTATGTACTTCTAACTGGGGGCTGTAAAATAGGGGTGCGGGTGGAATAGATTTTTGGAATTCGCTATTCAGAAACGCCTCACTAAAAGGGGAGGGAGGGAAAATCGGAATCCAAGGACAGTTGAAAAAGTCAAAGTTATTAGTAGGCTGTCAATTGACCGTAACAAATCAAAAGAAACTACAGCTCGGATAAAGAAAAATCTAGATGATAAGATTATTTTCATTTTTTTTCAATTTTGCTGAATTTAAAAAATGTAATAATTCTATTTCACTATAGGCCCTTTAAAAATAAATACAAAATGCAAGAAACATCTTCCAAATAGTTCATACAGAAGCTATAAGGTAGAATCTAGTACAAATAACAAGAGAAGTAAAGAACTCTGCAATTCAGAATTAGTGAGAGAGAAAAACATTTATATAGGAAAGTTTATAAATTTATTGAAGAGAATGGCCGAGGCTCTTATTTTACAAGGATTTTCGAAATATAAGTGGTATCTTGTTCAGACACTTTATCAGAAAAAGTTCCGAATTCCATTTGACAGATGTCCGAGTAAACCCTAGAAACTGTCTGGAAATATTTTCTTCAAAAAATTCCTAAGAGCGCCAGGGCGCAGAGACAGGAACTCTAGAAGTCAAGATGATCTTCCAAGACCACGTATCTATTTATATAGGTAATAAATTAACAAGAATAATAAATTTCATTAAATATTTATTAATTTTAGGGCTAATATCGCGCCATTGCCCTCTAATAATAAGGATAAAATTCTAATATAATAACAGAAGTATTAATTGGTACTAATAGCAATTAAATAATATAATAGAATAGATTAAGATGTAGCAAAGAAATCAACAACATAACATTTAGTTTTCTAAATATTTATTTAAAAATGCTATTTAATAAATTTATTATTTATATTATATTTATATTTACATGTAAATATTATTTATAATATATTTATATTATATTTATTATTTCTTAAAAAATATTATATATTTATATTTTATTAATATATAGGCCTACATAAGAAAAAAATATAAAAAGAAGTTTAACGTGCCTAAAAACAGATGCCTTTAAATTAGCTTTGTGCTTTACGTTGTTATCATTTCTTACAAAAAAAATATTTATTTATATATATGTATATATATTACCTAGGCTATAATTTGAAGCAGAACATGTATGATTGGTGCTAAAGTGCGGTAAAATATTAATTATTATTTCACATGTTAATTAAAAAAAAAGTAATAACCATAAAAGTTTATTAAAATACAGTAAAACCCCGTTATTACGCTCCCGCTTATAGCACTATCCCGTTCTTTACGCTCCTTTCATACGGTCCCTGGAATTTTCTATGTAACTATGTATACTTTTACCCTCTTATAACGTTTCAAATCCCGCTTGTAGCGCTTTTTTTTATATCGGAAGTTTTGTATCGAAAAGAAATGTAACACTGTAAAGATTCTTTTCTTTCCCTGGTAGGAGAGAATCTTTGAACTCTTTGAAGTGCGGGTCTGTGATACAGTAAATTAGTGCAAAATGTTGAAGCGGAAATCCCTTTCTATAAGTGAAAAATTTTAAATTCTCCGAAAGTACGACGGAGTCAGAAAGATTTCGCAGAATCTCTAGGAATTCCCTCATCTAGTCTGAGAACAATAATAAAAAATAAGAATGGAATTACCAATGCAGCGGAGGGTGGTTGCAAACGTAAAAAAGTAAAGTGTGGAAAATATTAATATGCCGAGGATATTCAAAATGAATGGATTCATCAGTCCCGTGATGGCACAATCAGTGCCATTAAGTGGCCCTATCATTCAAGAAAAGGCGCGTGAAATAGCGGGCAGTGCACTAAATCTGCTCCGAAAATATATTAGTGTTGCTCCTAGTGGTGTATCAATTGATATTAATAGTTACTTGAACCGCATTGAAAATGCCTTAATTCATAACAGTAGCACACACACACACGGCAAACCACAATCAAAGATTTTTTTAATAGGAAATAAGCTCACATTTGCACTATATCTATTGCAGAATTTAGTATCTTTTCTGTAAAATGGTGTCTTTTTATGTTTCCCCATCTCATAAATCATTTCCCGTCTATAGCGCTATCCCGCTTTTTACGCTTGTAGGTCATGGTCCCTTGACGAGCGTAATAACGGGGATTTACTGTATTTGAAAAATAGTATTAATCCCTGCACTTTCTAGTGTACACAAAATCACTAATCAGAATGTATCTTCCCAAGTGATTATCAACCACATTCCAAACAAACAAAAAATAACACCTGTAATAACAATCAAAACATTATAGCATAAATAGCAATAAAATTCAGATGGTTATCATTTAATTTAAGTCAAATTCCATAATTAATTGCATAAAAATTCTCCAAATAACGCTCACTGGCTGCTAAATCTATTACAAAACCTAATTGAATGGAGCTAAATTTAAGCCAAACACTCAAAAGACTTCGTTTTTGAAAATTATTCAAATCTACATCAATGATATTGAAACAGAGACGAAGAAAAGGGAAAAAAATGTGCCCTAAGGAACAATTCCCATTAAAATCTGATTTAAAACAGCCAATTCCAACAGATGTCAAAAAGGAAACCGTACAAACTGGTTCCGGTGATGGACCGCGTCACTGCACATGCGTGGCTCTAATGCGATCTTTAATATTTGGAATTCTGGAAATTAATGTCAACTGTATGACAAATTGCTCTCTCGCCAGTGAATTATGATAATGCAATCGAGTCAATATTGTAAACAGTGCGGAATACACTTGGCGTTTGGTTTCCAGATTAGAAACCAAGTAATTTACCCCCAGTTTACCTTTCCGAGGTGGCCATATATTAAGTTTGACGGTTTCAAAATTCAAGTGACACCCATAAAAATGATAATAACTCTTCCACCATCCCTATTTGTAAAGGTGATGGATCTACGCTTTGCAAACTCATGGCAAACCAACGATTTAAATGGAGTTGCTGAAATATAACAATGTTTTGCATCACGAAATCAATTAGAAATAAAGATACCACTAAAAGTTTTGTTATTACTGACAAAGTACAGACATTCTTGACCAATTTCTTAATATTATTTAACTTCGTATTACTTTCTAAGCACTTCAAGCTTCCATTTTCAAATTGGCATTTTTTTCCAAATATTGATATTAAAAATATCAAATATCAATGGCCAATGGCTGAAATATTTCAGATATCATTACATAAAATTACAAACAAATAAAAAGTATAATTGTCTCAAGAGTATAATTGCAATTTCATTGAGGTATATACGTAACAAAGATATCAGTTATGTTTATCAGAGATATTTAAATACATATTCTTAGTTCATAGTTAAGATAGATACATTTGTGTATCCAATATACACTGAGTTGGCAGTTATTAGGTAAACCTAAATAATTACTTGAAGATGGATGATTTATTAATAAATTGACAATTCAGTGTATGTTAATTTCACACTTATTCTCTATTATGATTTAGGATGTAAAGATAATATATTGCAATAGAACATATATTATATTATATTATATTATATTATATTATATTATATTATATTATATTATATTATATTACATTATATTATATTATAATGAAAATATTTGCTCCAGTTTAGTTGCTCTACTATTTTTGTTACAAAGGAAAAATATACAAATTTATTACAAAAAAAAAATTAAGTTTAAAAAATAAAATTGCATTAAAACTGAAATGTTTACTTTGTATAAAAAATTAATGTGTTGGGGTGTTGGAAAATTCATTTCGTTCCAGCACTTGTTGAGATCAGACAGTAATGGATCTTTATGGTGATTTTTTTTGTTTGTTTGTCTGAGCCAAAACAGATTGTTAAAAATGGATCTTATTACAAAAACATCTCCTTACACGTCAAACACACTAATGTAAAAAGCTTTATCCCGAAAAACCAATGAATAGGCAATGGTGCCGTTCCGAATTTTTGCGCTAACATTTATTTTTGCTGTATATCGGAGATCTCCCTATCCATATACTCACAATACGTCTATTCGAACGTGTAGTAATTTCAATTCTTTAGCTTTCGCTACTTCAAAGCGATGTTTTTTCGGCGCAAACAACCGTATCGGAAAACATCGCAACCTATTTCCATCTCCTCTCACTTTTCCCCTTCCCACCCCCTCTAGTCGAAAATTTCAATTCCCCACTTTGCCAAAGAGAGCCAAGTTTTATTCGCGGGAAAGAGTGCGCGCCGGTCCCCGAGTTTGTAGATGGGAAAAGCATCCCGACCGCAACAGAGCGGCAGCGTCGTCCTGATGGAAGTTTGCTGTCGACCAATCTGCGAGCGAACAGGACGTCATTCAACCTCGGGAAACGAAATTTGTCATAATTTCGACAGGCAGAATTGTACGCTGAAATGCCGGAAGGAAAGAGGGAAAAAAAAAGCTAAAAGCGGGGGGGGTTGGGAGTTGTGCGGAAAGGACTTTAGGCGAACTGAGTTGCAAGAGTTGCTTTGGTGCGCGTGCAAATTGTTTATACGTTTGTGTGTGTGTGTGTGTATGTGTATGCTATAATCCAAAAACCTTCCAGTTGCACCCTCTGGTTATTTATGAAGCTTGTTACAGCCATTGCATGTCAGTTGGATACAGACTCTCGCTGCTGACGGTTTTGCGCCCACCTGCAGTTGTTAGCTGCCCGCGTCTTGAGGTAGGGGTGTAGAGTCGGTTTTAGCGGGTGGAAAACAACAACATTGCTCCAAAAAAGAAGATAAACACGTTTTGAATTCTGCCAAGCGTCGGCAATTTTACAACCCCGTGCTTGTGCGGAGGAGGAGGAGGTGGGATTTGTTACCAGTGCTCCGAGCAGTGACAACACACCTGCAAGGGTTGCCGTCAGCTTTTAACCCTTTCTGCCCCACCCAACGACTCCACCCTCTCCTTCAGACGAAAGCAATACAGGTCCTTAATGATTATGAACTTGGCACTCACACCGAGGGTCCTCCGACCACTTCGAGTGGGAGTACATTCAGCTTGGTAGGGCTTTTCTTTTTATAGAAAAACTCTTCTCACTCTTTTATATTTTTTCCACATCTCTTCAGCTGTCGAAAAAAAAATATTGAGTGTCATTCACACTCACCACCACCTGACTCTACGCAATATTAGCAATGACTTTTCAGGTCAATCACGTCAATCTCATTTTAAGAATTATTTTCAGCGGCAGTAATTTCTAGAATAATCAAACAACCTGTTTTGTCCTTTTTATTAACTCCGTGTAACCTTTTAACGAAACAAGGAAATCCTTTGCTAGAATTTTCTCTGAATTTCAGTATTTCCCCAGAGCACCCAAGTAACAAGGTTCTAATATCACCTGATCATACCAGAGAGAAAAACTAAATGGTTTGTAAAAGACTCTTTTACAGCTTCAGTAGCCAGACTAAGCACCTGTTAAAAGAATTTTTGTTTTGTATCTTTACAATTTACAGCTGTTGGCCAGTTATCAAACACTATTCTGAAACTGCCGTTAAAAAAACCTTTGCTTTTGAAAAAAAAAAAAAAAATGCAAAGGCGGATTACTAAGTATTAAAAAAAAATAACAAAAACTTTTTATTTTAAAAATCAAAGCATCATATGTGAATATATAACATGTTAAAGATTTTTTGATCATATTTATACCTTCTCAAAAGAACCATATTTATACGCTTACTTTATTTGAGCTCGCAGTGTATATTAGCTGAAGATGAAGATTATTACATTGAAGCAGTTTTCTTATTTTAAAAATAATAAAACCTATTTATCTTTTAAAATCCTAAATAATTAAATGTTCAATATCTTCTTTATAGTGATTATTTTTGGTAATTATTCTAAGTTTGTGATTTTCTTGTAAGTAAGTCGACAAGCTTTCTAAAATACATAAAAGCCATTATTATTATATATTTGTTTTGAAAATCTTTTGCTGTTTTTTGCTGGACATCATGTAGGGAGAAAGATTTATTAAAAGAAAAATATTAGAAATTTATCACAGATAAATAAAATAAAATCTTCAGAACTTTTTTTTTTTCTGAAAATATTATTTAAAAAATTGTTTACTATTTATTTCAACAATTTAAAACTATTTTTCAAGATTGTTATCACATTAGAATTCTTGATTTTCAAGCCTTTCACACGAAATAACACAATACAAAATCCGTTGTCAAGAACTAAGCATTTTTTAAATAATTAATTTCGTGTCATTAACTCTGCAATCGAATAGAAAAATATCTCAAAATAAATAATATACAGAGTCTCTAACCTAAGGGAAAAAATGTTTAAGTTAAAAATAGCAAAAACGTTTTAGCAATAAATTTATACATAACTATGTTAATCAGCTAAATTCGTAATTAACACAGGAAATCTCCATGACACCATTTTCAAAACAGCTCACCTGATTCAGCAGCAGAAACTTCGCCATCTTGTTGATGTGATCTCGTTGTTCTCGATTCGAAGGAATTCCAAGGAACTTCCATTAAGTTTCTGCACCGACTCTGTACAAAATAGGAAACGTTACAATAAGTAAGCATTACGGTAAACGGGTACTTCTTCCCCGTGATAAAATCCCCATCACACGACGCATCATAAGCGCCATTTATGGTAACGCATCATGGAAATAAACCATCTCTATGCAAAGCACTTATTCCATCTTGGCAGTTAGTGAACGCGCCAAGTTCAACTGCATCGAAATTTAACTTTTCTGTCTGGATTGAAGGAACACATCAACATATACAACAATAAGTGAGTTTACAAAGATAAAAAGCATTAAATAATATTTAAATCTTGTTTTTAATTATTAATAATCAAATGAATACATGAATATAATAATCAATTATAAAATAACAAGATCAAATAGATTTGTATGTACGGTATTCTAAAAAAATAATATAATAATAATTCATGAAATTTTATAAGTTTAAGGAAGAAAAAAAAATCTTATTTATGTTTTTCTTAATTTTTTTACAAGCTATTTACACACACACACACACACACACACAGACAAGGACACAAGAGCATTGAATTTAAAAAAAAACCAAAAAACATTTATATACTTTGACAGAATAAAAAGACAAATTTGGGTCACTGCAATTTCCAATCTGAAGTATCAGCTGCCTATTTTATACCGTAATTTAATTTTTTGGAAATTCAAAATGAATCTAAAGATATTTAATTCAACGTTTTAAGAGGTTTTGGTATATGTAGAAATTTATTAAAAGATCTATTAAAAAAAATTGCATTTTCTTAGGATTTTTAATGTAAAAATTTCCATAAATTTATAGCAAAGATATGTTTAAAAACTCAATGTATTTGGTTATTTGAACTTTTTTTTTATTTAGAAGTTGAAAGAAATAATATGTAAAGCAACAATGTTTATTTCCGTTATTTGTAATTCCTTAATTCTTAGTAATACAGGTTTATTTCTCTTATTTAGCAAACTGATGTAAATATCTTAGCTGAAGTTCCTCCATCAGGAAGATAATCCTCAGGTAAGATTTAATTCATTTTACTGAAATTAATTCAATTTCCTGTGATAATATTACATCTCCATCCAAACGTGTAGGAGTAATTATTCGCTGAATTTCATAATTAATCTTTAAACCACTAATTTCTATTGAGGGCCTTAAATAAAATTTTTGATAAATATTCAGTAGCCTTTCGTCCTTTTCTCTGTTTCTTCCATTAACAAATAACCTTAAATGGACGCATTATTCATTAAATAACAAGGTATATCTTTTCCACCCTCATCAAATAATTTAACTTAAATTTTCGTAGGTTATGTGTCTTTTCTTTTTTTTTTTTTTATCAAATTGCTTTTAATATTGAGATTGTAATAAAATCCATTTATTTAAACCTTCTCTTTGCAAGAACATATTTGAAAAAAAAAAATACAAAAAAAAATTCACTATGATGTTTAAAATTTTTAAAACAAATATTTGCATACTAATTCTGCGAAATTATTTTTTAAATATGACTTATAGCATTAACTCATTATAAAGATTTTGTAATTATTGGAATACTTTTTAACTTTTTATTTAAAATAAAAAAATCAACTTGCGGTACTTTCCCAACTAGAAATAAATAAATAATAATCTATAAAAATCCATCTTTGGATGTTGAGTTTATTTATTTATTTATTTTTTCAGAACATCGACATATAAAATTCCACATAAAAAAAAAAATAAAAGTAGCATCTTTAAATAATTTTCCTAATCAAACCAGACAAATTCTTTATATTTAAAATTTATAGGCTATGTGAGGCTAACAAATCTGAAACATTACTCATACTACTGATAAAAAAAGCAAAACAAAGTTTAGTTTTTTTATTATTATTATTTTGTAGCTTTTCAAATTTTAATGTTATTTAAAAAATGTGTATCATTTCTAGTTTATTATCCTTTCACTTTCTAACTGGTCTTTTTAAAATTGCTTAACCAACGATTGCTTGTAATTTAAAATTCTTCCATGCGTGATCTTGGGTTACATTTGCTTACTCTCAGGAGACCTTCTTTCCGCTGTTTTATATCAGTTAGTTTTCTCATTGCGAATCTTATCTTTGTATATATGAGCGTAGCTCTTATCTACGGCTGTCTCCTCACAGTTTAGGCTTTATGTTGTCGTTTGCTGATAGCGTGAAGGCACGAACCTGATTAGTAGCGTCACAGGCACTTATTATCTTAAAACAACATTGGACTGAATAGTGGACGTGGCTCCATTGTGCGCTGCCTAAGTGGCCGGGGTCAATTCGCTTTTATGGCGCTAAATAGTGTAGATTCAATAGGACAATGTGACCAGGTTCATCTGGTAGAATGGCACTGAAGGCGGCGACTGACCACGACGAAAGCAATTCAAGCAGCGGCCATTGTGCTCTTAAGTGTTAAAAATTAGTCTGCAGAGTTGGCGCAGCTCAATAG
The DNA here is from genome assembly GCA_023159025.1 of Thereuonema tuberculata. Taxonomy (NCBI): domain Eukaryota; kingdom Metazoa; phylum Arthropoda; class Chilopoda; order Scutigeromorpha; family Scutigeridae; genus Thereuonema; species Thereuonema tuberculata. Next base: position 84,213,984 of record JAFIDM010012231.1, read on the forward strand.
TCAGAGGCACTAAAAGGCGTGAGTTGCAGCAAAAGCTTAAGCCCACTTGATAAACCGGTAGGAACCGGACAATCTGCCATTCAAGAACCCAAAGAGTTGGTTGGCCCTGGACCAAAAAATGACGAAAGGGATTATTTATGAGACTCTCGAAACGAATAAAACTCAAAATGACCAACATCTTCTAAAGCAGGAGTTCTGCACTGTTATCAGAACAAGGATCTTGGAAAATACAATAGTAGCTTAAATAATTAAAAATTTTTTTCACACGATTGATTAAAAACACAATACAGCAAGCCTTTGCTAAATAAAAAATCAATAGGAAAAAAATTGTACAACGCAGGCGTATTTTAATATAAAGACATTTATCTATCACAAAAGCATACCATATCTATATAAATTGACCTATTTCATTTCAAAAATTACAAAGAACATGAATTAATGAAATCAGATCTTGAAGTAAGCCTATTTACTGTTTTAAAATATTCTTAGCTAATAAGTCACTTATAAGAGGTTGGTAAAATTAATATTTATAAAATATTTTATTATTTAAAAAACTTAAGCATAATTAAATGAAATCTCTATTTAATGAATTTTAATCGTTTCGTGTTGATTTCGTAGCTACTTTATTAAATATAGTTTGAATATCAAGAATTCTTTTAATTTTTTTTTTTTTTTTAAATTGATTTTTTTTTAATATTTAAAGTCGATATAATAAAAAAAACTAAAAAAAGTTAAAAAAGTAAATTTGAATTAGCTTAGAATTAATATCTATAATTTTGTTTATACACAAATAAACGTGAGCAACAATTTAAAATAAATTAATATATAATTCTCTTAAGTCGTTGTGTTTTTTAAAAATAGTCTGAATTAAAAATATATATGTTCCAACGAAATAGATCCAGTTAAATATTCACTGACAAAACCTAAAGCAAATTATTAACCCTTCCAAATCGTTTAATCCATTGATAAGACAGCATTTAAACTCAAGATTATTCAAGGATTTATAACTTTTCTGTTGGCG
>JAFIDM010012231.1:84215404-84256817 GCA_023159025.1 Thereuonema tuberculata
AAAGAGAAGGGTTTAGCAATTATCTGAATTTTATTCTAAATCTGATACGAATAACATCAGTAACTAAATTTACTTAAATTAATTCTACTTCTCATAATTCATTTCAAAATCTCGAAAATTCAATGTAACTGTCTGACAACGCTTTTACAGTATAACCATAAATACGTAATACATTTTGTATATCTTGTTCATTACATATCAACCCAAATCAGGTGAAAATCTATTGTAAAACGTTAATGTTAATGTTTTGTTGAAGAAGTAAAGTTAGCACGAAGCTGTTTCAAATAGATTACACTGTCCACCAACATAAGAGAAATGAAGGATTCTTGTTTTAGAATTGTAATTCTATTCCTGTAAAAAGTTTGAAGCCATTATATCTATTAGAATTATTTAAAGTTAAAATACAAAAAAAAGTAAATAAATATATAAACAAATAAATTACAAGACGAAAAATCCTAAATTCTTTCCAAAATCTTTTCTTCCAATCTACAATGAATTTGGTTTTGTTTTTGTTTTTTTTTTTGTTTGTTTGTTTGTTTGTTTTTTTTGCATGATTTTTTTTTGGTGTGAAATTTTTTCCGTCAACTTAACTTCGAAATTCAGTAAATTCAGTGAAATAAATCTAGCACAGCTATATTTTATTTTGTATTTACTAGAACAGAACATTAATATTTCAGTAATGCACACTTATCCTTATCTCTATGCTTTCAGAAGTCAAAACAATTTATTTTCGTTTGACAATTTTTGTAACGTACAGGGCCATAATAAAGTAGGATTCTATAAGTATTGTAGAATAAGTATTGTAAGTTCTATAAGTATTATAGAACAGAATTATATAAATAGAAAGTTATTTTACGCTTTTCTATCATCTGTAGTTCAGTCAACTCTTCCTACTTTATTATATTTTCATTTTTGCCAATTACAAAACAAAAGGGGAAGAAGCTGAAAATAAAGAAAAGATCTCCTTAACTTTAAGACGGATAAAAACTACCGGAGATATAAGAAGAAGGAAAAAAATAACCTTGTTTACGGCGCATAGGTTCATTATTGGATTGTTTTCTAAGATCATATTACTTAATAAAATTTTAATGATGTTCGGATTATTGAGAGATTAGGCTGAGGTAAGGTTTCGTGGTTTCGTCCAACTTAATTAAAGGTATCCTTTGTTTCTTGAAAGGCATTAGAAGGGATTCTTTTCGAAACAAATTATAAGCTTCCTAAAAAAAAAAACGAAAACACGGCAAAAATCTCTGATTGATGCCAAACTTCCGAATAGAACGTCCAAATCAATAAATTAAGCTTTAGGAAACTTTTTTTTAATAGAATCCTATCGTAAAAGAACTGTGCTTTATAAAATTGCTTTGAAAAAAAAAATTATTTGTATAAAATATACTTTAATAAAAATAGAGTATAAATGAGTTTAAGGGGAACAGGGAATCAATAAAACTATCTGAATTATGATATATACTTTCATCTTAACTACTTATTCTGTATTCTATGCAATATTTCGATCGGTTCCATTTTCGAATCTTTTTCAGACGGAACAAGTCTAGTACATTCTCTAAAACTATTCCTACATTTTCGTAAAATTATAACAAACATGTTCCAAATCAAATATATAACTAATATAACAATACTCATGTATTATAATATATCATAACAACATTTAACAATTTGTAGCAATCTAGATCATTTAAATTTTCTTGTTTTTTACACTTTCTTTAAGTAATTTTACTGAATAGTCATTAACTGAAAATGGAACCGATCGAAATATTGCAAAGAATAAAAAAGTTCTTGAGAAAATGTTTAAATTATAATATACGATATTAAAAAGGTTTTGATATTATGTTTTTATTATCAAAAAAAATATTCAAAGACTTTCAGTTATAGTTAATTACAGTTTAATAGTTAATTTATTATTATCAGAATTATTTATAATTATGAGAATTATTCATCGTGGTTACATTAAAATTTGGAAAAAAATAACAAAATATTTTAGAATTAAATTGTCATACTGTATAGCTTAACGTCAAATCTGATACATATAAACAAGTCCATTTGAAATGCATTAATATTTGTTCTTTTAGTACTGTTGTTATAAATACACTTCATTTCACTTTAAATTTTATATAATATTGTAGATGATGTTACGTTGATTTTTATTTGAAAACAAAAATGAACACAAAGGCGCTGGTGTTCTTTGGTATTCTATGATTCCGTTTCATCTTTAAAGAGAATTGTAAGTTTTCGTTCTATTAAAAATAAGCCCTTTTATTTTCATTCCTTTCCTCGTGAAACCAAATGGAGTCAAGATTAGATTACGTTTCATCAATTAAAGCACAAAAGGAATATGATAATTTCGTTTACTTAGCGCAATTCAGAGAGAATATCGTAAAAGGCTGAATCTTTACAATAAGAAGAGAGCTTTATGTAGTATAAGACGTTATCATAAACATGGTACAAAAGAAAAAGCGCCTAATGGCCTGGGAGGTGGCTGCGCGCGCATGTCAGAGGATCTTAGAACTGGGCGGCAACTATCTCCTCCATCTTACGTAATGGACGCGAATGCCGTCGTTGCCTCCCGCGGGGTCCGCAGCCTTGACTCCGGCAGCCGAACCATCCGGCCGTAAAAGCAACCCGGTTGGGCTTCCCGGCATGGACCGTCTTTTTTGTGCAGAAACCGGGGGTCTGACGGTCGTAAATCTAAGGAACGTGCTCCGTGGCACCTTAAATTGTTGACTCATCGCACCAGCTCTCGGTGGCAACAATCGAGAAAAAGGCATTCTGTTGTAAAGAGAGGGAGAACAGCAGTAAGAACCTACCAACAAATGAATGTTAAAAAAAAATAGAAAGAAAAGAAGAAAAGTTTCGTCCTTCTTTTAAAGACTGAATCTCTGCAACCCCTGTCCTCTGAAAATGACATTGCAACTTTTGCCAGGGATTTTTATTTATTAAAACCATTCCCTTCTTGCATTGGGGAGGAGCACAAACTCCCCCAACAACTTTTATTAGCGTTCTGTTCCAATAAATATTTCACTTTACGCATGTTTAGTTGATGCTCCAGATGGGTCGAAAACTGGTCATCTCACATAAACATTAATTTCATTCTCTTTACTGTTCTAATTATAATTTGCGACCCATTACACCCACACCATATGGGTCTCATTTTGCTTAATAGGTCTTAAGGGCAGACCATCCGCGTAAGTGCAGAATATTGTAATGGCTAATTCACTAAGTTTTTTTTTTTTTTTCCCTAAAAAAAAGTTTGAAATTTGATTATAAATCTACAGAAACCTATTGTGAAAGAGTTTAAACAAGTTATGAAGGCGTTGTTGGTAGCAATTTCATAATTAAACAGATTATAATTAACTTTTTTTTCTTTTTCTTTATTCAGTTTTCGAAGAGTTTGACCGTAATTAGACTCGAATAAATTCTAATTTAGAATTTGTGAATATCCAAAACAGTACTTTAGCACTTTCATTTTATTTATAGATTTTTAGAATTAAGTTGCTTTCATTTCATGTTTGGAAAAGTACAGATTTAAATAATAATTTTGTGCTAAAATGAAAACAGAAATTTATATTCTATTAATCCTGGAAAACTTCGCTTTTTTTTAAAGTATTAAAAAAGTAATTTTTGAGAATTTTATTCCAAACGCTTATTGTAATTTATTAAATGGAAAGATGAGTAAAATATCTTTACTAAATTTATTAAAAGATATGTAAAATATTGTAGAGCGATTTTAAATTCTATTCTATTTAAATATTGCTCTACTCCGCTTAATGTTTTTTTGGTTTCATTTTTTTCTTTCATTTTTAGACTGAAGTTGTTTCTTTTTTTTATTTCTCGGATGATTTTAATTTTCTTAATCCATTTCTTTAAAATCATTGCAGAATCATTATTTAGTAAATTAAAAAATTCAGTCGCGGATACAAGGAAGTGAAATCATGAAATCTCATATTAATATTAATCTTGTTCTTAGCTGAAATTTAGAATAATTTGAATAGAAAATGTAGCTTAGAAAATAGAAAATGATTTATAATAGATTTTTTCTTTTTTATTTATTAAACTTAATATGTTAGTAATTTAAGTAACAAGGTGTTTTCGAACTTTTGGCACAGAAACTGGAATCTACTTTTCAACTAGGACCCAAAGGATTCTGAGCTGAAGGGAGGTGGGGGAGGCATGAAATAAGATAAGAGGGAGAACTTAATGGGTCACGTGGACGGTGGTAACATTCGTATTTCTTGCCACCTGGCAACCGAACCAGGAACTTTGGCCAACGTTCTCGTTCCTTGCCAGTCCACCGTCATCAAATGAAGCGCAGCCACTGTGAACGGTTTCTTTACCTTCTTCTTCACAACCCCCTCCTGCCCTCCCCATTTCTTCATCTTCTTTCTCCTCTCTCATTTCCCGTTCCCCCTCCAAGCCTTCATTTGCAGAGCAGAGCTCGTTGTAATGCCACCGGTGCAGGAAGGGAGGCTCGTGCGTGGATATTATGCCTAAGAAGCTGCCATTTCAGCACGATCAGCATTTCCATAGGAGACGGGGGTTGCCCTGGGGACAAGGAGGTCTGTGCGGGCAAAACGGATCAATGCCCGACCTTCCGACGATGCCCAAAACGAGCGCGCACGCGCCCACTGTCCGCCGTTGCTGATTGGTCACAAGCAACAGACTCATTTGCATAAAGTTGCATTACACCGGCGCTCGGGCTCAAGTGATTTGTCGCTGTCCATTAAGAGACAAACTTGGGGGAAAGTATTAAAGTTTTCCAATGCATTGTCCTTCCTGCAGAAATAAAAAAAAAGAGAAGGGTCGTCCAGGCGGACTGCGAAGGAGGAAATGATAATAATAAAGAGAAAGAAAAAAAGTTCAGAGGCCTTTCTCTTTAGGAGGCGCCTCAAACTGGCCCTATGCCGCCAACGAAATAAGATAAAAAAGGTAGAGGAAAGAAAGACGATGTTGTGCAACGGCCATTCTGCCTTATTTTCATCCTGAGCTGAAGTAATTCCAAGGCTGATTGTGGCAGCCCCTACAATAGAAGGTAACATCCTTGGAATTATGGAGAAATCCCCGACAATTCAAAGAACAGAGACAGTCAATGGCCGAGAAACGCCCTCAGCACCAGTTCATTCCATTCCAACAAAATGAGGTCTGAATTTTCAAAGACGAAGAATGAAAGTATCAGCCCTATCTGAAAATGATTCCATTTTTAGAGTGCAGACCTACAATACAATAAAACTTCAATATTACAACGTCAAAAGAGAAACAAATAGATAAAAAAAAACTCATTTTATAAAGTAAATATTAAGCCAGAACTTAAAGACATACAATTTTTCCTAATGATGTTAACAATTTATGTATATAGTATATAAAATGTATCTACTGGATATTTATTGATGATCGATGTAAATGATTTTTTTTTTAAATTCCAAATTATTGGTTGCTGATATGTTGAAGACTTTAGAGATTGTCGAATTATATAATTAGAATTAATAATTCTATAATATATATTTCTATAATTAGAAAATGCAAGAGGTTTTAGCTAGATAGTGTTAATTCAAAACTTAATTTTATTAGGATTTTGGGAAATAAAACTAGTTTTACAGGAAATTCCTTTAGAGAATTTTTTGGTAGTAATTATGAGAATTAAGCCTAATTAGGGATTTAAGCTATTACAAAATATCCAAACATAGATATAAATCTGGTCATTTAACTCAAAAGCTATCCAGCATATTACGGTAATGAGTTCAAAGTCTTAAAGGACAGAGATAAATAGATAGATAGATAGATAGATAGATAGATAGATAAGTTATATCCCAAAACATATCCATATACGAAATAATATTTAAGTTGATTTTCTCCTTTTTATTTTTAATTTTAGTTATGTTTAAATATATTTTTCAGCTCAATCTTTATTTTCTAAATGTAGTATGTTTATTAATCATTTTTTTTATGATATAATAAATATATGTAATTTAAAAGAAAGAACAAGAAATGAATTCTCTAGGAAATACAAAATAAGCGAAGGAGAAAAAAATAATTAATTAGACCCTGAAATAGTCTAAGATTAATTTTTTTTTGTGTAAATGAAAATGAGCGTTCTTGTGTTAATGCTGCAGTGATAAAATGAAGTTACCTAGAAAGCTGAAACTTGCGTGATTACAATGTCCACATGTGTAACTCCGGGTTCATTTTATGTAAGGAAGAAGATAAAAATAAAAAAATAAAAGAAAAAAAACAAAAAAAACTAACACCTCTTCCCTTAAGAAAAGAATGGGAAAGGAAATACAGCCGATGAAAAAAATGCCAAAAGTGCAATAAAAATATTTCTTGATGTCAGTTTTAAACTGCTGTGGTACATTTGATTTAATTTTAGAAGTATATAATAAAATAAATATTAATAGATATGTAATAAAAAGGTAAATGTATAAAGGTAAAAAACTTGCTTATTGAAAATAAAAACCATGCATTTAACCTTGTTCTAACCTACATTCATTTAATTATATAATTTAACCTGTTAATTCTTTTTATCTCTGACGACTTTTGTTTAACGCTGTTGGTTGGATATTACAAATTCTAGATTAAAGAGGAAAAAGAAAAGAAAGAAAGAAAAAAAAAAAGAAATCTCGAGTGCAGAAACGAACAGGTTCTGTCAAAGGCATCTTTGAGTCCTAATTTTGCAGAATAAAAATAAATGATCATCAATGTTCTGATAGTCGACCTTAATCTACTTATTTACATATTGAGTAATTCATTATTTGTTACATTTTGTTTCTAATTTTCCTTTTCGTTTTATTATTAATTTTTTTTTTGTCTAAACATAATCAGATTTCCTTAGGTACCTGAGGGTCAAATTAAAATAACCTTTCCCTGTGTTTTTCGCGGCTTTACCTTCCTCATTGCAATTGGTTATGACTTCATTTGAATATCTGGGTATTTCCTAGGGCCAAGAAAATTTCCCTCCGAAAATTAAAAAAAAAGAAAGAAGACGTAGTTACATCTGTGTAAATTAGCAGCATAATTACTAGCAGAATAAGTCAGGCTGCAACAAAGTAATTTAAAAGACTGCCAGAGAAGAATTGCCTTTAAGAAAAGAGCAAAAAAAAGTAATCCATTATGTTATTAGGTTATTAAGTGTTGCAAAAAATTAACGTTATTATATTCTTTTTTATAGTAATAAAAAAAAGGAAACGATTTAGAATTTAAAATTGTTTATTCGTAAAACATTCTTTATAAATTTTAAATAACTTACGGAAAATCCTGGAAATAATCTTTGGAATTTTATAATCATGTAGTTAATAGTTATAAACTTTTTCTAAATTATGCTTTCAGCTCGTAATTGTTGCCTCAGAGTCTTAAATTCTTTAAATATAATCCGTCTGTTTTTATAACTTATAAATTCATTTTTTAATCTCAAAATATTTTTTTTAATATTGAGAGCTGATTTAATAAAAAAAAAACCGAGGGAGAGAGAACTAGGGAAAATAGAAACTATCTTAAAAAAATTATTTAGAAAATATATATAAAAGGAAATCTTAATTTGAAGTTAATTCAGATAACCTTATCTATATCGTTCTTTCCAAAATGTTATTTCAATATTAAATGAAAAACATTGAAACTTTTTTTAATTAAATATATTTTTGCAATTCGTATACTAAGTATCTGTCCAATAAACAAGTCATTATCTCTGTCAATCAATATTCTGTAATCTCATGATTAAAGTCAAAAACTCAAGAAGTTTCGGTATATCTGATATTTTAAGACTTACCCATCTATTCTAAAAACTAATGCTACTTTCCTCGAAGATTGTGAGTTGACTGAATCATGCTTTAGTAACTACAGAATTGAGAAATCGGGCAGTTTAAGCAACGTTATTACAAAACGATGATCTTAACACTATATTCAGTTTTTTAGAGTACGTGCAATTTAGGAGTGAATTTTAGATTTAGATTTACATGCTAATCCTTTCTACATTGCTGTCTCATTTGGAACAAAGACTAATGCAACTTGAAGGTCATATAAAAGAGCATTCTTAGAGAGTTTACATCATGCATTCGTTTTCGTTTCCTGCATTAGTGAAGGATGTCATTGTTTGGTCTCCATAACCATTTCATTTCTGTCGACAGTTGAGCAAGACTCGTCGTTCTGTAGCACTTGTTTCCATTGATTAAAAATCCACAGAATTCATCATTCCGTTGGAATATTTATCGTTGGCAAACCTTATATCATTTTTCTGGGCAGTCAGTATAATGTAAAATTCCGGACACTGGTGTATCTTCTTGAAAAGATTAGCCTATTTAGTGCCATATCAGTTGACATGTAAGATGGTTTAAGAGAACGTCAATTTCGTAGTATCGGTACATCTAGAAATTCTTTAGTACCTTCTTAGCGATGTAAATGTAGGCTAATTTCTTCCATTGCTTGTGTCCTCATTCCATGTAAGGCATCAATATGCACTCTATACTGATTTCTATTGGTATCTCTAATTTTCATTATTCCATTCCAGCCTTTTGTTTCACAGATCCATTCTCCAATAATCATAGAAACGTTTTATAGGTAATAACGAAGTATATTCCCAATCAAAAATTAAAAAAATACTATTCTTTCTTCTTATTTATTAGTATTTGATTTATTCAAAAATATTTCTGTAAATTGCATTGAAATAAATGAAGAAAAAATTATTTAATTTAAGAAGAAGTAAATTAATTCTTTACTTATTCCTCGATTTATTTAAAATAGTCGTGACTATTAATAGTAACTCTTATCTGCAAGTTATGTTGACTTTAATTTAATGCGCATAATCCATTATTGAGAGCATAAAAAAGGTCTTTTTTTCTATTTTTTTTTTCCTTGATCATTAGTTATTATTTCTCAGAACTCAGTTGTTTCATAATTCAATTCATCAGAAATATAAAACAAATAAAGAATTACTTCCAGAATAGAATACAAAGCAAATATTTGGAATTCCGGAATTATTGACTCAAACAAGTTGTTGTTAATGGGTAATAATTCTGAGTATACAAGTATACTCTGATATCACCACTTTCTTGATATCATTTAAAAAAAAAGAAAGAAAGAAGATTCATACTCCAAATTTTATTAAAAAAAATTTAAAAAAAAAGAAGAAAAAGTCGTTTCAAACGCTTACGTATTTTGAAATTGTTTCCAAATGCTATTAATAAAGCATTAGTTTCATCTCTATTTCCTTAAAGTGACTGTATGTACAACAGCTTAACACGTCACACATAAAGAACGTCTGTCTCGCTCTCTCTGTATTTCCTTTCCATTTTATTTCTCTGCAAAGCTTGTCTGCTACGAGTCATATTCAGGCAGAAAAAACGCCCGCAGATATGAAGGAATTAGATGACTATTGTCTCCTCATGTGTATGTAAATTGAAGTCATACGAATTAAATTTCAATATTTATTCCCGAATAAAGTGGAACGAAAATGACTTCTAACAAGAAAAAAAAAAAGAGGGGAGGTGATAGATGGAAAGAGAGATAAGTTTTACAGTATGGAAGTTCATTTCCCAAAAATTAATTTGGGATTTCTGCAGGGGTTAAGAAAAAAATTGTTAATGAGGAGAATGATTAAATCTAGGAAACAATGCTAGTTTCACCCTGAAGACAGTGAATATTCGAGAAGCATCTTTACCTCTTGTCTTAATACTGTCTGGGTTTTGTTTTTTTTCCCCTGTTAGAATATTGGTGTACGTTTGTTATAGAACGTATTTCACAGGAATAAAATAAAAGCCCTGTGGCCATTTCTGTAGGAATCGTCGCTTTTTGATGTCTAATAACTAACACGAAACCGTGATGACTTTAAAGATCATATAAATATGTAGAAACAGTGTTTTCTAGTTCGTTAAATTTAAAAATGTTAAATGTAACGTGCGTAGAAACATTTTACAAAGGAATAAAAAGGGATAAAAAACGTACTACAAATAAAATCACTGAGCTACTTTTGACATATTTAACACCGGGAATCCAGGACCAAATAGAGGGCGACTCTTATATATATTAGTTATCCTATTAGCTGTTAGTTTATACTTATTTGAAAATAGCCAGCAGTTGACTGGCGGGGATTGACTAATTGCTCTTTTTATTTTTAATTTATTTTTTGATGTTTTTTTATATGAACCTCAGCCAATAAAAGTTTTCATTTGATTCTAAAAATAAATTCAGACAAAAAAAGGAAATTTTTTTAATATCAATAAATGAAAGTTTTGGTTTTCATTTATGTTCTGTGTCGACACAATAACATTAATTCATTTCTCTAAAACACTAAGCAGCTCCTTCGAATAGTTTCATAGAAACAAAGTTGTAATTGTCTTTTGTTTATATTTTCTTTGATATCATTGAGCTGCAGACACTGGGGGAATCCAGCTGATGAAAGGTAATAACCTTGAAACAGACTGTCCTGAATTCCCGGTGTCAAATATTCCAAAAGTAGCTCAGTGATTTTTTTTGTAGTGCGTTTTTATCCCTTTTTATTCCTTTGTTAAATTTAAAAAGAAAAGAAAAAAGAAAGCCCACTTTTCAGTCTTAAATTGAAACATCATTAAAGCACAGCATCGCAACTAAATATCGCTCGTAATATTATTTACAATGTTCCTATTCTCAGATAAGTATGAATTAACAGCTAAATAGGATAACTGACATTTATAAGAGTCGTCCTCTATTTTTTTTTGGTTTTTCTCTTCACTTCTTGGAAAGATTGCATTATTTAACAGGTTGCTAATTAGAAGATTTCTTACATATGTTTTGGATAAATTGATTGGCTGATAGATGCGCTCAATCATTAAGATGGAAGAATCTAATTTTTCAGAACAGTGCCGGTTGCATAAGCGAGTTAATTAGACTAAACTTAAAAAAAAAATTCTGTTATGAAATATTAGGCCTCTCCCCTCCTTTTCTAATCACCAGCCTCACAAGGGAGTTTAGCCCTTCAGAGTCAGTAACTTGTTGTTTGAAATGCATGTCTGCATGGAATAATGAACATTTAATTGGTTGTATTATTATTGATTTCAAATTTCAACTTATTTCCTAAAAGAAACAACTATAAAGCAGATGCCACAATACAGAAATAATAATAATAATTAAAACTTTCATTGCTGTAATAAATGAATAACTGTTTGTTCTTATGCTGTAACAGAAGACCTTCACACGATATCATGAAATCCTAAGGAAAAAATTTATGATTTTGGGTTTCTCTTAGAATCTAAATTTGAGCTTTTATAAAATCTGTTAGAAACAATAGATTTTATAAGGCCTCTATATATTAACAGTGTCTTAAAGAGATTAATTTCACCAAATGTAATTAAAAATGTCAATTCCTAGATATCAGAATTTTGATTAAATAAGAATACAGTCGATTAAAAAATCTTTAAAATAAACCTTTTAATAAAATCTGATTCTAAGTTATAGTAGAAATAGAAGAACAAATAATATTGTAATAAGAAGCCTATATTAAATTATCGAATTCTATATATTACAATGGTAGCCAAAGTTTTCCTGATCATTGGGGAGTTTAAAAAGAATATTTAAAATATTTATTGCAATGTACATGAATTTGGAAATACCTAATCAACACGAATCAATTTAATTACATTGCAATGAAATTCTTGAGGACAGAAATGAACTGGTAGGTTTTTTTTTCATTTTACTTTATATACTGAATTTTTTCTTGCTATGCAACTGCACTTAACAATTCTCAGTATCTTTTAATTAATTTAACCCATTTATCTCAGGATATTTGATTCAATAATTTATTTTTCCATTGCCTCTCTATTACTTTCCTTGTGTCTGTCCTATCGCATTAAGTTTTATTAGTTTCAGATCAAATTTTTTCACTACAATAATTTTAAAATTATTTAATCAAACACAGCAATTCTAAAATTTAAAATAAAAAAAGTAAAAAAAAAAAAAGTAACGAAAAGAATCAGCAACCCGACTTTGTTGCTAAACCTCAGCCAATAAAAGTTTTCATCTGATTCTAAAAATAAATTCAGAAAAAAAAGAAAAAAAAATCTGTATTTTTTTTAATGTCAGTAAATGAAAGTTTTGGTTTTCATTTATGATTCTGTGTCAACATAATAACATTAATCATTTCTCTAAAACACTAAGCATCTCCTTCGAATAGTTTCATAGAAACAAAGTTGTAAAACTATTTGAAACATTGAATTTTATTTTTCTGTTTGATTGGTGGGAGCTCCTCCGGAATGACGACTAGTTTTCTATATAAAATTATACAAACGAACTATTTTATGTTCTTTCCGGACAAGTTGCGAATATAAAAGACTCGTGTGGATGTAGTACAGTTGACTCTTCCTTTATGATTTCATCTGACATTAAGTCTTGCACATTTGGGTGCCAGGACCTGCAAGTGATTCGACTTAGCGTGTGGGATTTTTTTTTACTCTATTTCCACCCCCATCCTATTTTGTATCTCTTTTCAACACTCTGCATCACAATGTTCTCTCTCTTTCCGTTGTTGAGAGCATAAATCAACCTGCTCTCAGAACATTCCACAAAACTCGACGATTCCCTATCCCCCTCTTTGGTAAACTGCCCACTGTTGCCCGCTATAACTTTTTTTTTTCCCTCCCATTTTTTTTTCCTGCAGCGCCATCACGACACCCACCCTCTCCTGCCTGGGGATCGTTGTAATAGTTATGGTGGAACATTGGCGACGTCTGTCGCTGAATGTCAATGGCACCGGTCCCCGTTTTATGCCTCTACTGCTGACCATAACCGGGGCCATTATTCGATGAGGGGAAAAAATGTCGACCAATCGCGTGGCTCGGACCGCCATTGCTCGCCAGAATCAATTTGGGCGAGGGCGGGTCCGTGGCAACTTTGCAACATGTCCAGGGCCGACGGCTAAGAACCGCCTCCTCCCGCGACCGGCTTCTAATCACATATTAATGTGGGCCTCTGCAAAAGACGATTCCTTCTCCGACATAATTACTTTTAATCAATAGTGCCATTGTGGTGCCGTCAAAAGTGTCCAATTGATCCATGAATAATTGACAGTCGTGGCAAGCTGGCCTGTAGTCGCATAAATAAATAATATGGTCTCCGTGTTGTTTTGTGATCCTGACTCACGGCTTGCATGCGCACTGCAGATAAGATTTGGCCGCCGGGAAAAGGCGGAGGCAACGCTCTTACAAAGACCAACACATTATTAATAATAATTTATGAAATCGAAACTGCCCTCCACTGTAGAACTAAACAGGTCGGAAATATTATTACATGGTTATTTAATGACACAGCTACTCGTCTTAAATTGTTAATAAATTTCATTTAACTTCATTATCTTCAGATGTACATATATATATCTGTCAAACAATACGTGCATTCCATTGTTTGGTAGATGCAGTTAACACTTCATCATCCGAAGTATATTCACCTTCCGAATTTTCAACTGAATTATTAACTACTTCACTGCAATAAAAAAAATGCTACCGAATGAAAATACAATCCTAATGGTATTAAAAAACTTTTTTATGATGTGAAATTTCTACAGCTCCAATTTATCCAACTTCTATTAGGCATTGAAACCTAAAAATTCCAATTTTTTCTTAACATATTTTTTTAAATCTATGTAGGATCTTAATAGACGTAGATAAATAATCCCTACAAATTTTTTTAGAGGGATTAATTTATTTCATTAAAATACTAAATATTTTCTAGGCTAGTTTTTACGAAAGAATTCTTTGTATTGAATGTAATCTTTATTTTGAAATGTTATTTTTAGTTAAAAACTAAAAATTAAAGTAGATTAGTTTGGATTCATAGGTAACATAAACATTAAAATTCAGAAATAACTAAGCTGTTAAAAGTAAATATTTTAATTTTTCTTTTCCTTTTTTTTTTCTTCAAATTTATATTTTGTTATTAAACTACTAGAAATGGATTATCGTTATTTATAGGTCTATTATCAAACTTTTTATATCTATTTCATTTTCCTGCTTGTAGATCAAACACTGTTATCTTAACAAAATAATTTAAAGTTGATAAATGGCAAAAATAAAATTACAAACCATGATATTGTAAATAGTAATACAATATTTTGAACTCAGTTTGCAGAGTAGTTTTGTGCCAATGCGAAAATATGCTTGAGTTTTAGGTAAGATTTTTTTTTTTTTATGTTTTAATTTCCTTGAACGGAGATTTTTTTTTCTGTCCTCGTATTAAGCACCTTTCCCGGCATTTCCTCATCTCTGAAAATAAGAAAGATTAAAGACTTAGGCCAGAGGATTAGGGATCAGCTCCGGGATGTCAGGATGTGTCGAAAAAAAAAAATCTAAGAAAGACTGGGTCGGTTGCCAAGAACAGAACTGTGGCTCCCGTCTTCTTTAAAACGGCGGCGACGTAAATAAATAAAATTTGATAACGAAATTCGTGCTTAAGAGCCGTGAAATATTCACACACTTTCGCCCGGTAATGAAAATTTCCGGCTGCGGCTCTGGTAAGTTGGCCGCCTCGCCAGGACAGGGTCCCCAGTAAATCAGAGAGACGACGGCGGCAGCAGCAATGAAAACAAATCGGCGCGATAGCCCATTACTTGGAATAAAGGGAATTAGTACCTGGTTGAGAGAGGAAAAAGAAAAGAACCACTCGACAATATAGAGAAACTGTCTAGACAAATAGACATGATAAAAAAAAAATAGAGAGAAGAGCATTATTTGCATTATTACTGTTCTCCTTATTTCTTTCCTTTATTTTTTTATTCACTTCGGAAATAAACCTAAGAAAAAAAGTTTTAGTTTTAAGGCATTATGAAGAGAAACTCTATTAAAACAATTCGGTTCATACAATAAGAATTGTAAAAGAAATTGAAAAGTAAAGTAATTTTTAATTAATAAAAAAATCTATTTATAAATTTGGATAGATTTAATTAAACCACAACAAATTGGCTGATTTTATCTCTTTACTTTTCTCTTTTCCAATTTTTTTTCTTCCTTACTAAAACACTTTTTCAGAATGTCATATTTTTTTTTATTTAACAATCTATTTTTTTCTATATTTTTATTGAATAGATTAAAAATATTTGATTGCAGATTAAGGAAATCTGTTTAATCAAAAAAAATAGTGATTTATTTTTATTTATTTTTTTTTTTTTGATTATTTTTGCTAACATTTTTTGGTCCATCTTCCTAATAACAATCTAATTCTCCAAAATCTCCATTCACCCATTTTACATTAAAAATATTTTACTACTATTTTATTGTAATTATAAAACATCAGATATAGTTCAATCGTTGAATAGAATTTTCTTCTGGAAGTTTCAACACCTTTAATAAATCAATACAGTAATAAAATTGTAGATTTTATTCTCTTAACGAAATTTCAGGAGCACTGACTTAATATTAATTTAAAAGACATTAGCAGATTTTAAAGTAAAAATTCTATTCATTTACGATTTCTATAATTAATGGAAATATTTCTATAGATTTTTGAAATAGCCCTGGCATTTTTTTTTTTCATCTAACCATTAAAAAAAAAAAAAATTGAATGGAAGATTAATTGACGGATTTAATGTGTTGAAATGTCTTATAGCTCATAAAAATACTACGATCTGAAGCAGAGCCAAAATGGTTTTAGTTGTTTGATTTTCCTTTATTCCAGCCATTTAGAAACATCATTTTTTGATAGAATTCCATTCGATTAGAAATGAAAGTTTTTGCTTCGCTCTGAAACTGCAACTGCCATTTCTGATTCATTTTCCGTAAGAACTACATAATGTTCTTTTTTTGTGGGTGGGAGGGATTTTTTTGGTTTTTTTTTTTTTTTTTTTTTTTTTGCTAAATATGTCGTCCTTAGACAAATTCGATTATCCATTGCATTTAAGATTTGGCAAAGAGATACAGACAAACAAGGAGGAAAAAAAAAATAAAAGTTAATACCATTTAAGACCTTTAAAAAGAAAAAAAAAGAGAAAAAAAATTACGAGATGTGAACGGAGACCTTTAACAAAATAATTCTTTCCGCTTCATTTACGAAAGAAAGAAAGAAAAAAAAGATTAAAAGAAAAAAGAAAGTCGTGTTAAGGGAATGAAGATCATTTCACCCATTAGAAGGACAAAAGAGAGCTTCTCCTTATGGCTCGGCTGCTGCGCAGTGAACACACTGCGCAACCCTTTCCTGCTATGCTAATTTCCCATTATTTTGACTGGATACGAAAATTACGTAATGGTGAGCAGCATTTAACAGTCTGGATAATCGTGTGATGACGGATGGAGGACAGAATTAAAAAAAAAAAAAAAGAGGGATGGGTGGGGGGGGGATAAGAAAAAAGAAATGATTCTTTTATTTGGAAGGCGTTCATGTTGGAAAATTGGTTAATGCGAGGCGATCAAATTAAGACATCATAAAACATTCTCAATTGTGCCTTGATACAACAAAGGGGACGAATAATTCGATAAAGTTGCTTTTTTTTTTAAAGCCATAAGCGGAAGAACTATTTCAGGAAGGAATTAAAGTAAAAGACGAAAGAGAGAGCAGACATATTTACTTAAAACTTACTTGATTCTAATTGGCAAATTATTTTCTTATTTTGAATTTCGCATTATTTACGAACCCTATTAAATATATCTTTTAGATTAAGTAGAGGACATGAAAAAGTAGTATTCGACTTTCCGAATTATCACAGTTACAAAGTGACGAAAATATTAGGTTAAAAGTGACTTAAAATAGGTGAAAAGTGACGAAAAGTGACTTAAATATCTAAAACGCTTTTATTCATTTCGTATCCTCTTTAAAGATTATTTTTCCGTTTATATCAAAGAGTATTTTTATTTTTATTGTTTGCATTTTGCTTCTCGTTTAAAACTATAATTCAAACTTTCAATGGAGTCACGAAAAGGAAAGGGTATAATTAAAATGGAAGATTTTCAAGTAATTATTCTAATATAAATTCCTTAAAATTGTTTATCATTCAAATAACATTATTAGGTAAGTTTTGGTTAATCATTAACGTAATCACATTCTTTTGTGTTCTTATTTTCACTTTTTTTTAGATTATTATTATTAACAACATCTTTATTGTTATCTATTAATATATCTTTTCTGCAGAATTTAGATTTTTGACTTTAAAAATTTCATTCCTGTTTTAATTCTAATCGAAAAATATTAATATTTTGCATCCTAAGCAATACTAAGTTTCTGTTGGTATAGATAAACTGAAAACCTCAGTACTTTTTTTGGTTTGGAAGGCTTTTTGTGTGTGTTATGATTTTCATCTTATTGTAATATAAAATTCGTTTCCTTTGGATTTGCAATCCAAAACACAAGCTGAATAAGGGGAAATTTCAGTATACTGTATTTAATTCTTTTTATTTTGACTTGGCATTTTCAGTTAAACAATGTTTCGTTTTACGGTGTTAGTTCATATTTTTGTGAACCTGAAATACTTTAAATCAAACGAAGAGAATCTACTTAAGTTTATTTTGGACGTGAATGCGTGTGTTTGGTGCTTATTGAAGTGTCTTTTTTTTTCTTTGGATAACGTTATCTGTTTAGATTACCAGTGCTATATTCTTTTTATGTTCCTTTCATCCCATTTTCTGTGATCCCCTCTTTTTCTTGTGGATCAGCTGTAACGGGCGATTTCATAATATGGACAGAGACTACATGCTGTTGGTGGAAAACTAATTTACTAGTGAACGACTGGATTAAGTCCAAATTAATGAAATCCTAATCGCCGGAGACCGTCGAGGAATTATGCCCACATTGATTCACAGTGGCAATAGCAATTGCAACTAATCCTGTTCTCCATCCAATCTCCGATTTCCAAATAAATGGTAGTGTTTGTCGGCTAATAGGCCTACTTCTCAAGTAATTGACTCGTCTGCGCAGAGAATAATCTCAACGCAGCTGTTTCGAAACAAGAACATTCGCGAGGGAGACTGACCTCGCAAACAACGACGAGATATCTTATCGTCCAACCGTCCTTTCATGTTGTTGTTATGTTCCTGGAGTAGAATTACGTAGGTGTTATCTGCAAAACTCAAGAGATGGAACATAATTGAATTATCGTTATCTTCTAATAATGAGTATAAAAATTACAAAAAAATAGTTTATAAAAATCTGATATGAATAAGAAGGAGCTTTTTTTTTTACTTTAATCCAGTGTTACGAAATTAATTCTTGAAACCACATCGACCAATTTTCGATAAAATTTAACATGTAAATTAAAATCCAGAAGATAAAAAAGATAACAAAACACAAAAACATTTTTTTGTGTTTTATTAAAAAAAAATCTTCTATTAGTAAGTGTTTTCTGATTTTATAAAAATGTAAAATTGAATACAACTATTACCGAATACCGAAATTTTGAATTGTAGTCACTAGTGATGCTGCCAAATTTTAACCTTACAACTTGCAAAATTAGTGCCTTTAAAGCTTGACTTGCATTTAAATTGGCTCAAATTCAAAATGATATAATTATATAATATTTCAATAAAAGACTATCAAAATAATATAACACTACGTTTATATTAATTAACAAATATTGTAGCATTTTTTTTCCAAATACTAGGTAAAGAAATTCGATTAGATAATCATGATAAATTAAAATACATTTCAATAATCACTTACATTACTTTGTCGACTAATAAAAAAAAGACCGCATTAATTAATGTCTTGCTTTTTACTTCAATTTTTGGAAATGAATGAAAATCCAAATACTCCAAACAAATGTGAAATAAATGAAAGACACTATTTAAATCTAGTATAGTTCTAAACAAAGTACGAATAGTTTTCCAACACTCGTCACAATTACAATTCGTTAAATTCCTCATGACAAGCAAATAAACTAAATGGACTTCATAAGTGAGCTGTTGAGACAAGCAAACACAAATCCGTACACAAAGAAAAATTACAGCGCGAAAGAAAAAGAGAGAAAACAACTTAAAAGCTGTTCATGTTCCTCATCTCCGGAAAAGCACGTTCCACCTCAGCAGAGAACATCGCCGCAGAAGGAAAAAAAGGAAGAAAGAAACAAAGTTCTCGAGAGTTTTCCAAGTAGGATACGGCACAACCTGACAGTATGAACTACCTTAATTGATTTCCCTTAAAAGTTTTCTTCCGTCCTCGGAAAATCCTATGAAAAACCGGTTAATTCCTCTTGTCGGATCGCCCCCATTAGATGAAGGCGAAAGCAAGCGCCGTCTCACCTAAATCACACGGGCTCCCTCACCACATAAATCACCGACGAACCCGTCCACTGTGCGGTAACATGCCAACGCTTTGAGTCATGAGGATTTTCCCGGAAAGGAATTAGAAAATGCGGGAAAGAAAGGCGAAAAAATAGAAAAAGGGTCGAGACAGACAGGAGCAGAGCAGAGTCACCTCAACAATAGAGACCGACAAATAATGTTGGATAGAATTTATTAGTTGTCATGCCAGTGCAACGTTCACTTTCTTAATTAAATTTCAATACGAGCTTCATCATTGCCAGTGTCCCGTAATTACTGGAGCCGAGCCGTAATCCCCCGCCTAACCTGTCAGCGAGCGCGGCCCAGTGGAATGGCACCACAGTCCGACTCAGATTGTTGTAGATTCTCGCGAAACAGACTCATTATTCTTTATTATTGTTTCATTGTGTTGCGAAACCTTTCGCCAGGCGTTCGAGGGGGCGCAGTTCATTGGAAGAGCTAATTCAGGTGCAAACCCTCTCAGGGCCAAACATATGATTACCTCTCATCCTTCGTAATCCCCGTAGAAAATCTCACGGAGACAACTTACGCTAATTATAAAATAATTACCAACCATTCCTTTCACGACTTCCTTCTAGTATCAGTTTTCGACAACAATCATTCGCAGATTAGAATTTCTCGACCGAAGCTTTTACAACATTTCTAGGTAGACATTAGCATTTAACTTGGTAAATCAGAGAGTTTTGAAAAGATTACAACATGAACCAGGAAAGGAAGTACAATTTATTTTTATGCCAAATTCAATTCTTCTTGAGGACTTAACCTTGGAACTAAACTTTTTTCGTTTTTGCTGTCTAATTCAGATCACTCTACAGCAGCACTGAAATTGAGGAACTATATATAAATAAGAAACTTATAGACAATTTCTTAGTCAATTCCCTTAGTTATTGCTTCTTCATTTTTCTTATTCATGCAAGATTTTTAATCAGTCAACATTTCATTTTGTCTACACAGATCTAATATTGACTTAGTATTACTAATAGTGACTGAGGATTATTTTGTCCAATATATCTTAATTATTATTGATAAAAAATAGTGCTTCGATTGTGTTTTGTAGTAGATTTCCTTTATTTTTAACTGTTGCTGGTTTATTTCTATTATGTTCTATTATTCTTTCAATTAGTGTTGACATTTGGAAAAAAAAAGTTTAAGATTTATTCCATATTTCAATAGTTAATCAATTTGAAGGCGCTTTAAAAACAATGATAGGTGTTTAACATTTAGTTAGATTAAGAAAAAAATTCTGGGATAAAATATTCCCATTCTCCTTCTACAGACAATCTGGAAAGTGTCCCAATTGCCTTTTTTTCTCTTGGCCGAACTCTTTCGAAGTTAAAGCGTGCAGGGACTAAGAGATCATTAGAAACAGTGGAACCTGATACAGTGAGTTTATTAACACTTTCTTTGTTTCAATCCTGAATCAGAAAAAAAGGTGGTTTAATTAGGAAGTGAAAAGGGAGAGAAACTAAAGGATGAAAACAAAACCCCGACGCCGCGAACTTAATCTGATTCGTGTCCACACTAGAAGAAAGGTAAGATGCCAGACACCATTACCATTCAAGACAAGTTTGACAAACAAGTTATTTACCCGATTCATTCGACGGGGGAGGGATAGGGAGGAAGGGACAGTCCATTGAAACGGGGCGACGATGACCTTTGCCCACTTCAGTGCTTGACCCTATCTATAGAAAGGGTCGTGAAAGGGGGCCGCACCGAGGATAATATCAACTGCACAGTGACACTGGGGGCAGGCAGGGGTAACTATTATGCCGCTAACTACCGATACAGTTCCGGCAATGTAACCACTGCGAGCGGGTTTTCTCTGTTCTAAAACGGCTCGTAATTCAAGACGTATAATTAAAAGCAGCGGCCTGTAATTGAGATGAGAACGGAAAAGAACAGGAAAAAAAGGAGAAGGCTTCTGAAAGAGAAGGGCTGGAATTCAACTCTTCTTTTTAGTCAGAGTCCTTTTCCTTAAATCCAGTCTCCAGGATTCGCATAACTTTAAATCAAATTGGGAATATACAATTTGCAGTTTCTTCATCTTCAATATATATATATATACTTACTTGTATACATCAAGGTAAAAAGTTTAACAAAGACAAATAGGTGAAATAATTTCCCTGACTTTGCTCCAAAACAATTTCCTTGTTTCGAAGACTTTTCCAGATTGACAAAACCCCATAAATTAAAAGACAATCTTAAGAAGTAAAATACGCAGGTCCCAGAGAAATTAGCTTTTGGAGGAGATTTAAGTGAGATGAAAGAGATGAGACAGAGGTTGTTTGGTTGCAGCGAAGGGGTTTTGCGCACAGGATTTCTGCCTTTCACGGGGAGTTACTTAATGTTGCGGAGTTTATTGGCTTTCCCAAAATGCGTCACAACATTTTCACGGTTGTGGATTAATCCAATAAAGAACAAAATTGCACCTTCGAATAAAACACTGGCAAAAGTCATTCGAATTGTTTTATTCCATTGCAAAAGCCATTCTAGAAAAGCCCAACATTAAAGCCCAAATTCGAATTAAATATATAACAAAACAATGCTTAGGCAAATATAAGCCCAATGTAAAGACATTTCACTTGCTGCAAATGGTATTTGAAAATGTAATGATAATGACATTTAACTTTTATGATGCCATAATGCAAGGAATAATGATAAATGAGGCCAATTTGTAATGAGTAAAAGGCTTTTATACTTCTGCAATTAAAGCTGCAGCTACAAATGATTTAGTTAATCAGCTTTCATGAAGACCTGAATCATTTAAAGTCTTGTCTGAAGAATGAAAACTTAATTATAAAGCTTTTAATGCTTTGTCTAACTTATATAATGAAAATTCTTCTACACTTCATTCTGGTTCAAAATGAAACTTTTTAAATATAATCAAGTAAAGAAACTTCTACTTTTTGAATCTTTTAAAATTTCAAAGCGGTTCTTTCTTCCTTCTTTTTGTTTGATTTCTATTTAATTGATAATAAGACTACACACTTTTTCTAAAAATTATCATGTAAAATCTAAAAAAAAAAAATTTTATTCTTTTATAAATCTTTAACCACGACTTTTAAAATTGGAAAACATTCAAAATAAATTATTTCCATTTTCAAAACTTATTAGTCAAAATTAATTTACTTAGTAATTACGATAAATTATACTTCTATAAGAAAATATCACTTATCCGGCATCTAAATAACTAAAACACTCATTAAATAGGCATTGTTTTCTAATGAAGCTCTTCAACCTTCGTCTTGACATATAAATTTGTTACTTTATTTTTGTCTATAGAAATTTGTATTTAAAATTAATGTATTTTTATTCAGAAATTCCCAGTGAGGCTGATTAAATACCTAATCTCAAACACCGATTTTCTTATTGTAGTATTTGAATTTTCAAAGAGTATTTTCAAATATTTATAGTTTCGAATGTTTTTAAATACCGGTAATAAAAGTAATCACTTCACAGGAAAGCGTGCTCTTTAAGGACAATTTCTTACATTTTTAACTTACGAAATTTGCTCTTAACAAGAAGAAGTAATATGCAGAATTTAGTATTTGAAATATTTTACAGAAAAATAAAAAAAATAAAAAAATAATAATATTATTTAAGGGATTTTTTTTGTTCATTTATAATTGTTTACATTTCACCATCAACACTACACTGCAACTGTAGAAATGCCCAGAAAGTATTCTTTTGCATTGTATTTTTACAATTTCAAGGAAATATTTTAAATATGAGTCAGCTATTAATAACATTTTCCCCTTATATAAATTTCCATTAGTATATAAAAACAAATGGTATTTTTTTTTCTTATTACCTCAAATTAAAATATCCTCTAAATAAAGTTTTTGTCTTAACTATCATTCAACAAATCTCAGAATTTTTAAAAAAAAATATAAAGACTTATTAAAAATAAAATATAAACAAGGAGTCGAATATTGTCAACGTTTTTTTTTTATTATTTTTCTTCTAACTTTTCAGTTCAAAGAAAAACAACTCACAGTCCTACTTATAAATATATTTTTTTGGCCTCCTTCAAAAGCCATTTGAGGAGATGAGCATCTTTCTGATTGGAAAAAGAATTCTGCCAGGGCGCATTAGATTCAGTGACACATCGTCTATTTGCCAATTTAGAAATTCGAAGGCGAGAATAATCTCATTGCTGATCCCAATATGATCTTTTAACGTCAAGACAATTACCTTTGCCGGAAGCCAAAATGAATGGTAGCAGCCACCACTTAGACAAATGAATTTCTGTTTATGAATATTTTATGGAATGGTTTACAACGCAACCTGGTTTGACTGCGAATAGATTTATATTGTTAGAGACCAACATAGAGCTTTGGCGGTAATAAATTGGTCCCACGATATGGGCTAAAGAGCAAGCGGTTTTAAATCGAATCCTTCGCAGATAAAGTTGCTCCAGCAAAGGTCTCGGAGCCCTTATTAGGAAAATAACTTTGAATTGTCTTTTTCTTCTTTGAAATCTTGTGGCGAGAATGGCACCAATGTTAGCTGGGCAGAAACACAGTCACATTTTGTTGTCGAGTCTAATTGTTCTCTCAGCATGATAGTAATTAGTGTACAAGATTTCGAACAATTTTTATTTACACAGCCAATGATATGGGAATAATTTGTCTTTCTGCCAAGAATCACCGAAGGAACTTCCTAACATTTTAATTCTAACTTGCTTTGATTCGTTTGTTTTGATTTAGATTTTAAGTTAATAAAGATAGAAGAGAAGAATTGTCTGAATAAATTTCACGTTGTAAGATAAACAGAAAAGAAAACGAAATTACTAGAAATAAAAAAATAAATAAATAATAAAAGAGGTGGAATAATAATTCGTTATTAGACTTCTTATAAAAGCTATATTTTTTTTGTAAACTATTCAAAAAAAATCCTAAACATCTTAATGTTACTGAAAAACATTTTTAAAATGTGTATATTTCCAAAAGTATAAGTTTCATTATATTATAATAAATTGTAATTCAAAAGTTTTGGGATAATAAATCCAAAGCTTAAGTTTGGAAGAAGGAGATAAGAGATAGTTAAATGATTTTAATAAGTAACGCCCAATCGAGCGTTATTTTTATAATTTTTTTAGAATTTTTATAACTAATGCTTCAGTATTTAAAAAAATATGGTATCAAAATGTCAAATGCAGTGTCAAAAGCGCCAAATCCATCTTAAATTTATACGATTAACTATGAATTCAGGAGTGGAAAATTATTTGGAGTTTGTATTTAAATAAGCATTAAATTAGTTTTCACAGTTGATTTTTTTATAAATAGTTGGTTTAATCGACAAAAAAAAAGGAAAAACTTCTTTAAACCTACAGCTTTTAGTAACAAAAACTTCGGCTGTAAGATGGTTGATCTAGCAATGTAACATCTTGTTTTATTATAAAAAACCATAAGCAATACATTTGGTATCCTATCTGTACAACCGTAAATATTCCGTGTTCTTGGATCCCGTGTACATTTGCATTGAGTCCAACCATTTGTGCTACAAACGCAAAACCATCTGGTTTATTGGTAAGGATCGAACCCACATGACACAGCACCGCATCTGTTCCATAATGCGATCGAGTCTTCCAAAAAAATTTAATAAAAACCATTCAGTCACAGAGTTCAATAATGTTCTTTTGAAAGCGCTATTTGTCAAAAGTGGCACCGCTAACTCACAGGTGATTTCCAATTACCCCTGCCGCTTCTGCAACAGAACAGCCAAGACACAGCCATTACAGGGCTGAAATTGCCCGCAATGAAAACGCCGACTTATTACGAAAGAAGAATATACGAAAGAAAACAACAGTGGTGACGGAAATCTCCTTGTCCTACACTTGGAGAGGGAAAGGAGGCAAAAAAAGGATGACAAAGTACTTGGCAGAATGTGTTCGCTTGGCAAACTACACGTGGAAACATTAATATGATTAATGGTTTCCAGTTTCTACTGCATTTATTGAAGCATCGATCTTATAAGACGCCTGTCGTGGTAACCTTGAAACTCAGGTTTGGGCTGAAAATAGTAAATTTAGTTGGTTGATTAAACAACAGAAATACTGAATTTAGAAGGAGCTGTACTTAGATTTATGACTTAATAGATGGGATTAATATGATCAGTAATAGACTTAAAGCTAATAGTAACACGAGTAGATGGAAGTCAATTAGATTTAACAAATAACTTATGAGTAAAGTAGCCAATGACATATTACCAGAATCGTCTGTGATAGTATCAATGTTTAATTGTACTGACTGCTTATTAATCTATAAATTGAAATAATATTTTTTAATTAATAATGTATATTTTAACTAATATAGTTTCAAGTTGCAGAAATATTCGATTGGCAGCATTTGAAATTGTTTATTCATTCATTAACATTCCTTAACTATTAAACTTTCATATTCCAAAGAGTATAAAAATTAAATGTAATTTTTAAGAACATTTGTAGGCTACTGCATAAACAATTATTACAGTAGAATTTATTTTATCACTGTCAAAACCATTTAAGATACTTTTTTCTTTGGATATTACAATAATCGCCTTTTGAATTTTGATACATTTACGATTTTAAAAGAAACAAACATTAAAGATTTCCAAAAATAATGGAAATTTAGTTTTATTAGAAAAGAAAAATACAAAAGTAATGAAATTGTTTTCAGAAGGAGCAAATTCTAGCTTTGATGTTTTGAAATCGGTCGCAGGGTCGTTGGAAGTAGTTGTTTTTCATTTAAGCGTAACATTCAAAGAGACACAAAAAATGAAGACCTCAACAATTGCAGGAAAGCATTACCCCTAATCATTCACGATCTTAAACTTTTATTCCCGGGATATAAATTTTAAGTGAGTGTTCTGAAAAAAACTCAGCACTTCATAAGAACATAAGCGTTTGTGGATGCAACCTGCTATCTGACATTGGGAGCGAAGAACCAATATAATATTCGATTTCCAATAGGCTGTAAAATAATCAGTGATCTTACTCGAATAGGTTTTCCAATAAAGACCTTTTCTTTCCCGTTACTGTCTTTTTAGTTTCGAAAGAAAACGAGTCTATTGATGACCTTTTCGACTATTAAGAGGTTCCGTCCGCCTCTCATTTTCATTTTGAACCACCCATCCTAATTCTTCCCATTCTTTTATGCTATACAAATATCATTTTTTAAGTTGCCTATCAACCGAACTTGACCTACATTCTGGAAACCTGTTTTTTTTTTTTTTAGTCTGGCATTAAGATCGAATCGTTAGTAAAATTTTTAAAAGCATCAGGGAAAAAAAAATG
Source organism: Thereuonema tuberculata (assembly GCA_023159025.1). Classification (NCBI taxonomy): domain Eukaryota; kingdom Metazoa; phylum Arthropoda; class Chilopoda; order Scutigeromorpha; family Scutigeridae; genus Thereuonema; species Thereuonema tuberculata. The sequence continues at coordinate 84,241,907 of JAFIDM010012231.1, forward strand.
AAAATACAAAATGTAAAATATAGAAAGTTTTGTTTTTTCTTTTCATTCTTACACATTGTAATAAATTTTTCTTTTCTTTTCTTTCTAAATTTTTTATATTTCACTTTTTTTTTATTTGAAACAAAAAGAGAATACAGAACTTCATAATTTTGTTTAAAATTTTATTTAATTACTATCGCAAAGATTTTAACTACTTCTGTTAAATATTTTGGTTAATAAATACAATCAATACTATGTTGAAATAGTAAACTTATTTTCGAAAGCTGCTTACGAATCTCAAAAGTAGTTTGAAAAAGCGATCAATTTTCTTTTACCAATATTTTTGTATCTTATCCAGCACCAAGTTATGAATTGTTATTCTCTCCTTAATTTCGTTTTCCTTTTGGGTCTCGTATCAAATCGTATATTTCAAAATTTTTGTTTACCAGTTCGTTCACTAACGTCGGCACAGACAATTGTCTCTCCGCAGCACAAGTTATCTGTCCCCTGACGAGGACCGCAAAGACGCCATTCCAATTGGAAAACGCACTTTTTTTCTGCTCGTACCAATCATTGCTCAACTTCATCGATATAGAAGCCGCAATGTTTGTCAATTCGCCTTTGTCGGTGAGACGTTTGCGGTCCACAATCTGCGCCCTTCACCTGTTCGGGATCGCCGGCGCGAGAGGTGCTGCTCCGTCACGGCGACAAGATTTGTGGAGACGACACCGGGGCCACTGGGTGCCTCGAGAAGAGTCCAATTTATTACTCATTAATACTTGTGCCAACTTGGAGATAGCATTTTTTTTCTCTCCTTTCCCTGGCTGTGTTTCTGCATCTGATAATCAACTGTAAAATACGTTCCCTTAGAAGAAAAGCCAAAGGGCGATGGGAAAATTAAAACTAACACAAACTCGCTTTCATCCTTTCCTCGACAAGAGGCGCGACTGTGTTTATGACACTTGTGGTCGGCGGCAATAACCCGGCTGCAGTCGTTTCGCTTTCGTTGTACAAAAGATAAAAGCAAAGAAGAGCAGATGTAATGAAGGCAATTATACATTCGTGGCCAAATGCTAGTACTTCGCATTTGACTGCAGGGTTCGTCGGCAAGAAGCGCCCGTTGTGCGTGGGCAGCCGAGCATTCTACTTTTCTGTAATTCTAAATAGCGTCCTAATGCTGCCCACTGCAACAGTGGGAGGAGTCTGCCGTAAGAAATGCGTGTCAACTCGGAGGGTCTAATCTTTCTCTGGCTTCAGCTGCACACACATTTTGACAAACGGTTCAGTTGAACTCTACCTTGAACTGTCGTAAATTTCACCACAAAATGAATCTTATAGTAAAACGCATAACCTTAGGTCGGAAACTCATTCACCAAAAAGAAAAAAAATCAAAAACGCGATTCAGCTTGGATTAAACTACCTTATATTTTCTTTTCTTTAGTAAATATATTTTGAAAAATTAGTCTTTTCAAAAGATCTTTAAAATTTCTGTTTCTAAGCCTAAACGTCTACAAAAGATTCAAGCAGTTGTTTCACAGTAAAAGTTTAAGCAAATTCCAAAAATTTTCATTTTACAATTTCTCGAGTAAAACATATCTTATATATCATATTTATTTATCTTTATTCAGTTCTGCAAAAATATAGAAAAATAGCAGAAGAATTTGTTTCCGTTAGATTAAGAGACATATCAAGGCATCAGTCTCTTTAAGATGAAGAATTTAAAATTGACTTCTAATGAAAATAAACTTTACCATTTTAGTTTTCTTTTTCAGACACTTCATTCATTAAATGTTTTATCTACTTTTTTGTTTTGTGTTGTTTTAATAAGAAATAAAAATTAATATGTCTTATAATATTAATAATTTGATAATCGTAATAAATTCAGAAGTTACAGAACTTTTACTACAAGAATAACCATTAATAGAATTATTTTGTAAAATCTCTACTGTATTTACTTCATTCTTTCTTAACTATCTACTGTTATTTCTTTTTTCTTTATGGACTGTATTATAAAAGGGAAAATATATATTTATATTTCTTCAAAAGCTAAATACTGTAAGGCTTATGTTTTAGTTAATTATTTCTGATACGATTTTAACTGTAATACAAAAAAAAGTATTATTTCATCTTGAAAATGGATCTTACTTTCGTGGTTTTCGAACTAACACTGAATATAAAATATTTCTTTTCGCGTGTATGTTCGAAGGGAAAAATAGTTTGTTGTTTGACTGTTTTACTGGGCTTTTTTTTTTTCTTCCAAGCAGGATGTTTCTAACATGAAATTCCTCATCTACTTATAAAGGTATTATTTACCTTGACTTTTCAATTGGCCGTTCCGTGTGACAAACTAGTACGAAGGCAAGGGTGCGATCACGCAGCCATCAGTCGCGCCTCCATTCGACATCTTGCGGAATGGGTGGGTGTCGCAAACATATGATCTATCCCATCATGCCCCACCTCCCCCGAGGAACCAGTCATTACTACAAAACCATTATCATGCGAATAGCAATTATCATTGCTGCTAATAGTACGACGATTACTGGCGAAACAAAGACAAGGCTGCCATTAAATGAATGCCCGGCCCTGTGCTGACGCTCGCCGAGAAGAAGCTGCTGCTCACTTACCTCGGAGGCGGTTTGCTTTCCTTGACCAAAGGGCAACTGCCGGACGCACCTCTCACACCAGTCCTTGTTCTTCTTCTTCACGCGCCATTATCTCATCAGCGACCGATGAGCGCCTGTAATTGCGTCTTGATCTAGTGTGAAAAGGAATCGAACGTTCTTCGCTACGCAAGGTTCCTCACTGTAATTATTGTTCTTGTACAAATGATTCGCAGGGATAATAGTTGATGTCGTCGGCGGAGTGGGAGCTTCCAAATGAGGTCCCATTCTCTTAGGCCGTCGTTTCAATCAAGGGGATTAGAATTTAACTAATGTTTAATAAATTATGACGCAGCTTTTTACTTATTCGCGACTTTTTCATTTACTCTTAGACATTCACATTCCGATTAATAAAAGCAAAAGTTGTTGTTGTTTTTTTTTTCCTTTTTGTCTCTTCTTCATATTTTTTTTTTCTGTATGGTAAGACAATTTAACGTAATTCGGAAGAAATATCCCTCGCTTTATTCGACTGATATTAAGTTTTCTGGCTACTTAAAGCCGTGGCAATAAAAATAGAACAATAGTCCATTAAACTGTTACTTCAAATACTAGATTTATAAAAATAGTAGAATTTTAATTATTAAATATTGCAATGTAATAATTTCAATAAAAATTCATCTTAATAATTGAATGATTTTTTGGTACGTAGTTTCTAGTTATTTGTTTTAAATTACAGGTTATTTTTTTTTATTCAAATAATAAATTTTGCAGTGAAAAGATGAATACAAACTTTATAGTCAAAAAAGATTTGATCAATTTGTTGAAGTTTTTTACGATAAATAACTAAGAATTAATTTACGTTAGATTTTGATGTTTGTAATCTTGACAGAAACATAAGTTTTAATTTATGATTCTATGTTAATAAAGGAATTCAACGATCAACTTAAGAAAGATATCGATGAATTCCACTTACAGCATTTTTTTGCGTCATTTTTTAAAAACATATTTTTGAACTGAGCTATTATTTATAAATGTACATGATTTTTTGATCTCATTTAGAAGAAGACTGTTACAGAAAGAAAATAACCGAAGCCACTAATAATTCATAACTAAAAGAAATACTATGTAAAACAAACAGAAACGTTTTCAAATATTTGCCTTTCTTCTATAAGTAACATAATGAAATCTTATGATTAATTTGAGATAGTTTCAACGAAAATCACTTTTCTAAAATTTATTTTTCATAACGAGTTTTGGATAAAAGATTTATTTCAATTATTTATTAAAAAAAAAACCAACATTTATTGAAGATTTGTTTTAAATACATTTAATTATCTTTTAATTATTTACTACAAAATAAATGGCAAAAATACTTATTTAGTAGTATTATATGTTATTTCTACAGAGAATTGAAAACATTTGCTTTAAAATAATCACCTTAATGAATTCTTTAATTGAACAATAAATAATGATTTTTCAGTTAGGAAACCTCTTACTCTTTTTCTATCGATTTATAAATTTCAGACCATTTTATAATTTTAAATAAACTTGTAGATTATTAGTGATTGATCATAAAGAGATCAAGTGTAAAAATTTGAAAACTTTGAATATTTTATTTAAAATTAATATTTCTTACAACTTAAATTAAAAAATATGAATAAAGTTTTTCCTTCGTGTTATCAAGCCAAGGGCGAAGAGTAGAGTCAGTTCTGGCGCCATAACTCAAAGTCATTAGCCAGGGCTGCTATTTATATTTGGGACAAAACAGAGAGAGCAATTTCACCACTGGGTCAGTTACATATTTAATCAGGAACAGAGACCCCACCAAAAACATTTGGCACTTGTAAATTATTAGGTTCGCGTTAACAGTTCTTTCCATTTCATAATTAATGTTTTCGAAATTTATGATTGAAAAGTCAATAGAGTAGCAGATGTTCCCTTCAAAAATGCACAATTCGCAGCCCTTACGGCAAAAGTAGCCTTAATGTGAACGGCCGCATTTTTGCAGAAGAATTATGTGTAGAAAAAACAAGGACAGTGATGACTGTGGCAGAGATGGAATATACTCCAAGAATTCCTATTTTGTTTTGAAGGAGCTCTGAAAAATCATCCAATAGATAAAAAATTTTAAATTTAAAAATATGCCAAAAAGTTGAAAGTCATATTTAAAACAATCACAAATTCATTATAGCATCTTAAGTAAACAAGCCTCATTAAATAAATAACTATGACGAACATTCATACATCGATTTTATTAATTATAATTTCCTTGTAATTTTTAATTTATCTTTGCAAATTTCTGTAAAAAGAATACTCTATCTCCTGTAAAACAAAACAATCTAAAACAAGGAAATATGTATAGACCTATAATCAGAGAAAGAAAAAAACAGTGCCTTGATTCTTTCAATGTATTAGAAAGAATTCTCAGTAGGTAAAAAAAAATAATAAAAATATCTCTTGCTGCAGGTTATTGTATGTTTTTGTAGAGCATTTTAAAAATTGCTAAAACTGACGTTGATGAATGTTTTCTTTCTATTAACCACTATAGAAAGAAAATTAACACTGATTTTAATTTAGTATTCAATATTACTGTGACCTACAGCGTCATAAGTCACTGTATCAACATCAGCTTTAACCTGTACTGAAAATGAAACTGATTGAAGTTATTTTATTCAGGATTTTCGGTTTTGTAATGTAAGTATTGACCTGCGAAAAATATAAGATATTAACTATAAATTTACCAGAAAAAGAAAGAAGAAAAAAAAAAACTTTTCAACAAATTTTAAGCTTTAAATATTTTACATAGTCAATTTATTATTTAAATACATTAATAATCTTTTGTGTAAGTAAGAAACGAACACTTTTTTTATTATTTTGGTAATTTATAATAAAATGTTTACATTGTTTAATTAATAAGCGCATAAGTAAAAAAAAAATAGATATACAACATAAAACAGACAGAATTGGAAATTAGAAGGGTTAAGAATCTCTTTGTTCTTATTGTAGTTCGTTTAATTCTTCGCTTGTTATTATATTGATCGTCCTTAGAATGATTGATAGCAATTATAATTTTTCACAATTGTTAAGAATCATTACGATAAGTTGAAGATTGTATTTGACAGAGAAGTAATAAAAAATACAACTACCTGTCGTTCCACTGAGAGCATCGGGGGAGACTGAAGCACCTATTGAACCTGCCAAAGTTGGAATTCAATTTGTGAATTAACCCTCGTCATCAGCCGCTTCCTTTGTATTGATCATATTTAACAAGTGAGAGACACCCCCACCATTGAAAAACGCGAGTGCGCCTATTATTACTAGTGGTATTATTTTCGAGATTGTCTTTTATCATAATGTTTTATTATTGTTTCTATTTTTTTATTTCTCATCTATTAAATTTAGAAAAATATATTTTGAATAACTCCGTTTTATATTTCGTAAAATCATTATTTGAAAGTAAAGAACAATAAGGAATAAAATTTTACTTCATTTTTTTTAAATATTGAACATGAGTATTTAGAATTAAGTTATATAGTAACACTTAAGTAATTAATAAAAATCCTAATACGTTAGGATTGTTATTGGGATATGTTAGTAAGATAAGAACTGATTAAGTGAAATAAACCAAGAGAAGTAAAAAGATTTGAGGAATTTTATTAACTATTATAAAACTTTTTAATGTATTTTCAAATTACTTTTTATTTTTTTACTACCGGTAAACATTTTTTAAATAAATCTTTTTTTTTTGCTTTTAAAAATTTTGACAATTTATTCTTTGCATTGTCGAATTTAACCACTTTAATAAATGACTTAAAGAATAATTTAATTTTATATGTCTGTTTGTTTGTTTTTTAATCTCGATTTTATTAGCTAGTGTAGTCTCTGAAGTTTGTTGTTGTTGTCATTATGATTTCGTTTAGTTTAAAAGTCAAATCAATTTCAATGATGTTTTGGTCTTTTTCTTTTTAGCCAAAGTGTTTCTACTTCGACTGGATTCAGTTCAATATCGGAAAGAAGAAGAGGAAGGAATAAGGAAGAACACCGGTGCCACTTTCGCTTTCCTTGTCGGTCATGTTTAAAACATGGGCGGACAAAATAGTTGGAGACATGGCGAGGTTCCCGATGTGCCCGTGCATTTACGTCCTCTCTACACGCACGCCATCCATCGTTTAAGGTGAGGCGATGGAATGGCAAAGGAAAGTAAGGGATGTTCTTCATTCGATATGCAAATGAAGTGCCCCGGCGAGGCGCCCTCCTTCCTTTCCCCCACCCTTAGCAACCAGGTAATGCGAGCAAAAACACGTCTTGAGTTCCTTACCGACCCGACCTTAAACGCCATAATTTCATCGATTTTTCTTTTTAATGAAACAATACGCTTTACTGGCTCTCGAACGGGACGGAAACGGGGTGATTTTTAACCGAGATGGCCGCAGCTCGCGACAGGCCGAGGGGTGGTGGGCAGAGGGACGTTCGAACATACAGATGGCCCCGGTCGTTCGCTGGCGTCGCACTGCCGAGCAAGACCCGTCCACCAATCCAGGCATCGACGGCGCGCCGAAACGACTTCAGGCCAATCACGGGCGGCCGCCTTACGCCGGGCATGAATCATGGCTTAAAATTGGCCCACAGAGGATACGGAGGGGGAGGAAGAGTGTATTAACAGAAAGCGGCTACTGCATCGGACACCGCTGGGACCGACAAGAGTAATGAAATGCAAGGCGCACAATCTTCTGCGATGGGGAGGAGAGGAAGAAAAGTCCGGCCGTAAGATAGGGAAGAAGGGAGAGAGGTTAAAAGTTCGCCGTCGAAATTGTTAATTATAGCGGCACAACAATGACTCCGTCCACCGTTCCAAGCTCTAAAGATGAGCCATTTGCAGTTTTGGGGCCACTTGCGACGGAGTCCATGTATTCTTTGGGGAGGCGTTTTGGGGCGCTGAGAATGCGCATGGCAACGTTCCAATGAGCTTTATTAACAACAGACGCCGTCCATTTGTAACATTACGAGCGATTAGGGGAGAGATATCTTCCCCGAAGAACTTCGCACGAGAATACACACAAATAATTTCTCGCCAACTGCTGCCCAATGGGGTCAGGACTGCAATTCATACGGTCTCCCACGCAAATAAAAGGCCAGGAAAAGTTCAGATTATAAAAAGACTTTTTAGTTCACAACTATAAAAATAAAAGAAAATAAAAACCAGCAAAAAGCAATGATTTAGAAATATGATTTCACTTCAGCTTTATGAGTTTTACTTAGTTTGTTTTTAAAGATTGGAAGAAAGATTCTTGGGGAAAGATTTTAAATAATAACATTAATTCTATTGTTAAAATTTACTCGAAATTTAGGCTTCGAGTAACTAGAATTACCAAAAAAGATTTATTACAAGCTTCAACTTACGTATCTAAATGTCACACATTAAATCTCTGTTGTGTAACTTCATTATTTACACTGTTTTGACAAAAAAGCAAAAATATAAAAAGGATTGTTACTTCTTTTTTCAATCGAAATGAAAACTTTTTTCTATCGAAACTTTTTTCTAAAGATTCTAGTATAAATCATAAACAAAAAGTATAAAGCAAGCAAGTTAAACTTAAAGTTGACACAGATTCGAATTCGATTTAAGAAATTGCTGAAACCTAATTAAAGGGCTATATACAGTATATTTCAATATTTCTTATTACAAATGTAACATACAGCTTTATATTTATAGAGCTTTTCTTTTGTTCTACGATAAGTTTTAAAGCGACATAAAAACGCCAGCATATTGGTGATAAAAAAAATCTGCTTTTAGATGAAAATTTTGAAATATCTTTGGACCGTTATTCTTTAATGGTAGCAGATATTTCTATTTCAGCAACAAAACGTACTTTTTCGTAATAATAGAAGCCAGTGAAACCTGGCTTTCGTGGATATTCAAGTGACAGTCTTTCTTTAAAATCTTCGGAAAATATCGAATTCATTACGACTAGACTTTTATTGCATCGAAGAAATAATTATCTGATGATTTCATTTACAAATTCTGCCTCCTTTCAGTTTTCCCGGAAGTTGTTTCCTACGAATTCTTCTTTCAAATTAATCTTCCAAGCGAAGGAAATTATGTTAAGGAAATATTCTTATTTACCTAATGTCAGCATTTTTGTGCTTTTCCTAAATTCTGTAGCTTCTACCACATTCTCCCATGTTCTGAATTAACACAAACACACGCCATTATTTGCTTTAAAAAGACGAGTGAATAAATACCATAAACTTTTTAGTTAATGCAATCACAAAAATCGCATTAGTTGCTGCTTGACGGAAAGAAAAATACGAAGAAAAAAAAAATAATAGACCAGAAATGCTTATTGACGAAAATCTCAGCATTAAATTTTCCTGTAGATTAGGAAAAAAATCTCGCCGAGAAGTGCAACTGCCGGCAATCTACCCATCTCCTTAGATGCAGAAGTTGCTTGATTGCTAAATAAACAAGAGAAGGTTGTTTATTTTATCTGGCAGTTCCCGTAGAAAGAAGAAAAGTTGTCCCCGGAATGAAAGTATACTTCAAAGCAATTAGTAACGAAACGTACCAATGAAAACTGCACTTTGCAGAAGCCCTATTAACAAAATGTTTACGACCGTCTTAACTTAAATCCGACGATTTTCCACCAGAGCAACGCCATCTGTGGGCTCAACAAGAGATACAGGATGTTTCGTGGAACCATTTGTAAATAATGTGAAGATTATTTTACAAATGTATTCTAACAAGGGCAATTTTTCTTTTTTTTCTCGGAGTCTCCCATCTTTCGGGATTATTGCTTAAACGTTGCAGTCTCTGTGTAAAATTTCTGAATATGGAGAGAGAAAAAAAGAAAACTAAAAGAATTATACGTCGTCTTATGCGTGAAGTTGTTGAAAAATTTTCCCATTGTGTACGTTTTGTTGCGCATTGTTTTTTATGACCATCTCTCTCTCTCTCTTTCGACTTGAAATTTAATGGCATTGCTCTTAAGAACGAAGAGGGGAAAAAAATGAAGATGAGAGCTACACATGGCTGGAGTTCGTGAATTTTTCAGCAGGAAATTCAAATTGGGTATTAATACAATCTGTAGTTCATAAAAGGGCGGGGATCATTTCCTTCGTCGATTTATTTATTCCTCATTGCCAATGCAAATGCGAAACCTGTTTATAATAGACGAGAAATAAATACCATTTGGCGAAACAAACGGCAAAATAAGCTTAAACTTTTCAACTTAGGATTTCGGATGTAAAGGTCAAAATAACTTCTTCCAGTAGTTTTTAGCTAAAAACCTCACTTTTTAACTTACTTTGCTTATAGGCTATCAGAAGAAAAGAAAATTTTTGTAGTGGGGCACTGATACTGTATTTATATTGCAGCTTATCTACTGATGTAAACAATGCTCCCTGATAGGAGTTTCTAGAAAAAGTAGTTTGAAAAATAGTAAGTTGAATAGTAAGTTTAAATATAATTAATCAACAAGATTAACTGGTCAGTAAAAATCAATCGATGCTTCTAAAAAATGTCAGTTTATTTACATTTTTTTTTAATATCAGCGACATTTGAACAGATAAGGAAATTTTTTTTTTAGGTAACTTGAAAAGTATATATTTTTGAGAATTTTTTTAAGAAAATCAAAAAAAAAAAAAAATATTAAGAAATTTTTCATTGCGCTTCACTCTTCAAAAATAAATATCTTAAATAATCAAGATTTTTTTTATTATTATTTCGTTACTTTCATCTGTAAACTAATGGATTTCAATAAAAAAATTGCTTTTAATGAATTTCAACCATTCATATTCAAAAAAAAGAAAGCGGACAAAAATACTTTTGAATGTTACAATTTGTTAATCTAACAAATATTCTATATAAAGTACACAATACTATAAAAATTATAAAAATTATAATTCGTTTTTCACTTACTGATAAATTTTAATAAGCAAGCAATTTCTTGAGCTTGTATAACTAAAAATCCTTATCTACGATTAAACCTAGCTCAAATGGAAAAAGTGAAATCACGTTTATAAAAAATTTAAAAAAAAACAACCTGAATAATGGATAAAAAAAAAAAAAAACACAACTGTTTACTTCGAAGACCATTTTAACTATAGAGTGAAGGTTTGTTGAAAATTGCTCTTATGGCCAATTAAGGCTTTTGCAATTCAGTAATGATTAACGTCATCAAAAAGTTCTAGTTTTAATTTATTGCTGATCTGTTTCTGCAGCTGTCTTAGCTAATCAATGTTGTTACTAGCGGATGTTTACGACGCTCGTTTAACAATTAGCTTATTTTCTGATTTTAAAAATCGAAATATAAAAAATAAACATCCAATTTTCTGCAATCAATGTCATAGGGGTGGTGATAACAAAGAGGCTGATTTAGATGTTTAAAATTCTGATTGACAATTCCTAAACCAAAAGTCAAATAAAAAAGAAGCAATCAGCAACTTGATTGCTTGAGCTAATATTTTGGACATTTCAAAGTGACAAAATCAGAGCTGGAATCAATTGGAAGAAAAGAAGTAAAAAGTGAAAAGAATAACAAAGATAAACAATTTTTTCTATTGCAGCAAAGTTATTTTGAATTTAACTTGAAAAAGAAAAATCGATTATCAACTTAGGAACGTAGATTAAGTAGAAAAGGATTTTTTATTGATTTTGATAAAACAACATACAGGAAGTACCTATAGGATATACCTCATTTAAAAAAAAAGTTTCGTACAATACTCGTAGCGAAGTCTACGCCCTATTGAAAAGAAAAAAAGATAATTTTACTAAAATCCTTTTTCTATTTTTTTGGATGGTAAACAATGTTAGTGATACATGTTTTCTTTCAATTTAATTACTGTAATTGTATTATCTAATAGAAAGAGATCATAGATACGTCAATATCATAATTAGAAAGCTATCAATAACCCAAAAAAATCATGAATTATATTTCTACATTGTAACAGATAATAAACAATGCCACAAGAGAATGATGAATCTACAAAGACACATACTTATAAATAGTTTTATACATTTATTACCTACTTATTTTCACTTCGTAATTAAATTGCTGTAATAAACTTATCGAGTTGATTTAATTTGATTTCAATAGACAGTTCTAGAAAAACTTAGAAATTTTAATAAAGTAAATAATTACACAATTTTGTTGTTTATAATTTAGATGAAAAAAAAAATTCTAAGTTAAGGCAAATTTATGTTAATATGAGTTACTATGTCTTTCTTGAAAATTAAAATATCTGTGGGTTTTTTTTCGCTTATCATCTACTGTAAATTGCTTTATGCATCCTCCTCATTGGCTTTAATCAAGATGCTAATGCATTCATTTATTAACTTCGAATTATCTTATAGTTAGATAGCAGAAGGGGAAAAAAAACCCGGCTTTTTTTTAATAATGCTTGCTTCTCTGCCTAACCTCTTAACCTACAGAGAAGCAGCTCTTACTGTCTGGCACTGATATGTACAATAGATGGGTATAAAAAGGGTTGGTTTTTTTTTTTGTTTGTTTTAATCCGGTGATTAGGTTTAACCGGAAAAATAGATAATAGCCCCAAGCTAGTATTTAAATCAATGCATTAAATTCAATTCGTATTTAATCATTCAAAAAATCGAATGTGATCATTAATGTCATGAACTTAAATTAGATCAAAAATGTCATGAACTTAAATTAGATCAAAAATGTCATGAACTTTTTTTCTGCTTTAATCAAACTTAATCTCATTGAGATCCATTAGTTTTTCCGATATTTTGGAACATTTCTCTTCCCAATATTTTCATTGCAGCATTTAAACATTTGCTCAAATTTTATAGGATATTCTTTTTAGCTATTGTAGCAAAAAGATGAAATAATGTAAAGAAACTTAAAGAATGTTAAAGTCGATAATACAGAGATAAGATACTTGAGCTTGAAATTATAAGGTTTTTGATCTGTTTATTTGTTTTGCAATTAAATTTGATACACATTAATAATGAAATACCCCGTAAAAAATCTTTAGAATACACTATATTCGATCAGACTCTCATTTTTCTCACGCCGATTTTTACCAATTTTAAAGGGTCCCGTAAATGAATGTAAGTTCCCACATATAAAACTGAAAATTCTCTAAAACATGTGTATTATTTAATGTACAGTTTGCATAAAGACGTAATAGTTAATTTCACTTAGAAATCTGACTTTAAACTAATTCTGCTTTAAACTATTCGATTTCAAAACTCCATTTTTTTTTTTTTTTTGAAATATCATAAATAAATTCTTTTATTTGATTTATTTTACACCATTTTTAAAAAAAAAATACCGCAATTCACAAGTTTCAGCAAAATGGTACATGCTATCTTTTCCTTTAATTGTACGTAAATCACGAATTTAATTAAAAATTATGTAAGTGACAACATGCCAATTGATTAACAAACAATTTACACAGCTGCTAATTATTATAAATGACATCTCTTGTGGTGCGGCAAAAAAAGACAAAATAAATGCAAAATATTAAGGGAGATTCCAAAATTTATTTTCGAATGGGGAATTACAGAAATTATGTAGATTAAGTTTTGTCTCCAGTGTAATGATAAAAGTACAGACATAAATCTTTCCTCTTTCCTTTTTTTTTAAGTAAAAAAAAAAATACAATCAGGATATTCCATCGAATGACAAATCTCCCTGAGGACTTTGTTAAGGTACAGATGGCACATGTTTGCATGACTGCGCGAATTACCTGTTTTGATTTTGGATCGAAAAATCGCTGATGACTTGATTCAGTTGTGTTTCGTGATCTCTCGCCAATGTATAATTCATCCTACGCTACAGCGCTGACTGTCTAACTGCCATTCAGCGATTCGACTGTTGCTTCTATTAATTGGGACGGATTGTTTTCCCCCTCTGCACGCATGCTCACGCCCCCGCAACCGAGGAAGTTTCACCGTTGTTTTTATATTGATATACGTTTTCCAACCTCCCACACTCCCTTCTAACACTCGGCCCCAAATTGAAGATTTCCTTCTAATGGGATGTAATCAGTATAAACTGAAGAGAGTTCTGCTTCCAATCGTTAAAAGTTAATAAAATTCATTACGAATTCAACTTAAATGGATTGATTTACTCTAATAGAAGAAAGCAAAAAAAGATTCGCAAAAATCTATATCGAGTTACAGTAAAAATAGAATGTTTGAATATAATGGAGACGTTTATTCTTTCCAATATCTGGTATTAAATAAATTGGATTGAAAGCAAAGATTATATAAAAATAAGGAATCGGTCTTTAAATTAACGATAAGACATTAATAAAGTTTTCATACTTTTTAGTTATTTATCGAAATAGAGTTATTAAATAGCATTCAAATAGCTGAAGCGGGGGAATAAAAAAATATGTTTCGAATGATTAAAAAAAAAAGAATATTCTAAACGTAGTTTCAATAATCTTGTTAAGTTAAAACAAATGGTTTTATCGAACAGAGTGGAACAACAATTATTTGAAAACTTTTTATACATTTTCTTTACGAAAGTAACTTTTTTCTTTTTTGTCCAAACAGACATACAACATTTTGTCCTTCTCATACATTTTCTAAAAAGTTATTTGTTGTTTTTGACTTAGTGTTTTGTTTTGAAAACATTTTTCCTTGTATTATTTGTCATAACTACTGTTTTCAGAGTATTTGCAAAGTAAATCTTGGTATCAGAGCAGATAAATCGAAAAAAAATTAACATCTGAGTTACTTAATACAGGAGCGTTTCTATATAAAACCTCGAATTGTTATGAAACTTCGCCTCTAATATTTATACTGCGTAATTTTGCTGCTGTTGTAAAGTATTAATCGTTAAAAAAAAAGTTATCTACTTTTTCTGTATTCTCCGAATAAAATCTCTACTTTATTTCTGTACTCTCCGAATGAAATCTACTTTATTTCTATACTCTCCGAATGAAATCTCTACTTTATTTCCGTACTCGCCGAATGAAATCTGCTTTATTTCTATACTCTCCGAATGAAATCTATTTTATTTCTATACTCTCCGAATGAAATCTACTTTATTTCTGTATTCTCCGAATGAAGTGCTTACTTTATTTCCGTACTCTCCGAATGAAATCTACTTTATTTCCGTACTCGCCGAATGAAATCTGCTTTATTTCCGTACTCTCCGAATGAAATCTTTACTTTATTTCCGTACTCTCCGAATGAAATCTACTTTATTTCTATACTCTCAGAATGAAATCTTTACTTTATTTCTGTACTCTCCGAATGAACTCTACTTTATTTCTATACTCTCAGAATGAAATCTTTACTTTATTTCTGTACTCTCCGAATGAAATCTACTTTATTTCCGTACTCTCCGAATGAA
>JAFIDM010012231.1:84256917-84272133 GCA_023159025.1 Thereuonema tuberculata
CTCTCCGAATGAAATTTCTACTTGATTTCTGTTCTCTCCGAAATGAATATCGATAAAAAAAATGAATCAAAAAGTGATGTTATTACTTTGCAGATAGTTAAGTTTAAAGGTAAGAAGGTTTTTAAAGTTGTTATTTTTAAGAAAACTACAAAAAAATAGATAACTTTGATAATTACATGATAACTTAGAAATTTTTTTAGGATTCTGAAAGATCATTGTAGAAAAAGTTAGGAATGACCAAAGAAAGTTAAGATTTCTTTTGCAAAGGAGACAAAATGAAAAACATTCCTTATAACATATAGACCAAAATCTACTGATAATGTTAACTATTATTACTCAATACAATTCAATAATAGTTTTAAAGGAGTAAAGTATATAATGTTTACAGCAACAATATATTTTTTCTTTATTTGTTTATTAATTATTAATAACAGTTGTGAACTAAAATAGTAAATCTGTAAAAAAAAAGCAGAAGAAAAAAAAGTAAGACTTGGTGCTTTAAAAGTTCAAGTGTAAGAGTTGATTTCTAGATCTTTGGTAAAAAATTCCACACTTTGTGTTCTCCATTGGCTAATAGCTTTTTAAAAACTTTATCTTTTAGACTTCATATTGAGTTGCTTCTTTAAATAAATAGACGTATATTTAAAGAAGTAGAGAAACTTTTGTCTTCTAACTCAAGTCCTCTTGGAGCACATGAAGACTCTGGAAAAGAAAATCATTTCGAAAGATGCTTTTTATGCAGATCAGTCATTTGTCGTTTTCTGTTCCAAGGAGCGAAGATAATTGATTCTCTGTCGCTTTTGTCCGGAGGGACAGGGTCTCCCATCGGGCGGTGGATGCCGGGAGCCCACCCCGAAGACCAGCAAGCGCGGCCTCGGTGGACTTCTTAGCATGCGAGTCGCGCCGCCGACAGGGAGACTGGCGCTAATTTAATGAAAAAGTTGCCTCCAACAACAAGGTGCCTTTGCACAGCAGGAAGGAGGGACCACAATGCATCAAAACACAAGGAATCAAAGGAAGCAGGTACAATACGACTAATTTGTCCCAGGTAGCTTCCCTTTCTGAGGAGATAAAGGAGTCAGAGGCAAAAAAAAGGAGTCGGATACAAGGCGCATGGCAGAGGAGGGGGTGTTCACCCAAGAAAGAATCCTTGGATCTCACTTTCACTCCTGTTACCAATCAGATTAAGAGCCCGATATCAAACATTGGCTTATTTGCGTCCGTCAGTCGAAGCTGAGCGTCAGGCAAAGCGCAATTAGCAAATCTTAATTGGCATTTGTAATCGAACTGGAAACACAAGTCAACCGTTCCTTGTTTCTCACATTCCTTGCTGTTTATTTAGACGATGAATTTGCTATTTACAACTGCCAAAACAAACAATTCCAAATATTAATTAAACTTTGATGAATAGATCTTGTTTTGTAATTTCTTTGCTTTCGATCATCATTAGATTTAAAATTTAAAACGAGGATCTTAATTTTAGCAATAAAATCAAATTCTTTAAAAAAAACAAACATAAACTTGAATGAGCTTTATTAAATGCCCTTTTTAATATATTTGGCTATTTGCTTGTGTGTGTGTGTATGTTTTTATAGTTTTATTGCTTTACGTTATTATTAATTAAATGTTTATTATTTAAAATAGAATATGTAGTCTACTAATATGTATAATATATCGTACTATTATATAAAGTTTCGATTATTCATAGTAATCAAACTGTTTAACAGAAAAAAAAATTAATAGATTTCTATTCCAGAAAAAAAAAAAATTCACATTTTTTTTTTCAAAATGCAGATATTCAGATAATTAATTTTTTATCTTTTTTTTTTACTTTATATTTAACATCATAGCATCGATTTCTTATTATTTTTATATTCTAATCCTTGTTTGTTTGTTTGTTTGTTTGTTTTTAAAATACATTTTAACTCTAGTAGCTATAAAAAAAAAAATCTTTATTATCGGACATAAGTAAATCTTCTCGTTTCGGATAAGCTTTTGGAACATTAAGGAAGATTATAAAGCATTTTTTTTTTTAGTAAAAATTTTTTCTATAGTAAAAACTTGAAAAAAAATGTATTAAAAGTCAAAGCTTCACTCGATAATGTTCTTTCAGTATTTTCTTTAGATATTTAATAAATTGTGAAGCTTCTTCTTTGAGCAATCTACAGCCGTTATTTTAAAAATATTTTATTTCATAAAATATTTAACAAATACAAGATGAGAATACAAAATAAAAACTGTACTTCTGTTTTAACTGTGGGTCTGAATCTGTCTTTGTAATTAATTGAACTCAGAAATTTTTTAAAAAAATCAAACAGAAAAACTCCGCAGATTGACCACTGCCATTTGTTTAGGGAGAAAAGAAGAATAGTGTATTACAAGGAAAAATAACAGATTACCTGTAAGTAACGAGTTCTAAGTTCAACAATTCAGATCCGATGCACGAAAGTCTACTTTTGCTTTTATAACTTAACTAAGATTTACTTAAAAGAGCTTCATAATTTTAATTTTTAATGTCAACTGCAATATATTCTAAAAATCTTTAATCCGTCAGTATGATATCCAATAACAAAATCTTTTCTATGACATAGCAGCAGGTGTTAATTGTTGAATAAGGAAATCAAACATTAAAAGATTAAGTTTTGTTTAAATAAAAAAAAAAATCCCCAGTGCACATAAATAAGTCATTATCGACCGGAATCCGGAACAGCTGTTTCATCCTTCTTAGGAATCATCAGTCGGATTTTCCCTCGATGATAGACTCAGAATTGGGCGAAAGGTAGTGGATACCATTTCCGCACCCGGCAATGGCTCCCAGCCAAAAAAACAATGACATTAAAAAATAACCTGGGAATCCTCACAGTCCTGAGCCTATCATCGAGGGTAAATCCAGTTGATAATTCCTAATAAGGAAACAGCTGTTCCGGTTACCCGTCGATGATGGCTCAGTGTGCGGAAGTTTATTTCTGTGCGCTGGATTTCTTTTTTCATTTTATGATTATTACACACGTTAAATTCTTTTTTTTTTTTTTTTTTTTTTTTTTAATGAATTTTTTTTTATTGTTTGTTTTTTTTTTTTTTTATATAAAGAAATTCTTAGATTGTTTGTATGTTAAAAGACTTTATATAAAGTCTTTTAACAATTGTAATTGTTACAATTCCTGATATAAATATATAGTTTTCATTAAGATAACATTATCTAAACGTTTCACTAACAAAACAAAAAACAAAAAAATAAAATCAAGGAAAAAAAAAATAGAAGATTTTAGTTAATAATAAGATATTTATTTCTTCCAAAAAGACAATTCAATGAAAATACATTGTATTGGTTAATTTATTTATTGTATTTATTACGAATTTTTCAATTGACTTTACTTCGATATAGACTGGTATAGTTCATTGGTTGATTTAATGCTTTGTGAATCATTACAAAGCAATCTTATCAGGTCTCCAATCGTAACTCCGAAACTTATTAAGATTTATTCTGTTACTGACTGACAGACAAAACCAATACACTAATTCTTCTTCTACGTTGAAAGATTACCTGTTTGAGATTTTTTTTTTCCCTTTAAGTACCGGAAGAGTTAAACCCAAGTGGACAATTTTTCTATCTTATCGATTTTTTAATTGGACAGCAATGAAATGTCAAAATGTAGGGGGAAATACTTTTTTTTCCTCTCTTCTCTTTCTTTCTTGTCAAATGACGAGGCTTTAAAGCATCGTATCGAACTAATCCAAATCAATTTCATTTCAGCCGAGTTTTTCAGATTGGTTTTTCGTGTAGGTGTGATTCGCGCATAACCTTTCATGTCACTTCATTTTCTTATTTCTCCGATAAAAAAAGACGACCGTAATGTGATTTTACCTTTAGACCTGTCAGGGCTCCAAACCCACACATTTCCGACAGAATGAATTCCAAAAAAAGAAATCCTTTTTTTTTTTATTCTTTAAAATTGATTATAGGGTTCAGTATTCGAGTCGTTCATCAGACTGAAGAAACTTACTTTTTTTTTAAAGGAAAAAAAAAAAATAAAAAATCAAAAAATTGCTGTGTTTCCAATCAGATAAATTCAAAACACGGCTCTTTTCTTTTCTTTTTTTTTTCTTTCATTTATATCTGTATCGAACTTTAATAATAATAAAAAAAAATGATAAGATTTCAATTGTTGAATTTGCAATGACAATTCTTTCCATTTTTTTTATTTTTTAGATTTTAGATTTTTTTAAATCAATAAAGATAAAAGAAACATATATATATATATATATAAACCATCTTCCTCGATTAATAAAGAATGGATTGCTACATCAGTGACCGCTTTGGTTTTACTAAGTTAAATATGTCTTCAGGTATTGTTTCGCGTTACATTCTTTTTTTCATGTCAGTTAACTTTTACTGTTTTCTTTTAAGTAGTTTTGCATTTTATGTTTCTTCATTGAATAGATTTGATAAAAAAGGATTATTGGGGAAAAAAAAAATAGTATGTTTATACAGGGTGTTTCATTCGATATCGAACCCTGGTTTTCCCTTATAATTTTCAAACTAATGGAAGTAATGCAGAGAAATTTGACACGGACATCCTTGATTTAGGAGAAGCATGATGATTTCATTGTAAGTTTTAAAAGTTAGAAAGCTAAAGTCGCCATTAGCATCAAGGCAGTTTGTAAATTAGAAGGGAAAATCAGCGTTCGATAGCGAGTGAAACACCCTGTGTTTTATTTTACATATAAAGCCATTGTATGCTAATTACAGACTATATATTTTAGTAGTCTAAATGTAGTATGCATTTCTTATTATTAATATTATTATAATTTATATAAACTTTTAATGTATAAAACACATTTATATTTTATATTCTCTAATACAACTACGCATACACATACATTTATATATATGTGTAACTTAAATAGATAGATAGGTAGATAGATATACTATATAGAATATATACTATTTATCCTAAGTCATTATTTGTGAACTTCGCAGTTATTTGATTGACTTGGACTGTTCTGTTGTTACTATAAAGTTCCTTACTTTTATAATGTAAATTTTCTTTCAAATGCCATAAAAAGCCATGCTCATTAAATGGTGTCGATAGTTCTGAAAATTAAACAGCAATAACTTTGACAAATCAATGGAGGTTTGATGCAACCTTTGATGATGTGGATTGAAATTTCTTTATTTATTTCTTTATTTATTTATTTGTTAATTTTCTTTAATTTCAACAAAATGAAATTTGATTTCAGGATTATTAAATGACAGATAGATAGATAAGTAGATAAATAGATATTTATTTTATATTTTGTATATTGCATTCCAGCTGGTCAAAAATTCAGCTACGAAAAAAAATAATAAAAAATTATAACTTAACGATTTTTCGCAGGAGCTTAAAAAAATAGAAAGAGAAAAAAAAAAAAGATAAATGATCTAATAATCTAGGAGTATTTTTCAACACATGTGGCCGATGAATAAGCTACCCTCTCTGTTACGGCCATTTGGCACCGTAAATCCATATCTCTGTTAGTGTTTCTCATTCACGTATCTGTGCAATACACAACACATCCCACAAAGAAAAAAAAAATGCATATGTTGTAAAGATCGCCCTCTGTTGCAATGAGATTCTGACACCTCAGCGTCCCCCCCCCCCCCCCCCCCCCCCCCCCCCGTTCTTCCTCTTTTTTTTTTGTCTAATAGCGGATGGGTCCGTGTGACACTAATTATATTTGCCTGGACCCGTTCGATACACGGGTTGCCAGCATTGTTTCAAGGCAGGTTGCCATGGCAATTTACATTTCCTGAAGTTTTATTTACTCCATTAGGCAACCTAAGCGTGAATGTTGACAGTACATTAAGAAAGTGATGCTCATGGCTCCGGTCCTTTACAAACCACCCCTATTTTTTTTATTTTTTTTATGATTTTTTTTTTGTAATGTAACATTTTTCTTTCGCTCCATTCACCCACGCGTCCAGACCAGTCTTCATCTACGTTCTATAGTTGCCTTGAGAAAGACCTGAGGAAAGAAGTTTAGAAAAATGCCAGATCCTGCCCAGTTCTGGCAAACGTTGAACGGAATATCTTTTTTTTTTTTTTTTTAATCTCCTACCAGAACAAAACAAAAGAAAAATCATTTTTTCCCCCTAGGAAATAAAAAGATTAAAAAAAAAGGCTAGTTATTAAATAAAAATATTAAGATGATAAATACTTATTTCAAATTAATGACAGAACCTTTATAAACAAAACTTCTAAAGATTTATTAATATGAAATTTTTCTGTTTGTTTGCTTGGTTTTTGTTTTTAATTATACAATATTGAGCTTTCATCAAAACCTTAAAATTTAAAGTCAATGAAAAATTCAAAAATAACTTTATTTTGTTTTTACATAAGAATATTTCAATGTCTTCTTTCATCAGATTTCAGTGTGAATGAAATTTATTTATTTATTATTTTAAAAAATTATAATATTTTCAAAAGTTGGAAATTTAAAATAAAGACAGAGGTTTTGTGTAAGTTAATTAATTTTGAGTTGAGTAAAAGAAATTTTAAAAAAAAAATAATGATAAATTCTTGGCAGTAATATAATCAATTAGAATAAATCTATGCTGATTCAAGACTTGGACTTTTCTTTTTTATTTATTTAAGCTGAAAAATAAATTTGATCCAAAGAAATAATTTAATTTTTTTAGTTACTAGAAGCAATTTATTATACAAGCATATAAGAATCAACGTTTTGTTCTGAAATTTAAATATCTGGCAAATAAGTTAAATAAAGTTTTTAAAACAAGGTAAGTATGAAGGGTATTAGATCATATTCCATACAATACAACACACATACCTTCATTTAATACATATTTTAATTGTGTAGTCGATATACAACCCATTAGCATGAAGATAGGAATACATTCAAATGTCCTTACTCAAATATCCCACATTCCAGTTTTCATATTAATTGTTCTATTATTCTAGATGCATTATCCTTGCTGAGAGTTTCAAAGCTCTCGGCAAGGTATGAGAAATCAATTTCAGCAACGAATTGAAATTGGAAAGATCTTTACCAAAAATGGAAAGAGAAACCTTAAAACTGGGGATGTTCAAACATAAAGCATCCGAATTTTACGTGAGTAAGACTTGAGTACATGAGTGGGACGAAATAGTGTCGATAATGCTAAGGAATAGGATAGCTCCTCGTTCTTGAATATGCGTTTTTATTACGAATAAAATTGATTAATTATTAACTTAATAACTTTTCCTAATATTAATGGATATTAGATATTTTTATTTATTAGTAAAATCTGTTTATTTTATTTACTTAAGTATTCTATAAATTTCTTTTTGAGATGTGAAAAATGGATAATAAAAATAGAGTAATCTTTATATTACCTAATAATGAGAAGTATTATTTTTCTAAATAATTCTTATGAAAAGACTTTTATTTATTCTGTAAAGCTAATAATCACTATATTAAGCAGTTGATTTTGAAAGTGGGACAAATCAATTTTGTTAAAAAAAAGAGTTACAGCTAATTTTTTTAGAAATTAACTTAAAATTTCTGTTTTTAATCAATTCACAATCATATCTATAAATAACAGTGTAAATTTTTTACTAGTAATTTATTTTGGTCAATGATATTAATTGTTTGTTGATTTCGAAAGTGAGGCAAGTCCACTCTAACTTAATACGAACTTTCAAAATCTACGGCTCATATATAAAAAGTGTGTGAATTTTTGTAAATCCTAAAAATTAAATTTGAGTTAATAAAAATAAAAAAAAATGTTATAAATTGAGACATAGTTGTAAGAACAATTAGTTTTAAATTTATAATCTTAACAAGAAATATCCATAGAATACTTTTTATATACTTGATAATTTCTGTAATATAATAAAATAAAAAAAATAGAGAAAATAATAATAGATGATGATGGGAAATTTGGTTTTTAATATTTATTTATTTAATTATTTTATTTATTTTATTTGAAGATCAATCCTTCAGTCTTTTGAAATAAATTACTGTAAAATAATCAGCTAAGAATTATAATTTTTCAAAGTTAATCCACTATTTGGACATTGGAGCAGTGGTGCGTTTGTACTGAAGTGTTGGCTTCACTTATTTTAAAACTAAACTGTTGTGATCATTATATTTACTGAGCACTGTATTTTTATTGTCTTCCTTTTTGAATGAATAAAAGTTATTATTCGTTGTTTGTTGCTTATTTAATTTGTATTTTCCATCTACTCTAAAAGAGTTAAGAATTCAAGATGTATCAATTAAAACAAGAAGCAAAAGAAATTGAAGGCAAAATAAAAACTTACATTAAAAAAATTCAATTGTTCAAAAGATGAGTTTGACTAAATATTAACTACATACATTTTGGGTTTAAACAACTCTTTTTTTTTTTCTTTTTTTTTTTTGGAATATTATATTCCTATTACTATAATTCATACTTTGCTATTTATATACTTGCAGTAAAAAATAAATTTTTAATATATTTATTTATTTGCTAACTTCTTTAGCATCAATCCAAAAAACATAATTTTTACGACTTTAATTTTAAATAAAACAAATAATTAAGAGAAAAATATTTTGAATCATTTTTTTATTAAAACATCACACTATTTATCAACTTATATAGTTTTAAAAGTTTCTTTAAATATTTGACAAATTCATCATTTTATAAAAAATATGATTTTTACTAAAGCATTCTAATTTTATCAAATATTTTACATCTCAAAAGAAAGACACAAAATAACCATATTCACATTTTTTTTAAAAAATTAATAAAAAAGTAAGAAAGAAATAGAAAATGGAAAATAATTAAAAGAGTACCTTGAGTATCTTTTTAATATCTGGAAACTAGGAAATTTACATCCTGAAGATCATCTGCAAAGCAAAGGAAATGGAAAAATTTAATGTAGAACCCTTAAAACATAACAAAGAAGCAATTTATTATGACGAAGGAAAAAGGATGTAAAAAAAAAAAAAAGCTATTAAAAACAAGAACGAAAAAAAACAAAAAAAGAGAAAGGAAAAGAAAAAAAAAAAAAAAACAAACAAACAAAGAAATAAAACTTATTTAAAATAAATAAATAAATTCTTCAAAATTTGTAGATGTGTTAATTAATGCTAAAAAAGGTATTTTAATTAATTTTTTTTCTGTCTTTTAAAAACAGACTATAAAAAAAAAATCTTTAAATCAATAACAGACATGCTGACAGATTTCTTACTTGTTTACTATTGGATAAGTATTATTATTATTATTAATATTATTATTATTATTATTATTATTATTATTGGTTTAAAATCAAGATATTATGCTTGTTTGTCGTGCATTTTTTATACATAAGTCATCTTTACAAAAATAAAATAAAATTTATCAAATATTAAATTTTGTAATTTCCAAGGTCCTTCGTTTATTGAATTACAAGTGTTAAGAAATTAACTGTTTTCTAAGAATTTACAAAAAATTTAAGAAAACTAAAATTAAATTTCACACATTTTGGGTTCAATAATTTAATATTGTAATTAAAATAATCTCACATTTGAGAAAGCTCAGTAACGATCCGATTTATTTGAAGAAAAAACTAGGGCATGTCATGAATAAAATCGTTGATATAACTATGTTCTTCCAAACATCAAGATATTTTCTTTAAACTTTTAAAATAATAAACGTAATGTAGTAATACTAACAATTACAATTTGAAATAGGTTCATAATGTTCTAAACTCAACCTTTCTATCGAGCTAAGTTGAATTATATCTTGTTAAGGCGCTGCTTTCCTGTTAGCGCCCTCTGCTACTGATAGGTTAAACTAAACGGAAATTATCATTGATCAGAAACGTATCATTTCTTTTTTTAAAAAATCTATAAATTTCAATTATTAGAATAGTTACATTAAACAATTAATTTAAAGTGCGTTTTATTTCTGTGTTGGCTTAAATTATAACTATTTTGAGAAATAATTATTAAGATTTCCTTTTTATATTTTTTTAGAATAAAAATCTAACGCTATAAAAGATATCCAATATTATAAAATACTTTACTATCTGATAATAATTTTTTATTTATATTTTGAATACAAAATATCAAACCGAAGATTCAAATATTCACAGGAAAAACAGACAACTGATGTGTTTTCGAAGAATGAATAGGCCTATTATGTTTCACATAATTTTGTAAGTTTAGAATATTGGGTTTAGGAAAATTAATATTTATTATTTTTTTTTAATTCTTTCGAAACAGGTTTTACCTTGGAAGTTATGCGAATTCAATTTCAGTATTAAATCTCTTAGATCTTTCCGATTTGTGAATTGAAAGGTTGGCCTCCAGGTGACAGTTTTGTCTTTGCTGTCAGACAGCTTCGATCGCTGTAATAACCAGTTCTGATCTCAATTGGTTTTTCCAAAGGAAACATTTTGCTCTAATCTTTAGGGTATTGATTCACCTTTATTTATTTACTGGTACTAAAATTGACTTATGGGTGTCTAATTGGGGTTTGGTTTTCATAGTCTCCAAATATGATTGTGATGAGTTACTTATCTTAAAGTGACAATATTATATATGTGACAAAAATTAAAATGCACATGTTAAGCAAATGTTTTAATTTTTAATATTTAATATTTAATATACCTTTATAAAGGTAACAACACTATATTATTAACCTTAGTATATTTATTTGTTAACAGTAACTTTGAAATTAATGTATTTAATTTAAATATATTAAAAAAAGTATTCTTAGCTTTTATGTTAAATGACTATAAACAAGTATATAAGACTTAGAAACGTAAATATTAAAGATAACCCTTTTTAATAAAATTATTTACAAAATTTATATGTTTGATACTTTTTTAATAATTCTGTCCCGGAAAAATATACTTTATTAAATAAAACTGTCTTACAACAATGTAAAAAACATAATTTATGAAGTTATTAGAATATTTATTAGAAATCGAAAAACAATAGGATTGAAATTATTTATAAGCAATTTATGAATCTTATATTTTAAATTAATTCGCTATCTAAAGTTCAATATAACTTAAAAAAGAAATCAAATTTCAAGCAATTTTCAAAACGAACTACCAAACATCATGAAATAAATTTACATAGAGTAGCATTAAGGTTTGGAAAAAAAAATTCTAAAAAATTAATGAATGTAGATTCTCACTATTCTAGAATAAAAGATACAGGCCTAATCAAATTCAAATTAACTGCTAATAAAATTCTGTTTCTATTTCTTTTTCTATTCTATAAAGGCTTTGGAAATAACAAATATTGTTTAATAAACAAAATATTGTTTCTTAAGATTTAAATTGCTGGAGGCTGTCCTATTTCACTAATCAAGTAAACCAAAGTTTTCTTAGAAATAAGTAATAATTTGAAAAAAAAATATACGAAATAAGAAATTATTATGTGCTTTATGTAAGATTAAAAATCTATAAATGTTTACCAAAGGTTGAATTTACCAGATTATTTAAGAGAAGATAAATTAGCAGCTAAGATTAGGTTGTTTATTTATTTTTTTTTTTTTTTTGGGGGGGGGTTGGTAATTAAGCCTCAATTAATATTTTTTAAATATTTAAAACATTTCCTATATGTTATCACTATTGGATAGTTTACATTAATTGTTATTTAGCTTTTTGCAAATAAAATAAAAAGATAAAATTTATTAACCGTCAATCAGCAGATGTTTCAACTTTAAATCAGGCCTGAAAAATTGTCTCCTTCTTCACTCATCAACTCAACTCTTAGAACGAAAGAAAAAAAAGGAAGTAAGAACGTTTCTTTCGCTCGGATGAATGATGGAATCATTAAGAAAGTTGTCTGTCTTAAAAGTCCCGTATCTCAGCTCACTAACTCAAATCACACAGCAAATAAGAGAAGAAGAAAAAAAATATATGTGTGAGAATGTGTTAGTATGAATCGGATTCTAGCTGACAAAATAATGAGAAAACTTAGCACTAAGCTGCACACAAATAAGAAGATCTGTTTGTTTGCAAATTAAGACCTAATAATAATTTCATGGGAGTATTCCCTTCGAAAACTGTAGATAATTTATTGAAATCTTTATATTACGATATATTATGATTGTTTACCATTAATAAACATCCGTTAACAAGGCAATAGGTTTTTTCCTACGAGTAGATTTTTTTTACCTTATAAAATAAATGCAGCCTAGGAGGAACTGTGGGATACTTTATAAATATTTATACTGTTTAATACTTCATAAATCAAGAAAAAAAACACAATTGGACAGTAAATATGCTTCCGCACACTGAGCCAACATCAACGGGAATCCTGAACAGCTGTTTCATTCTTATTAGGGATCATCAGCAGAATTTACCCTCGATGTTTGACTCAGGTTAAGCAAAAAGCATATTTACTGTCCAGTTCTGGTTTTTTCTTGATTTGGGTTACTAATAATTCACGAATTTTTAAGTTAATGTCTTCCATCAATTGTTAGTTTATAATAATGTAAAGAACGTTACATATTTTAGCAAATATCTTTAAATTATTAAGATTGTTTTCATTCTAATCTACATTGTTGTCATTTAATTCTGTAGTTATTAGATTATCTGAAACAAAAATTTCAGTGTATTATGAAATTGAAAGATATATCTAAATATGACAAAATTCAAAACCAGCATTACTGAACCAATAAAAAAAATGTTATGTGATATAACTGTTTGTTTATGTGTTAGTTCCTGGAACCATTTTTTTTTTTTTAATATTTTTTCATCTTATTTATTTTTTATAGAAACTTCCACTAGATTTAAACAATGAAAAACGCAATAATTTTCAATTTATTTTAGACATTTACAAATTAGAACTTAAAGACATAGCGTTAATGTGGAGTTTCTGTAATATCTGTAAATAGGATAATACTACAAATAATCAAGATACTAATGCTGATTATAACAGTGAAAGTAAGAAAATATCATTCATTCAATATTAGATTTTATACATGAAGGAAGTAATAGAAATCGTATTTGGAAGTTTTGTTTTATACCAAATACTGAGATATCAATCTTAAAAAAAATAAATCCTACTACTCAAAATTTCCAATGTTTTATGGATAAATACAATTTGAATTAGGTAACTAACGTTCTCGTTTCTTCTTATTTATAAAATCGATTAAGTCCTTAAGGTAAGTCTTCGTAACTTTCTATGAATTCGCTATGCTAGCAAGTAAAAATCTGAATAACAGGAAAGAAATATAAAAAAAATTGAAGAACTCCAATAGTTTTTACCAAATAAAGCAAGTGTTAACCAATAGACTGTTAATGCTATAAGATATTTCTCTCTTCAATGAATAAAGTCCCATAGATTTATTTTTATTTAGCAAAGCTAAACGACATGAATAAATTCCCATGGGTAAATGCATTGACACATGGTTTCTTCTTTGTCCCTTACATCATCCCTTCTGACCAGGATCTCGTTTGCAAACTGGTATCTTCTGAGGTAAATGACCTTGCTTTCTTCAATATCTCCACACTGAAGAGCCCTAACAGGATAGATGGGAGACATAACTTCATCCTCTCCCTAAGCGCACACACATCGGCGCAGAGCAAAGCTATTTTTACCCCTCGGAGCAACCTGATAGCCTACATCCTGTATTTTTTAAGTGACCTGGACCAGACAAAAAACATCTGTCTGGCCGGTTCGCCCTCGGGCGATGGGGTGGAGGGCCAATTTTTTTTTTTTTCTCGGGGACCTGCTTCGTTCCCCTGGTGTAGGTGCTGCTAACCACCATCCATCACTTGGCACTGGACAGCTGCCCTTTCAGCGATCATAATTAGGTGGCCGGCATTCCAAAAAACATCAACACTGGACTGAACCTGAAATGGAAAGAAGAAACGGGAGAGGAAAGAAAAGGAGAGAGAGAAAAAAAAAGCACAACCCTCACGGACACACACAAGCAATCAATGTGACAATTCTTTTCGTGTGTCCCTGCTCTACTGAATGCGATTCCCCAGAAAATGCTTTGGACCGATGAGACGAGCCTCGAGGGGACAAGTGGACAAGGTGGGCAGGACGACACCTTTACAATATGCGCCGACAATTCAGAAAGAAAAAAAAATCTAATAATATTTAATGGACCCCATAAATCTCCGTGAAGATTCACTAACCGTAGTATAACGAATCACATTTAGGGAAAAAAAATGAAGAAATTCTAGGCAGCATAGTCACAGCTGTAACAATTTGTATTTAATTACCAAGTCAAAGAAAACTACTTTTCGTAATTTTTAATTTGAGTATTTCACTGACAGTTAATTCATATTAATTTTACTTTAATTTTGAGGTTACACAAAAAAAATTACATTTCATTTCATTGATATTCTTAATTTTCTTATGAAACTTTCCATATTTCGAAGGCTTTAAAAGTAAAAAGCCGAAATATTAAAAAGAAATTTAACTATGAATTTGTTAAGAGTTGAAACTGTCAATTTTTTATTTCCTTATTGATTTAAGTACAATTAAAGAACCATTAATACTAAATCAATTATAATTCAGTTCATATAATACAGTGTTAATAATTAGAAGTTATGGTGTTGTTGTTTAAAATATTGCATATTTTCATTTTACTTAAACTATAAAATAAATTAAAACATTAAAGAAGTCTAACTAAAAAATGAATTTAGATTTAGGCTTAACTTTTTTGTTTAAATCTTGTTTTTTCAAAGATTTTTTTTTTGCTTTTTTTTCCCCCCAACATTAATCTAAAGCTTTAAATGTGTAAAAACAAAAATAAAAATGTAATTGCTTCAGCAGATGAAAGCCTACAGAACTGAATGCAATTTTGTTTAAAATAGTACAGCGAGGTCCTGTACTATTATATACAAAATACCTACATCGCTTTTTAAATATGTTTCTAAATTTTAAAGATACATGGTTTTCTCCTTTGCACAATAATTAGAACTGCCTAAAACTTTTGTGAATTAAAATAATACATTACATAAAACATCATAAAGCAAATCTTAAAAAGTACTTTTAATCTTAAAAGTAAATGAAGTCAAATTTTATGAAAAAAAAAAAAAAATTAGGAAGTTAAGGATCTTTATTTTTGTTCGCTGTGGCCTAATTTTTATTCCTTAAATGCTAAAACAATTAAAATTAGCCTTAGATAATCTCAGAAAACTAGCAAGAGTGGAACTAAAAAAAAAAATGGAAGATTTGATATCAAAATAATGATGTACATGCAATGATGATTGCAATAATCAATACAAGTTT